>OZ037935.1:14377811-15584704 GCA_964035585.1 Polytrichum formosum | reverse complement strand
GATGGCCGAACACAGAAGCACAATGTGGAGTAGGGCGAAGGTGCACATGGCTATGACCATGGTGGGCATGGGGTTTGGTGGCTACTCGATGCTTACTAAAGCATCCTTCACAAGCGGCATTAGCCCCTTCGTCTTCTCCGTCTACAGGGATGGGATTGCCTGTTGTGTGCTGTTTCTCAAAGCTGCCGTGCTTGAAAGGTGAGAAAAAGGCCATGGCTCTCTCAGCTTCTTTATCAGTTTTAGGGCTTCCTACATCTGCTTAGGTAGACGGGCCTTATTCGTTACTTCTTTTTGTTGTTGTCTACCTTATACTACTAGGATTTGCAACGTTGACATTTCTGTGCGTTTACAAATGTATGTGAAGAAGCCAGGACTAATCCCGGAAAGTTTTGGAGCTAATCTTTGACATTGAGCCATAAGAAGGCCACATAGGTCCCCCGCAATTATGTTGCCTATTGAACCTAGAATGGTTAATAGTCCACTCTTGTAAACACATGATGCCTTTTCGGTGTCTGTTCTTAGATTTGCCCCTCACTGCTCACCGCTCACCACTCAAATATAGGTGGCCGATTAAGATAAGTAACCAAACGAGACCCGCTTACCTTACCTATCACAAGCAGATGGGCTTCTCTCTTTCATGGGCAAAAGACACATAAAGGTAAGTGGGCCTCATGTGATCGCTCCTCTTAATTGAACACCTATATTTCAGGGGTACCTGGCAAGGTTCGAAGTCAAGAGTGACTGTCAAAAAGACATCATGTGTTAGGATGGAATTGAACTATGCACTCAAACATATACATACCATTCCTTAATTCTAGAATCACTAGTGAACATCACAACTAGGAAGGCCTATGTGATCATTTAAAGAGGAAGAGAATCTTCACTATGACATCTCAGGTTCTTGATCAATTTTAGGGCTCCCATCTGCTACCTATCACAAGTACATGGGCTTCTCCTTGTGTTTGCAAAAGAAACATCAAGTAAGGTATGTGGGCCTTATGTGGTCACTCTTCTTAATTATTCACCTATATTTGAGTGGTACATGGCAAGGCTTGTAGTCAGGAACGGACACCAAAAAGACATCATATGTTACGATGAGGATGGACTATGCACTCAACCATATCGACACCATTCTAGGGTGATCAGTTGTGAACATGACAACTGGGAAGGCCAATGTGATCATTTAAAGAGAACAAGAATCTTCACCTTGACCTCTTATAAACTTTTGCATCTTGTGAAACTTCTATTGTGAAGAAACTCTAAATGACAATCTTCGTGATTCATCGTAAGCGAAAACTGGACGAGACAATTCCCGGTCCAATCCAATGGCCAAAATTTACTGTCTGGAGTTGGGAGTGCCCACAATAGGGCCGCACACCTTACCACAAGAGGAGGCTTGTTAGATTGGAATTGTCATGTTTGCAATCAGTAAGAGTTTTCACCACAACCATCAGCTTGCAAAACTATCGTCTGATTTGCTCCTGATGGTCTGGGAAGAAGAGAGACACTTGACATGGAGATAACACAAGGGCTGAGATGGGAATAGCAGGCAGCATTGGTCCAAGATGTCGCTCGACGTTGTGGGCCTCATTTTCACATTGGCGGTTGTTGGGTATGTTCAATTGATGAGTTTGCAGATTGTTGGAAATGTTGTACTTGTGCATGTGAATCTACTCAAGGATGGCTGTGGGTCCCAGTATTTTGCATAAGCATTCACAAATATGTTGATTGCGTCTTGTCTTCACAATTGGTAGAGGGGAGATAGTAGCTGTATGGATGTAATTGTGAACACAACTAGCAAGCTGGAAGACACATTCTAAGATGTCCCATGAACTTTTGTTTCCACTTCTCAAACCCTAGATTGTGACCTTAGTAGCAACTCAAATTTTCATTTTGGTGAGCTTTTTTACATGTAGTTGGATCTTTCTCAGGCATTGCACTCACCTTTGGATATATTATGAATCAAGCTTTTTACAGCTGCAACTCATCTAGAAGAGTTCTGTAAGTTTGTGGTTGTTATAAAGTTGATGTGAAATTGAGATACTCGTTGGATCTTTGGTCCTGCAGGGTGTACTTGCAGCAGGGCCTTTACCTGTTCGGATTGCTGTATACAAATGTGATATTTCCTTCAATCATGATGAATTGTATCCCGGTTTGGACTCTACTGATTGCTGCATTTTTCAGGTACATCAAGAATCTTATTGTACTCCGCTCCTTACTGAGTATTATTCCCAAATATTTCCATAATACTCACTGCCTTTAAGTCAGAAGAGAGTTGAGAGTATGACATCAAGTCACGTGGAACTGACAAATATCAATTAGTGACTCAGGATATTCATCACCTGTTCTTCAAGCGTACCTAAACATACCATGTTGACCTGTCAACTTTCTTTAGGATAGAGGAAGTCCAATGTAAGCAGAGGAGCGGGCAAGCCAAAGTACTGGGCATTTTGGTGTGTGTCTGTGGGGCCACTGTTCTAACCCTGTACAAGGGTCCTGTCATCATTGATGCGTCGACACAGACTATATTTAATCCTGGGTTTCTTCCTTCGAGTAAGCTGGAGTCTTTGGATAGTTTTCTACGAGGTCGGGGCATTGAAAAATGGCAGCTCGGTGCAATCTGCTTACTTGGTAGCAGCTTCAGCAGTAGTGTCTTTTCTAATCTTCAGGTGCCACATGGATTTGACAATTTATTATGACAGTGTTCTGTTGAATATCAATCAATCTTTTTACTGTTATGTCTTTGTCTCGTCTTCCATGTAATCTGCACTTTGGTATCAGAATACTCGTTCATTTCATGTGTATTATAGACAGAGTATTGTATTGTACATGTCATCAAGTCTTTAATTTAAAACGGAGTGCAACTCTTTACAGGAAACATTGGAGGCACTTGATCATTAATCTAAGTTCTGTTGGGATTTTGTTATCCAATAATGAGACTCTTTAGCTTCACTTAAATCAATACGCTTAAGACAAAGAGGAGGGTTTAGGGTTTAGGGTGGAAGATAATATCTTATTGATTGGAGGGGTACATTTATTAAAAACGATAAGTTCAGGATTGGGGACAATTGCAGTTTTGAGTAATACTTTCTCTGTTTTTGTGCTGAAGGTTCCTACATTGAAGAGATTCCCGGCACCATGCACAATAATGGCTGGGTCAACATTCTTGGGCTGTTGGATGTTTGCTATCACAGCTTTTTTTACTGTTGAAGGAACGTGGGCTCTGTCAACAGGAATTGACCTCATTGCAGCAATATATGCAGTATGTCTGTACATGCCTTTCTCTTTTACAAACTCTTCATGCAATGAATAGCTTCTAATAAATCTCTCCAGAACTTGCGGCAGCGGCTCCTCAGTTCACAGGAGATCCATGTATTTTTAACATGGAGTTATCCTTTTAACTCACTGGGACTTTTCGTCGGGATTTGATCCCCTATGATTTTCCATTGGTTGTTTTGCATACAGTATTAATAGTTTCTTTCCACTTGTGCTGCATGCTCGGAGGTTTCGTTTGAATTTAAATGAAGAGCAACCTATTTCATTGAGGGCCAAACTCACTTTAGCATACTTGGCATGCCAAAATGAGTTTGACCCTCAATGAACCGATGTAGACTATTCTTTGTTCAAACCTCCACATTACCATCAAGGATGCGCCATAAACGTACTGAACATGGAAGGTGTTATATGCAAAACAACCAACTCCTTACCAAAAGTCATGTTCTGCATCTTTACACATATTTAGTCTAAAGCATGAAATCAACCACATGATATAGTGCATGATAATATGCAGGGAGTGGTAGCATCAGGAGCAGTCCTATATTTACAATGCTGGTCAAATCAGAAAGCTGGTCCACTTTTTGTGGCAGCCTACACACCTGTTCAACCTATCTTTGCGACGATATTTGGATTCTGCTTCCTTGGTGAGGCGCTCTACTTGGGCAGGTATGGTGTTCTCCAATTTTTGTCTTTGATAAATTGCTGCAAATTGAGAACTCCAGAAGCAAATGGATCAAAAGATTCTCTACGTACTCAGTAGGAACAACCTAACGTCTTGCACTAGTGTGATATCCCAGTTAGAAGTTGTAGTCCTCATGAAAATCTCTATGAAAAAAAGAGCAAAAAATTGCACTGGACTCGCAAAGTCAATTGAGAAAGAGGAAACTTAGTGGACAGTATTGTAGGTCCGAGAGGGCCACTGTGGGCCTGAAGGTGTCCTACTGAGGGGCTTAAGATTACTTGATAATTTTAGCTTAAAGTGTCAAACTCGAGACTATCTAAAATTAGCCCATTCATCATATGCATTATTCCAATGGGAGTGGGATCAGAGCATACATATAGAATGAGTTGTAGGAAGATTTGAGCTTGTATAAATGACCTAGACTCAAGTATATCTAACCATGATTGTCAGATATGACTTTATTTTCACTTCCTCTTTTTAATAG
Organism: Polytrichum formosum; assembly: GCA_964035585.1. Lineage (NCBI taxonomy): Eukaryota > Viridiplantae > Streptophyta > Polytrichopsida > Polytrichales > Polytrichaceae > Polytrichum > Polytrichum formosum. The sequence continues at coordinate 15,580,262 of OZ037935.1, read as the reverse complement.
TGTGCTAAATATAGATTCCATATCATAGACCAAATAAATTATTACTTCAATACTTGTTGGAGGTTTTAGTATAAATCCTCATGTATCCCACACAAACACACCCCAGTCCTGTTAAGGTTTGAGGGCAGAATTCTCTCTGTACCTTGGGTCTTCAATTGATCTGCTTTGATGAGAACCTAAAGTACACCCAGTAGACTCATTTCTACCTTGAAGTCTACCTCCAATTCGTTTCTGGACTTGTGGTGGTGTGACAGCTTGTATGGTGCGGCATTGATTTTTCCCGGACTATACCTTGTGATTTGGGGACAATTGGAGGACCGGCGCATCAATTGTGTTGCTGTCAGCTCTTCAGCTCTTGTGAAACCATGCCCAAGTTTGAGTGAGCCTCTACTTGGCTATTGCAACCCTTAGGGAAGGAGTAGAGTTGATAGACTCCTCTGAGGACTAGGTACTAATTCAGAGTAACTCTTAATATTGGGTGGGGTGACTCTTAGTTTGTGCTTAGAATATCTGTGTAGGCTTCAGGTGCTCAGATTCCATTCGACTGTATTCTTCACGACATTTGTAGGGCGTGTGCAATTGCCTGATTTTATATTGAAAGATGATCTGTATATTTTGTGGCATAATGTAGCATGATTAGCCCTTTCAGTTGATTGTATTGAAGGGAGCAATAGATCAATTCTAAGGTACATGATTGTAAGAAACAAATGCATGTTAGCTACATGGAGTTTATAAGTACTGGTGTAGCATCGAAGTGGTGCTTGTGTCCTCTTTTCACCCAGATTTGCTATTGCCCACGTTGGCGTGGTGTTGAGATGGAAACCAAATACTTTTGAAATGACATAGTTAGGTTTTGCTGGAAGTGATATTGGCATACGCCCATTCTCGTTTTCATATTCAAATATCCAAGCCTCTAGTGCTGATGTTCAGTTAAGGTGTGTAATGCAAGAGTACTTCCTGAATTTGCATTGCAAACTAGCATCAGGGTCATTCATATTGATGATAGTATAAGCATTACATGACAATGCAGTCCAGAGTTGGTCAACAGCAGGTTCATTGGCTGACCACGTGAACAAATACAATCTACATATTGAATGTCACAATGCCAATCAAACCACATCTCACATTTGTATGCATAATGAAACAAAAGTCACAGCTTTCTCTCAAAGTCCTTCAGATTGCAAAGAACCGCAGTTAACCTCCATTCCTACTTGTGGCAGATTTGATCATTTAAAGTTAATTCACTGTTTCCTTGACAGGAAAAAAGCAGGCTACATGATATCATCCTCAACTCTAGGGCACTTTGGATGACTCGAATTGCAACTTGGTTGTGGCTTTTGTAGTTTCTCTATGCATTCAGTCACATTTGTAACAAATAATAATGAACATACACCATTTATATGAGACTAGATTAGTAAGAAATAGGCTCAATATAAATAAGTCTTACGGCATTTGACGAATGCCTACCATCCTCTATGTATGTAACATTGGTGATGAGAAAATAATTGTGTTAGCTATTTTTTCCCATGAGGTAACATAACATTACTCAATGCCTTCACAATGTTCTATTTCCAAATATTATGTGCTGAGGAATATCCCAACTTAAATAAACGCAACCATGCCCCCACCATGTTGCTCCTAGCCATCAGTAGCAGTGGTGTTAGGGGGGCCTCATGTGTCAAGTGTTAGGGTATCAATTGTGGCCATCTATTCAGCTTAAATTTAGCCACCCCGAACTTAGCAGGCTTGGCCATCAATAGGCCTACAACATGCATGCAAGTGTTGGTTCCTTTTTTTCTTCTAATGAATCAATCCACATGCAAGTGACAATTTTCGGTTCTTATTAAACATCCCGGTTTTAACCCTTGATTTAGACAATAGAAGAAGATAAATATAGAGTAATGCTTGCACGATTTGCAACTTATTCCTAGACCCACAAAACTCATAGTGAAGGCTAGAAATGTTATGAGTAGTTCTCATCTTTTTCCTTCTTCAATCACATACCACGCTCTTTGGTTCGGCATTTATAGTGCCAAAATACAATTTCCATATGGGATTTATAAGTCCCCAACCAATGTTATACCGGTATGTTCATTTTGGCATACTAGAGTGGTCCTAGTAGGTCCAACTTGGTTGTTGGGTCCAACTGATAGGGTCCAATGTAGATTAAGACTAGCTAGGGTAGATTATAGGATGGGTATTTCTAATTTGCAAATACCCTGGTCCTAAGCATGGTTATGGCAAAAACTCAAATGACATATTGGGGCAACATGTACAGTGATATGGTATACTACAACCCTGGGGGGTGCACTATACTAAAGATGTACTAGTATACATGAGTGCATAAAAGGGGTATTAATTTGAACTTTGCCATACTACATATACATATGCTCAGGCCTCATAAAATTATGCGTTCTATAAATAGACGCCTAAAATGCATAAAATAATTTGAGCGGCGCGCATAAATTAAGAAAAAAAATTCAAAGATGCCCAAAGGTTGTGTAGTCCGACATGCAATTTAGGGTTTAGGGTTGGTCGTCTACGTTGATCACAACCTTCTATCCCGCCATATAGATGGGAGCGTGTCAACACAATAAAACATGTCACACACAACGCCGTACGAAACACACTCCAGTTGTCCAATTCCTAGCATTTTCCAGTCATTTCTTGAAAAATGGTTATTTTATGCGCCTCGGATGCACGACGCGCATAAATTAAGCTAATTTATTTAATTTATGCGAACGCCTAATTTTATGAGGCCTGCATATGCTACACAAATTATAACTCGTAGTTATGTACATGTATGAAGGATCTTTAAAAAATATACAACATTTGTACTTGTATTGTAGTGTCACTAGACTATATATCATAACTTTTTCTATATTGGCTTATGTTGATATCAAAACGGAACCAACAAGTGGACGATCTTTTTGATCATTTGATGGTAGACTTAGAAGTAATAATTGCATTAGCTTCTATGACATATATTGCAAACTTAAATGCTTAGGAGTTACATTCGGGGGATGAAATAGTCCTCAACAACTTTATTGATGAATGCTAGGATTTCTCCTTATACATATGATAGGGGTTGTTTGTTGTTCAACAATATATTTGTATACTTATGTTAATGACTATATATGAATGTAACTTTTTTTTATGTACACATATTGTCACTTTTATTCTTATCAATGAAATTGTACGTGTATTGCTTATTTTTACCAGAAAGAAAAGAAAAAAGAACTTGTGTACATGGGGTTTTTAGTGTGTGTTGCGCACGCACATAATTCTTGATTTAGGGAAGAGGTGCAACCTTTGGGACTGCAACATTCACCATACTTCAGTCAAGGTTGATTAAAAATTTAGATTGTACGGTCCAACAATCAAAAAGTTAAAAAAAAATTGCAATCACACATGCCTATGCTAACACTTGAATACATGTAGCTTCCTTTGTATTGCTCATGAATTATTGAAGGTCTTTGTATTGTAAGGTTGGATTGAACAAATGGGAAAAAGGGGAGATTGCTAGGGGCGTTCATTGGCAATTTACAAAGAAATGATGTGCAAGAAAAGATACGGTAGGGTGGCATATATTCGTAAGACATTATATATATATATATATATATATATATATATTAGGCTTCAAAATATATCCATATGTAATTTATATATAACATATGGTACTTTAAATAGTGTTACATTACTTTTATTTTGTTTCATAAAATAACATAACAAAAATTGGATTTTTTTTGGTAGAATAATTTTTGATGAGTACATTTAGAGGGTAAATTAAGTTATGTTTAAAAAAAATAGCGGGGGTTCAATGGTTGGTTGGAAACATGAATGAAATTTCAATCACTATGGATGAGCTTTAGTTCACTGTGGATAAACTTCAGTACAAACTGATTAACTTTGGATTGCATTAGTCCCCACACTACAAATGGGGCCTAATTGATGCCCTCCGATCATAACTTGCTTGCAACTTCACATCAATGTTTTTGTTTTAAAAAGAAATGGGTGTCTTTATTGGCTTTTGGCCCATGCGTCGCCTGGCTGCTTTGGCACTTTTAGAGGGTTCAAAGGAGTCCAAGCTGGCAACGTGGGATGATTTAGATTATGGTGAATGCAATGACATGTCCTAGAAGGTCTAAGTATGTGGCAATATATAATTTGTTTGGGGCGAGTTATGGCTATATTTTGCAAATGTAGAGTTAAAACATGGCCCCTACTTCCTAAATTGTTTGACGTAAATGTGGCAAATTCAACCCAAAAGTACATAAAAATTTGGCTACATCTAAAATTCAATGTACAAAAAAATTATTCCATGGGGGAATTGAACCCCGGTCTTTCGACCATGCCCATTGTAGCGTGAGATGGCATACAAAACCACACATCAGCACAACCCATCCACCACCCAAACAAAATCAGTATACGAAGAACCACACCTGTGATGAAGGTTGGGCCCACCAACACCTTTATCCAATGGCTCCTTTGAAATATAGCTAGTAACCTTGCAAAACGAGTCTTAAAAAATCTGCACCCTCAACCATGCCACACATGGTTCAAAAAGGGTACTACAATCTTGAGGTATAAATTCATACCCTACCTCATCATGTGTCAAAAATTGAGTGTATGTTTAGTACAGTGGGTACCTCCCATTGAGAAGTGCAATACTCTTTCATTTCCAAGCCATTACTTAGTTGATATTAGTTGCCCCTCACATGTGCATACATCAACTTCCACTGTATTTAGAAACAATTTGTAGCAATACACATTCGAACTCATCTAAACTTCTCCTCTGTAGGAAACCTTATGGGCTTTCCAATTTGTTATGGCTATTTGAGCAAACATGCGGACCACCAAGTCTAAGTGGGTTGTGAGCCGGTTCCTCAACTTGCTCTTCACGAATGACAAAGAGCTGAATGTTTGTTCATCCTCCACATTACCCAACACTTGAATGTGAGCTATCTCAGCAACCTTCATGAACTTAGAGAGCTTCGCTGAAATGAAGGCATTGCTCGAAAGCTTTCACCAAAGTCGGGACATCGAATTTTTAGTCATGGGTAAGGTCATGGCAACTTGGGCATTTGAAATCATGGTGATTTTGAAGAATGAGCTTTGAAGCTTCAAATTGCACATATCAAGGGGTGGAGGCATCTACTCCTCAACATCTACGGTCTCAACACCACATGTACCATAACTTCTTCGTTGTCCCATAGAATGACTTGAGTGTTGCAATGTGCCCATGATATATAGCCTCGAATGTTTTAGTAAGCCAATATTGGGAGTAGCATAGACCCAAAGCACACATCACCTCTTGGTGAGGGAAACGCTTATCTAGCTCCTCTTTAACGTGTTTTGTTGTGGTGATTAGTTGATGTTGCACTTCTCCGAGGATTACCTCACTATCAATCTTGTTCACCTCTTCCCATTGCCCTGGGAAGGCCATTGATCTCATGGCAGTCATGTGCAACACACTCACAATCTTGAAAACAAGATGATCTTCCTCATGATTGTAATCAAACACCAGTCTTGTTTGATTTCCATTGATGTATCATCTGCCATTGAATGAAATGTATTAAATTCCTCTCCATGAAAAACAAAGGTTGGATCCACATAAAGTCAATATACATCATTCTAGCATATCTTCACCGCAAAAATGAAATCAACAATGTAGCAAGCTGGGCTCTATGCAAACTTGATTAGGGAGTTCAAAGAGTGCAGCATTTGCATCAAGTAAGGAAGTGTTAGCATGTATTGCCAATCTAGAAGCATGAAGAGATTTTTCTTTGCTGTGGACTTTTGGGGCACATCCACTATCATCTTCATCACCAAAGGTTTATACTCCTCAAGCACCCTCTTTGTATGACCAACCATAAATATCCAATGGGTTATCATATTTTTTAGTATTTTATTTCCCTTTGATTCCAAGCAACCTGCTAACTTTTGAAACTCAATAGTCCACTTGGGAGAGGAGCTAAAGTAAGAGTATAGAGCTGACAACATGTCTTCTACATGTTTCACAACCTCAAACTCGGATAATGTTTGAACGGCAAGGTTGGTGCGGTGTGCTATGTAGTGCACACCAACCATGAAAAAGACGTGTTTGTTGATAAGTTGGATGGTAACCCTAGACTTAGCACCATGAAATATCGAAACTCCATTTCCTCCAAAAGTAATGAAACCCTCTTTAATATTTTGTTCAGATAAACCTCCATATAATCGAGCACCATTCACGATGACAAAAATGAGGTTATATTAGGGACATGACCTCTGGAACCTTCTAGAACTTGTTAGAACCTGCTGAAATCCTCTAGAACTTGCTAGAACCTGCTGAAACCCTTTAGAACTTGCTAGAACCTTCTAGTTCCTTTTACTTTAGAACTCGCTGGAATCTTCTAGTTCTTTTTATTTTAGATTAGGTATATATAGGGATCGAGGCTGAAAAGTCCTTTAATCTCGACAACACATCTCTTGGAGCTCTCGTTCACCCCTCTTGTTGTTGTTCGATTTCTCATCTATTAAATCAAGTATCTTTGTATCATGTGTCCTTGTTAGGTTATTAGTTATTCCTCTTTCAATAACTCTCTTAAAGGTAAAAAAGATAAGAATATGCTTCCAATCTACAACAACATGCTCATGGACACTTATTCATGATTGACAATCAATGGAAGTGACCTCATCACATGATATAGACTAAAGAAATTAACACTATGCATAATTTCATTTGTTCTTTTAAACAACACATTCTATCGCCATTATCATCGTCCACCCACACTATAAGAAAACTGCGTTTTTAGAGATGAAAACTGCGTTTTTGGAGATGTTTTGGAAAACGCAAATGATTTTAAAGGACATCCAATAGAACATCCAAATGTGTTTTATGTGAATCCCACTGTTACATTGGACGTCAGTATTGACATTTGGATGTTCTATTGGATGACCTTTAAAATCGTTTGCGTTTTTCAAAAACGTCTCCAAAAACGCAGTTTTCTTATAGTGCCAGTACCATCATTCCAATTGTGGTGTGGGTTATTCTTTAATTTGAAGGTTTCAAACAAGACATACATTTGTTTATAATCTGTTATAGATCTACATCTCTGGAGAAAATGAAACAATGTGGTAAATTGTATCCATTTTTTCTTTCTATCTCTAGCAATATTTTTTGCCACTTGGGCCGCAATAGTATATGTGGGAATGGCTGCAAAAAGCCGACTTTTCTTTACATGAGTGGAGTTGAAATCTATGTACTTCTCCCCTATAGCAATTTCATGACCATGACCCTTGGCGGTTTTCCTTGACATTTCCAAAGATTGTCATTCTTCGCACATAAAACTATAGATTTGCCCCCGATTTTGGAGCAAACTTTGCAAATCACCCTTGTGACCCCATCATCTTTGTAGATGGGTTTGGCCCAAAGGAAAATTGGTAGCCACAAAAGCTGAAATTGATGACTCTTATCATATGTCTTTTCTTTGCACTTGAGTCTACCAATGGAGTTGTTGATTGGGCATGCCCATCAATGGGCGGAGGAATAACAACATGAGTAGGAAGTAAATGGATATTGCTAGCACCATAAGCATTTGGCCTAAAAAAAACCTCCTAAACTTAAAGCCTTTGTGGGGGGGGGGTTAGAGTTGGAGCCATGGCTATGGTTCCAACTATGGCCAAAATGGTGCAAAACACACAAAAATAAGATACCTAACAAATATCCAACTTCTAAGAACAAACACAAGCACCTGAAACATGAAGTTAAAATAAATGATCGCCTAAGTTGCAAACAACAATACATCTTACACAAACCAATAACGAACAACACATCTCACCCTAAACAACAACCATAAATAAATCCTACAAGCCCTAACAATTGGCAACAAATCCCACAACACCCAACAACAAGAAACAAAACAACAACACCAAAAATGACAAGGAGGGAAATGCCCATGGGACAAGTGAATATGGCTACGGCCTATAGTGGGGAGGTATTCATCCTCAAATACATGGATAATGCCATAAGAACATGCCAAGAACTTGCAAGCACTACAAAATCCCTAAGAAAAGAAGGGTAAGAAACTAAGCTGGGCGTGGCTAAAATGGTCACAAATAAGGAAGGACCAACAACCTTCACCTAGAAAATGAAGATAAAAGCATTTGAATCACGGGGGGTTCACTCCATGTCAAATTGAACACCACGTGCGGCCAAAGTTTGCTACCCTTATATTACATGGAATAGATAAATTTAAAAATTATGATATTTTTTCTACATATACATAACCATTGATAATATCTTTTGTATATTTTTTGAAATTTTTAGTCATCTTCATTTTTGTAGCAATTATTTTAGTTCAATTTTGCGTCATTCTAGTTAGAAACGGTATGTTTTATTAAAAAAGCATATCATCAAATTTTATTACCACTTTTTACTATGTAATAGATACCGTGTATATATACCCATGAAAAAAATTGATAAAATTTTGACCCATTTTGGTGATGCAACTTACCAAAAGTAGATTTTTTTTGGCCGCACGTGGTGTTCAACTTGACAATGGAGTGACCCCCCCATGATTTGAATGTGAAATTCAAGACCCAAAAATGCAAAGAAAAAGGAAACACATGAGAAAAAAAAATGTGCATTAAAGAATGGGATGGTGTATAAGAGCTTTTAAAAAAAAAACAAAAAACAAAGAATTCAAGTGGCTATGGAGATTTGAATTTGATCATTCATTTGCAAAGTGCAACCGCAAACAAACCAATGTAACTATAGATCTATTAACTACAACCCTTGAAGAAAATCTTGTGGGTTCACCCACCAAATAAGAAAGGAACAAAATTGAAAACAAGTAGTATAACATCAATGAAGGATAACATAATGCTGCTAGGAGCAGGGTTAGGGAGCGCCAAAGAGGCTAAGCAAGGGAGGGCCATAGGCTAGAGCAGGGAATGGGCAAAGACCATGGAGTGGAAGCGTTTATGACTAATTGCTTGTGGGTTGGGAATTTAACCTTGGGATCTCACTTTATAACAAGCATCCCTAGTCAAGGTGATTCCACACATGAGAGGGTTTCATATCCTTTACAAAACATGTAACTCTAAATCCTCAATGAATTTGATTTGAGCATGGTTAGTTTTTGCATAGTAATGCCTCCACCAAATAAATCAATAATGGATGAAAGGGGGGGGGGGGGGACAAGCTTACGCTTCTTGGATTTCTAGCGGCCCTTTGTAGGTCCCTCATTGGATTTTAAGGTAACCTTGTACATGGTGAACTCCACAAAGTGTTCATTGTGCAAATGTACTTCCATGTGTCGTGTCATATTTAACAAGCCCTTTTCGATTGTGTGTGTTGGACTGGGGACAACAAAGGAACCTTTAGATGCCCAAGGTGTTGGACCTAGGAGGTGGATTCTTCATATCATGTATGAATTAACGTGGGTGTAAGAAGGGGTATTATTTGAGGCATTAACGTACATAGTATACATAAGGGAGAGGTATTTTTTTCTCTTGTATGTACATTTAAAAAGACTATTAAGCATGTTGAAGTAAAGGTAGATGTACAAAGGGGGGCCCAATGGTTTAAAGAAAAAAAAATGACAATATAACTACCTTGTCCATTCTTGTTGGGGTTTGCTTTTGGTTCTAGGTTTTTACAATTCAAGGCTCATGGGCTCCCTTGAGTTTTACTCTATGGATTCCTAGGGTGTGGACTCTTCATTGGAAACCTAAATGATGTGTGTGGGTCACTATGAAATTAAACCCCCTATATACGAGAGGTTTATAGAGAAAAACAAATGTATATGTATTAATGGCATGCTAGAAAATGGACTCATGTATTTATATCAAGCTTTTGATTTTAATGTGTTAAATGCCTCCACTACATATACAAAAATATAAATCATGAATCAAATGGGCCTTTATTACATATAAAATCCACTTTACTTTCCAATGAGAAAGTCATTAAACAATTTTTCGTCTATAGCATGTAACTCAATGATTGCATCAAGCAAACAAGACAAGAGCACAATAACTTAGCCTTAATCTGGAGAGCAGAAGTCAAGGGAGCCCATGAGAGCTCCAAGAGCCTCAAGTTTGTAAAGACCTAGAACCCAAATGAAAACCCTAACAAGAATGGATAAGGTATCATTAAGTGTTATTACCATATGACAACAATGTACGAAAACATTAAATAAATGAAAGTAACACATTTATATTTTTAAGAATTATATTTTGTATATGTAGTAGAGGCATTGATTACATTACATTGAAACTTAGTATATATACATGAGTCCAATTTGTAGTCTACCATTAGTACGTATACACTTGTTTTCTCTATAAACTTCTCGTATATAGGGGTTTCCATTTCATAGTGACACATGCACGACATTAAAGAGTCCACCCCTAGGGTTAGATGATAGAAAATGCACGTCATCATTTTGTGTTGTTGTGACATCAATGGCGCAACATGCATATCTTAGAAGATAGAAAGCCTAGATAAAGTTGCTCCAATGAAATGGCACCCACAATCTCACATTGTCTTCAAGGTGGGAGCACAATACTTGCCAAATGGCCTCCTCTTTTGCAGCCCGCACCTCATCACATGTTTTAGCATGATTTTGTTCCAAAGACACATGGGATGTTTTAGTTGCATCCAATGACTCTCTAGTGACCCTTGTATCATCCCCATCATTGTTAAATGACCTCTCAAAGTTCAATTTTTTTGAGACCCTCCATGATGAATCAATGTTGGCATTGTTGGAATCCCGAGGGGGTGGACTCTTCATACCACGTACAACCTAACATGAGTGTAGAAAGGGGTGGAATTTGAGGCATTAGCGTACATTGTATACATACGGGAGTGGTATTATTTTTCTCTAGTGTGTACATCTAAAAAGACTATTAAGAAATGAGACGTAAAGGTAGATGTACAAAAAAGGGGCCCTAAGGTTTAGGAAAAACCTTGACAACAGATGTGTTAGTTTCATCCAATTCACATTTTCATCCACTTTTGTCATATGGTAATAGTTCTTAACATGGAATTGCAAATGGACGTGACGCGGCCTTTTTGCGTCACGTCGCGTCACAAATGACGTGACGCCGTCACGTCACATCACGTCGGGGCGTGACGCGCACTGACGTGATAAAAAAAAGTTACTGTACCAAATTTTGTTAACTTTTTTTTTAACTTTTTTGGACGACTGCTCTAGTTGACTGCTACGAGCAGTCGACTTCAGAAAACAAAAATTAAAAAAATCTATTAAAAAATCTGAACCGTTAGATCTTCTTGGATTGAAGATCTAACGGTCCATGATTTTTTTTAGAATTTTTTGATTTTATTTATTTTTAGGTTTTCCTTGAAGTCGACTGCTAATAGCAGTCGACTGGTCTTGGTCGACTGCAAAAGTATTTTTTTGCAGTCGACTGCTATTAGCAGTCGACTTAGCAAACGACTGCAAATAGCAGTCGACCTAGCAGTCGACTGCAAAAAAACATTAAATTAAAAAATTCCAAAAAAAATTCTGGACCGTCAGATCTTCTTGGCAAGAAGATCTGACGGTCCAGAATTTTTTTTGGAATTTTTTAATTTGTTTTTGCAGTCGACTTAGCAGTCGACTGCTAGGTCGACTGCTATCTGCAGTCGACTTAGCAATCGACCAGGGGGTTGACCGCGTCAATTTACCCCTGGGGTAACTGCCGGATTTACCCCCCCCGCGGACGTGACGTTTTCAGGTCTGCCGTCACGTCGCTGTCACAGGACGTGACGCGACGTGACGCGACGTGTAATCCCTGGTTCTTAATGACTACCTTGTCCAATCTTGTCAGGGTTTGCATTTTGGGTTCTAGGTGTTTACAAACTAGAGACTCTTGAAGTGCTCATGGAGTCCCTTGAGTTTTGTTGTCCATATTGTGGCTAAGTTATTGTACTTTTGCCTTTATTTGTTTGATGCCATTGTGGAGTTACAATGCTACGAATGAAAACATGATCAATAATTTTCTCACTGGAAAGTGAAAATGGATTTCATATGTAATCAAGGCTCATTTAATTCAAGGATTATATCTTGTATATGTAGTGGAGGCATTTATCACATTACATTGAAAAGCTTAGTATAAATACATGAGTCCATTTTCTAGCATGCAATTTGTACATATACATTTGTTTTTCTTTATAAACTTCTTGTATATAGGGGGTTTTATTTCAAAGTGATACATGCACGTCATTCAGGTTTCCGATGAAGAGTCCACCCCCTGAGGTTGTAATGCAAGAGATAAAAATCCAAATGGGCCCACCATAACAATAACATGAACCTAACTCTACAAGAGAGCTTGCCCACATAAAAAAGCAACTCACTCCAAACCGCAATATGAACCTAGGGGGTGGACTCTTCATTGGAATCCTAAATGACATGTGTGGGTGGCTATGAAATAAAACCCCCTATATACAAGAAATATAAATGTATATGTACTTATAGTAGGCTAGAAATAGATTCATGTATTTATACTAAGCTTTTCAATTCAAGGTGATAAATGCCTCCACTACATATACAAAATATAAATCATGAAATAAATTGGCATTTCTTACATATATAGTCCACTTTCACTTTCCAATGAGAAAGTCATTAAGCATTTTTTTCATCCATAGGGTACAACTCATAATAATCTAACCCTAAAACACATGACATTTGGATGAAATAAGGCAAATTGGATGAAACCAACACATTTGTTGTTAGTTTTTTCTCTAAACTTTAGGACCCCCTTTTGTACATCTAATTTTATTCCAAAATTCTTAATAGCCTTTTTAAATGTATACACGAGAGAAAATTAATACCTCTTGCGTATGTATACTATGTACGCTAATGCCTCAAATTCCACCCCTTTCTAGACGCTCATGTTAGTTCGTACGTGGTGTGAAGAGTCCACCCCCTCAGGACATGAACCCACCCCAAGTCTGAAATCACGCCCACCCTAACGATCAGGTGTGCCCACTGTAAATGACCGGATCAACCCATGCAACAAGAGCAAAAATGGGAAGCTCACCTCTATTGCAACACAATGGAGAGCCGCACCCATACTCGCCCCCAAGCCGATCTACTCAATCCTATGCACCTCCCAACAATGTCAAAGATCCAGCTGCAACTCTTAACCCCTTCCCATAACCACCACAACATGAAGCACCCTAGCGCCATAACACCTGCCCTCCTATCTCACCCCATCCCCCCTTGGCCCATACTGGTCGCAATCGCAATACTGCTCTCATCCACCTAATTGGACTGGTAGGGGTTTTAGACATCAGCTTGGGTATGTGCGATGCCTTAAACCCTAAGTTCTACAACTACTCGGGGTATATGTGTGTGACATATCAACAGGGTTGGTCCTCTCATACCCTTATCCATACCGTGCACATACTAATACAACACCGGTCCCAACCAATGAGGTATCGACACATGTCAAACTTCTTCTACATATTTATGTGTATATGTATATAGAAAATGCCAAACCAAAGCATAGGTATGGTATTTCGCTCGTGTTCCAAACAGAATGAGAGATTTTAGAATGCAAATTTCAGCAATGTTGTAAAAAGCATATGCACGTACATTCTCCAATTTGGTGACTTTATTTAGGTGGCCTTCCCAACTGCCCTCTGCTCTCCCTTCCATCCACGTACACTGTCCACACTCAGAGCAGGCGGACCATCCAGTTCATGTGACTTGAATCCCAAACCTTTCCAATCCTAAGCTAAGCTTGGCTGCTCACCCACTCACACAATCTGTAAGGTCTGGATCAGAAGCTTAATGAAGTGCATCAACTCATTCAAGGTGGAATCTTTCTTCTCCCTTCTTCTTCTTAGGACTGTGAAGAGGAGGAGGTAGCTGATGAACAGGGTTTTGCAGTGATTCCTTGTTCATGTGCTCATAATCCTTGCCAATGACAATGTAGGTATGGGAGCATTGCGGGAGTTATTGAGCCTTGGAGCATATATAGTCTACTGCAGCAGGTAGCATGTGGGACTGACTCTCCCTCCTCGTCTTCATGTCCTTGCAACATTTGGGAGGTCTGCCGAAATGCTAGTGAGACGATGTTTGGCTGGGGTTGTTGGTGAGCGAGGGTGTCAATGCTGCATTGTGGAAGCTTTTTCCTCTTGTTCCTCACCACAGGATAGGATTGGATCAGTAGGAGCAGCAGATGTCGAGAAGCATGCATTGGGATACTGTTGTGGCCGTAGTCTTATAGCTCGAGGTCTAAAATTGAAGTGAGGTAGATGCTGTAGTTAGTGTTTTGCTGGATCCAATGCTATGGTCACCGTCTTCACAGGTAATCGGTGGGCATTCTGGGTACGTATACAATGGCCATGCGCTTCCTCTCGTGACGGGTTTAATTAAAGATGTTAATTAATGTCAGGACTGCAAATGGCTTCAAGAAGAATCACGAGATCAACAATGTTGTTTTTCTTCTCAACTGCGCCTGCCTCTTCTCCATCTCTCCTCTCACGTATTGATGTGGCCGTGTTATAAACCCCGGGATTTAAGATATTGATGCAAAATAAATGAATAAAATATCCTATTTGTGAACTGTGTGCGTGAGATTAGGCAAAGGAGGTAAGAGCTGAAGTGGTGAACTCAAATTAGAGAAGTGGATGAGCTGCTCGAACTCTGCACATTGTTGGTAAAGTGTAAAACCCTATTCTCCTGAATACCATGCTTCTGGGAGGAGACCATATGTCAACCTGGTACACAGGAATTGTGATGATTCTAATGAAAACTTCTAATGGAAATTACTTGCAGGCTCTGAGAATGATGTATAGTTGCTAGAAAGGTCTCCAAATTAGCATGTCTTTGGATGTTTCCAAGTTCAATGGTCTGTGGATAGCCTTCTGCCAAACAATATCCTCCACCCTGAGTGCCTCCCTGCCCTCTAATATTTCCTTTCCTCATTGCATCCCTAAGTCATGCAAGGTCATATGGTTAAGACTAACTTAGGTCATGACTCTTTCCTTAATTTTCATTGTGTGCCTCGGACCTTAATGGCTTCGGTCTAGGTTTATTCTTGCTGCTGTTCAAAGTTGTACTTAAGAACGCTGATCAGTTCTGAGGACTAAAAAGCCAATTAGAATTAACGATCTTAATTCAGAACTCTAAAGCACTATTTCCATTTCAATCGCATGCACTTATACGTGCCCACGGTCCACTCATAATTAGAGTATTCAATCACAAGAGACTTTTAATCATCTCGAGATTGCAAAATGTAGGTCGCCATGCAACTTACAAAATGGAGCGATGTCACCTGGATTCATTTTGCAAGTAGTAAATTAAGGGGCTGACCAAGGGGTGTCTCAGATCAGAAGTATGAGTGCAGAACCTCTTTGACCCATTAGCTGACGAGGTGAACCTTTATCTTCCGAATGCTGGGATGGAGCTCAAGTCAGTGAACATCTTCAAGGTGAATCATCTATTGCAATTCAGAGACTTAAACAAGAATATTGTGCATCGTATCAACTGTTGGGTCCATATGACAGTAGAACTTGTCAGGATTCCTGTTATGTCAAAATGATGATTCTTTGTTATCACTTGAATACTGCCGCCATTTCCAAACTTACTTTGCAGAAGTGCAAACTCTTGCAAACTGCAGCCAACCGAACTGCATCAAGATCTTTCTTTTTGTCCCTGGTTCACTTCTGTGATTTTTTTTTGGTCCAGCTATATAGACTGACTGGTTAGTCGAGGCAGGGGAGAGGAATTGCTGGGACGCTTCATGACTATGGGCCCCAATTATGGCTGATTCTATCCACTTTGGCCATGTTGATGAGCCTTGCAAGCACGGCCACGGATCCCCTTCAAAGTGAGTGTTAACCATCAGATCATTAACGTGATAATATAGCCCTGTCTCGAGAACTACTAACCCTTGTTGCAACATACGCATGAGTGTCTAGCATTTTCAAGTTTTTGTACGTACTCAGGGAGTGCCTCATTGCGTACAGGGAAGGCCTTCCTTCCTTACGGTCTATCTGTTGTCATATTTAAAATTCTTCAGCAAAACCAAAAAACACTCTTTTCATTTAAAAGAGAGATTTAAACTTGCACTTGTGGATATATAGATCAAAACAAAACTCTGACTTAACGTTTCATAGATCACCTCACTAATTGACAGCTGCAGTTCTCAAGGCTCTCAAGCGAAACCTCCAGGATCCCTCCAAGAATCTACACAACTGGATGGGTGAAGATCCCTGCGGTGAGCACTGGAAGGGCGTTGTGTGTGACAACCTCACTTCACACGTGATCGAACTGTAAGGAACATATATGTGTAGATTTGTATTATAGCATTCTTAAGGCATCATGTGTAAGGATTGTTCTTCTCTATTCTAGCTTCAAGAATAAATTTTCAAGAATCAAGGTCCTTGAGTACACGCATGGATGCCGAGGAGCATAATGAAGTGGCATTAAGCTCGCATTAGTCATTGACACCTGAGTCATTGTTGAGGCCTATCTTCGGACACAAAACCTACTTCCATGTACCAAGATTTAATTGAAGAGGCGTGCCCAAATGGGATAATTTTTAGGTTATCCAGCTCACCTAAAGAATTAATATTCCATTTGCACAGACACCTAAAAAGGCTACTTAAGAGTGTCATGTTCTGAGAATATATCAAAATTCTTACAGGCGGTTGCTCAACCTCAAGCTGGGAGGCCATTTGATACCAGAGCTTGGAGAGCTTCCGTATCTCCAGAACTTGTGAGTAGCTACTCTCTCACAATCACTGTTATTCTCAGAGTAATCCACCTGTCACCATCAACCGATGGTAATCTTGGTTATAACAACCCTGATAATTTGGGGCCTTGGAGGAGTCATCAGCATTGAAGACTACACTTATTATCCCAATTAGTGAGGGTGGTACCAATTCCTGAAGCACGCAATATTTAGCCAAGTCTCAAAGTTACTGAGGGCTGAAATTTTTACTGAGTGACACTAAATCCATGAATACATGCTCTTTTACTATAGATTTCAAGAAAATTAGTTTGTACTCTAAGGTGTTCATAGAGTGATAAACAAATTTATATGGAAACACATGCTTGCCAACGAATAGTGCCAAGTTTCGATACTTCAGTGAATAGTGCCAAGCAAATAGTGCCAACCAAGTAGTGCCAACCAAGTAGTGCCAAGTGCCGATACTTTGAGTGAATAGTGCTGCTATGAATAGTATATTCAGTGAATAGTTCCGGGATGAACAATGCTTCCAGGATCTTTTGGTGGCACTCATTTCATAGTGTAGATAAATTTAGTATCACCTTCACTAATTTTCCACACTCACATTAGCCCTCCCTCACTAATTGGGATAATCAATGTAGTTCTATTTGTGCTATTAAAAACCCCTAATTCGGCTCACTGGAAAACAGTGGAAGGGTGTTATGGGTCACAAGCAGTGGAAGGGTGCACTATATTGAAGACCTCACACTGAAATTATGATGGGAATTGATTCAGAAAGCAATGTCTTGTTGTTGTTTAGCATAATAGAGCTCTTTCTTTACAATGCTGGACAAACAAATGTCTATTTTTTACACCAGCTGTTCCACATCACCTTCATTTGGTTTTTTATTATGTTTCAGTGATTTCAATTTTGTGGTGTAATTATCTTGTAGGAATGTAATGTGGAATGACCTGACTGGCAGCATTCCACCATCACTTGGCAATCTAACAAATCTCAAATTTCTGTAAGTCATCACTCCACATCTGCAAGTTCAGACAAATTCACACAAAGTCACTTGGTTGCAATTGCTACACTAAATACGATATTTAGTGTCACTTACTATTTGGAGTTAAACAATGCTATATCTTTTTACTATTGATGTAATTTCTAACCAAGTAAAGTTGTTGTTGTTCTGTAATGTCCAAACAGCCAATTTGACATTTGTTAGTAAAATATGAGATATATAGTAAATAGATATAGCATTGCATAATTCCAAATAGTAAGTGACATTAAATATCATATTTAGTGTACTTCTTCATTTAGATTGAAACTGTGCTTCAATCCTTGAACCTTGCCGAGTGGTATATACACTCTAAACTCCGTAGTATCACACCTGTGGCAACCAAAGTGCATGTGATATTATGGAGTTTTGTAGTGTTAACATGGATGCGTGATACTATACGCTAGTGTGGTCCACTCCACTTGGCCTTCCCGGGCGATGTGGCGGACCCATGCACCAACATTCAACAAGTGGCACAAGAAGAAGCAAAAGAATAAGAATAAGAAGGTGACACTCCACATGTTGACACATGGCACAATGCGAGGGTGTGGGTTGACTTCTTTGGTGGTTTGCATTAATGACAAATTTTGTGATATAAGGGAGAGAAATGTGACAATAAGGAGTGAGATTTGAACTACGAACATCCGTTCCCTAGGGTTTCGGGATATTAGAGAGTGTGTGACATTATGGAGGTTGATATTACGGAGTTTAGGGTGTAATTTTAAACAGAATTTATTATATAAATAAAATTCAAAGTGATTCCTCTCCAACTTACAAATTGGCCTATTCATTATTGCTTGGTGTCAGAAACACTGGAAGACATGTGACAAACAATATCTTCTAGTACCTTTCCTAAATCACTGAAAGGCATGGCAGAGTTACCCCTTTACTCATACACAGAATGAAAACCTTCAATGCAAGTAAAATTTCTTCTTAGTCAGTATTTACCAATTTGTGTCTCAGAATCATGCAAGGAGATTGTTGGTTGCATGGTTCAGATATGACTTTTGTCAAATCACGTAATACTCTGTTTTCCTGGTTCTAGTAAGTCCTTTCCTACAATAATTTCACGAACTCTGTACCTCAGGAAAATTCTAGGCAATGGTATATTGGTCGCATTTTGGCTTTAATATTTTAGCTAATGTTTACGATGAAGCAGAGGGATTTCGAAGATTCTATACTAGTTCAAGGGAGATGAAAACATTTGCGGGCATCGCAATAAGATACTGAGGTTTATTGAAACATATAAGAGGGGATTGTAAGAGGGCACTTACAACTGCAATGACAAGGGTGAAATGGTTGATATTATTGAAATGGTTTTGGGTTGAAATCTGGAGGCTTCTAAGTGGCAACCGTTTCTCTGGACACATACCTGAGGAGCTTGGAAGGCTTGAAAATCTGACAAGGATGCAGCTTGATGAGAACCACTTCACTGGACCTGTACCGTTGTCATTTGGAAATCTTCTGGCCATGGAACACCTGTAAGTAAAATTTATGTGAAAAGTCACTCTGAGCATTTCTGAAGAAAAGCATTCTGGGAAAAATGGATTTTTTATTCAAGTACATCAAGCGATTTTAAATCAATGATAAGTGAACTTTCACCAGAAATTTTCAGAGTCAGGTTCCTACTTTCAGGCAGCTTAACTTGATCATCAGAATTCAACCTAGGTTGGTACTTGAAAGATAACAATCAGCTTGAAACCAGGCCATGTAGACAAAAGCCTAAATATCTGAATAAAAATCTATCCATTCCAGTAGGAAAATCATGGGCGAACCCATAATTGATTGCAAATGCACCTCATTTTTTAGAACAGTCTCTTAAATACTTGCCGCGTCGTAATCTGGACAGGTACTTGAATAATAATTCCCTAAATGGAAGCCTTCCTGGTTCCCTTGCACAGCTCCCTAAACTTCTTCACTTGTAAGTGGCCTCATGACCTTCACCATATTTTTAATTTTATTTCTGTTTGCCTTCATCATGGGGATAAGATCAAAATTTGGTAAGCCAAGTATTAAATTTACTGACCAATAATGGTTGCAGGATGGTGGACAACAATCAGCTGTCGGGCGAGTTACCCAACAGTCTTGGTTATGCGCCCGCCTTGCAAATTTTGTGAGTCCCTTTGTCCAAAGAGATTCTATACAAACCCTAAACACTAGAAGTTTCGAGAGAGGTATCACAAATGCTATATATTGATTCTTAGCATTTGATGATGTCTCCTCAACGACACACACTTTTTCATAAATTTATCACCTTGAAATAATTCACGCGGTCTGTGATGTTTTCTCCATGTGTATTCAGTCTTCACACTAAATGGATGTAATTGTCAAAACCTGTTCCATGGTGATAGTTATTTAGAAATCATAGAAAACTTGGGTGGTTATGAGAATGAACTTGAATTGCGTTGAGTGCTTTCTCGATTTCTTGTGACTTGAGTTCACTACAGGCAACTTGACAACAACAGATTTATCGGGTCCAATATTGCAGTTCTTCCAGCTTCATTTACCAACTTACAAGGCCTCATCAAACTGTAAGTCATTTTACTTTCAGCAATTCAGTGTGTTCGTGTTACTGCACTAAGTCAATAAAGTAAATAGACAAGAAATATCTATGGTCTTAAAAGTTGAGAACTGGCAAAATGTCTGTTGAAACTCGAGGTTTTCCCTATACCTAACTGTGCCAACACCGTTGAATCCGATATTGAAATGATAATTGGAAGCTTGTTGAAAAAAGCTCTAAAGAACTTGTAGCATCTTTAAGAAATGTAAATCGCTTTAAAAATGTGTTTATGAATCCTATTTTTCTGAATACCTTCAATGCAACACAATCTACTGGATAGAGCTGTGGCATGAAGTACTCTTCGGTTGCACAAATTTGCGAAACTTGCTCCCAAATTTGCTCCAACTCAAATTTTCTCCAATTTTTTGGTTGCTCAATTGTGGTTTTTGTTCTTTATATTTGCAGGAGTTTGAGAAACTGCAGCTTGCAAGGTGGAATTCTGGACTTAAGTGGCCTCTCTCGCGTTAACGTCCTGTAAGCCTGAGACTTTACAATGCCAAGCCATGTAGAGTGTGCAAGGTTAAAACCTGTGTTCAAATGGGACAAAATGAAGTTGCAACAATTTTGCAAAGTAATATCTAAACGCAAGAAGTTTAGTACATAGATGCAATTCTGTGTTTAAGCAGACTGCACTTTGACATGTCACAGCAGGGAAGACCAAGTATATGAGCTACTTAAGTATTCGTTCTACGATGATGAATATTGGGTTGTTTCCCAACAAGCGACCTGTTATTGTAGATATTCTGATGCGGTAAAACATGGCTTAATTTGATACTAAATAGATGTGCATGATTTTTGCAGCGATTTGAGCTACAACATTCTGACCGGGAACATGCCACTATTCAACTTCTCTGCCAATCTCACAACGATGTAATTAACCTCTCTTTAATACCGTGTTTTTGTTTAGGGTTTAAGGGTTAAGTTCCTTCATTGAGTAGTTATACGCTGCATGATATCAGCGCTTGTCTTTACATTTATGTAAGAGGTCTTGTCACACCGAACACTGTCCACCTTGATTGGTTTCATTAAATCTAAGTAATGAGTTTGAGGTCACAGAGATTTATCACACAACAACTTGACTGGGAGCATACCACAGGATGTTTTTATGCTCCCCAACCTTCAGGCTCTGTAAGTAACCCAACAAGACACCTACACTTCATGTTTGATTGCAACTCACAAAATTTCAAAATCCCTTCTTTCCACAGGTGCTGATGATTTTTATCATTATTGGAAGCCCCTCTATTACTTTGATTCTTTCTTTTGTAAAGAAAGGCTGTATATTACATAAGCAGCAATGTTATAATGCTAATGAGAAATAGGTGTTTTAGCATTCCATGTTCCAAGGTTCCATATGACTAATCTGACGATGTTAAGGTTTTGATTGGTATGTAGGGTGCTCAAAGGCAATCGGCTCAATGGGACTATTCCATCGCTCAATAACCATTACAGCTCATACAATTCTGTACTGATGTAAGTTCATTCCCATTCTATACTACCATGATTACTTTTTTTCTTTTCTTTTTTCTCTTTTGCTTCCCATCAATGCTTATCGTACTTCATTTCAAGCAATCAGAAGATGAACTTCCATGTAACGTAAATGCTTGGATGCGGAAAAGCCACTTCGTATTTGTTGAATTTGGTCCTATTCTTGCAGAGACCTTCAAGACAATCTGCTTACAGGCGTTGATTCATCAGTTAATGTTTCAGCAAACCACTGGAATGACATAACCTTGTAAGTAATCTGCAATCTGGTGTCTAACAATCGTGTGGGTATAGTTGCTTATGTATTTGAGTTTTTTTTGTTTTTTTTGTTGTTGTTGTTGTTTTATTTATATATATATATATATATATATAATTTCCGCATTTAATTGTATAAACTCTTTCTGGACTTGTGACCGTGGTCCTAGGTTCTATAAATGATAATGTTGTCTTTAAGCCTACGAGCTCAGTGACATGTGACGCTTATTGGCTTTTTCCTGCTTATACTTCCTTGCGATATCTTGTCTCTCTATATTCATTTTCAGGTATGGTGTTATTGTTTCAAATGCTTCTATTGTTTCAGGTTAGGTGGGAATGCAAAACTGTGTAACATCCTTGCTCATTCGAACCTTTACTCAAAATGTGCTCCTCTGAGTAGCACGGTCTTTCATCAGCTGCCTCAAGGTTTTTCTACAGGAAATGGAACCTTGTGTACAAGTTGCAAATCTCCAAATGTGTTGGTTCCATGGGCAACCACCAACAACTGCGAATGTGCCGACCCTATAACAATAGACCTTCGACTCAAGTCTCCTAGTTTCTACACCTTCACCAACCCCAACAATCTTGCCAGCTTAGTAGCTTCCCAATTGAACTTGAGCAGAAAACAAGTGTTTCTGCAAGCCTACGAGTGGCAGCCAGGACCACGCCTCCAAACCAAAATTCTGATTTTTCCATTGAACTCTTCACGGTTTTCACCCTACATGTACAATGACATTTTTTCGTTCTTTGTGAACTGGGGCTTCACTACAGGACTGTATTATGGGCCATATGAGATCTTATATTTCGGCTCAGGTACAAGCTACAACCACCACCTTGTCGATTTCTGTAATTTATTTCCTGCAACTTTATTGTTTGGAGAACCTCGGTAATGTACTTCCACGGTCATGAAAATACAGTAAAAATCTGATTTAGTGTGCCATTAAAATTGGCGTGCCTTATTAATTAGAGTGGTCTTCGTGACTCTAGGTGCCACCCAGTGATGGCAAGACAATTAATGCGGATTGATGATGAATAGTGTGGGCACACACTAAATCAGATGTTTAGTTTAGTTTGTGGCCAATGTGTAAAATATGTGCTGATTTTGCACAACTTCACAGTGAACATTTGCACTTATATGTTTGTTCATTAGAGCTCGTAAGTAAATGTATCCTGAATGTCTACGAAGACTTCAATTAACTTCTGTATTATTTCATGCAGGTTGGGCTACATCAAATTCAAGAAAGCTCACAGAGTCGGAGATAGTGGGCATCATACTAGGGTTCTTGGCCATAGTTGCATTCAGTGTTGCAGCCAGTGTGTTGTTAATCATCTTGAGCCGGAGACGCAAACTCAACCATCCACCTTCAGAAAGCTGTAAGGGGTCTATAATCACCGAGCTAGTGAGCAATGACTTGTAAGGAAATCGTTTTGAGAACCTAGATCTCCTGTGGAGGTAGATGGGCCTTTATTGTTTACTTTTTGCTGCTTTCTACTTTATATAACTCAGATTCACAAATGTATCTGAAGAAGCCAGGATCTACCTCAGAAAGTTTTTGGAGCTAATCTCAAATTGTTATGACTCATCAATCTCGAATTGTTATGACTTATCAAAGTCCACTGACAGTGAGCCATAAGAAGGCCACATAGATTAACCCCCCCCCCCTCCAATTATATCGACTATTGAACCTATAATGGGTAACAAGCATGTAGTCCAATCTCTTTTAAACACGTGTCTTTCTGGTGCATGTACTAAGATTTACACCTAACCTCCCACCACTCAAATATAGGTGCTCAATTAGGGTAAGTTATCGAATTAGGCCCACTTACCTTAAGGGATTTAGGGTTTAGGGGTAGGGAAATTGCTAGTCCTAAACCAATGCCTTGTGTTTGTTAGTCATAAGAATTATGAGGAAGCTCGGGACCGTAAAATTTGAAGGTGTGAAGTGCTTCTCACTTGAGGAGTTGATGGAGGCAACAAACCAATTTAGCGAGGAGTGCATACTTGGCACGGAAGTGCACATTAAGGTGTACAAGGCAGCGTTGCAAGGGGGCCAACAAGTGGTGGTAAAGCGTGCCCAACGGGGCTGCCTTCAAGGCGGCGAGGAATTTTGCAAGGAGATTGAGTTTTTGTCTCAAATACGTCACTGCCATGTGGAATCATTGCTTGGCTTCTGCATCGACAAGGGGGAACAGGTGTTGCACTAATCTATAATTAATTAAATTAGAAATCCATCCTGTTAGTGATTTCATCCAGAGGCACTGACAATAAATTTCTTATCAGTGAAATCTCCATAATTGACCCCATTCTGATTCCTGGATAATTGCCATAAGGAAATTGAGAGAATAATTTCGTATAATTCTCAGTCCAGGCAAGGCAGACATGATAAGAATGTGAGTTGTAGAGGTACCATATCAGGAAGCTGATAAATACAAACACATCAGCCATAAGTCATGACAGATGAAAATCCTGAATGTTGCGTCATCATGGTTGAAGCAAATACTCATCAACCTCATGTATTTCCTCAAAGTTTAATTCTTAAAATTAGTACTGCGGCGTGCCTCGCTTCAGGAAATACTAAATCTGAAAAAATTGTTTGTCTGCAGATGCTCATATACAACTATTCTTCTGGTGGAAGCCTCCAAGATAGAATTGGTAAGGATTTCCACCATATAATCTCCTACAAGGTGGACTAAGTCTGAATTAATGGAAACTATTGTTCCTACTATGCTTAAGGTAGATGTGTGTTATTCGGATACTTTTCTCTCTGCATCCACTTCTTTTAGGATATGAAACACACTATTAGTGCAGGATGATTAGTAAATAATTGATATTTAAGTGAAATTGGACTAACTCCAAGTCCATAATTATAACATGTTGAATTCTATCATAAGATCCTTCAATAGGATTGTATAGTAGAATCGTCTGATAGATTATGCAGAGTTGATTATTAAAATACTAAATATTTTTAATACTTTTATTCTTAGCATATAATTATGTATATTTAACAGAAAATACATAATAATTGGTTTTCCATCATATTTAATATCATAACATGCAAGTAATCACTGAGGATTCACACATCTCCCTTGAATAAAGGTATAATAGAAGTACATCAACGGATCCATTCATAGAAATGAAGCAACCAAAGAGTTCGGATTTTGTAAGTATGTCTAGACTTCTTAAATACAAGTTACATCCAAATCGTGCCCATAACCATTTGCCTCATAAATTTTGGAGCTCACATAAATATCTAAATCGTTATCAAAATGAAGATTCACGTGCTCATTAAGCTGTCCTATAGGTCCCCCCCAATCATGTTCATCATTAAGCCTAGAATGGTTAGCATATTTTAACATATAGTCCAATTTTTTTTTAACATGTGTCTTTTTGGTGTCCAGTCTTAGATCCATACCTAACCACATATCACTCAAATATAGGTGTTCAGACTATTATTGTGTTGGAATTAGGCATGTCTACCTTACTTCCACCAATCTGCTCTTAAGGATGTTAAAATCTGTTGGTGGGCAAATTCAAATGAGAACTGTGAGAAGTTCAGCTGGCTAAATTTTTAAGGTCAAGCATATAATTGTATGCTTGCTTGATTGTATGCAAAATAATATTCATATCCTGTAAAGTTGAGTGCAATCCCGTGTGAATGCTGCTGATTTGTGCAGTTAGAGGGAAAGGCCTTCCACTGGACTTCAGAACACGGTTAAAAATTGCCCTGGGCTCTGCAAAAGGAATTTTATACCTTACCAAGGAATTGCAACACCCAATCATCCACTGTGACATCAAGTTGTCCAACATATTGCTGGACAAAGATGACATACCTAAGGTTGCAAATTTTGGAAAAGCCAGGCTTGGCTTCTCGCCAAAGTTGATGGTGGATGCTAACAAAAATCACATATCAACAACCATAAGGGGTACCAAGGTAATTTGACTTTAAACTTGTGTATAAGTAGAGTCAGTTTGGTTTATTTCATTAGGTCTCTCACTCCATTCTTTTGGGTCGTCTGTTCTACGTCCCCTCTCGTCAACTATAGATTTACTATCCTTTCATAATATAACGTGGAGTGAAAATTAAAGGACTCTCATCACACTGGGATTTCTTGGTATCTGAATCTCTCAATACCTTTTTGGGGGACATGAATATCTCTCTACACATAAAGTTAGGTTTAGCAAATATTGAGGTATGAGTGTCTTGGTGCCTAGCGGACCGGGTCTTCTCAAGCACAGCCGGTTGTACTTTACCTTTTCAAAGCAATAGAAGATCTTATTGTTCCAACAAATATATAAAAATAGAGGAATGTGGACACGACTCTGGATATTTCTCATGACTGGTGGGTACTATGAACCAACTTCAATACATGGAGGAGTTGTTACATTTTCTACCTTTTACAGATAGGATTGAGAAAATTATAAGTACCTTCTCCTGGAGTTTTGTCGTTTAACGAGTATTTTCAAGTCCCGTCCTGTTAGTAGCATGTTGTCAGTAATTCAACTTGTAAAGGTCCTCTTGCAGTAATTAAAAAGAAGATGCCACAATTTGTTCATGTTTGCAGGGCTATGGTGATCAACAGCAGTTCTCGCCACAACAAATTGTCAACAAGAGTGATCATTCAGATGTATGGAGTTTTGGCATTGTTTTACTTGAACTATTTACGGGCATGCCAGCAGATACAAATCAGAAACACATCCTTCAAGAGGTGAGTCATATAGTAACGAGCTTATTTTGCATACGAAATCTCTTCGTTATACCACTATGAACTTAAATACAGGAATTAGATAATGGAGTAAATTTCTTGCTTTTTCTTAATGAATGTCTAATCTGGAGCTGATACAAAATATTGGTGGTTGATGTGAGCAAGGTTGACCTGG
Source organism: Polytrichum formosum (assembly GCA_964035585.1). Classification (NCBI taxonomy): domain Eukaryota; kingdom Viridiplantae; phylum Streptophyta; class Polytrichopsida; order Polytrichales; family Polytrichaceae; genus Polytrichum; species Polytrichum formosum. The sequence goes on along the minus strand of OZ037935.1, from coordinate 15,553,357 downwards.
CAAATAGGAGTGGAAATTTAACATCTCTAGCAGACCCTTCAATGGGGCCCAGCCCAGGGGAGGTACTTGAATTGGTTCTTCTTCTGGGAACTATATGTTGTAATGAAAATTGCGCGACGAGGCCCAGCATGATAGACGTGGTTAGGGAACTTGAAGAAATGTGGCTTCAAGTGCGAGGCTCTGAATTAGGTGCCCACTAATTCAGTTAGCAGTTTATTTGAAGGGCATGTCAGTACTCACAACAGGTAGACAATGAGGCTAATGATGGGAAACAGGGTGATGAAGTGAATCCCCTGCATGTCAATCTCAGCATTCACTTTGGACAGAAGTGATTTTTTGTTTCACAATATAGATGCCTCCAAGTGCAGATGCTTCTTGTCACTAAACTTTTTAGAGCAATTACAAGGGGCCACACAAATTCTGAGGAGATTACTTTTGACTAGCGTTGAATCTTCAAAATGCAAAATAAACCTTCAAGATCAGGAAGGATTTGGGCGAACCAACCCATACACTCATTCCTTGTTGGATGCCTAAACCCTTGCCTCCAAGGAACCAGTGTACGGGTTGTTTTGCCCCAGCCATCAAGAAGGTACCCTCAATTTTTAGAGATCTATTGACTGAACATATAATCGGAGACCACTAATTCCTCCTCCACATGGCAAGGTCCAGCTCAAACAGGACCACTGGGGGGGTCACTTGTAGAGATGTGAACCGCTTGACATAAAAGGTATTTTAAGGGGGTTATGAAGTAATGCACTTATTCAAGGGATGTTCTGCATAGTTGATGAATATTCTTGGAATATTCAATATTTTCATGATGAATACACTCTAAACTCCGTAGTATCATACCTGTGACAACCAAAGTGCACATGATGTTATGGAGTTTTGTAGTGTTAACATGGATGCGTGATACTATAGATTTAGTGTAGCATGTGACATTATGGAATAACACAAAGGAGATGGGAGGACAATTTGAATTCGTTCTCCCGTCACCTACGCTAGTGTGGTCCACTCCACTTGGCCTTCCCGGGCGATGTGGCAGACACATGTAGCAACATTCAACAAAGTGGCATAAGAAGAAGAAGAAGAAGAAGAAGAAGGTGGCACTCCACATGTTGACACATGGCGCAATGCGAGGGTGTGGGTTGACTTCTTTGGTGGTTTGCATTAATGACAAATTTTGTGATATAAGGGAGAGAAATGTGACAATAAGGAGTGAGATTTGAACTACGAACATCTATTCCCTAGGGTTTCGGGATATTAGAGAGCGAGTGACATTATGGAGGTTGATATTACGGAGTTTAGGGTGTAGTCAATACCAAAAATAATTCTAGTTCTTTTATAATATGTCCAGGTGTAATAGCAGTTCATATTTCCACGTGAAGATGACACAACAGAGCATATAACTTGGACCTGGTGATTACTAAGTCAGATTTCGAGTGGTAGGAACCATAAGAATCAAGATAACTTGATATTTGGACATCAAGTTGTGATTGCAACACAATGGTGAAAGTGCTATGCTTTGACATGAGCCTAAATTCACCTTGACATTGCGTGCAATTTATTATCCTTTCTGTTGTTGAAGCTTGGTTTTCTTTTTCTTTTTTGAACACAAAGAGTAGACAATTCCTTGTTTAGCATGGTTTTAATCAAGATCATTCAAGTGAGATCTCCACTTGCACATCACATATTGTCTTACAGTTCATATTGATGTCAAGTTGGCATGTGCATATGATAAATGGTACACACATATACACACAATTTTTTATTAGCAAATAAAATAAATCTAATGCCATAACAATGAGATCAAGGTGGCAAAATGTCAATTTGTGATGAATATTTAAGGTGCATATATGCAATTTACTTAAGTGGTTATATGGGTGTGCACAAAGTGGTTAGTATTAAGCAGATGTTTAACATTAACTTCAAGCAATTAGTTGTCGTAATGGCCCTTTAAAATATCATGTTTGTTCATTTAAGGAAATATTGTATCATGCTACATCCAAAAGGTAATTTAACACCAAGGACATTTTCCAATAAGGTTGGTGTTTGCTTAAGCCATGTCTAATATCTTACCGTTGAACAGGTGAGGACCACAATTCTTTCAAAAGGTATGTGGGCCTTATGTGTCAATCTTCTCATGTGGATGCCTATATTTGAGTGGTACACGGCAAGGTTCATAGTTAAGAACGGACACCCAAAAAAATACACGTTTTACAATGAGATTGGACTATGTGCTCAAAATATGCACACCGTTTTGGTTTCAACAATGAACAAAAAAAATGGAGGATTGTGATCACATAAATAGAGACACAAAATCTTCACTTCGACCTCCTAAAACTTTTGCATCTCAACTGCAATTTTGAAACTCGAAATGACAATCTTTGTGATTCGCAACTACTAACCAAAGGCATCAATTCCCAATCAAACTCAAGCTCTAAAATTGCATTTGAAGGTGGAACTGCCCACAATCATAGAACCACATACCTTCATTGACATGAAGTTAATTTGGAAACAAAGGTCAATGCACAAATCTTTATCCTGACGCTATGTGCATTTTAATAACTTGATAATTTGCAAGAGATTTCTGATGATATGCATGAGTCAACAATTGGAAGGGTTTATGTGATCAATTAAAAGGAAAGAGGACTTCACTTTGACCTCCTATAACTTTTGCAGCTCAATTCCAATTCTAAAACTTGAAATAACAATCATTGTGATTTGAAACTGCTCATAAGTGGAGATGTTCCCCAATCCAATACAATGGTCAAACTTGGAAAGCACTCACTATAAGTTGGAAAGTTGTATGCAAAGTTGGAAGTGCTGACTATAAGGCCACATACCTAACATGGCCCTAACATGCATAGGTTGACAAATGGGAGGTCTATGTGCTTCATTAAATTTTATTTTCTTATTTTATTTCTTAGAAACAAGGATCTTCACTTTTACCTCTTATAATGTTTGCATCTCAACTTTGATTTTGAGACTTGAAATGATGATCTTTATGATTTGCAATTGCTAACCAGAGGAGGCAATTCCCGATCAATCCAATGGCCAAACTTATATGTGTTGGAAGTGCTCACAATAAGGCCACATACATACCTGATCTCCAAAACTAATTAATTTGAAGACATTGAGGGTTTACTGCCCAAGTTTTCCATCAGGGCACCATATGCACTCCAATAACTTAAGTAAATGTGGCATATGATTTTTGTTGACATGTGTAAGTCGACAATTGAGAGGGTCCAAGTGCTTAATGAAAGGAAAGAGATCCCCACAACTTTGATCTCCTACAACTTTTGTATCTCAAATCCAATTATGAAACTTGAAATGACAATCTTTATGATTTACAAGTGCTCACTAAAAGGAGATGATTCCTGATCTAGAAGTGCCCACAATAGGGCCACATACCCAACCGCCAAATTAAACAATTTAAAGACACCAAGGGTCCAATGCCCCAAGTCTCCCATCTAAACACTACCATGTGCACTCTAATAACTCAATTAACTGCGAGCGATTTATGTCGGCATGTGTGGGTCGACAATTGGAAGGATCTATGTGCTCAATTAAAAGAATTGACCTCCTACAACTTTAGCATCCCAACTCCGGTCCTAAAAACTTGAATGACAGCCAAGTTGCAATTTGCAACTGCTCACAAGAGGAGAGGATTCCCAATCCGATCCGACGGGCCAAAATTCTCTGAGGAGTTGGAAGTGCCCCACAACAGGGCCACGCACCTAACCTCCAAAGCTGATCTTAGGGCCACTTCACACACGAGACTGAGAGCCTGTGACCATTACACTTCAAGCACTCTCATTGGTGGAAAAGGTGGAGCCGGTCCATGTTCGCTTCACACTACGCTTGAGGGACCAACGGAGCATGTGAATGCGAGATGGATGTAAAGTCTACATGGATTCCTACATGGCATCGAATGGATCATGTTTCATGGTCACTGGGACTAGTTTCAAAAACCACCTCTTGGAGGTAGGCCTAACGTAAAACCGGGAGACCGTGACACTCCGAACACTCACAACCATTGATTTATTCTATTTTATCATGTGCGAGGATCCGCATGAATAGAAATTCATTGAGATAGCATTTGGTTAAGGGCCCGGTCACATATGACTTCACACTACACTTGAGGGTCCGTGACCACACTACATGATTTTGGAGGTGTGTTGGGACGGCCTTTGGACACTTTCTTTCGGGCTCTCACAATTTCATGGTCACGGCTCTTGGCTCGTGTGTGAAGTGGCCCTTAATTTGAAGACAACCCAGGGTCCAGTGCCCCAGTCAGTCTCCCATCTGGGCACTTACCCCGTGCACTCTCAAATTCTAATAACTTAATGAATGGTGCGAGATTTCTGTCAACGTGGGTGGGTGAGGTGAGTGGAGTGGGTCCAGCTCCCACTTGCCTTCACCTGGTGACTTCACCACCAAGGTCATCTTGACACGACGTAAAATTCATGGGGACCTCGGCAATCATTTAGGAAAATAATTGGGCTTGCAAATGCATGCCCGCATGCCTGCAGCAGCCGGCCGGGGTATACGTTATGCCTTATACATTGCCAATCACCATCTTTCGTTTTCTCGTCGGAATAAGTTATGGCAGCAGGATGACTCCTATAGCTTCAATATGAGAGGAGGATTGGACTCTCTAGTGGCATGTTATGTCCTTTAAGTAATTGGAGCACCCGCGACTCGTGATCTTGTACATGTCGACGGACTTCTCGTCGAACAGTAATATCTACCCTAACAATCCAAAAGACATGCAATTAACTCCTAAAGGCCAACATAAAATCGTCCCAGATCCGTCCAAAACAACTCAATCGTGTTTAGAAGCTCATTTCAAAGAAAATCAGCACCTTTTATGGTAGATCTGATCATACAGATTGGAAGTCTTGTAAAATTAGGGTTTTTTACATAATTTTCCAAATGTTTATGTGTCGAAATCGGAGCAGTGACGGGGAGATTTTTGGGCATAATCGGTTGAGATCCTAGTGTTTGCAAGTCCAACCGGTTACATGTTGACATCCTTCGGTTTTCCTTTATTAAATTGGGGTATATTCTATAAATTCCTCTTAAATGATCAGTAATTTTCCTGCAATCTTGAACTTCAACCGGTTATTTCTCAAACTCAACCAGTTCATCTGTAACTAACTGTTAGTTCTCCCCGATCATAGAATCGGAGGATTCTTACATAAACGTGTATGTTGATGTTGTCGGGCAGCAGTGACCGCCCGGATGAAAACATCCGTCTGAGCCTTCAGGGGCTAAAGTGTGGTGAAAGTAATAAGGATATCGATGTTCCATGAAGAAGAGACTTTGTGGAAAAAGGAGGTTACTAGAAGCTAGGATGGCCGACTTCCTATAATATCCATGTCTCTCGACAAACTAAAGTGCTACCATCAACCTCACCTCACCCCGAGTCAGCCTCGATCGGCCTAACGTTCGTGAGTACTAGCTTAACCTTTTTCCGCACGAGAGTCGGTGTTCTTGTATCTCTACTTTGTCCCATGATGTGATCGTCCGGGTCCGTGTCCATCAAAGCAAAAGTATGTTTCATTTAATACTACAGTCCAATGCAGCAGTTCAAGGAGTCCGAAGCCCGGCCCCCCAACTCCGATGCGAGTCTCTCATCGTTCAATCACCATCACATTATTTAATGAAAGAAGAAGGGAAGCGATTTAAAAAAAAAAAAACCAAAACCTGGGGCCCTAGACCCTGGACCTGGACCTGACCCCTTTTCAATCAGCCCGCCGGGGACTTGGAGAGAACATTTTTGGAGCTTTGACTCGCATGATGATGAGCTGCAGGAATAGATGGCCTGCCTTGCTCATTTGAAGGTGTGTGGGCCTATTGTAAGGTAGAAATACCATAAAGCGTTAACCACCCAATCGCGGTGCACTAGACCGCCTCATAATGGAAAGTGCCATGTCTTAAATGGCGCGGCAACTTCAATGCAGTGTAGCCAATGGGAGGCAAGATCTAACGTACTCATGATTAACGGGTTTAGGTATAATCTGTATCGAAATGAGGAGAGCCTAGTGAACCGGAAGTGGGTTGGACAAACTTTCCACTTTGAAAATTTGTGGAACTTTTTGTACAAGGCAGAAAATTACGAAACAACTTGCATTCTTCATGAATCCTTCTCGTCTATCTTGGAAAATTATCTCATGATTGTCAGACCAGATCTTCAATGCGAATCGCCTTATTTTAACGGTTTATGGTATTTCTACCTTAGTCGTTTCCAATTCCAGAGGGGACGAATAATATGTGGATAAACTGGTGAGTTATTCAAAATGTTACATGAAGAAGTATAATGACCTTGGTCTTGTGGACCCCAAAGTGGCCAAGACCAACCTGGTCTGCAAATGGATTGCGTGCTTTGGAACCATGCAACTCGAACCTCCAACTCATTCTTTGATACATGTTGCCTAGATGTCACATGTAGAGAGGTGGTAGCTGAGGTGTAAGCCTTGATTGGTTTACGGTCAAGAAACATTTGAATTTTGTAGGTTCTAGGATTTAGGGAAATATCAACGAAGCTTGGAAAATCATGGTTAAGGTGCCCCCCGTGCTATCAACACTTCCAATTCACCCTTCCCCCCTCCTTCTCAATGCTTCACAGTTGGCACTCTTTCTAGGGCAATGGGAGTCTAGAAGTTGAGATGGTTGGGTTCTTCCATGAGGTTAGAACTACCCGCACTTTCCAGGGAGAAAAAACAACAAGGTACTATCTTTTTCTATAGGAAAACCTCTTGTTTTGTTTGGGATCCTGACCAGTGGAAGTGGTTGGCTGAAGGGTATGCCTTCCTTGATTATAGCATTAAATTTGGTAGGAACTCTACTATCAATAGGGTGCCCAGTGTCTCTCGGGCGGCGATTAAGTGGCACGGTTATCTTTTGGGTAACTATAAGTTTAATTGGTTTCAGATATGGGATCCTCTTCACTCGGGCAAAGAGTTTGCATTTATGCGATCAATTTGGCATGGAGTTTGTGGCAATTTATGACTGGAGGGCCCACATTGCACTCATCTCCATTTCCAAACAATGCAATTTTTTTTGTTTTCCCAACACTAGCGAGTCGGTCAAACATAAATTTTGGGACTGCATCCAAGCTTGGAAGGCCTAGTGGTGGGTCATCTTCACTATGCACAAACTCAAGGGCATTAGGATTGGCAACTAATCTAGGATTAGAAACAAGCTCTTTTTGAAGAGACTACTGTGAGAATTTTAGTAAAATGGATCAATATTTAGCACCTTCTTTGGGGCATCACCCTTTGGACCGTCTAAGTTGAATGCAATGATATGGTTTTCAACTAAACCTTGGCATGAGTCCAAGGTCATATACATGATTTGGGATGAGTTCATCATGTATGCTAAGATGGCATGGATTAGGGTTCTTAAATACATCAAATGAATGCTCTCTTCGCAAAAGCTCTTCTAAAAGGTTCTAACGAAACTTTGGGGCACTAAGGGAGTTCTTTGTAGGCGGGACAACTTCATGATCAAGTGGAATCGGAAACACGAATGGCAATAGGTTTTGACTTTGGATGGTTGGGGGTTGTCCATGGCTAGTAGTGTGGGGATGGTCCTCGATTGGTGGTTAGTGGGATTGGGTTGTTTGGTGGGGCCTCATTTGGTTGACTTTGATTATCTTTAAGGTTGGGGCATCTATAACCGATAAAATAAGAGAGTTTGCATTTGTTTAGGAGGGGTAATAGTAGGGAATTATTTTTCTTGCAAAGAGGACATATTCTAAGGAGAACACAATTCTTTTTTTTTAATTCATGAATATGGAAACTGCTACAAATTTTGAAGTGGTAAAGTTTAGGGTAACACACAATCAATCTATAGGTTAACCCATAACCACTCATCGAAATGCTAATTCTTGGCTATAATAGTTGTCAAATCTCTTAGGAGGGTAATCAATCACAAGCTGCCACCACATAAACCTTAACTCCATTCACCTAAAAAATATAGATCTCATCCATGTCAGAATTACATGACCCTAGTGAGTGGTTAAATGGACATGGTCGACTATGGATGCATCGACCTTACATGGGGGTGTTTTGCGCTTGAGGGGCTCCACATCCACTCAAAGGGACATGTTTGTATTTGATTCTTAATTCATTGGTGTTGGTTTTTACCTTTTTCTTAAAAAAATTAGTCGGGAATTGCATTCTCTAATTTAACCATTGCAAATCACAAAGATTGTCATTTTAAGTTTCACAATCAAAGTTGAGAGGGGGGGGAGGGCATGAGGGAGAGAATTAAAATTTGAAAAAAAATTCTTTACTCAATCACATACATAATATTACTCATGTGTGGGTTGCTACACCATGGGACCATGGGAATATTCTAGAAATAATGGCCCCATTTATTTTTGGCCTACCTTACAAAATGAACAATACTCAACATGAGTGATGTTCGCTTTATGACACTAGACCGACAGGTTCCCAACCCCAAGCTCAACATTCAATCAAGTTATAGGAAAATTTACTTTGTTGGTTGTTAAATTCTAAGATGACCGCTTGCACAAGACCCTGCATGGCAACTGGCACTTGCCACACAATTTGCAACCATGAAAGAATGGTCCTAGCTTACATTGCATGCCATGATTAGTGGCTTAGGATTTTGGCATCATGCTAGCCTCTCACTATGTTGTCCTCATTTAAAAAGGGAGCAAGAACGAGAGGCTAAGTAATTTTATGCAGATCCTTCTAATTGTGTTCAGGGATGTGCAAATGGACGTGACGCGGCCTTTTTGCGTCACGTCGCGTCACAAATGACGTGACGCCATCACGTCGCATCACGTCGGGGCGTGACGCGCACTGACGTGGTAAAAAAAAGTTACTGTACCAATTTTTTGTAACTTTTTTTAAACTTTTCTGGACGACTGCTCTAGTCGACTGCTACGAGCAGTCGACTTCAGAAAATAAAAATAAAAAAATAAAAAATTCTATTAAAAAATCTGAACCGTTAGATCTTCCTGGATTGAAGATCTAACGGTCCATGATTTTTTTAGAATTTTTTTATTTTGTTTTTTTTTAGGTTTCCTTGAAGTCAACTGCTTTTAGCAGTCGACCAGCTAGCCGACTGCTAATTACAGTCGACTGGTCTTGGTCGACTGCAAAAGTAATTGTTTGCAGTTGACTACTAAGTCGATTGCTATTAGCAGTCGACTTAGCAAACGACTGCAAATAACAGTCGACCTAGCAGTCAACTGCAAAAAAAAAATTAATTCCAAAAAAAATTATGGACCGTCAGATCTTCTTGCCAAGAAGATCTGACGGTCCATAATTTTTTTGTAATTTTGTATTTTTTTTTGCAGTCGATTGCTATTTGTAGTCGACTAGGGGGTTGACCAGGGGGTTGACCGCGTCAGTTTACCCCTGGGGTAACTGCCGGATTTACCCCCCCTCGGACGTGATGTTTTTTGGTCAGCCGTCACGTCGCTATCACAAAATGTGACGTGACGTGATGTGATGTGACGTGACGTGATGTGCAATCCCTGATTGTGTTCACTATTAAACCTAGAGGTGTCTACAATTTGAGCACATAGTCCAATCTCATCAAATACATGTCTTTTTTTTCATAAACGTTCATAAAATACAAACCTTGTTATATGCCACTCAACTAGGTATAGGTTTCCAATTAATCCCTATGTGCCTAAGAAGCCCAATATGGACAACTTGGTGCACAAAAACGTGTATCTAATCTACATACTTTCATTTTGCCTAATTGTGCCAAAAGCAACCCTGTCTAAAAGTAATCAATTTTTCTAAAGCACTTCTCAAATTAGTTGAATGCCTTGATAATCTTCAAATTTTGGGTTTAAATACACAGCTTGGATGTCCGTGGAAGCAAATGTATACACAATATCTTGAACATCAAAGTCACATATATATACAAACTATTTTCTCCTTGATATAAGGTAATGCATAAAATTTTGTCTCAAGCCTATGAATATATCCAAAATGATATATAAACGTGGTGAAGCTTGTAGAAATTTTGTACATGGCCGTACATTGAGGCCCTTGGTCCTTTAGGGGTTACAAAGAGAGTGACCACATAAGGCCCACATATGGTATACTTTATTTACATTTGTATAACCTTCACTGTTAGCACATGAGTCCTAAGCAATTTTCCTATATCAATGAAAGAACAATGCAAATCTATCATTGTGATAGATTTCCAAATTGTCTAATGACATAGGACAAGTTCTCATTGACGCAAGTCAATTGCCCATGACTCATATGCTTGTAGTGCTTGATGAAGGCTTCACAATCAAATATAAAGTGAGTGTCGCAAGATTAAAAGTTGGGGAATTAATAGAGTTATCTGTAAAGCAAAGCAAATGAAACCATGGGTTTCATCCGAAACCCTAAGTTTATGAGAATTAACACAAAGTCACGCAAATTTCTTAATGCTTGAATTAAAATATTAAAGAGTGGTGTCGTGCTATTAAAAACTAGTTTTTTAACTTGTCCTACTAGGATGAATGGGCCAAGCTAACCTTGCATCAACCTATCCAAGATTTAGGACAGTGGGTCTCATGCGCATACCCTATTTTAGATCCTAAAATTCTTTCAAAGTTTAAGAAATTGTGGTTGCTTTTGGATCTTTCCCGTTCCTACTCTTCACTCCTTGTGACTCGTCCTCACTCGTGGCATTTAGTGTGTTCTCCTTGTGTTTGTGCTCCTTGCTACCGTTCATTGTTGTTGTTGTTGTTGTTGTTGTTGTTGTTATTTATTTCTTGTTATTCGCGTTTGCCACCTTTCTCTTCTTGCTCGCCTTCCTAGCATTGGCGCTTGCCAACCCTCCTCCTTTTCGCACTTGCCCTCCTGCTTTTGGCGCTCGCCCTTGTGTCGGTGCTCATCCTCTTGCTCTTCACGCTCATCCTCATGTTGGCACTCGCCCTCATGGTCTTTGCATTCGTGCTCGTGATGTTGGCGGTTGCCGTGCTACTCTTTGCACTCGCCGTTTGCGCTCACCATGCTCCTCTTTGCCTTCATCATGTTGTTTGCCCCGACACCTTTCCCCCTTCCCCCTCCCCCCCCCCCAACCCACACCGCTCCTGGCATTCCTCCATTGTCGTCCTCCCTGCTCATGGCACTCATGCTCTTCTGCATGCTTCTCTAAGTGGCATTGATGACCCATGGCATTCAGGTCCATTTTTGGATCGAAGTAACCTTCCTTCAAGCAAAGGATGCTCATGATCACCCCTAGAGGAGCATTGTCAACTGCCGCAATGGTGGAGTAAGTGCAACCCTTTAGTTGTCTATCACTTATGATGAAGTCACATTGTTGGACAACCAATCTTGGATCATTATACATGTATACATAATTGAAGGTTGGGAAATAATGCCATTGCTCTTGAACTTGGAGCGTGTGATTGAGGGTGGTGGTGCCAATAACATAATGAAGAGGATTATTGTTGCACTTACTAACAAAGTGGGTTGATCCCACATCATATTAGAGATTGATTCATGGTCTTTGGTGTAGATGGTGCATATGTTTTATGAGGGAAGAAGAATGGTGACACTAACAAGCTGCAAGTTTCTCATGCACCACACATGCAAGGCATGCATTGTGTAGCACATTGAAGCAACCTTATAGTGCAATGTTTCTTATATCTAGAGATGGTGGCTAATTGCTTGAGTCTAAGGGTAGGAAAATTCTTCAAAATTTGAAGTCCATTGAAGCGTGTTTTTGTCAAAGTATCGCACCTTATTGGTGAAGATGTACTCTGATCAATTTGTTAAACTTGCAGTCCTAGAGCCCAATGTAAATTAAGAACTCATGGTTGACATCAAGTGTTTGTTGACCTTGGCTGCGGTGCTACCTCTTCTAAAGGTTGTAAAAGTCTTGGTTGTTTTTTCACAGTTCCCTAGTATTTATGTATGTGATTTCACAAGGGCTTGAGCCTTTGCAATTCATATGTAAATGACTTGTATTACACAGAAAATGCATTCATTTCAGATGCATTTCATGCTTCAAAAAGATATGTAAACTCTCACATGAGAGCCTCCGCCTAAGGTGGCATCCAAACGTAAGTGATTGTGTTGAGCACTTGGTTTTTGAGGTCATTCACATGAGGAGCTTTGTAGCAAGAGAATTATGTGATAGTACAATATCAAAGGTCAAGGTTGAGGTTGCAAGTACATGTTTGGTTAATTTTGTTTGTTTATGTTTTTACATCTTTTTATGTTAGTTGATCTATATCTTATATTTCTATCTACATGCTTATATGCTTGCAGATGCTACATCCATGATGGTGATGGGATTGGAAAGTAGGTTCCCCCCTAGTCATGTAATGGATGCATTATCCATTGTGTATCCTTAATTTTGGCTTGAGCCAGGGCATGAGGACAAGCTCACAAGGTACATGAACACTTTGAAGCAAACATTTGGTCACCCCATAGATATCTCTAGTGCTCCACATGATTATGATATGAATCCAACAGTGTTGAGTGGAATGGCACTCGATCAACGGTTCCAATGGTTTACAATGGCATTGATAAATCACTCGCCTCATGCTATAGGGACATGCACGTTCACCATTTAACCAAACTATGGTGTGCTTTGGTACAATCTGGCCCTTTGAAAGGTATGTTTCTCGAGTTCTTTAAGCTTGCAGAAATTGCAATGATCCCGGTAAGGATGATTTTTTTTAAAATAAAACTTTACTTCATTAAAATCGTTCATGCTTTGTGTAGCCATGCTTGGTAATGCATGGTGGTTTCTTGTTGACTTTGTCTCATTGCATCCCATTTTGTAGGTTCTTGGGAGCATGGAAGACGAGAGAACATTCTCTAATGTCTCTTTCTTGAAGAACAAACTCCGCAACCAATTAAATGAACATTTACCTCTTGCTACAACAATGTTTGCACAAAAACACTACACATTGATATAATTCTTGTACAAGGAAGTCGTATCAAATTGGAGAGCTTGCAAGCTGAAGCAGGGACGACATGCACTTAGTGTTTGACTTGCATAGATGAAACATTTTAGGGGTCTTTTCCCACTTCTTCATTACTATTCACAATACAAATGACTCATATAACTTTCTAGTTTTTTGAGCCTACACTCACATGGCTTATTGGTCATGCATGCAAATTTTGAATAAAGAAGTGGTTTCCTGCTACATTTTTGTGTAAAGATTTGTGTGGAATGCAATTTTTCATTTTTATTATTGCATTTTGTTGTTCAAATAATGGCCTTTTGATTTAGCTAAAGATCTACCACCCACTCAAACAAATATTGCATCTGTCATTCTCTGTGGCCATTCTAATATAGCACCAATTTTATTTCACCACACATCTTATCACAAAGTTTTCATTTTTCTAATCTGTTCACATAGCCAAGAATGCAATGTGAAATACCATCAAAATAGCCATTTCACCTCCCAGTAACAAGTGGAAGAAAACAAAATGTGCTGGTCTCGTGCCATCATCAACGGCATTTTTTTTTCTTTTTTTCCTTTTTTTTCCTTTTTTTTAAGACAGAAGGCCGACAGGCCAACGCCAAAGCACAGGAGGCAGTTGACCACCTGGCAAGTTTTCCGTCAGGTAGAGAGGAGATTTCACAGCCGGGATTCGAACCGCTCATCGACGGCACTTAACTTACTTGTTGAGATGTGCAACCCATGTAATTGAGCCTGTCTACAGTATAGACTTTAATATCATTCTATCTTTGATTCTTCAGCGACTCGAACTGAGTCACCTCAAACAGTAACTTAATCAATACAACTGTTCATGATTTTGTCTGCAGCAGATAGCTTAAAATGGTAGTCTCTGCGACGCTGAACATGATGGTCTGATTTTCTGCTTATTATGAAATCCAAGTGACTCTTTACTTATTGAAGTTGGCAGGCAGCTTCTCGATTCGAGGGTTAATTTGTGCTGCATGACTCATTTGGCCGGGTAGAGTCAACGCTTCATATATAGGATATACTGGCAGCCTCGAAGCGGTGTCGTGGGAGATTTTTGGCCATAATCGGTCAAGATCTTAGTGTTTCCAAGTCCAACCAGTTACACTCACTCCCGTTGTGATCGGTCAGTTCTTCGTCATTAATTTGAAGTATATATATTCCATAGATTCCTCTCAACTGATGGGTAAATTTTCCTGAAGTCTTGAACTTTGGCCGGCTATTACTCAAACTCAAGCAGTTCATCTGCAACTAAGCCGTCAGTTCTCCCCATTCATTGCCTTGAAGCTCCAGGAGAAACAGATCATAACCAAACGGACATTGGTCAAGGATAATTTTGGTTTCCTTTTTTGAAAACAAATGAATTTCCATTGCATTGATTCAATTGACATCACAATTACAAACCCATGATCAAGCATGAGGAAGAGCTGTGCACAAAGACAGTCTGACCATACTCACAATCTAGACCGAACTAAGTGAAAGAAACCAAAGGGTAGGGCGTTTGTCTAGTTTGACACAAAATACTTGTTTTTCGGAATAAATTGTCACGTGTCAAATCCACATTGGTGAAGATCATTTTCAATCCAACGTGTAAATTAGCTTTCAAACCTCAAAGTGTTGAACTAGACAACACCCTTTGGTAACCATGTAGACTTAATGTAACCAAAGTATTCATAACACCCATGAAGCTGCAACTTCACACCCAAGAAGAAACTAGGAAATTCATGATAACTAGGTCAAAACCAAGTAACACAATTGCGGTCAAGCAACATCAAGGATTATGTTACGCATGTGACCTTCTTGTGGGCATTTCCAACTCCACAATTGATTTTAGCCGCTATATTGGATTGGGAGTGGTCTCATCTATTGAGTAATTGAAGATTGTTGTTTCAAGTTTTAGTATCAAAGTTGAAATGTAGCACTTATAAGAGATCACACATGAAGATTTATTTTTACTTTTTAAAAATGATCACAAAGATCCTCCCAGCACTACATGCATGAGTCTTGGGGACTGGCATCATTGAAAAATCTGCAATTCTATCACAATGGCAATACTGCATATTTCTTCTAGTGACATAAGACAATTGTCAAGGACTCATATGTTGGTAAGTGCAACTAGTGTGTTAACAATTGAACCTGAAATGGTACAATCTTATATTAAACATGTCTATCTATATTTTTAGCACATAGTCCAATCTCATTGTAACACGTGTCCACTTTTAACAACTATGCTTCATCATATACCACTCAAATATAGGTGTTCAAAATCTAGAAGAGTGACACATAAGACCCACATAACCTTACATGTATGTTGCAAACATTGCAATGTTGTGGACTTCATATCAATGAACGGGGAGAACCGACCACTAGTTATAGATGAACCGGTTGCGTTGAGAAATAACCGGTTGAAGCTCAAAACTTTAAGAAAATTACCCATCATTATAGAGGAATCTATAGAATATGCCTCAATGTAATAAAGGGAAAACCGAAAGATCATGACATGTAACCCAGATGGACTTGGAAACACTAGGATCTTGATCAATTGTGCCCCAAAAATTCCCAGGACACTGCTTGACATTGAGGAGACGATGATGCAGAAATAGGTTAAAAGCTTCGATGAGAATTGGACTCCGTGACTTACTACCGTACCCCACTCATTGCAATCGAAGGGCACGGAACACGAGCTGGTTGATTTGAGTCTAAGTTAAGTCATCTAACTTACGAGGGCTTTCATTCCCAGCAGCTTAAATGGAGAGAGAGGGAATGAATTATCGTATACAACGTACGTCTCGTTCATCCACCGTAAAAGCCCTAAGTTGGTATGCAGCCCGGAGGTCATTATTTTTGTTGAATTTATACCACAATTACACTCAAATATGATATATTAGTGTCATATGGTATTATATGTCACTATGGTAACTTTTCGGATGACACTTCTTATGAATAAGTGAGCAAATCTTGTCATGGATGATGGATGAGTTCGTCCATTGGCCAAAACCCTACTGTCTCTTGTCAGCAACTTGTGATGAAATATTGTCATGGATGGTTGAAACTTGGATGAAAAATCACTTGGTAAGTGACAGTAAATGCAACATTGTAAATCTATAATCCCCCCAAAAAATTTACAAGGAATGACAAATAATGTTGGGTTAGCATTTAGTGTTGGTGACACTATACCACGGTTTACAATTAGTATTGAACAAGACAATTAGAATTGGTGACACTAAATATCATATGTAGTGTAGTTCTAGAGACTCCGATTTAGTCTAGCCTATTCATATGAGATGAGTTGGCAACAAACTCATGGGGGGTCAAGTTTTTATGTTGGATGGATGATAGGTACATTCGTATGCGGTAATTCTATCTCTCCCAACCGAAACCAAAGACCTTGAAGGTCGTCATATCAAAAGGCATGCGGTCCTACTGCATGCACTTCCAACTCCATAAAATAAATTTTCTCACTACACCGGGTTGGAAATTGTCTCGTCCTATTAACAACTATGAATCACACTAGTTGTTATTTTAAGTTTTAGAATCGGAGTTGAGACGCTTTAAGGCATAAGAACTTCAATTGACTCTTCACGTCCTCTATAAAAAAAAATGCGTAGACTATGCTCACTATCGAACCTAGAAAAGATTAATAGATGTATATTTTGTACACACAATTCATTCTCATCATCACATATGTTTTTTTGTGGTGACCGTGCCTAAGTAACTACAACCCTTGCCATATACGTACCACTCACACATATAGATAGATAGATAGATAGAAACTCCGGGCCTTTTGCAGGGCCGGTGTGAATAAAGTGTCTGTTCGTAACACCACTCACACACATATATAGGCGTCCATTCGAGATGCACAAGAGTGACCATATACTACGTGCCTACTCTTGCCACACATCATGCTCATAACTACAATTCCGACTCCTCGTTCGATCATTAATATGGTGGTGGGCTCGTGAGAAAGTTGGCCCCAAATTCTTCCCTCATTCATTTCCAAGCGGAGAATGCGAATGACAATGAGTCCTTGGACTAACTTACGGGGTTACAACCACCCACCTATAATGCAATAAGTTCGTGATTTCAAGGGGAGCTTGAAGACCATGATGAAAGAATGTGGAGAGAGCGTGGTCTTTAAGGTCTTTTATTTATATATATATAAATCTATACGGGCAGGACTCAGCTTTCTTTCTTTTCATGCCCAAAGTTATTTTCAACCGCCATGTCAGTTGTTTTCCACATCAACGTACATACTTCGCACATAATGGCAAAGCTTTGGGTTCAGAATGTTTGCAAGCACTAACATGCCAACATATGAGTCTTAGGCAATCAACCTGCGTCACTGGAAGAAACATGAAAATGTATTATTATGGTGGATTTGCATAGTTTTTAGTAACACGAGACAATCGTCCAGTGACACGGGTTAGTTGTCCGAAACACATGTGTTTGCAATGGAGATAGATGTAAATCTTGACATGAGATGGACATATCCGAATCGTTCATCCAAGAGCCAAAGGGTTATTAGAGTTCATCACAGTGTTTCATCCATGGATGTACAATATCATCCGTAAATTGCAAATTATGTTTTTGAGCTTATCAATTATGATTGATAACCAGCTCGAGTAGGTGGATGACTCAATGCTCCTGCAATTCGTCATTCACTCTCCCCTCACTAGTTATGCAGTCCATGAAGACCTTAGTGTTGAGTAGAAAACAAGATCCCCCGTTTCATGTTTCTTTGGTCCCTAAAGGCCTGGGGTTCAACTCAAATCAAAAATGCACTACAAAGTATGGTGTGGAGGAGTAAACAAAGGTAACATACAAAAGAAAGTTGCAAGGATGGATTTTAGACTCATTATGGAATAGTAAAGTTCAAACAAGCAATATTGTCAACATTCTCCACCGGTTTTATTTTGGAAGCATTTTTTTATGAATATAACTACAATTTTGAATTAAAATGAAATTTGGTTGGATTGGCTGAAACATAAGGTGCATAACATACAAATATTTATATGAGAATGTCCATCTTTACATCATCTCCCATGTTGGTTTTGGATCATCTACCAATAAGACTTTGAACTCTTCTAACTTTTGTGAATGGAATTAAAAAGAGAACACACTTTGGTAGGTTAAAATCCCCTTTCAATGTCCAACAAGAAACATCTAAAACTATACCAACCTAATAATCACATATACACTAAGAGTTGGATTAAATGGTGGCTTTAGTGCCATCTACGATAGGTGTACTTAAAGTAGATGTGCTTAAATCGAACATAGCAATAATTTGGACACCCATATTTGAGTGGTACGTGGTAGGGTGTGGATCCAAGAATGGACACTAAAAAGACACATGTTTAAAAGAGATTGGATTGCGTGCTCATAATATGCTAACCATTATGGGCTCAACAATCAACATGATTGGGGGAGGACATGGACCTACATGACAACTTAATGAGCACGAGAATCTTCACTTTGATAATGAATAAGATACTCATATGAACACCAAAAACCATGAGGCAAATGGCTACGGACACTCTAAAGGGCCGGTTCACATGGGGTCCCACACCCCAAGTCCTACTCATCTCAGCAAGTCCCAACATGGAGACAAAGTCCCAACTTTTGAGCCTCAAGAAACCATTAAAGTATGGTTTATATTCTTTAGAGTCAGATCTTTGATTATTTCATGCAAAAATATTCGCATGACTTGTGTTGAGAGTCGGATCTAACTCATGTTAGACAAGTCCCAAGCCTCACCTCCAAAAAAAATGTTGCCATGTAGGCATCCATGTCATACTGGGGACTTAGGGCCACTTCACACACAAGCCAAGAGCCATGACCATGAAATTGTGAGAGCCCCTAAAAAACATGTCCGAAGGCCGTCCCAAGACACCTCCACAATCATGTAGTGTGGTCACAGACCCTCAAGTGTAGTGTGAAGCCATATGTGACCAGGCCCTCAACCAAATGCTATTTCAATGAATTTCTATTCATGCGGGTCCTCGCGCATGATCAAATAGAATAAACCAACTGTTGTGAGCGTTCGGTGTGCCTTGGCCTCCCAGTTTTGTGTTAGGCCTACCTCCAAGAGGTGCTTTTCGAAAATAGTCCAAGTGACCATGAAACACGACCCATTTGATGCCATGTAGGAATCCATGTAGACTTTACATCCACCTTGCATTCACATACTTCCGTTGGTCCCTCAAGCGTCGTGTGAAGCGAACTTGGACCGGCTCTGCCTTTCCCACCAACGAGAGCGCTTGAAGTGAACTGGTCACGGGCTCTCAGTCTCGTGTGTGAAGTGGCCCTAAGTCCCAACCTTCCGTGCTCTCAACGGCTGAGATTGCACACTTTGACCTTCGAGTGACTTGGGACCCGCGCAAACCGGCCCTAATTGTGTGTGTGTGTTTCATATCCTACGAAAAGTGGGTTACCATAAAAGGTTGGTGAGCAAGAGGGCGCGGCTGCGGTTAACTTGTTATTGCACTTTTATTAAATACAAAGTCGGAGGAATGAGAGCCGACCAAATGAAGGACAAAGGGGGTTGGGGGGGGGGGGGTTGGTCCTATAGCCTAGCCTCTAGAGAGTCTAGAACCGAGTTACTACTACTTACTTTACACCGGGCTCCATCGGCTTCGGACAAAAAGCCGGGAGCTCTTATTATTATTGATTAATAATAACATAACCCCCACGGTACCCAGTAAACCCTTTTACTTCCCCACTGTTCCTGGGCTCTCATGTGCGAGGGGTCAATGCGTAATTGATGGGTTCAGTTTGCCAACTTGACACATGGCAGCCTCTTAATGGCGCCTCATCAGGTGAGGTGGCGGGCTCATTAACCGGGTGTGCGCGGGGGCTTTTAGCCGCTTCAATGTGACCAATAAGAAGTAGTGGTAATAATAATAACAATAATAACAACAACAACTCGTCGTAAAAGAGCAACAAGTGCAGTAGTGTGCACCTGGCACAGGTTGCCGGAACTTGAAGAGGAGGCGAGTTAAGAAAGAAAGAAAGAAAGAAAATGGTCCGTATGTACGATTGTCATAGATTTGTGAAACTTGGGATTCTAGGAGGGGAGTAGATTAGTAGCTCTTTCTTCTTTATTGCCACTATTCCCGTGTGTACAGTATACCTTTAGACCTAAAGTTCGCAAGTGGGTTTAATTTTCTAGTCCCGACTCGACCCATCCCATGAGAGACTTGACCGAAGCGCTTTATTTGCCGTTGACCGGTGCTATGCCCACAAAACTGGACCGAGTTGGTAGCTAGCTACACACAAGGAGCCAATAAGGTGGTGGGAGACGCTTACTAGGTATTGGAGACGGGAACACACTAAATCAATGGGAGGGTACACTAAATGTTTTATCAAGTGTCACTTACCATTTGGAATTATGTAGGTCCGAGATGACCCTAAACTACCGGGTGATAGTGGAGAGGTACCCATTTTTGAATGGAGTGGTTGGTGGTTCGATTCTCGCTGTGAAATCTTCTCTCTACTTGAGAGAAAAAAATCTAGCTAGGTAGGTAAGGAAGCCAAGAGCCCACCCATTGCAAGGTAGGCAGTAAACCCCACCCTGCACCAAGAGGATTCTTGAGTAGGGTAGGGCCAAGGGACTCAAATTCACATCGGATTGCCCGACGTTGGTTATTTATTTATTCATTTATTTATTTGGAATTGTGTGATACTATAACTATTCCCTGTACATCTCATTTTTGTGTCAACAAGGTTGAACTGGTTGTTTGGATATTATAAAACATCAACATCTACTTGGTAAAAAATTACATCAATAGTGGAAAAGATATAGCATTGTGTGACTCCAAATAGTAAGTGACATTAAATAAGATGCTCAATGTAGTATATTTGAAAGAGTGGTTCTAGTGGTTTGAAGAAAGTGGGTCGAAATGAATGGGTGAATGGGAACATCACACGTGGCCTGGCTTAATTACTACACCCCAACCCATGCTGCTGAGATTAAAGGGTTAATGTGATATACAGTACAGTTGATTAATTGGTGACTATGATAACCTCGCAAGTGGTTGCCAACTTGTTCGATCGTGGTTTCGAAGTTTCGAGACACTCATCCCTTGCTTCGGGTCAACTTTAAAAGCAGCATAAACCCCACAAACTACGTTGACATGTGCAATTAGGTTGCCCCACACTAATTTATCAACATTCCACACTATTTTGAATATTTATTATCACGGTAAAAAAAATACAATAACCATGTTTTTACTATGGTTGTCATATGGATGATTGAACTGAGTCATAATTTTTTGGGTATGATTTTTTAGCCAAGGTAACTTGCATGGGTAAAGAGGCAACCTATTCGCGAAGGCAAGCTAATTGCTCATATCACAAATCAATGTAAGTTAGACCCAACTTATTGAAATTATCATGTTATACTGGGACATTGTCTTTTGAACAAGATGAGGAGCAAAGTTCTTAATGTGGTTAAAAATTACCACCTCTGCATACATTGCCTCACTTCATGGCTATTAAAAGAAAAAAGAATGCCCCTCTTAGAAAGATGAATTTCACGTAATGCCTCTATAGCATATTTCAACATGAGAGGTCATTATACACACATGGAGGCCCTTTGAGAGCGGCCAAAGACTTGTGGCAACCACGTAAGTTGAAGGAGAAAGGTTGAGAGCCCCTAAGGTTAGTTCAAAGGATTCCTTTAAAAAAAAATTGGATCTAGAATCAACATCAAAGACCTAAAAACAAATTGTATTATTTTGGGAGGATTAACCATCAACCTATAGGGTTTTCATCTGACCCCCTAACATGATCTTCCAAAGGGCCCTACCTATTAACAAGATCAACTGACCATTGCCACACAATTTGTCCAATTGGGCAATGCCAATATCTAGGAATTTTCACCCATCCACATAGTGATTGCAACATAGGTAGGCAAATAAAATGTTGCTGATCACTCGAATGTACCAATTGTTCACCATTGCTTCTTGTTACCACACAAACCAAATGAATGTTGCCTCTTTACTAGAGAGGTCTTAGTGCCAAATGTAGGATGATGATTTTCTCGAAACAAATGGCCATGACCAAACAAAAAGACTTTGGATAATTATGACTAAGTAGTTGGTATTCTTTGCATTATGGTTACCCAGGTTTTGAAGGGGTGAGTGTCAATTTGGCTATTATCTTAGAGTCCATGTAAGAAAGAAATATATGTGGGGCTTGCTTCAATACCGTCGGTGACAAGCCAGTTCGGGACTTTGATGTCAAAATGATCATAACATGGTATTCATGAAAATATCACTTGGCACATAAAAATGCCACATATGTTATTTTCTCGAATACAAGGAAGGCTGACTTGAATTGGTCTTTGGAGGCAGTTTTATCAACTATGCAAGTTTTTGCCAATTATAGATTTTTTCAAAGTTCAAGTGCACTCCACAAGACTAAAAACTAAGCCGGCCTTGGAAAAAAAATGTCACATGTGAATGTGACATTTTTGCAAATACTATACTTCATTTTTGAGGTGACACATGAGATATTGCACATGTTTGATTAATAATAAACAAATGTGGCACATGTAATAATTTGTGTTGAACTTGCTTATCACTTACGGTATTGAGTCTCATACCGGAAGTCGGCAAAGAGCGACACCCCCTCCTTTGTTTTCCTTATTTCCTATTGAAAGATGCCCTCATTGCTCATGTTGCAAGGACAGTGGATAAGATGACATCAATCCATCCACAATAGGTACCATGAACAAATCAAGTCCCTTGGATTTTGGTGGGTCTAAGGTAGAAATACCATAACCCATGAAAATAAGGTGATTCGCATTGAAGATATGGTCTGACAATCATGAGATAGTCTTCCAAGATAGATGAGAAGGATTCATGAAGAATGAAAGTTGTTTCGTATTTTTCTGCCTTGTACAAAAAAATTCCACAATTTTTCAAAGTGGAAAGTTTGTCCAACCCCCTTCTCGTTCACTAGGTACTCCGCATTTCCATACAGAACATCGCCTAAACCCATTAATCATGAGTACATTAGACCTTGCCTTCCATTGGCTACACTGCATTGAAGTTGTTGCCGAGCCATGATCCATTTAAGACATGGCACTTCACCATTATGAGGCGGTCTAGTGGACAACTAGTGGGTGGTTAACGCGTTATGGTATTTCTACCTTATACCATTACACAACCTCAGGGGGTTGATCCCTTTTCTACAAGTGGGAGGCTAATAGATGGCTTTGAACCCTACAAACATATTCCCTACACAATTGTATCAGCGTGTGTGTTGATCTACCCAACTAGTGCCGGACCCCTTATGGCAGGCATGGTTTCTAGTAATTACATCCGGTAGCATAACCCCGGGTCCAACCCACATGTTTGTTCACCTTTGCAAAGTGATTCAAACTCACTTTGAGTACCATTCATTTTGCAAAGGCGACCCATCAAAAGTGGGGAATAATTCTTCCGAAATTCCCAACACTAGGGGTGTAGCACCCTAGTGGTGAGTAATGTTATGTCTCTCTTTCACTTGTTAGCCTTGGTCTTTAGTTTGCTTTATCATTGTTGCACTATGATTTTGTTAAGATATGTATAACTATATTTACTTATGGAGTAACTATCTTGTTTCATTTCACATAGTCATAGCCAACCAAGTGAAGTTTGCTCTAATGTTCGATTGATATTATTAGCGTCTCACTTAACAAATGTTGATTCAAATGTTGGTTCCATTGAGAGCACCTAAGAAAACCCACCAAAGTCCATTTTTTCTTTTGTCCCTAGTGGCTTTGTAAGGTTCATTGGCATTGAAATAAACTTCTTTCAATTGTCCCGTAAATAAATAAATAAATAAATAAACACCTGGTGCCTTGTGAATGGGGTTGAATTTTTTTTCTTCCTCGAGTGCTTGATCAAAACAATAGAGTCACCCATAAAGTCTCTCAAGAGAGACAAAACCATGGGCTTGGATAAACTTTCTATTAAGTGCTCATTCGCTTGTCGTGTATCGGAGCCTATTTTGAAAGTTGGGTGAAATTTCGGGATTGTCTCTTTCAAACTTTGAGAGAATTTTAGGATCTAAAATAGGGATGGGACCCGCTGTCCTAAATCCCAGATCAATCATGTGCAAGGCTAGCTTGGCCCACTTATGCTAGTAGGACAACCTAGAATGCCGGTTTATAATAGCAGACACCACACTTTGTGTGTGATAATATAAGCATTAGGAAAACTTGGACGACTTTGTGTTAATTCTCATAAACTCATGGTTTGGGACTAAACCCATGGTGTCAACTACTTTACCTTTACAAATAACTCTAATGACCTAACAATGAAGTTTTGCTTTGTCCGATCTCTTCATTCTCGCTTCCTGCAAACCTTTGAACTAGTACACAAAACAATGAGTTTGGGAGTCCTAAAGGCAAAACAAACATAAATGTTGGAGTGACATTGGCTTGGTGTGTCCAATCCCGAAGTTATCTTGTGCTACAAACCCGTGAACCTACCAAAAACGATGTGTTTGAAAGCCTTGCATATGGCAAGTATGAATCTTGAAGTATCAACGGTCCAATATAATTATTTTAATGATTTTTTTTTGTTATTCACGCCAATATATTCAAACATATGCATCTTACATTAAAAGAAATTATATATATATATATATGATGGAAATTGGTCACCTACATGGTGAATGCATGGTTGAGTGGACCACTTTTCGTGTCACAACCATTTTTCAGGATACCTCTTTGTATTGTAAGTTGAATTAAAAAAAATCTACCTGATAAATCCTTTTGAAACTTTGGGCATAGCTTGTTAACTTAAGTGTCTTTACAAATAAAATTTTGTCTTTAAATTTTGTTCTATAAATAAAGAATATGGGACTTTTAAAGTAAAAGTATGGACTATGGTCACCAATAAATATTTTTATGAATGTAGCTTTTTCAATAAGTATGTGATTACATTATTATGGTAGTGACTCACTATGTGTTGTAGTATACATAGAATAGTTTGGAGCTAAAGTTTTTTTTAATAATATTTCTATTAAAATGATAGTTATGGACTTTTGAAGAGACTGAATGTGGTCATATTTTTGGAAGTCCATAATAGGTCCATAATAGAGGTTTGCGGAGGCAAGTTTTTTTATGAGTGTTAAGATCTATAAGCTTTAGGTGGGCTTCTATTTAGAAATACTTAATTGTCTTTAGAATTATTTATATAGTTAAAGCAAATTTTGATCAGTTTTTCAAAATATTATAACTAAATATAAAATGAAGGTATTACAATTTTTTCTTTTGATTTGAGTTTTATATGCTTCAAAGAATGTGTGTAAAATAAATTTAAAAATAATCAATTGCATATACAAAAAATGGATATGGACTTCAAAAAATGGATATGGTCCGGTATTGGTCCACTCAACCATGCATCCACCCTACAAGTATGAGCTTTCGTTGGAAACAAGAGTTGTAGTGTCACTCAATTATTACATTGCTTTCTAATAATGTGCTTTATGAAAACACATACACATAGCACATTTAACGGAAGATACACATAACATCTTTAGCATCATGTTAAGAGACATTTTGACATTGAGATCAATCCAAAATTTAGATTAAGCTTGCAACTTTCCACTACTGTGTATTTGTGATTTTGACCATCAAATTGAGTGTCTCATCAAAACAACGAGAAATGCAATTTCGACAAAATTTAAAAGTGTTTGCTGCTAAATTCATTAGTGCTTGCGTTTTTTAGCCTTTTGGATGCGCTGCTTTGATGGTGCCTTACAACATCTCTTTTGTGATAATTCTTAAGAAACACTTGAAAAGTGTTGGTTTACATAATCACATCTTAGAGAATGCTTGATCCCTTAGGTCCTTGCGGGCATTTAGGGGTTAACCCTTTAAGGACCAAGGATGTTTTTATACGGGATACGTGATAATTTGTACGACCCACCAACAAGCATTGTAATAATGTCTAAGATATTGAGTCCATTTTTAGCGTGACCGTT
The DNA here is from genome assembly GCA_964035585.1 of Polytrichum formosum. Taxonomy (NCBI): domain Eukaryota; kingdom Viridiplantae; phylum Streptophyta; class Polytrichopsida; order Polytrichales; family Polytrichaceae; genus Polytrichum; species Polytrichum formosum. Next base: position 15,527,442 of record OZ037935.1, on the reverse strand, counting down.
AGAAAGAGGAATTGGCTTCAAGAGAAAATAAAGTCAGATGTGATTACAATGATTGGATACACGTGGTACGTATTTTGTTCTAGGTCATTTATATGAACTTAAAAGTCCCTACTAATCCACTGTACACATTTGCATGCTCCAATTAGAATAGTGCATGTGATAAACATGTTGAATTCATATAGGATCATTTTTAACACTTTAACTAAAATAAATTAAAACCCCTCTGTATGACATCTTCACACCTGGAGACGACCTCTTAGATGCTTAGGATTAACCTGCACCCAAAAGTTAGGTACAACCATTATAGTTGCCATGTCATACATGGGACGAAACCTCGAAGTGAAGGAAGCCTAAAAACTTTGTTGAAGGTAGGGGAGGGAGAAAAGGGGTCGATTAGTACTAGGACTCTTTTGTAATGATAGGAGTGCAAAAGGAGGGAGAGCCCCAATGCTCGAGTGCCATGACAAGCATAACGGCTACACCAAAATGCTCCAACAATTCGTCACTCATGTACTCATCAATCACATCGGCCGCCCATTCTTTTCGTCGATTGGCCTTCCCGCTTCCGTGATAACATATTAAGCTACTTAGCTCTTGTGTTTTTGCTCCCTTCCCCTCATCCAATCAACTTATGAGGTGGGTGGTGCTAAAACCGTCGCTCTAAGTGCTAAGTGTATCTATTATTACTATTAGATTGATAAAGTTTTGGATGTTTCTTGTTGGGCAATTGAAAGGGGATTTGTACACACCAAAGTATGTCTTAGTTGAACTTCGTCTGCAAAAGTTACGATGTTGCGAGGTTTTATTGGAAGATGATTCAAAATCAACACTGAGCCATGTGTTAGGGTGGTGGACACTATCATAATCAATATGTACTCATTGTGTAGGGCTTTAGGGTGTTGGTGCTAGCATGCTCTACCTTAAGGTAATGTAGAGCATTTTAGGGTGTTGGTTTTGGATTGTTAACTTTGAGTATTTCCATGGTGTGTTGATGATGTTGAGATGGAGTAATAAAGTAGCCATCATGTGCATGGCTCCACAAAGGTCGACCACAAGCAAGCATTTCTTTCCAATAAAGGCATGTTCGGTAATGGGTAGTCCACATGTCCACCCCGCCCAAATTCAATAGCCATAGCACACACGTGTGTTGGTTGGTTGCACATTTCTAAAAGGTAGATGGGTCTTAAATGGTTATTTTTCCATGTAGCCCAATTTTCCTAGGATATGAAACACATAAATAGTATGAGATGGTTAAGCTAGTAAACCCAAATCAAGGTCGTAGCCACTTTCCTCATAAATTGTGGAGCTCATATGGATGTTTATTCATTATCAAAGTAAAGATTTGTGTTCATTAAATGGTCATATAGGTCCCCCCCCCAACCACCCATCCATTATGTTGATTGTTAGACTTAGAATGATAATCATATATGCAGAATATCACCATAAGCAACATCCGGCGCTTTCTCAAGATATTTGAGAGTCCATTAAATTGAGAGTTTCATGTGATAGGTGCATAGCATTATGAAGCAACTACACGATGGTCTCTTTCCAAAGGTAGAGGCTATGATTGAAAAAACTATGATAATTTACAAATGTTATGTTAGCTCAAGTATTCTTAGTTATGTCAGATCCATAATAGTGTTTTGTATGATTGACGGTATTCCACAAAATATTCCCGGATATTCCTACATTCGGTTTGAACGTGGGAAATATTCCATGGAGTACTGTCAGTCCCACATAACATTGTTATGGATCTGAATAATGTTATGAATAGTTTGGCCTATTTAAATTCTTAGTTTACCCTAATTGTATTGTCATAACTGATTTGAAGCACTAATTTCTTTCAATATTGAGTGATGTGGTTATTCTCATAGTTGATCTATGTGAGGGCTTAAAAGTTACTACTAAAAGTGACATGCATATAAGAGTTATTTGTAAAGTCTTGGCATCAAACTCATTTTGAGCTTGCTAAATGTGAGTTTGAGAGCTGATGCATAAAGTCACCTAAGTTTTCTTAATTCTTAGATTATCATACTTAAAGAGCAATATCGGACCTTTTAACAATCGGCCTTCTAGTTTGTCTTACAAGAATGGGTGGGCCAAGCCAACCTTCCATAGGCGGTGTGTCTCATGGGTATACCCAATTTTAAATCTTAAAATTCTCTCAAATTTTTGGGATGACAACAAAAAATTTGAGATAACAAGAGGAGGTCCCAAAAGTTTTACCCAACTTTCAAAATAGGCTCCAACACATGATGAACTAACAAACTCTTCATAGAAAATTTTCTTCAATGGTACCATGCTTTATGCAAGGGGTGACCATGGGAGCCGCCCAACCAAGAGGGAAATGCAATGATGTCTTGCATGGGCTTTGGATCAATGTCTTGCACTTTGAGTTGGGCCTCTGACAATTTTACCACAGTAAAATAAAATTTAGTGTAAAAAACATACCTTTCAGTAGGTTTGTGGTTAATTCATCCCAATCGAATCCAACGAGGCCAATAAGGTGACCTTGATGCTAATCCCATACTCAAATAAGCTAAAGAATGTATTTTCCATGTTATGACAAAGTTGGTTGCGTTTATGCTTATGGAAGATTGGTGGGGCCAATAACTTACGAAGAAAACAACCATATGAAACATTTTAGAAACAATATTTGAAGATTTGACCATGATAGAGGGGATCTTTGGATACACACACACTAACTAGCACGAGGATCGAGGGTCCCCAACATTTTAGCCCCTTCGCACCCATCTTTCCAGGCTTGAAAGTGCTTGGATGATCACTACACTATACAATTGATTTAGTGTGGCCCACACTATTCATCATCAACACACATGACTTAGTAACATTGTAACTACTTGGTGGCAACTCTCAAAGAGAGTGGTTTGGCACACTTGTTGCTACAATTACAATACAAGTCATGAAAACCACTTTAGTTAACATGGCATGTTAAATTTAAAACCACACTAAATGAGATCATATATAGTGTGTAATTTTCTTAGAGTGTCTCCACTCATGGAGCCACAACCAACCTCTACCATTGGCTTTTTAGACCTTTTAAGACTAACTAGTATGGGGTGGCCCACCCATAAGCCCCTATACGTATCTCAATATGTCACTGTCCACTGATTATATCATAGAGGGCCTCTCTCAACTCACCAAGTATATTGAGTCGAGGGGCCTCTATGACATAATTGGTGGGGCGATAAGAATTTGGATGTACATATATGAACTTTGGAGGTGCCAAGACGTAACATGCAATATGGCTTTATTTTATAAGGCAATTGAAACATTTATTCCAATTCCAAGTAACCAAACAACTCATTGGGGACCCGTCAAAAGAGAGCGGTCTTGCTTTCTAAAGGGAATCTTTACACTACAGTGGAGAAGTGCACCGGTCGGTCAAGAATTTTAGCCCAAGACATGGTTATTTGAGGCGAGGGAGATAGTGTAACTACGGCCTCAAACAACCATGTCTTGGGCTAAAATAACCATGTTAAAGACATGGTTATTTGAGGTTGTAGTGTGACCACCTAAAGGAGAAGTGTATTGGACAACGTCACCAAGAGGAGAAGTCCACCGGACAACTTCACAAAATGGTCATAGCTGGCCATAGTAGAAACCTTACCCCTAAATGACTATTGTATTGAAATTTTAAAAAATTGGATTGATTAGAAAAATAAAATGTACATGGCAATGTTTAAAAACTTCTTTGATGACAAGAAATTTATTGAAAATGTTCCACCTCTATAATACATCCAAATTAAGGTAAATAAATAGGTTACATTATTTTCTTATTGATTTTTTGAAAAATACATGTTGGTAGTGCAAAAATTTCATCCTTTAGAGAATCAAAGTGGGCTGACCCTGTAAAAAAAGTCCAAAAATTGAGTTCTCTTCACTTTAATTGTTATAATCTTCCAATCCATGTGGTAAAAAAAAATTCAAAAAAAATCCATAAATGTGTTCAAAAATCCAAACAAGATCCTACGATTGGAAATTGAAGGACATGTTCTTTTTCCTAGTTTTGCTTTTTGTACTTGTCAGGTAAATTTTGAGGGGTCTTTGGAGAACATAGTTATTGTCTTTTAGGAGTATCCCATATACATTGTAGATAATACTACTCTTTTCCAATATATGATACATACATTATTATTAATCATCCTCTTCAATTTCTCTATCTTCTACATTGATCTTGAATCCTAGACAATCGAAGAGAGAAAATTCTAGTTTCTCTTGTAATCTTTATGGTTATGCAGTATGTTATTATTTCAGTTATGGTGGTTCAGAAACTCATCATTTATCAACATAATGTTGCAATTATGATGATGATATTTTTAAAATTTGGGAACAAAGAGAAGGTGGTGTGAAAATTCGATCGGCCAAATGGATATATATCATAATATTTTCTTGGATCGTATAATGGAAGAATATATCAAGACTGTCTACGGGTGAATAGGCCTACATTCACATATTTATATCATTTGTTTAGATCCATTTTGAACAAGAAAAATACAAAGCTTAGACCTTATCACCAAAATTACTCCACCCTTCGATTGCGTCCTAGCCCGAGTGGAATAGTATTGATGACACTTAGCAAACTCCTTCCTTAGTAACTCAATGTATCATTCCAAAATGGCTTTCTTAGTCGGCAACTCTTGAAAATACTTCAGAATGCTATATCTCCTTCCCATCTACTCGGAATGACTTGAAATTTGTACCACAACTAGAAAACCTAAGAACAAAACATCCCTCAAAATTTCATGCGTTTCCAAGCCTCTGTCTAGGAGTTATGACCGTTTTAGTCTGCAACTCTTGAAAACACTTCAGAATGATATATCTCCTTCTCATCTACTCGGAATGACTTGAAATTTGGACCACAACTAGAAAACCTAAGAACAAAGCATCCCTCAAAATTTCATGCAATTCAAAGCCTCTGTCCAAGAGTTATGGCCATTTCAGCTCGAAAATGTAGGCAAAGTTCAGAATGTCATAACTGCTGCTCCATTGCTCCAAACATCCTCAGATTTTGACCATGTTCATATGAACAAGTTGTTTACTAACCCTCTAAATTTCAACGAAGTATCTTCTTCTGATCGGAAGTTATGCCCCTTACAACCTAGACTACTCAAAGGATCTCTCATTTACCAACTCTTGAACCACTTCAAAATGCTATATCTCCTTCCCATCTACTCGGAACGACTTGAAATTTGTACCACAACTAGAAACCTAAGAACAAAGCATGCCTCAAAATTTCATGCAATTCCAAGCCTCTGTCCAAGAGTTATGCCCATTTCAGCTCGAAAATCTAGGCAAAGTTCAGAATGTCATAACTGCTGCTCCATTACTCCAAACATCCTCAGATTTTGATCATGTTCATATGAACAAGTTGTTTACTAACCCTCTAAATTTCAACAAAATATCTTCTCCTACTCGGAAGTTATGCCCTTTACAACCTAGACTACTCAAAGGACCCTAGTGTGTGAGAGAGAAGTCCAAGTGTGAGTGGAGAATGAGAGAGGAGAGAATGAGCCTCCGTGCTCTCCTCCATGGGACTACCCCCTCCAACCACCAAGCATTCACCACCGTAGATCAAGCCATACCTACATCTAATGGTTGGCATCCACGGCCTCCATCATCCTAACCCTTGATCAAACTCCAAGATCCAACGGTTGGCATTCACGGCCGCCGCTCAAGATCCAACGGCCTTCATCCGCCCTAAACTCCTCCGCTTGATGTCATCCTCCGTTCGTCTCCGTTCGTCCCGTTCGCCCGTTGTCATTCGTCGTCTTCCTTCAAACTACTTGTCCAAAGATAATTACTACTCACTAACTTCCTCTAACTCCAAACCCACACAACAACCGCTCATCACTTCAAACTAAAAATTAAATCTAAACAACAAGCTTCACTCTTTTTATGATTTTAAGTACTTGAACAATTGTCAAGGACAAGTTTTACGGAACTTAAGAATTAACACAACATGTGAGCATCATATTTGGCTCACAGACCTTATATCCCAATAGAGGTTAAAATTTTAATTACATTGCATCGATTGGGTTCGGGTGATATTTTGCACACACTTGTATATTTAAATGGTATATCAAGGCCTAGTATTTTGATCATTGTTAGAAAAACTTGTGAAGGGATTAAAAATTTATTGGGGCCCTTAGTTTTTCGAAGACCAATACCAGGAAAGATGAAACAAATAGTCGCAAAATTTTAGAGTTTGCATGAAATTTCATACATCCTAAAGGCATAGATGGCAGCTACGTTTCAATTGTTGTTCCAATCATAGATCATGTTTCATATTATTATAGAAAGGGGTTCTATTCAGTTTATTTCAAGGTGTAATAGATTGTCAATAAAAATTTTGGGATTACAATTTCGGTTGGGCCGGAAGTACAGATGATTGGTTATTATTTTAGAAATAAGAAATTGGAAAGAAAACTATGAATGAAGCATTTTCACCATACAAACTCATTGGGAATGCTGCGTATCCAATGCGTCCATGATTTTATTCACCTTTTAAGGAAGAAAATGCAGATCTCTCTAAAGGAAAACAACATCGGAATTTTATCAAATCAAACACTCGAATGATAGTTGAATGTGTATGTGGCATCTTGAAGGAGAACTGAAGAATGTTGTTAAAGAGAATTAATATACCATTAGGAACTATCCCAGATATTGTTACAGCTTGTTTATACCTTCACAACCTATACATCATGATATATAAAAATGATATTATTAGAATCATTTGGTGACCTAAAAAATATAGATATTTTATGTCTTAGAAGCAGATACAACTAAGATGAAGAAGATATAAAATCAAAAGGTGCAAGTAGAATTCAATGATCCTATAAAAAATGCTACAACTAATTTAGACATTATAGAGTCCGAAAAAATGTTGTTGAAACAAAAGTAGACCGTGAGGACAAAAATAAAAAAAAATATTAAAAGAAGCTATCCGAATTCATTTGATATTGGCAAAAAAACTATTATACGGAGCAGTTATGAAAAATATAAAAATAAAAATTCTAGTAGATACTAGCATTAATATATAGAAGCTTAGAGTTTGTCAATGAACCGATCCATTTGATAGTCTATCTTCTGAAATAATTCATTGGTCTTGGCAAAATGTCTAACATTTTATTTTCACTGTCTATCATTTTTTCAAAGTAAAGTAAAATTTCGTCTTGAATTTGTTTTTTTAAATTGATAACGGTTCAAATTGAAAGATGTGTTCTAGTTGTATATCCTGAGATAAATCTTGACTTGCATCCACACAATTCTCTTGTGCACTACCATTTATATTGTCTATAGTAGTTGCATTTACATGTTTTATTACGAAGCCGGCTTAGTGCCACCATTGATTCAAGAATCATAGAACTTACATTCGTGCGTATGATTTCCTAAAACCGAATCGCCAAGTTTGTTTTCCTTATACGAGTTGAAAACATCCTCAAATTTTTTTTCAACATGCTTCAGCAGTATGAGAAAATCCAAGAATTACAGCCAACATTTGTGCTTGAAGTCGAACCCATGTATCAACTCATGTTTACAATTAAACATGATATTAAAATACTATGCAATATCATGTGCTTGAACATACTAAAATACTTGAAAACAAGTCCTAAACTTTCAAAAATGACCTTGAAATGTTTAAGACAACACATATTTGGGTAGTGTACGATGAATATAGAAGCCATGCATGGACCTTTTGAACGTCAAGAGAAGGGAAAATGATCATTTTTGTTTCATTTTTTTTACAGCATGTTGGTGAAGTGTAGGGATAAGGCTTTAGACCCACAAGGTCCATGGTTCGATGTTTGGTGGTGTTGTGTTGCCAAATTAAAGCCCCTTTGATTTGATGACCAAATTAGGGGGGACACATATTAGGGCCAATCCGGCCTTTTTCGGCTTCGGCTGCGAGCGAAGATAAAGGCATCAAAAGGTGTACGCCTTTTGCTGAAATAAATTACTATATAGCCAAAAAAAATTGAAAATCTTTCAAATGAAGGACATACCTTGTTTTTTGCATTCTTCTCAAACTTCGGATGCATCTCCCCTTGAAGCGTGATCAAGTACTCACCTTCGTTGACCAGCCAATTCTTCTTCTTGTTGCCCTCTCTTTCTTCTTCTGCTCCTTCCACCTTCACCTTTGTAGCTCTCTTCTTTGCCAGAGTTTTCTTCTTTCCTACTGCATCTCTCTTCTTCTTTATGGGTTTGGCTGAAGGTTCTACAATTTGCATGTCATTTCTTTCATCTACTTCCTTTCCTCCAACATCTATGTTGTCTTCACATGGTTTACACTCTCGAATCAAGTTTCTGCTAGTTGAAGAAGGATTCTGATTGTAGGATCTAAAGGCACTAGTTGGAATTTGACTTGGAGGTTGAAAAAAATTCTCACTACCTATGTAGCCTTCATCTTGGGTACAAGTAAACAGAAGCTGCGAGTAACCAACCATCTTGCAAAAAAATTCTACACACAAATTTCTCACACACAAACCTTTAAATAGCCTCTACAACCAAGCAAGAGAGAGTGTTGAAGTGAAAGAGGAAGAATTAACCGCCTCAGTAGGTTTTGAACATGGCAAGCTTTCAATCTAACGGTTCAAATTTCTCCAAGGAAAAAATATTGTATTCAAGTTGGAGTTCTCCGGAGGTCAAGTTTATTGGGCAACCTCAAAGCCTTGGACAAGAAACTTGACCTCCGGAGAACTCCCCTTCAAAAAAGTGTCGCCACGGACTCTTGGCCGTAGTGTAAACCACCACCAGACAAAGAGTGTCACTCTCGGCCAATCGAATTTTAGAATTCCCCTAGAATTCATGACCAGTGGACTTCTCCACCACAGTGTAAAGCGGCCCCGAAGAGCTAAAAAGCAAGTAGAAGTGGCCCATTTGCGCCTCTTGGAGTGGAGATGCTCATACATCCCCCTCCATCGTGAGGTGGAGGGGCCCTTGGCACCTAATGTGAGGGCTGCTCCTAAGTGATGCAAAGGATCGTGATGTGATGGTGGACCATGGCTAGACACCCACCTCTTTGAATCGGGCCCCCACCACCAACACTACCAAAGTGGGTCTTATAAAAAATATGATCCCCATCGATATGTGATTTAATTCATGTGACGTAGGTTCATGTAGAGTAAATCGGGGCACCTGGTTCTCATTCCGGGGTCAAATGCTCTTTAAAAAGACACCAACAGAAGCAGCTGCGTTTCATCTTGGGTAGTGTTGGTGGGGGCCAGCTTGTAAGGGGGTGGTGTCTACCTCAGCCTTGGCCGTGTGTGCGTGTCATGTGACGTGTACATGATGACGTCATCACATGGCAGGTGACACTATTTATACCCGGAGATCGCAGATCAGCTAAAAAAATAACGCGCTGACTAATAGTGAAGTAAAATTAGCAAAGTGGGAGGAACTGAGATAAACAGGATGCCACGGTCATAGGGGTTCCTAGTAGTGGATGTATTGGACACCAATATTTTGGCTGCTTAACCTAATTAATAGCCTGGTGAATTCCAAAGTATAGTAGTACAAGCCTGGCAGCCGGGCAGCCGGGCAGCCGAGTCCTATTAATATTTGGCTGCTGCTATATTATTGAAGGCAAGTGATGAAGGTGGATCCTGCTCTTCATCAGTGGCGGCTACAAACTAGGCCCCAGGCTCTGTGGTTGGTGTCCAGACCAGCCTGCTTACTATTGTGATTTCCCCACACGATTAGCCCTTAAATTTAACCCCAACTGCCCTAACATGTCCGCCGTCGTACTCCAGGCTTCTTTTTATACCCGTCACAAGCCAAACGAAAGGCATATACAAGTCTGAAATTAATCTTGGTCGTCAAAAGAAAAGCGAAACATCCAAAAATGTCTGTCACATGCAGTGGTTCCTTTTGACGGGTCCGTCTGCATTTCATTTGACGGGCTACTTTTGTTTTTGCCTTTCAATGTGACGGGCAACATCAAAAACTACCTTTCAAATGACGGGTTGAGAAAATTTTCATCTTTCACACAAATTTGAAGATCAAATCATGTTTTTCAAATACAAATGTTGAGAAGTATGAACTTCTTACATTCTTTAGTCCAAACTAAGAACTCTCCGATTTTTCATGTTGCGCCATAACTCAAATACCGCCCTCCAATCCATATTCTCCATCTCTATCCCACATAATGATACTCGCATCAAAGCATCCAAAGTGTCCAACTTCAATGAAGTTCGCAAGTGGCTCTTGATAGCATTTTGTTTGGAAAATCCCCTTTCACAAATTGCAATACTTGAGGGAATGACAAGTATTTTTTGCCAAATTTTCATGAGATGTGGCCAATTGGTATACCACTCGTTGATGGCCCCACAAAATTGCCATGCCTCGTACAATGATTTGTTTTCACATTCATGCCTCAAAGTTTCTACAAACTCAAGCAACTCAGCTCTACTTGCATCACTTTCAACCACTGTCAATCCAAATTTTACAATCAGTCTCTCCAACCATTGCTCTGACATAGTTATACGAATTTCTTCATCACTTGGATAATATTTTGGACTGAAAAGTTTTGATGCATTGAAAACAGGTAAATCAGAAAACCTTTCATTCAAGCCATCCACAACTACTTGCACATACATAGCTCCCATCATCTTGCATTTTTCTAGTGTGTCCTCCCGATCAAAAATTCGTCCGTGATGCATAGGATGAAATGTGCCTTGAACATCATCATTTTTCCTCCATCTTAACACACCATTCACCCAAGCTTGAGATAAAAATGGACCCAAGTGCTTGGTCGATCGTCCATAATTAGGTCCGTGACCACATAGAAAATGCCTCTTCAAAATAGAAATTGATGAATCCAAAGTGGATCCAATTGCTGAAATATCAACCAAATCATATTGAAATTTTCAATTCAATTTATTTAGTTCCGCCAACACATCCATCACAAGATGAAGCATAAATTGAAATTGGAAGGTTGTAGCTTGATGGTACCAATATGCATCCTCCACTTGGAAAACATCCAATATTGCTGGCATGTAATACAAAATACGCTCCAATACTTGACCTCGAGAAAGCCAACGAACTGAATGGAATTGCAAGATAGCCAATGGTTGTAAATCAAATTTGATCATCAATTTTTTGGAAAGACTATAGATAAAGACAAATGCCTACCTATCTCCAAGGAATAACAAAGAAGAGGTATGTTGGAATGATAGCTAGTTCGTAGTGTTTCCAAATCCAACCGGTTACATGATGTGATCATCTGGTTGTTCTTTGCATATTCATAATTTCCTTACACGATACTTTCTCTCTACTACACCGTCACATGTACACCATAATAGCATCCAATGCCCGACTACTAGTTACATATAAAGCGGTTGAAGTTCAAGACTTCAAGAAAAGCCCCCAATTCAATAATTTTTCAATTACCTCACGTCTACTCTTTTAATGAAAGCCTCTTCAATGAACACAATCACAAACTCAACACAAACTAAAAACAAACTCAACACAAACTCAACACAAACTCAAATTGGGTTTAGTTAGGTGTCACTTACAAGTGTAGAAGTTGACTCGTATCTCCTAAGTCACTATGAACTCAAAGCGTGACTTATATACTACGGGATACAACATTGTTTGCCCATACTTATGGGATATGGCTGACGGGCAATGGTTGAGGGTACTTTTCTTTTGACGGGCTCATTTTTTTTTTGCCTTTCCATGTGACGGACACTTTTTCATTTTGCCTTTCTTTCGACGGGCAAAATTAATTTCAGCCTGTATTTGCCTTTCTTTTGGCTTGTGACGGGTGCAAAGGGAAGCCCTGGTCACATGGAAAGGCAAAAAGAAAATCAGCCCGTTAAAAGAAAGATCCCCTCGATCAGCACCCGTCAACCATATCCCATAACTATGGGCACAATGTTGTATCATGTAGTATATAAGCAACGCTTTGAATTCATAGTGACTTATAGCCCACCCACACTTACTGGTGCGGGCCACCAGTGAACGGTTCCTACCCTAAACTCTAAACCCTTTTCCCCACATGATTAGCCCTTAAATTAAACCCCGACTACCCTAACATATCCTTCGTACTCCATGCTCCTTTTTATACCCGTCACAAGCCAAACGAAAGGCATATACAATCTGAAATTAATCTTGCCCGTCAAAAAAAAAGCGAAACAGCAAAAAATGCATGTCACATGGAAAGGCAAAAAAATAAATCAGCCCGTTAAAAGAAAGATCCCTTCGATCATCACCCGTCAACCATATCCCATAACTATGGGCAATCAATGTTGTATTATGTAGTATATAAGCAACACTTCAACTTCATATGAGATACGAGTCAACTTCCACACTTGTAATGAGACCTAACTAAATGCAATTTGAGTTCGTGTTGATGTTTCAATGTGATTGTGATCATTGAAGAGGGTTTTATTGAAGAGTATGAGAGTAGACATGAGCTAATTGAAAATTGCAACGATTCTCATAAACTAAGATCCACTCATGTTTCCATAAGTAACAACAGGTCTCAATGACAGTACAACCTACGTTATACAAACATTGAGAGCTAAATAATGTTGTAGATCAACAATTTGTGAGGTTAGTTATAGTTTATGTGAGTTCGAGTGTTTGGAAACAACCAGTAGGGGGATGCCTCAAGAGGTTGGCTAAAAAGGTTAGTGACTTTTGCAACTTCACCTACAATCAAATTAGATGTGGACTACCGTTAATAGCCGCCAACAAAAACCAAAATGATGAGAGATGATATGTATGTAGAAAAGTAATTTACATGATCATTAAAGGAGCAACCGTGAAGCACGTCAAAGTCATAGTTATAGTTTGGTGTGAGATGGGTGTTTAGAAGCAACCAGTAGGGGCGAAGCCTAGCAAGGTCAAGTAAAAGGTCAATAATCATTGCATCTTGCACCTTACAAATAAATTTGATGCGGGCTACCACTAGGCCACTAAACTATTTTTAGTCAACTAAAATGTCATCTTCTTTACAATTTATGCTTCAAATTTGACATGGGACGAACTCTCGTCGACGAATGAAGAGTGAACAATGAAGATATTTGTATAACTATGTCGGAACAATGGTTGGAGAGATTGATCATAAAATCTGGATTGACATCATTGAAAGTGATGCAAGCAGAGCCGACTTGCTTGAGTTTGTAGAAACTTTGAGGCATAAATGTGAAAACACATCAGTGTATGAGGCATGGCAATTTTGTGGGGCATCAACGAGCAGTCTGCCAATTGGCCACATCTCATGAAACTTTGGCAAAAGAATACTTGTCATTCCCTCAAGTATTGCAATTTGTGTGAGGGGGTTTTCAAAACAAAATGCTATCAAGAGCCACTTGTGAGCTTCATTGAAGTTGAACACTATGAATGCTTTGATGCAAGTATCATTAAGCACGATAAAGGTGGAGAACATGGATTGGAGGCAATATTTGAGTTTTGGTGCAACATAAGGAATCGGAAAGTTCTTAGTTTGGATTAAATATTACAAGAAGTTCAAACTTCTCTCCATTTATTATATTGAAAGAATGTGATCTGATCTTCATTTTGTGTGAAAGATTAAGATTTTCTCAACCCATCATTTGATGTTGTCTGTCACATCGAAAGGCCAAAAAAAAATGTAACCCGTCAAATGAAATGAAGGTGGACCCATTAAAAAGGAGGCACGTACTGCCTCCAAATGGGCCGTCTCAAAGTGCAAGGTCGCGTGGGGCTCTATTTATATTGGCCTTGGCCCCGGCCCCCTATAACCACATAGAGTAGTTGTTGGGTATATTCTAAGAAGAAATATAAGGAAATCAATTGGGTGAGTTACATGGTATTTCTTGAGATAATTTTATTATAAGGATGATCAAGCCATCAAGTTTCTAGTAAACATAGTGCTAGCTCCAAGCATATTGGGGTGGCTTTGGACGTGTTTATAAAGAGAGCCGTTTCTTTGGCCTTGCATAATTCAATATGGAATTTATGGGACTATGCGAAGGTCTTTTTGGTGGGTCCCCTATACAAAATTTTGGGTATGGGCAGCTTGGGACTCGGAGGAGGAGGGTTGGTACAATATTAGGCCCAATGTATAGTCTACTACTCGGGAGAATTCTGGGCTTGTATTCTGGTTAGGCACAAGGGCCAAAATAGCTTGGAAATGGTTCCTAGTGAATAGTTTACTTGTAACTATGTGATGGAGCCTCGAGTCAATTGAAAGAATGAGTACAAATACTTGGCCAAGATCGGGGCCTTGTTTTGGGTGTATGTCATGGGCGTATGGGCCACCTATTTTGGATAGTAATCTCAGAAGTAGATTTTGTGCCATGAATACCGGGACTTGTTTTTACTCCAAACCCCCAAACCTACGTAGTGGGCCCAGCTTTGATTTGGACCCTTTGTACTTGGGATGGCTCATATTAGGGTGGGTTTACATTAGAGTTGTTCGTAAAGTCTTGGCTTCAAACTCCCGTTGAGTTGCCTAAAACATGGGTGTGAGAGAGCCAATGCATGAAGTTGCTCGCGTTTTGTTGAGGTCGTTGGTGTAAGACTTGCTCCAAGAAAGCTTGAGTGGAACTTGGCTAAAACTTGGGTTCAGAGCTACTGCACAAACTTAGAAACTGGTTTTTCTAGCTCATCGTACTAGAATGAATGGGCCATGTGTTATATTTTGAAGTCTTCAACGCCTATTAAATGTGAATTTGACCTTCAAAAAAGGCTTTTTTTGGGGGGGAGGGGGAGCCCTTCACAAAGTAATGCAATGCTTTCCACAAAAATGTCACAATAGAGATCCACAAAACAGTGCCTTTCATAAATTCTCAATGAGTGGAAATTGTTCAAATACAAGCCTACCCATCCCTATCGAGGGGAGAGAGGGAATTAGCGTATACAAGTGTAACTGTCATTCATTCAACATGAAATCCCTAAAATAATATACAACCCAGATGTTACTTTTTAAAGCTTATTTGACACCGGAATTGGCTTTAAAGGCCCAAATTTAGTCTACATGAGGTCATTGGGATGAATTGGAACAAACTATGGGGAAGTCAAGTTTTTATGGAGGATGGATGAGAGGTATGTTTGTAAGATAATTCCATTTGTCCCTCTTAAGGGATTTGACCAAAGTAATGGATGGAATTGGTTGCATTTTAATAGTGTTGGGAAAACCCAAATGAGATTTCATTGAGGTAGAGGGTGCTTAAACCAACAATTTAAGATATTACACATACATATGACTATGTGGTTGATATATTAATCATATTAGCCTTTGGGCCAAACATAGGTATAAAGAAAAAAATAGCCTCAATTGAATATTTGATGAATATTCAAAGTCAAAACTACTAGCTTCCTTAAACCAATTCTTAGGCCCCGGGTATGACGACCTTGCATATGATGAGGACCTCCACTTCATTGCCTAGAACCAACACAACATAGTTGTGTACTAGACCCAAGCTAGACCAAAGCCCAATTAGTAACGGTGTGCAAAGCCACATGGTACCTCCGTGATCCCAACTGGTTCAGTTGCAAAATCATCACCTTGCATCCCGGGTAACGACCTCCTTTGTGCCCATAACCAATCCCCTTTGTGCTTTGTGGGCCTACCCCTTGGCTTTGTGAATAGAATGGCTAGAATAGGCACTAACAAGCCACCCTAAACACACCTTGAACCCGACCCGAGATAGAGTGGAGCATGTTACCTACCGTACGTGAAGGTAGTGGAGGCTGGTATGAGGTGGCGCCACTAATGACACCTAAAACCGTCACTCCATGGGCCTAGACACTCCTACACCATGGAGAAAGGTTCAAGGTAGTAGAATGTTGGCGAATGGGAAACGTTTATAGGTGTTGGTTTTGGGTGGGGTGTTGGTTTTAGCACCCTCTAACTTATGTTTCATTTTAAGGAGCCTAGTGATATTCAATCTCATTAAGTTATGCCATGTAATGAACACTTGGATTTATGGGCGTATGGTAGAAACACCTATAGCCGCCTCCTTAAGAAACTGAATATGGATTCTTCTACTAAGCCAATTTCAAATCTATGTGATTTGACAACAATCATACTTTATTCTAAAAAAATTGACCTTGGAATCAACATCAAGGAACACTATTTCGGCTAGTGAGATTAAGGCCGCACTTCTATATGCCAACCTTTTTGGCTCAGCGAAATGGAGTTCATTGGCATTGGCAAAAGTTTTCACTAGTCTCTTCGAGCATCTTGTTGGCCAATCACTTTCGCGTGGAGTACTTTTGGGGGTGGGAGAGGGTGCAATATATGAGAAAGAGTTGATTTCCATATACCCATTTTGAATATTGGATGAGTGGTTTCATTGAACTTTATATCTTGAGAGAAACATCCAAAAAAGTACTTAATTTTATATGAAGATTTGAATAACAAGAACATGTTACCAAAGAAAAATATTAGTGTAAAATATGACAATCTTGGGACTACTACACCAACATGTATATTGATTCAATTTTCTTTCACTCAATGAAAATCAATTTCTAAGTTCCAAAATATTGTAGAGAGGCGGTCAAGTGGGGCCCTCAATAAGATAGTGACTAAAACCAACTTGATGGTCCAATTGGAAGAAAGACTTCAAATTTACCTAGTTCTACATTCAAAAACCTATCTCTAAGTTGTAGAGGGAACACTCCAACACAAAGCGTGCCTCATCTTAAATTGTGTTTTCAGAACATATTTGGCATGATCTCTATCCCTAAAATTTGGGATGATTGGCCACTAACCAATTTCAATGGCAAATCTATGGTTTGAGGTGCGGTAAGTAACAATGATTTCCCGTTGGGGTGGTGACAATGGTTCCTTCAAGTACTATTCACACTCGTAGTTGAGAAAATCCTAGATAACCCTACACTTCTTGAGTTCACGAGAAATCAAATTTTGTTGAGACGAGTGAGTGACCAACTCCCGCTGCCAACATTGAGTAAACTAAGTAGGCCCACACAACCAAGACGTAGTTATCAAAATACAACTAAGGTTGAGTTTCCATGTAGGCTAATCACCCACAAGTTTCTAGTGTGAACAAGGACAAACCTGCCAAAATGTAGAGGGAATAGGGTAGGGTTTGTATGTGCCAACTAGCTACTCCCATCTTCTCAAATTTGGCCCACCTATTAACCTCCTCCTCCATGTTACCAAGGATGGAATTCTAGACCAACATTGGTTCTCTTGAGTCTTTAACCAGTCTTAATCCGTTAGGACCAACACTTGTAGGTTAAAGATTTTTTAGTGGGCGAATGGAAGTCCAACGGCCCATGTCCATGGCCCTCCACATTCTAGCAAGCCGCCATAATGTGGTTTGATTGTGGCTTGTGCTTAACTACATGAGGACAACTCCGACCCACTATTATCTGGAATCTAGTGGTTGAGTGGCCTACATGGAAACTCACCCTAAGTTATCACTCATTTCAAGTCCTCCACCAAATTTCCCCAAAACATCATATACCTATCATACACCAACATGAATTTATTTTTCCATTTTTAGCTTATTTGTTGACACATGATGCATGGCTTTATGCAAAGTGGCCATAACTTGCAAAAGGTAATTTTAGATCCAATGCAATGTTTTCCCCCTAAGCAAATTTTAACGAAATTTCTACCTACATGATCCTATGGCAAAACCCCATGCTTAAAAATGTAAGAAAGTAGAGGGGATTTTTTTTTACTAGAACATATCTCCATTATTGTTTCCCTTGCCATTGGGCTCACTTGCAACCAACAATTGGCGCCACTACATAGCTCCCCCATCACATCCAACTGTGCCATCCCGCTCTGTGCAATGTCTAGGATTTGCCAATAACTCTCTACCCCTAAATGGAGCAGTCATCAATTCCTCCCTCCACTCTACCATCATTCGCCAAGGCCAATTGAAATTGCGCTCCTCAATGTGGCCTTGTTGATCACCTGCATGTCCTAACGATTTGCCGCCATTGCCATTGAGGTAGAGGTTTAGTGTTGGGTGTGCTCGGGGGCATGTTTAGGAGCACCAATGGTAGTTAATTCATGGCGATGGTAGGAGGGTTAGAATTTCATATCCCAACATTGATTTTGCAGGTTCAGTAGGCTTGAGAGAGCATATTAAGGTGGAGCATACTTAAGGGGGAGTTGCAACTACTATTAGCAATTGATTTCATCTACTCTTGCTTTGTCTTTTGCATGTTTGTGCATATTCTTGGTAATTGCATGCATATGGTCTTGTGTGAGTTGTTGGCAAAGCTTCATTATGGGTCTCTTTGTTGTTCCTAAGGACTCTCTCTCTCTCTCTCTCTCTCTCTCTCTCTCTCTATATATATATATATCATTTATTTGAGGAGATAGAGACCCTGGCCACATTGGTGGAAGGCGGGGCCAGCCAGCCACCCGGGGTGGCCATTGGGAAAGGGACCTTGCTGGCCCGGTGTGGTAGCCCGCCATCCACCCTAAACCCTCATCTGGTCGGCAACCCCTGCCCGGAACGAAAATCAACCTGCCCGAATAAAAAATAAAAAATAAAAAATAAACAAAGGCGCGGGGCTTGGTACTGCCCGAATGGCCCAGCCGGGCAGCTCCCCCTATTGGACGGTTGCAGGGGGCCTGGCCTACAGCCAGCCATCCGGCGCCTAGGCCCTACTGTCGAGTAGTTGCCCAGAAGGCGGGCCGAAAATGCCGGGGCCCACCGGACGGGGCGGGCTGGCTGGATGGCCCAGCCGTCCGGCTGGTGTGGCCTTCCTAAGAGAGAGCCTTCAATGCCCGAAACCAATAAATGAGCAGTATAGGAGGGAAGATCCGTGGATAAGGGGAAGGTGAGATGGAAGATGGAGAGGTTGCCCTTAGATTGGGGATCTTCACTATTGGTTCATTTAGCTCGTCCCCTCCTTCATTCTACATACTTGGGATTGGGTGCTTGAACCTTGATAAATCCATGGTAATGCATGAGGAGTCTGTGGTAAGCCATGAGATTGAGTGTATGAACCTATATGGACCTTGATTTTTGTACCCTAGGGTGGGCAAATTAGGAGGCAGCATGTGGTTGTGAGGTGCCGACCGACTTGTGTTGTGGGTATTCTATAACGAATAAACAATTTGGCAACATTTTATCTTGCATGTGACCACTTTAGAGACATAACACAACCAATATTGGCATTAAACTTGGTTTTCATTGGCAAATGACTCATGTAGAATTTGCTGATGATGTTGTCCACTTACACAACATTGGATGATAAAAGAGTCCCCCCCTTCTCTCTTATAACACCACATTAAGAAATAGACAATCTTTGATTCCTGAGCCTAAATCATCGCCTTCCTCAACTCCGATTTGAACGATTTCAAATTCTTTGGTCCCGATTTGCAATTGCTAACTTGCTCAAGTTCTAATGCTCGAATCCATCGGCTGGATGATTCCACAAAAATGGAGGTCTCCACATTGGCCTCATCTACCTTAATTGCCATGAAATCTACGATTAGCCATTGGGCCTTCCCTTTAGGGTGGGTTGACTTGAAAAAGAATGGGATGGCAGGCACCTATACTAGAAAGCCTGCTCCAATGCTTAGTGTGAATAGGGGACCATCAGTGTTCAAGATTGAAGTCTTCAATGCCCTTCAAACGCGATTTGGCCCTTCAAAATATACCTCTCTTAAAATAACCCTTCAAAATGCAACCCCAAATCAAAAATGAAGACGTCACTTGATATAATCTGCCCACCACAAGAACCAACAAGCGTAGGGCATTGTCACTACAAGAAGTAGAGTTAGATGGTTGATTCTTAATTCTTCACATTGTACTGAAAACATGTACCTTATAATTCATGCACAAGTTTAATATGAGTTTTGTATTTCATTTCTATATTCTTGAATTGACATCTTGGATTTGAACCAACCCTTCAACTGAAGGGCTGAAATTTGAGAGCCCTTCAAAATGAAATTCATATCCGGGCTTCAATCTTGAACACTGGGGACCATGTTCCCCTGAGCGTTCCCATGTGCGTTCCCAACTCATCCCCAGACCCGGAGGAATGAGGGGTGGCCCGGGTCCTACGGGGGTTCCTGTTCCAGCGCCCCTATTTTAAGGCTGACTGCTGTCGCTTCTTATGGATGTTATTTTGAAGCGCCTATCTGTCATGTGTGTTTTCAGCTCCTTGTTTATGGGACATTGCCATTACACTGTTTATCCCAATTGCGTGTTACTATTCGGAGGTACGCAGTGCTATAACTACTCTAAATATTGTATTTAGTGTCACTTACTATTTGGAACTATGCAACGCTATATCTATTTACACTCTGAACTCCGTAGTATCACACATGTGGCAACCAAAGTGCACGTGATATAACGGAGTTCAATAGTGTTAACATGGATGCGTGATACTAGTGAATTAGTGTAGCATGTGACACTATGGAATAACACAAAGTGCAACATATTAAATGGTGTGTGGTCCACTCCGTTTCGCCTTCCCAGGCGATGTCGCGGATGCATGCACCAACATTCAATAAGTGGCATAAGAAGAAGAAGAATAAGAATAAGAAGGTGACACTCCACATATTGATACATGGTGCAGTGCAAGGGTGTGGGTTGACTTCTTTGTTGGTTTGCATTAATGACAAAATTCGTGATATAAGGGAGAGAAAGGTGACAATAAGGAGTGAGATTTGAACTACAAACGTCCGTTCCCTAGGGTCTCGGGATATTAGAGAGTGAGTGACATTATGGAGGTTGATATTACAAAGTTTAGGGTGTACAACATATCTCATATTTTACCCAAAAAATGTCAAATTGGTTGCTTCAACATTATAGAACACTAACAACTTTACTTGGTAAAAATGATACATCAATAGTGAAAATATATAGCATTGTGTAGCTTCAAATAGTAAGTGACATTAAATATCATATTTAGTGTATCTATTGAGAATGTAACATTTTATCAAACAAAGTCACTTATGTTCTATAATGTCCAAACAACCTCTTCAACTTTTGTTAGCAAACTTATGACCAAGATGTTATTGCACTACATAACTATGAATAGTAACACACACTAATTGGGATTATCAATGTACCTATCTCACACTTCACTCATGAATGTCTCATAAATTACTTAGCTCAACTTTTGGGATTTAAAAAGAAAACTGTAGAAAGAGATTGCCTATTATTGACCAGCTTAGGGTTTGTAGATGAACAAATGTTCATAAAATGTGCATTATGCATGTATCAAATATTTATTGGCATCGACCAATTGGAGTTCGATTACATGAAAAGTATTGAGGTAAGTATACCTAAAACCGGCAAAATAAGCGCTAAGCATAGTTCCTTTTATTATAACTATTGAATTCATATGTTTTCTTAATTGCAAGATCAAGAGGATTTCAATGGACTAAAGAGCGCATTGTTTGGACAACATGTGCAAATGTTATAAGGGTTTGAAGTTTCCATTGTAGGCAACCTAAAACCAACACCTATACCAAATCTACAAACCGTGTACATGTTCATAAATCAATATGTATGTATTGTACAAGATTTCTAGGTGTTGGTTTGAAGTCAAGTGTTGGTTTTGGGTTTATTTACCTTGCATGACATTAACATCTTGCATTCGAACAACTTACGCACTACTAACGGGGTACATGTTCACAACACCTAAATTTATTTCCCCTGTTTAACATCTAGTTCATGTATAATATCATATGAATCAAAATCCCTGAATGTAAGGACAAATTTTTACTATACCCCCAATGGTATGTGTTGGGAAACAAATCCCTACCAATGCGCATGTTCATCATGTCAAAACATCCCCCAAACATGGGAGACAAATGGGGCCAGAATGTACTACAACACAAGATGCATTCCCATTGTTAAGGGGAAATGGAATGATGATGTCGCCTTGTACCACCTTCTCCAAGTAGGCAATGTGCTTTTATAGGTTTATAGCTAAACCTTCAACTTCTCACTTTGTAAAACATGTGTTACAAGTTGGAAAGGGTGGAAAGTCTATCCATAATTGCTACTCATGGAGAAATTTGTCGTTCCATAAGATAGATAGTGTTGAAACCAACACCCCATCCATAACCAACACCCTAAAATCATGCATAGTATGTACATCTTGATTACGAGAATGTCCACTGCCTTGACATCAAGTTGTTGTGTTGGACTTGGGCCATCTACCAACAATACTTTGAACCCTTATCACTTTTGCACGATGATTTTAATTAAGATATATTTGGTGCGTTGGATTCCTTACAAATTGCTAACGATAATCTCCTAAACCTTCTTAATCTAATAGTAATACATATGCTTAGTGCTTAAAGTGATAATTTTAACACACCTTGGATTAGGCTTGATCACATCATTATTTTGATTATGCTCATCAAGGGGCATTTATAGACAACCATTGTTATGGTGGCTGATGGTTGTGCTTAATTCTAGTGGTTTTGTTGTTTAGGATAAGAAGGGATAAGGTGCACTCATGAGGACTACAATCACAACTATTTGTACTTCATCAACTTACAAGGGATACTCAAGGATAGTTGTGATGGTTGTAGTTTTTAAAATAATAATTTAATTCCAATAATACTTTATTATAATGATAATAAATCATTTAAAAATATTTATAGTTATTATTGGGAGATAACTTCAAGTCCAAAGCATGGGATCTACTCCACACATTGTGCCAACAAGGTGGACGATCGTTGAGGTCACATACACTCTTCAATAACAACCGCACCTTGTATGTAAACATGAGTGAACATGGACTCAAATCACAACCACAACCACTAGAGTAATAATAGTATTTGGAAACGCTAGACCTTCAACGGAGATGCACCCTAATTTCATAAAAGGGAAGCACCTCATAGCATAATGTAGAAGGGTCTTATTTGGTTACTAATCCCATGTTGACACCTGTATTTGAGTGGTGGGTGGTTAGGTTCAAATCTAAGAACATAAAAGAGATTGGACATAACAATTCAAGGTTATCTCCAAAAAAACATTTTTTGAGATCAATACTACATCGATCATCCCATTTTTGCATGCGACAATTCGGAACTACACAATACATTCACATCTTACTCATGAGTTCAATTTTTACTAACGAAAGTTCAATAGATCGCGAATGAACATTATAGAACATAAATGACTTTGCTTGGTAAACTAACACATTCTCATTAAATAGTTATAGCACTGCGTGATTCCAAATAGAAACATGCACTTATTGGGATAATCAATGTAGCTTCTTTGTATACAATTACATATACACAAAAATTTCAACCTCACGAATCGTAGTAGTATAAGATAGACAACAACAACAACAAAGTAACCAAATAATGGCCGTCGACCTTAACTTGCTATTGAGGGAGGGAGGAATGTGAATACATATGAGACAAGCATGTCCCCAAAGGGACACATGGCGTACACACCCCTTGCGGTGTTTCCCAGATTTGATTGAGCTTCGGGAACTACAAAATCTTTGTCCCATGCCCTACTCCGGGGCCCACTACCAACCATCACTTTGCCCTTGCATTTGGGGGGAGGGGAGGGGCTCCAAGTTGAGGAAGGCTCCAAGGTGGCCCCACCCCCAGCCACAAAACCCCATCACTCGTGCGTGTACTAATGCGTGTACTAATGTATGGCATTTAGTGTCGAGTACTAATTTGGAGGTATGCAATGCTCCAACAACTTCTTACATGGTATAAGTCTTTACTAAGAAAAGTGTTTGTATATATATATATAACATAGATGTCTTGCCTTTTTTTAGTTGACTCGTCTCTCTCTCTACCCCCCACTGTCGAGGTCACCTTCAACCCTCAGCAATCTTAGACGGTGTAACCCGCTGCTGACCGGTTTACATGAACGATACGCTTACCTAAATCTAACTGTCGAAGGTGCTTTTGTCAAATCAAGAGTTGTTGCCAGTGTATTCCTTTTGATGAAACCTTAAGGAGTCAGGAGCCCAAGCTTTCAAGCTTATGTACTCCTAAATCCTAATGTCAAGGTTTAGTGTTACAACCGAAGAAAGTGCTCTTTTGGTGATTAATGACAACATTCTTCCATTCGTAAATCCTCAACCAAAGTATGCAATCATATTACTTTGAGTGTTAATTTTAACAAGTCAATGTAATGCCTTCAAGATGGAAGTTGTATGTTTCCTTTTTCTCGAATGATGGCTTTGCAGTTCTCTTAATGTCTTCATTCTTCTAAGGTTCCTTTTTGTCTGGTTTTCCTTTGAATTCTTTACTCATGTGAGTTTTAATCCTTCATCTTCAAGTATCTCTAAATTCCTTGGAAGGAATCTTCTCTAAACTATCTATTCTCTTCGGGTGCTTAGATCTTGGAATCTCCACGTAATCTCCTTAGAATGAACTTTGGATCTTATCAGATTCTTAGTAACTTTTACTTTTGATATCTTGACATCTCCTTAGTTCTAAAAAGGTACCTTAGACTTCAATGGAAAAGTCCCTCTAAACCTTAGTCGTCAAAGGGGCTTCAAACTCGCGGGACCTTCGGTCTTGGGCTCGCGGTCCTTCAGCGCCGTGGGCCCTCAGTCCTCCAAAATCTTCCGAACGAGCTGCGGTCTCTAATCTCTTCGATCACGTCCTCAGAAACATCTTCAGTCTAAAATCTTCTCTACCACGGTCACGTGGTCCCTCAGCACTGCGGGCCTTCAGCAACGCGGGCTCCCAGTTTCCAGCCTTGAGTCTTCTCGCTCAAGACCATCCATCTTCAAATATCTTCAAGTATCTCTAAGTCTTCGTCTTCGTCTTTGCGGTCTCGCGGTCTCTCAGCTGCGGGCCTCCAGTCTTCGCGGCTCTCGGCTCTCGGCTACCAACTGGTCCTTACACTCGAAGTCCTTCGACTTCGAGTACCTTCAAAATAACTCGGAATCTTTAGTCGTCGTTCTCGTGTTTCGCGGTCTCGCGGGCCCTCAAGGACACGAGCTTTAGACTTGAAGATCGAAGAAGACGAACTTGCGGACCTTTACGCAAGGCCGGCTTCGTTCGTGGTTGCGGACCTTTAAGCAAGGCCGGCTTCGTTCGATGTTGCGGACCTTTAAGCAAGGCCGGCTTCGTTCGATGTTGCGGACCTTTAAGCAAGGCCGGCTTCGTTCGATGTTGCGGACCTTTAAGCAAGGCCGGCTTCGTTGACGCTCACGTAGAAATTTTGGAAATGCTTAATGAGGTGGTATAGGGCCTTGTAGTGCCCCTTTATATAGGCTTGGAAATCTTGTGATTGGTTGAATTGGCGGTTAAACATTTGGCCCCTAATGCCAAATGTCTCAATGGGATAATTTTAGTCTGAATTAAGGCTGCAGTCTAAATTTAGGTCTGACGTATCTATTTACAGAGCTGCACGTGCTAAATATAGATGTTATTGTGGGGAAGATTGGTTATGTTCTTCTAATTTCCTAGATGTGCCTAGGTGTGTTCGGTTACCATTCATGAGCCATCCATCCCAAATCTCATCCTTTCATTGCTTAGATGGTTAAAGCGGTTAATGTCATCCAAGGGATGGAAATCCCTTGGCATTGTCTTCCATCCACACGCGTTAGTAAGTAGGTGTCCACTCATTGTTGATTAACTACTAAGTGGTCACTTCCTATAATCACTAAGTGCTTGCCCCTCCATGTCCTTCCGCCTAGTTACCAAAGGTTATTGTTTAGGCTTACTAATTGCTTTCCTATGGTGGCCAAGTGTTCACTAACCCTAGGTGTAGCTCACTAATCAGCTCCTACCTCCCCTCTTGGTATCCTAACCCTAACATGGGGTGTGTCCCTTCAACTACCTAAGGCGGCCACGTCCCCCTTGCCGGCTCCACGTCACCTTACCACGTCACCTCGCCGGCTCTCGTGCCCGTACGTCGCTACCTCCCTGGTCTTTAAAAGGGCTGGCCCTCCGGGTATCTCCTGCCTTCCCCTTTCCGCCCGGGTCCTTGACTTCAT
Organism: Polytrichum formosum; assembly: GCA_964035585.1. NCBI lineage: Eukaryota > Viridiplantae > Streptophyta > Polytrichopsida > Polytrichales > Polytrichaceae > Polytrichum > Polytrichum formosum. Next base: position 15,501,546 of record OZ037935.1, on the reverse strand, counting down.
TCTTCTTGCGGCTGTCCGATACCCGGCTCGGGGTTCAGTTCCCGTTGGCGTAGGGTCTTCACCCTGTCCTCTCCCATACCAGGCCCTTGTCTGCTTGGTTTCCCCCAGGCCGCCACCTGGCCACTTCTCGCTCCCTCGGCCAACGCTCCATTCTCTCTCTGCCCTCGGAGACGCTCCTTCGTTCATCGCTCTATCCCCTGTCCTCGGAATTCTTCACTTCAGATCTATACTGGCCTTATTGATCACACACCCACTATTTCATTAAACCGTGGGTACTATATTTCATTATTGGTTTGATACCGGAACTAGCAATACGAGACCCACATTTTGGTATGGTAGGACACCATATGCACAAATGCATCACTAGGCCTCACAATCCTCCGACCACATTGGGTCCCTGCCTATCTTACTTAATGTGAAGACGCACTCAATTGTATTTTATAACATGGAGCTCACATTCTTTTTAACTAATTTGACATTGGGATTAGCAATCATAGACCCTGAAATTTTAACATGATGGGGACCCTAATCAAAATGAATTTGATCACAAACATATGGGAGGCAAGCAAGTTTTTACTAAACCCCTTTCACATGGGTAAGAGTGATGGGGGGCAATGGGTTTCATTCCTAGTACCTGCCAATGGGGGATGCACAACACTTGCCCTCTAAAGGTTCATTATTGATTCACCCCAATGCAACTTAGTGTACCAAGTAATTTGAGGTCTCTAGCCTCAATTTAGAAGTCGATTTAACTCTATGAAGATAGTCCCATTCTGCACATAACAACCAACATTTTCACCCTCCCCCTTGGTACACATTTACATCTATTAACATGGTTCACATTGATATTGCCATACCACAATAATTCATGTTAATGTAATTTTTCTTGACCCACGCCATTTTGAGCTTACAATATCATATGCTCAAAATCATGGATATGGAATCAATATTTTTTAAACAAACATGAAATATTGTGGTTTGGAAATACAATATAATATCAATATTAGATCTAAATATCAATATTTGATCACTTTATAGTTGAATATAAGTAGTTTATTATTATATATGATACTCTGATCTTCAACCCCCACAAAAATATATTGGGCCACAATATTTTCTACCCAGTGCTATCTTTCAACCCAAAATAGTAGGTGTAAATGGTGCAAATGCTATAAAACATTAGTTGAGATTTCGTTTCCAAACATCTACCAGTGGGTGTGCAATAAAAATCCTCCCTATGAGTTTATTGCTATGTCATACTAAATTCGCCTTAACTAACTCATTTGAGGTTCTAACCCTTGTTTTAGTTTTTAATTCCAAAAATAATTATCTTAGGGCTTCCATGCTCACCTTGACCCACTCTTGGAGAGTGGATCACTGCTCAGGAAAGCATAGAAAGGGTGACAATGCACCCTTGTATGCGTGCACCTGCTTTCCTAGCAAGTCAATTTTTTTAATGTTTCTTGTCTTTTCATTTACTTAGAAACTAGTAAGAGAGCAAGTGGACATGGATTATAAATCATTGAGTATAGTAAAAATATTAGTTATGAAGTGTGCATGTATCACCTTCATTACATTTTTAACGACTTCAAATCTCCCACATGTGGTAAGAATGTGTGAGTCTCAAGACCACTAAATGAGGGTGACTATCATAAAGATAGTGTGCAACTCACTCTTGGTTCAAGGTCAGAAATAAGGTTTTTAGCAACCCTCATTACATCATTTATGTTGTTTAGTGTCACTTACTATTTGAAATTACGCAAGGCTGTAACTTTTCACTATAGAGTTCTTTTCTTAGCAACAAAAATTAAATAGGTTGTATAGACAATATACAACTTAAATGACTTTACTTGGTAGAAAGTCACATTCTTAGCAAAAAGTTATAGGATTGCGTAACTCCAAATAGTAAGTGACACTAAACACCATAAATGGTGTAGGGAGAGGGTTACCCTGTCTCCAAAAAACGGGCGGGATGCCAGTGTTGCCCCATGAGGACTCTTCTCACCCACTCTTGAGAGTAGGTTGGGTTGAGCATGAGGAGAGGTGCTAACTTAACCCCTAAGCATCTAAGAGGCCAAGCAAAATAACATATTTGAGCTGCATACTTTCATTTTTAGCTAATCATGTCAAAAGTGAACATATCTAAAGTCAACTCATTCTTCAAGTGCGCTATTTGAATAAGTTAACCACTTTCATGTTATCAAAGGCTTAAATTCATATATGCAGCTTGGGGTTCCCTTGGATGCAAATACATACATTGTACTTTGATCATCAGTGTCTAGTACAAGCATATTTTGATTCCCTCCTTCATACAAGACGATGTATATAATAAGATTCCAAACACATAAACATATGAAATTCGATGTACGAACTTGGTGCCAAATCCCGAATAAATTGTGTATAGTAAAAGGCCATATATTTAGATCCCACGTCCTTCAAGGGTTTTAAGAATTGACAATGCATATAAAATCAGGTTTTAAACACAACATTGTATAAAATATGATTCATGAACTTGGTGAAGCATGTATAGATTGTGTATATGGCCGTATATTGAGATCCCACGTCCTTTAAGGGTTACCCCATAGCCCCTATGATTTCATTCCAATTCGGTGCCTTTTCTTTTGTTCACAAGTTCGCCATTTGGGAAGCATTTCCCTCAACAATAGTGTTTGCCGCTTTTCGAGGTGGCCACTACTCATGGGGGTGGGCCCCTTTGTGTATCCCATAAGATCCTAAGCTACTTTTTTTGGGCTTCAAAAAAAATCGATCGGTCGATTTAAAAACCCCCGATCTCACATCCGGACCCCTTATTGAATCGTGTCCCCACCTACCTCCCCTAGTTCCCACTTAGCGAGATTGTGTCTCTAGTGCCTCACCACTAGCATTGACATACGGAGCCTATTCACATTCGCCTTCCACTTGATGATGATGAGTCCGTATTGATATATGCCATGGCCGACTCCTCCGGGCTGGGAGCTTGGGGACAAGTTTAGTTTATTATTAACCCCGAAAAGCCAAAGCCAAAATCATCCCGGAATCGTCTACAACGTCTCGATCCAATTTGGATGCTCATTAAAGAAGATCGGCACCTCCAATGGTTAATATGACCGTGCGGATAGAAGCTTTTTGAAGTTAGGATTGTTCACGCAAATTTTCATCCGTCCACATGTTCAAAATCAGAAGATTATAACGTAAATGTGTTTAGTGATATTGTCAAGCAACGGTGATTGCCCACACATGAATATTTGTCTCGGCCTTTAGGGATTAAGGGTCTTAGTGTGAGATGGGTACTTTTCAAATGGGTGTAGTAGACTCAGATAGATGTTGATTGTTAGTTCATTTACCCCTTGAGATATGCATATGAGCACATGAGGGGTAGATTATTTTATAACATATGATTTAAAATAATATTTTCAGAGGTTTCAATTGCTAGTAACTTAAACTTGGGTGCCACCACCAACATTTACATGCAGAGGCTATTCACACTCCCCTCCATAACATTATCCAGTTGAGTCTGTACATTGGGTGGGGTTGGGAATAAGCCAAATTCTATTCGGAATTATACTTTGTTTATTCTCATAGCAGAGCACTGCACTGGCATATTTGAGTTGAAAAACTTGGGTGAAGTAGTGTATTGATATGGAGCAATTGATAGCAGTTAAGCAATATTGTGTTAGCCTTGATAAGTCCATATTGATATATGCCTTGGCCAACTCCTCCATAATGGGAGCGTAAGGACAAGTTTAATGAATTATGCGTTAGAGTTGTTTGTAAAGTAAAGTAGATGAAACCATGGGTTTAGTCCCAAACCTTGAGTTTATGAAAATTAACACAAAGTCATCAAAGTTTTCTTAATGCTTAAATTACCATACACAGAGAGTGGTGTCAGGTTACTCAAAACCAACTTTTTCGCTTGTCATACTAGGATGGATGAGCCAAGCTAGCCTTGCGTAGGCCAATCCATGATTTAAGATAGCAAGTCCCATGCGCATACCCTAATTTAGATCCTAAATTTCTCTCAAAGTTCGAGACGTAGAAAAAGGAAGCCCCAAAAGTTTCAATTGACTTTCAAAATAGGCTCTGATACACAACAAGCTATTGAGCTTTCAATAGAAAAGTTCTTTCAATGAAGGATGAAATCCATAGTTTCGTCCCTCTTTGAGAGACTTTACATGTAACACTATTAAGGGGTCCCAATGCGACACGGGTATATTCAAATGCTATATTCAAATGACTCGAAGAAACCACAAAACAATCTCCTATTTGTTGTCCATGGACTAGTGGTACTTATGGGCCCTCCCCACTTGACTTTAGCTAAGCCTAAAAGTTGGTTCTAAAAACACGGCCTTCACACCATCGATATTATATAGTGCCGAGCCTAGTTGGCAAATGATGTGGCATGGTTTAAAAGTGGAGGTTTTAAGCCTCAATCACCGACCCTTCCATCGATACCTAGACATGAGGCAAGAATGTAGGACCTTTAAAAGTTTCGCCTCCCGCCCTTGTGATTGGTTGCTTTTAGTCTTAGCTATGAGGGCACGAGGAGCTCCATTAACAAAAACCGATGCTAAGATGGATGAGTAGTAAGGCATTTGGGGATGGGACAAAAACTATCCAACATTCATTGCTTGGTAGATAAAACAATGAACATGTGTGAAAGCTACTTAACTAAAACCTACTCAAAAATCTCAAGAGCAAGTTCTTGTAGGTGCATTGGGATAGCCGGATGTCTCCGCTATAACCAAGGGAGCTTTACCCGGTTTTTAGGAAAGACTTTGGTTATTTGGTAAAGTCATGTGGGGAGGGGGCATTAGAGATAGTAGAAACAAAAATAAAATAAAATGCACATCATGTGAATATACTACAAATTTTGATGCCACTTGCCTCTAGCTTCCTGAACCCTAGACCCACACTTTTCCCAATGTAAACAGCTCCCATTACCATCTCGACACTTGCCCAAAACCCCTCTCATTTGATTGCTCGTAACAAATCTTGCTTTCTCTCAAAACCGCCCCCACCTTTGCCCAACCTTGCATGCATGATCTTGATGAATACATGGAAGCAACTCACATGTAGCCATGTTATGACCCTTCCACAAACCCAATCCCACTTTTGCCAACACCGATTCCGCATTCTTCTGAATTTTCCCCCATTTTGCGCCAAAGACATTTGGACAATTTAAGGTGTGTTCTAGGTATGGGAATGGGAGCATGCGTAGGTGTTGGTTTGGGGCTCGGTGTTGGTTACAACACCCTCTACCTTATGCTATAAAAATAACATTCAGTGGTTCCAATTGCTACAATGATTATCCCAATGGCACTAATTCCTGAAATATGCACTATTTTGCCAAGTCTCAAAATTAGTGAGGGTTGAAATTTCTACCAAGTGGTACTAAACTCATGAATACATGCTCATTTATCATACATTTCAAGAAAATTAATGCGTGCTCTAAGGTGTTTGTACATTGATAAACAAATAAAATGCAAACACATACTTGTCAATGAATTATGCTAGGGTGAATAGTGATGTTATGAATAGTATTTTCATTGAATAATGCCAAGATGAACAATATTATTTAGGCCCACCATTAGGGTTGACATGCATAGGCTATTCACACTCCCCTTGTGGTTTATGTCCACATTGATGCCATGGCTAAATAACATTATTTAGCTGATATTAGCCGTTCCATTCTAATAATACCAGTAAACTACTTCAACCTAGTTTTTAGCTTGAATATGACAATGCAATGCTCTGTTGTGAGAATAGAAAATATATAATTTTGAATAAAAATTGGCTTATTCCTAGCCTCACCTAACATACAAACTGGGCTTAATAATGTTATGAACTTCTTTGAGGAGGAGTTTAATTTATTTATGCCGTGCATCAATGGGTCCGCCAATGTGAGATGGAGGGTTTATTGTATTGCTTTATTGAGCATCACTCAAGACTGCAACCCATACACGGATATACACAATACATACCCCACCCTCCACATCTCTTCCCCCCATAGCACGCCTCCACACATCCACCAGTTCTACCTTTCATGAGTACTCCGTCACACGCATCCGATGGCTCTAGAATCAATACCAACAACACCATAACTTCTCACTCATCCCCACACTAGATCCTCCTCCCCATGACTTCACAACTGAATTAACATGGCTCATCCAAAGATACTTACTAGACCTCCCCCACTCTCCTACCAACCCACTACACTTAAAACATGCCTTTGCACACAACACCCTACCTCCTTCCATACTAGCATACCTTATTTATTCATTTTCACTCACACACTCATGATACTCCAACCCACTTACATGTCCCCTTGAACTCCACAACTACCACTCACCTCACCCATGAGACAAAATCTTTGGCACCCACAACAATGCATACTCCACTCAATGGGTAGGGAGAGGCTTTTCCCACCCACGAAAGTCTCAAACAATGGTAGAAACACTACACTGGGCCAATATGGCAACACTTATAGACCATGAGGTACATACCATCTTCATCCTACCACACATAGATTGGTAAAACAAAAGATACCCCCTCATCATTCTACGTCCTAACACCCATTTACTCACCCACCTAGACCCACACACCCTCAAATGCTCCCTCCAAACGAGATCCCCAACATACCTCCCTGGAACCAAACCCAAGATTGTCACTATCCTACGCGTACACCTATTCCGGACACCCTTCACTAGCATGAGTGCTACCATGTGAGTGGTGACATGTGAAGAGAGTTCCAATTTGCAAAGGATGAAGTAGGAGTTGAACGAAGCATTGTGAAGGAAACAAACTCAAGAGTTTGCAAATTTTTGTTACAAAAATTAAATTCCACTCATGGTTTGTATTATATAAAAACCAAACAGTTGCCACACAAAGCCAAAATAAATGCACACTTATCATAGTCTAATCCATGTGTAAACCTCCTCAACTACCATGATCATCTTCCACTCTTTCATTGTCCTCACTACCACTATCACGTCCATTACTTTCCTCTACCTCTACATCCATGAATGGCAAAACGTAAAGATCATATCGTTACGATCTAATACAACTTGCTGGTGTTACGGCTCTTGCCATAACTTGCATTGCCGCCTCAACACACACTCGGATAACATTCGGCTAGGGGGACATGACTTTCTTCATTTTTTTGTACACACCATTAAGAATGATTAAGCCACACTTATGCAAGAATAAATGGAACACAACAAATCTAAATCTCATTGTTGCTTGTCCAACAAAGTTACGCACTCAAGCAAAATTTCCGTGGAACTTTATGAAGAGGCTCGTCTTCATTCTTTCTTGCCATAGCTCGGGTTTGTGTGCCACCTAGAACAAAAGATTTAGTTGTATCCCGCAAAAGGGCCAATATGACATTAAAAATTGTAGAGTCTTTCTCGAATGCAATGAGGTGGCATCCACTACGCCAACAAGCATGAATAGATGCACCTTCAACATACACAAATATAGACACAATAAGATAATGTTCATTACCAAAAACTTTGGTAATATGTTCAAAACACAACACAAAGGAATTAGCCACAAACTTATTCATACATGTACAGTAGATGCATAAGCATTAAGTACAACATCAGCATGTTTTGTTAATGCTTCGATAAGGAATTGCATAGATTGTGGATCTTTCTCACGTGCTCCTCTCCATGGAATATTTCCTCGCATGAGCTACGTCTTTGAAGTAGTGTGCTTGAAGAAGATATTAAGAGCCTTAACTTCCTCTGCAAATAGATCACCTAATTTATGGAAAATAAATTGTGGACTGGGCTCCGAACAAAAGAACATCATAATGTGGAAACGTTGAGTCTACAATCAACCCAATCCCTTTAGTGAGAATCACAATTCATTCTTGATATTATTAAACATACATTTTATCATACATAAGACCAAGCAAATGTACTCAGTAATTTTAAAATATTTATGTACCATCAATTTTTTGTTTTTTGGATAACACAATGGCTACTTGTTCATGGCCCACCGATCCTTGGCCAACAAAATCCATAAGGTGCAATGAGTCCTCACATTGTCCCTTATTGCTTTCAATTCAGGAAGAAATCAAATCAAAGGTGCATTGTCTATAAGGTAACCATCATCGAACTCAAATGATGCCTCGATCTCCTTTGGATTGTGACAATTCCAAGATGGGATTACATCCGAAGGAGAAGAGACACTTGGAATTGGCAATCCCTCTGGAAAATTTGCAACTATAAGATTGAATCCACCAAAATCACAAACACAAGAAGAAACACGGGTCTTGCGATCATGACCAACCTGCAAACGCAACACCCACTATTTAGAAAATATCAAACAACCTATCACTACAATCAAGTTAAAGGAGAAAACATTTACGACATCATAATAAACCAATGTTTTAAACACAAACTAACCTTCTTCACAAATTCGAATGTTGAAACCAACAGATGGTTTCTCTAATGGTCCATTCTTTAACATACTAGAAATGGATGCATTCTCCACAAATATTGCATTGTTGTGAATGTTGGATCCAACATTCTCTTTTCCAACACCAATTGAAATTGAATAACATAAAGGGAAGGTGTTGGAGCACGAGAGGATGTGGGGGTTAGTGCAGGCATCCTAAAACGTGGCATTCTATTTATAGATGCCAAAATTACCTAGAATGATCATTTGCCAGTGCCGAAAATAAGATAAAGTGTGCAGGCGAGTGCACAAGAGGGCAAGCGTTTCCACCATCGCCCATTAGTCGCAATCTCGCATCAACAGCATGTCGCGCCAAACACCATTACAGACCTCGCACTTGTTGGAGTTCGGTTTGAAGATCTCCGGGCGCGAACCGGGTACTTCCAAAATCGTGTCGGTCATGTGCCTGTTTTGCGCACACTTCACGAGGGAGGTTCGTTCTGATGCCAAGCGCAGGCGAACAGACAATATCCATTACTACAAGGGTCCACCATTCCACCCGGAGAACTATCGAGATCACAACAACCAGCAACATGCTATTCAATGGGAGCTCTACCAACTCTAGAACGAAAAAGAGAAGAAGGAGTTCTTCAACAAGGCCAAGACCACCACCATGGACCGCTTCATCACCAAATGCACAGATCAGCTTGAGTTCGTCGTTTCATCGTCAATTATGGACAAAATCAAATGGGACATGTTCTTCTAGTTGGACGGCGATGATGGTAGTGCCGTCCACGATAGCGGCATGACCAAAGACCAAATGATGAATTTGTTCGTGAAGCAGAATGACGCCTTGTTCAAGGTCATCATCAAGAACATGAAGAGATTCACACTGGTGTTGCAGCATGTGTCGGTCGGCTTGTCGTTTCGGCAAACAATAGTGGGTTGTGAGCCCAAAAGGGTGCCCACATTTAGTCTTAGACCCTTGAAACGTTAGTTGATGCACTTTGAAGTAGCATGTTACTTCACAAAAATATAAAAAGAGTGAAATGTTAGTCTTAGAAGTACCATGTTGTAAGAGGCTAGGATGTGAGTTGTTATTGTGTTTTTACCTTCGGAAGGATTTGAGTGAATGAGGATAGGTAAGGAGAACTTGGATTGAGTAGTTAGTGAGTAGGCTAGTACAAATGGATGGAGACAACCAAAGTGACTCAAGAGGCAAGTGCATTCGAATTGGGATGAATGGAGGATCACATGGAGCGCACAAGTGGACCACCTCATCATGGCCACTTAATGGGGAAGGTCCAAGGAAGAATGCAAGGTGGAGGATAAGCAAATTCTCAAAGCACCAATCAAATCACGAGTTAAGCATCGTGGTTTGAATTAAGTGGTGAGCAACGATTTGGGAAAGTAAGGGGAGAAAGTTATGGCGGCGGAAAGCGAAGGAGGCTAAGTTTGGGTTGAAGCATCCCAAGTTTGGTAAAGTGTGGTAGGTAGAAAGCCAAGGCTAGTTAAATGTTCGAATTAGGATCCTTGTTGATCATTTGAGGGAGGAAGACTTAGAAGATAGGATTGGCGCCTACTAAGTAGGAGGAAATCTCAAGGGCTTATCGTGAGCCTTGAGGGTGCTCACCCCCTCAAGCTTACTATATAATCCCTCATTCTTCCCTCACTCATCCTCTCTTTCCTTTGTGCTCCAAGGCACCCCACGAGTTATAAGTGTGGGTGTGGGAAGCCATATTGGAGCACATGTGTGTGCTTAGTTTTTAGTTTGAGAGCCAAGGCTTGTTAGCCTTGAAGAGGGCTTGACCTCTTGGTAGAATTAGTGTTGACGTGAAGGATTTTAAAGTTAATTCATGATTCCAATTTGTGGTACTTAAAGTTCATGTTTTGAATACACGTGGTTGCAAGTTCCATGTTTAAGAGTTGAGCACTTGAGGTTGTGATGAGTGCAAAAATATACTTGTGTGGATTAGTTAGTCTTAGTGAAGTTAGGAAATTCTCTCTCCCCCTCTCCTCTCTAGGATTTTAGGATTTTAGGATTAGAGAAGAATTGTGTGATTAGAAAGGGGTTGTTAGTAGAATTAGGAAAATTAGGTAGGAAGATTAGTTAAGGGCTTGAATAATTAGTGAGGTAGTTGGGGATTACAACTACAAAGTTGTGGGTTCATGAAGGAGCTGGGTTTATGAAGGAGCTGGGTTTGTTTAGTTAGAAAGTAAAAGAGCTGGGTTTATGAAGGACCTGGGTTTGTTTAGTTAGAAGCTAAGGAGCTGGGTTCATGAAGGAGCTGAGTTTATTTAGTTAGAAGCTAAGGAGTTGGGTTCATGAAGGAGTTGGGTTTATGAAGGAGTTAAATCCAAGACCACTTGAAGGGTGAACCTTGCACTATGGACTCATCCAAGTCCAAATCCAATACCGCGGAGGAATGTGAGCCCAAACCCACTACTCGGACTACGGACGCTTAAGGGTGGGGGGTTTGGCCTCACATAATTGGTGCGTCCGCCGGGAGCGAAGCGGAAGGTAGTTACAAGACTTGGAGGCGACTAGGAGACTTGGAGGCAACTAGGAAAAATTGGAGACACAAACTTGAGAGAAGGGAAGGAGCACCCGAAACTTGGTAAGTATTCTCTCTTTGGGTTATATTTGAATTCATTGTATTTCAACTATTCCTTGGAATGAATTGCATTGTCAATTACGCAAATTCATTTTTGAGGAAGGAGCGCGGCGAAGGTACGTCCTCAACCTTTTTGGGGATTTGCTAAGAACTTAAAAGGAACCTATAACCGAGTAGCTCATTAAAACATTAGAGGGTAAATTCACCTTAGGACATTGAACTTTGACACTCACCTCGGGGTGAGTCTCAAAGTTTTGGGAGTTGTCATTTCATGCTCTAGATTAAATTAATATTTCACAAAGTTTATGGTGTTGTTACATTGAGTCACGATTGAGGGGAGTGCTAACTCACAGGGGGATGCGATTGCTCAAGGTATGTTTATTTCTTCAAAGTGAACTCATTAACTAATTAAGGAATGCCTTTTGTACTCGTGATTGTTGTTATCCGTTGTAGAGGGTAATTCCCGAATTGTGGATGGTGTGAGAAGTTGAAGGGTGAAGCCTCGACTTTTAACATAATCTACTCGGAAGGTCACCCCCTCACAATCGGTATTGTGGTGAGTGTTAATTTGCGGGAAGGTGCGGAGGTGATGCTCCGACTTAACCAAAAAATTAACATGAACATGCCTATCCCCTATTGGGATTCTTTCACCTAAGTGGGCTTGCAGGTTCTTTTCCTCACCTCCTAAAAAAAAATTATAACCACACCAAGACAAGTGAAAATATTAAGAGGGGAATTGCTAGGATTATGTGTGGTCAAGTGAGGGTCGATCGATTCTTATGGAATGCAAGGTAGGACTCGCTCACAAAAACCAAGTTTGATAGTAGGACTAGAGAAATCTACTCGAAAGAGGCGGTCCTCTAAAATCAGTGATAGATTAGAACAAGATAATGTTAGAATAGAGAGTTGTTTGAACGTCGAACCTAGGACTAGGTCAATTCTAGACACCTTAGAACTTGGAGCTCAACTTGAAGAGGAGATCACTCCCTCCAAATTGAGTGGTGAAAATTCTTCGGAAAATTACACACTTAGAGAAGAATTCCCGGTAGAAGTTGATAGGGGATTGTTGAATAGTTCACCGGTCACCATGGCCGAGGAACGGGGGATGGATCCACCACCCATACCCCCAATTCCGCCCATACCTCCTATACCTCCAATAGACCCATTGGTTAGGCCAAGAGGCCTACCAATTGTGGTTCCACAAAATTTAGCGGCGATGGATATGCCATCTCATCTCCCTAAATTTTATGGGACCAAGGATGAGGACCCCTCTCGGCACATGGAACGGTATATCGAACGGTTGGCTAGCTTCCTCATAACCGACCCGGGTTATTGGTTAGTGTGGTTTCCTACCACTCTAGAGGGGGAAGCCTATGAATGGTATCGGGATCATGCCGAGGGACATTTTAGGGGATGGGAACAATTACAAAGGGAGTTTCTTAACGAATTTAGGCCGGAAGTGGGTCAAAGTACCGCATTAAGGGCATTGTCGTCATTGAAGCAAGGAAGGGAGGAAGAAATTTCGGCTTACATTAGGAGGTTTGATTTAGTGTGCACTAGATTTGTGGGTACCATGCTCAACGACGACACGCTAAAGCAATTTTTCATTCAAGGGTTTTTTAAGTCCGGAACTATTAGGGGTGTTCTAGAAAGGAATCCCTTGACCTTGGCGGATGCCAAGCGTGCGGCTAGAGATATTGAAAACTTGGATAAAGATCACGAAAGGCTATGGAGAAGGGAGGATGAATTGATCCCACAATTCATCCCCATACGCCCTAGGGTGGTAGCGGTAGAACCCGCTAAGTATGAGAACCAAATTCCATATGCCATTGTGGACACCGGCCCCCGACCTTTAGCGGTTAGGGAACCGGCACCTCTTTTGGCACTACCGGCCCCTAGAACGGATCCACACTTGGAGGAGGTTGAGAGAAGACTAGGTGCTAGCCAACTAGGATTCCAAGAGGCTATGATAAAACAAATGCAAAGCCTCACGGATCAAATGTCATTAATGATCCGGAGTCAACAACCGGGGCCTCCACCCCCGGTTGAGTCGGGTAGGCATTCTTCCGGATTATGGTGTGTCCAATGTGGCCAACCGGGCCACACGCGTCAATTTTGTAGAAGTGGACAAAACCGTGACCAAAGAGGAAACGGTAACCCACCTCAACAAAATCAACGAGGTCAAGCGCCACCTCACTATGGAAATGGAAGCAATAGAGGACCACAACCTAGAGGGCAAGGTGGCCAAAATTTAGAGAAGAAGGAATTTCATCCCTTTTGTGGAAGGTGGCACGCTCAAGGACAATGTTGGTCCGAAGGTCAAGAGTTTAATTGTAGCAATTGTGGAGGAAGTCATCCCTCGGATACGTGTCGCCAACCGGACAAAATAATTAATGTCCCTTACCCGGTGGCTAATCCACAACAACAAGCAAGGGATAATATGCGAGGTGCTAGGCCACAAGGAGTACCGGCCAATGAACTTAGGCCACCTAACTTATACTATGACCATAGTAATGCTAGGCAAACTTTTCATCCACCGGCGGGCTTGCAAACTACAACCGGTTACATTCCAATACAAAATAGACAAGGAGTTCCACCTAATGGTAGTAACGGGAGACAAGCGCCTCCAACGGATCCGGGACCATCTAACTCCCAAGATGTTAGGTTCATGGATGGAGTGTTGGAGGCCACATGTGATGACATGCTTCCTCTCCCAACGAGAATTGGAGAGGAGCAAAGTCAATGGCCTCCTCACACCAATGCTATTACATATGAGTTAGTGAAGGGTAAGGGTGTGGTTGAAGAAGCACCTGCACTAGCGGTAACTACTAGGGCTAGGAGAGGGGATGCCCCGTTGGAGGTAGGAATAGGAGAGCAAGGAAATTACTCTTCGGATGAAGAGATTAATCTCTCCGAGTTGGATAGGGTAGCTAGAAGAGCTACTAAGGATGTGGAGAGGGAAAATATAATTTTACAAGATAGGGAGAGGACTAATGCGGTACATGACTTGGATAATAGCGATGTGTGTGAATGGGAAGGACCGGGGGTTCCCGTAGACGAATTCGACGTAGTGGGTAATTCTAAGGTGGAAAGATCTACCGGGTACGACTTGTGGGCGGACCTTAGTACACTCAAGGCGGATATTACTTTCGGCCAACTATTGGAAATTTCACCCACGGCAAGGAAAACATTAAAGGAGGGAATGCCGGTACACAAGAGGATGAGGAAGGTGAAAGCTAAAATAGCCGCTAGGATCCAATCACAAGGTGGAAGAGACGTGAAAGCTATAGAAATAGAAGTTGTTATAGTAGATAAGGTGGTTCCTAATGTGCTAGTCGACGGAGGGAGTAGTCTAAATATACTACCGGAGGATACTATGAAAAAATTGGGACTTGGACTCACGGGGCCTTCACCTTTGGTCATAAATATGGCAAATCAAAGTTCGACTACGCCTTTGGGGATGATCAAGGATTGTAGAATGACTACGGGAGGCGAGGAGTACTTGGTCACCTTCCATGTCATTAAAATGCACTCCAACAAGGACACCTTCCCCATTTTGCTAGGTAGGCCTTGGTTGCGGATGGCGAATGCTATGGTCAATTGGGGTGGACCTAAACCATCCATCACTTATGGTCCGGAGGGTAATAGGGTCATAGTGTCCATTGGTTCATTAGAAGGATGGATGAAGAAGGAGATGTATTTGCCATTGGAGAAGGAAATTGATGACTTAAACGAGAATGAGATTGGCAAGGCATTGGTGGGAGTCGTCCATCCCGAAGGTCAAAGGGTTGTTATAGATTCGGGCTCGGGAGGTCTAGGTCCTAATTTTTACAATTATGGGGATAATGGGGATTATGCCCAATGGCTAAGGGAGTACCCCGAGTCCGAGGTTGATGTAATGGTTACATTTCACCAAGTAGGCTTAGGGAGTGAATTTCCTAGTGTTAGTTTAGGAGAGGGCTCATTGTTGGAGCCATGTGAGGTGCTCACCGAGGAAGAGTGGGTTAGCGGTGGGTTAACACCTTGGGTAGATGACGTGGAAGAGGGTGAGGTTAGTTTAATTCATGTAGATGGGACTCAAGAGGAGGATGTGATTATTGAGTCATCGAAATTGGAGGAGCCTTTACATTTCAAGACCACGTCTACGGGGATAGTTGTAGGTCAAGATGTGAAAGATTACCCCAATGTGCCTTCCGATTGGTATCGGAACAAAGAGGAACAAGCACATGTGTCGGAAGCGGATTGGCGGTACGTGGATGTGAAATTAAAGAATGGAAAAACCCGACAAATGAAGATGGGTTCCAAATTGGGGGAGAAAGAGGTTAGGGAGTATAGCAATTTGGTGGATGAGTTTAGTGATACTTTTGCATGGTCCTACGATGAGCTTAAGGGAATTCCTAGGGAAATGGTAGAGCACCGGATTCCTTTAATTCCGGGGGCGAGGCCAATTAGACAAAAGGAGAGGAGGATGAATCCTCAATTGCAATTGTTGGTGAAAGCGGAATTGGAAAGGTTATTGAAGGCCGGGTTTATCAAGCCGGTGGAAATCACGGATTGGGTTTCTCCTATGGTCTTAGTAAAGAAAAAAAATGGGAAATTAAGGGTTTGTGTCGACTATAGGAAATTGAATTCGTGCACACAAAAGGATCACTTCCCCTTACCTTTTATCACCTTGTTGCTTGAGGAGGTTGGAGGTCATTCGCGATATACCTTTATGGATGGGTATGCGGGTTATAATCAAATTTCCATAGCCCTCCAAGATATCCATAAAACGGCTTTTACTACACCTTGGGGTACTTTTGTGTGGGTAGTGATGCCATTTGGGTTATGTAATGCCCCGGCTACTTTCCAACGATTAGTAATGTATATCTTCACCGACTTGTTGTTCAAATCCATGACCGTCTTTGTGGACGATTTTAGCACACAAAGTAATGTGGACGATCACCTACATTGTGTTAGGGAGGCATTGGTTAGGTGTAGGAAGATGAGGTTAGCATTGAACCCGGATAAGACATTTTTGGGAGTGAATAAGGGAGTGTTGTTGGGTTATGTTGTTAGTGAGAAAGGTAGAGAACCCGATCCGGATAAGATTGCGGCCATAAGCGACTTGGCAACTCCAACCAATTCCAAGGGGATCTCTAAGTTGTTAGGACATGTGGGATGGTACCGGGAACTTATTCCTAATTTTTCAAAGATAGCGGTGCCCATTACCCATTTGCTCAAAAAGGATGTCAAATTCGAGTGGACGGATGCTTGTCAAAAAGCCTTTGAGGAATTGCGGGATAGGTTGAGCACCTATCCGGTGTTGATACCACCCAATTGGGGTAAACCTTTTCACGTCTATTGTGATGCTAGTAATGTGGCAATAGGGAGTGCGCTTTGTCAAGCAACGGGAGAAAAAGAGAAGGATCAACCCATAGCTTATGCGAGTAAGCAATTGACCCCCGCCGAAAGAAACTACTCTACAACGGAGAGGGAGTGCCTAGCCATGGTGTTTTCCGTTAAAAAGTTTAGGCATTACCTCATGTGCAACCCGGTTGTATTTTTTGTTGACCACATGACTATCAAGTATCTAGTTAACAAGGCGGAGTTAAGTGGTAGGTTAGCTAGGTGGGTTTTGTTATTAGAAGAATTCGACTACACGGTGGAATATAAACCGGGTCGTATGCATTTACAAGCGGACCACTTGTCTAGGTTGTCGGAGGAGATAGGAAAAAATCCGGTAAATGATATGTTAGTAGATGATAGCCTCTTTGTGGTCACTTCTACACCGGAGTGGTATGCGGGCATAGTGGAATTTCTAACAACCCACAAGTTGCCCAAAGAGTGGACAAAAGAAGAGAGAAGGAAGGTGAGGGTAAATAGTAGGCAATTTGTTGTAGTGGGCCATAGGTTGTTTAGAAGGGGGTCCGATGGTATTTTACGACGATGCGTGTCAAAAACGGAGGTTGAAGCGATTTTAATCGCTTGCCACGATAGCGCTTGCGGCGGTCACTTCTCGGGTCAACTCACCGGGCAAAAAATACTTAGAGCGGGCTACTTTTGGCCTACACTATTTAAGGACGCCCATGACTATGTAAGGAAATGCGACGCTTGCCAACGGTATGCCCGAAACGACCTTAGAATGGAGATGCCTTTACATGTATCATTACCCTTAATTCCTTTCGAAAAATGGGGCATCGACTATGTGGGTGAGGTCCATCCCCAATCTTCAAAAGGAATGAAATATATTGTGGTGGCAACCGAGTACCTCACCAAGTGGGCGGAAGCCAAAGCGGTGAAGACCGACACGGCGGAACACGCGGCAACATTTATGTACGAAAACATAATTTCGCGGTTCGGGGTGCCGAAGATCCTAGTAAGCGATAGGGGTACTCACTTTTTGAATGACTTGATTCGAGAGATGACAGAGAAATTTAAAATTGATCACCGGAAGACTACTCCCTACCACCCACAAACCAATGGACAAACGGAAAGGGTTAACGGAATTTTGGTGAGTATACTACGCAAGACGGTTATAGACTCAAAGCGGGATTGGGATACGAAACTAACGGCGGCACTTTGGGCATACCGTACAACCTATAAGGTAACTACGCGTGCTACACCATTTTCCTTAGTCTATGGTCTTGAAGCGACACTATCAATCGAATATGAAGTCGAGTCACTTAGGGTGGCCGTGAGTACGAGACTTACCGAAAGTCAATCCTTACGAAATCGACTAACCGATTTGGAAGCACTTGACGAAGGGAGGAGAATGGCGGCTCAACATATTGAGGCAATCCAAAGAAGGAGAAAGATTACTTTCGACAAACGACATAAGAGAAGGGCCCTAACACCGGGAATGATGGTCATGATTCAAGACGCACGAAAGCTTGAATTTCCGGCGAAATTCGATGCAATATGGTTAGGACCTTACCTTGTCTATGAGGTCTTTCTTAATAATTCAATTCAATTGGAAACGTTGAATGGTGAGCTCTTTCCTACCCGTACATCGGGAAGTAGATGTAAGGAGTACCGAGCTTGACTAGGCAACTTACCCTTGGAGCAAGAGATGTTTGGATTCATCCCCCGATGGTCGCCAATTATGTGAGCCCAAAAGGGTGCCCACATTTAGTCTTAGACCCTTGAAACGTTAGTTGATGCACTTTGAAGTAGCATGTTACTTCACAAAAATATAAAAAGAGTGAAATGTTAGTCTTAGAAGTACCATGTTGTAAGAGGCTAGGATGTGAGTTGTTATTGTGTTTTTACCTTCGGAAGGATTTGAGTGAATGAGGATAGGTAAGGAGAACTTGGATTGAGTAGTTAGTGAGTAGGCTAGTACAAATGGATGGAGACAACCAAAGTGACTCAAGAGGCAAGTGCATTCGAATTGGGATGAATGGAGGATCACATGGAGCGCACAAGTGGACCACCTCATCATGGCCACTTAATGGGGAAGGTCCAAGGAAGAATGCAAGGTGGAGGATAAGCAAATTCTCAAAGCACCAATCAAATCACGAGTTAAGCATCGTGGTTTGAATTAAGTGGTGAGCAACGATTTGGGAAAGTAAGGGGAGAAAGTTATGGCGGCGGAAAGCGAAGGAGGCTAAGTTTGGGTTGAAGCATCCCAAGTTTGGTAAAGTGTGGTAGGTAGAAAGCCAAGGCTAGTTAAATGTTCGAATTAGGATCCTTGTTGATCATTTGAGGGAGGAAGACTTAGAAGATAGGATTGGCGCCTACTAAGTAGGAGGAAATCTCAAGGGCTTATCGTGAGCCTTGAGGGTGCTCACCCCCTCAAGCTTACTATATAATCCCTCATTCTTCCCTCACTCATCCTCTCTTTCCTTTGTGCTCCAAGGCACCCCACGAGTTATAAGTGTGGGTGTGGGAAGCCATATTGGAGCACATGTGTGTGCTTAGTTTTTAGTTTGAGAGCCAAGGCTTGTTAGCCTTGAAGAGGGCTTGACCTCTTGGTAGAATTAGTGTTGACGTGAAGGATTTTAAAGTTAATTCATGATTCCAATTTGTGGTACTTAAAGTTCATGTTTTGAATACACGTGGTTGCAAGTTCCATGTTTAAGAGTTGAGCACTTGAGGTTGTGATGAGTGCAAAAATATACTTGTGTGGATTAGTTAGTCTTAGTGAAGTTAGGAAATTCTCTCTCCCCCTCTCCTCTCTAGGATTTTAGGATTTTAGGATTAGAGAAGAATTGTGTGATTAGAAAGGGGTTGTTAGTAGAATTAGGAAAATTAGGTAGGAAGATTAGTTAAGGGCTTGAATAATTAGTGAGGTAGTTGGGGATTACAACTACAAAGTTGTGGGTTCATGAAGGAGCTGGGTTTATGAAGGAGCTGGGTTTGTTTAGTTAGAAAGTAAAAGAGCTGGGTTTATGAAGGACCTGGGTTTGTTTAGTTAGAAGCTAAGGAGCTGGGTTCATGAAGGAGCTGGGTTTATGAAGGAGCTGGGTTTATTTAGTTAGAAGCTAAGGAGTTGGGTTCATGAAGGAGTTGGGTTTATGAAGGAGTTAAATCCAAGACCACTTGAAGGGTGAACCTTGCACTATGGACTCATCCAAGTCCAAATCCAATACCGCGGAGGAATGTGAGCCCAAACCCACTACTCGGACTACGGACGCTTAAGGGTGGGGGGTTTGGCCTCACATGGGTATAGATCAACACAAAGACGCGTTCACAAATGCGCAATTGGTGGGTTTGAACAACCACATGGTCAGCAAGTTTGTTCGCGTCGGTGTCGCTGTCAATTTGCAGATTATTTCGGACATCATCAGTCGTGATTGCGTGTGGGTGTTTTCGTTGGCCGCCGACTCCTCCACGCACTGCTCTGTCTCCTATTTCGACATCCGCATTCGATTGTGTGCGAGTGGTGTACTCTACAACATGCACCTTCTGGTCGTCATTTTTTACGATCGACACACCACTGAGAACATCGCCGGCATGTTGTGCAAAATCCTGGATGCCATGTACCCTCGTTGGCGTGCCAAATTGATCGTGTTCAACTCTGATGGTGAAAACATAATGACGGGTCGTCACACGGGCATGGTCACTCGAATTGATCGCGAGGCTGAAGCAACTCTGATGCGCATTTGGTGTCCACCACATCAGATCGACCTCGTCGTGAAGGCATGTACCAACGATATGGATGAGGGGGCGTTTTATAAGACTGCGCATGAGTTCAACATCCATTTGCGTAGGCAGGCCAACCTCATTCGGGAGATAAAGAGCACGTGTCCCCGCGACACAAACCGATGGGTGCATTTCGAACACATTCTTAGCTGGATGTTGCAGTGGCGCAAACACCTATTCAATTGGGTCACCGAGAAGCATCCGTTGTCGGCTCCCAGTGAGGAGTGGTGATTGTTTTGTGCTGCTCTTCAACCACTATTGGTGAGCGTTAATGTCACGATGGTCATCCTGCAGTCTCGTGATATGATCCTATTGCAACAAGAGAAGGAGATTGAGGCGTTGGTGGAGAAACTTACGATCAAGATGGAGATTGGGTTGGAGGATATGAATCCCGAGTACAATGAGATGGACGGTGCAGACTACATCAAGCACCGGTGGCTCACAACTGACAGCATGGAGCAGCATGTCCATGATCAAGGATCGTGGGCACGGGACTTGATGGAGGCGTTGGATCATGACACGAAAATCCACGTGCTGAAGGAGATCGCCCTTTTTGCCCTGAAACTCGTGGATGGTATTTCGTAGGTGCAGGCTGAACGAGATTCGGGCAACAACGCAGTGCTCAAGCTTGCTCCTCCGGTCATGCTTGCTGGACTTGTCATGATGCGCTCAAATCGATTCAACAAGATGGTCCTCGATCCATACCGCCCACACATTGCGAAACTTTGGACGGTGGAGCAAATCGATCAGATTGAGCGTGATCATAAGGATCTCCTAAAAGCATTCATCGAGGAGTCGGTGACCAAGGCGTTGATCAAGAAGCATGATGTGAAGACCATGTTCAACGACGCCTGGAATGACCTACCCGGGCGGTTTTGGCATTTGCGCGATTTCTGCGGTGGCCTTGGGTCTGCGTTTGCAAACACAACATCGGTGGAGTTAGACTTCAGCGTTCTCAAATGGGAGGAGGACGACTTTCGTCAATCAATCACTAATTTGACGTTGGAGGGCATTTTTCAGACGAAGCAAAGTGATATGTTGGGCCGCATCCCTACAGAATGAGTAAATACACCGATTTTTAGCATTTTTTATTGCAGTGCCGCGATTGGACTCTTTCTCGGTGCCGATTTTTGCTTATTTTCGGTAAATTCGGCATATGCCGAGCTTTATGAGGTATGGGTTAGTGCAATGTCATTGAGATGCAAGTCAAAGGTGGAGGAAGTTGTTAAGATGATGTACATGGTGGAGGAGGTTGAGTAGGTGGTGCAAGTGCTAGAGTAGGTTGTGTAGCACATGTTTTCTTTTCCTCTTACCTCCTCTTTGAGTGGATTGTGGCACCTCTTCTGGACCCTCCTTGATGTTTTGTGAAGGCTCAAATGCTTTCTTGATAGACACATTCTCAACATGATGG
Source organism: Polytrichum formosum (assembly GCA_964035585.1). Classification (NCBI taxonomy): domain Eukaryota; kingdom Viridiplantae; phylum Streptophyta; class Polytrichopsida; order Polytrichales; family Polytrichaceae; genus Polytrichum; species Polytrichum formosum. The sequence goes on along the minus strand of OZ037935.1, from coordinate 15,479,991 downwards.
AAATTTGTAGGACATTCAATAAACCATGGGTACAACACCAAGACATTGTGAGGCCACAACAATAGTGTTAAAGAATTACTCTTTGTTACCCAGAGTAACCGCAGTTGCCTTACTGGCTCCCTACCTCTTAGTGCTTCCTCTACTGGTTAAGCTACCTGTTCTTGGACGACATTTTGACTACTGCGTTCTCCTAGTACCACGATTGGTAGAACCATCCCTATTGTAACCAATTTGTATCTAATTCTATAAGATTATTAGTTGGGATCCCTACACCAACTCACAACCGGTCTATTTCTATTATCACTACTATCGAGCACTTCCTCGTACACTATGACTACCAACCAATTCGCTCTCTCTTTCATGTACCTCAATTCTAGTAACTGCCATCATATTTTTTACCCGGTACCCCCTTCCTTGCCTATTAAGTCTTCTAGTTACCCGTAATTCCTGGGAATACTTAACTAGTTATTCCAACCTTAAGTACCGGTAGCCTTTTTTTTATCATGGCTACTACCGTCCTTACTTCTAGATGCCAGTTTTTCCATTGACCACCTATCACCTTGGAAACTCTAACTCTCCAAATATATACTCATCTAGGTTTTGGTTCTACCGCCTACTATTTAAGATATAAAATAAAACTCACTACCTCCAATCGTATCACAACCCTATATAATTCACCCAACACCTTGTTAGCCTGATTGACCTTACCGCTAGCTTAAGATCCTCGATATGGCTAACATCATACAAAATGATGAGAGCACCCCAACTACTAGATAATCTTTAACTCAAGTTACATATACTCACAGTAAGGGTTTCCAACAACATCCTCACTCTTTTATTCAAAATGGTAATCACACACAAAACTTCTACATACATTGGTCACACGTGACATTCTTTCCACCCCACTCAATACTATCTTCTACTCTTATCTAAACTTCCTACTTTCAATTCTAACCACACTTTCAACATTGGTTCTCGTTCACTAATATATTTTGCCTTATACTTATCTAGTCCCTAACCCTTATCCTTACTGGTTAATTCGACTTCCCTACATAATTCCCCCCCAAAAAATTCAACCTACTGTTAACAAACAATTGTATGGTTGACAATATGTAGATGTCGTTTGACCTATCAACCCATGTATTCAAGAATGACAACAAAACTTTCAATGAAATTGTGTTTCGCACATGAAGCTCCATCACAAGGTACCCACGGGGAGGTCACTCCATTGTCAAGTTTAACACCATGTGCGAACAAAATTGTTACCCCTATATTATATGCTATAGATCATTTTAAAAATTATGATATTTTTTCTACATATACATAACCATTGATAATATCTTTTGTATATTTTTTTTGAAAATTTTAGTCATCTTCATTTTTTATAGTAATTGTTTTAGTTCAATTCTGGGTCATTCTAGTTAGAAACAATATGTTTTATATAAAAAAAGATCATCAAATTTGGTTACCACTTTTTTTACTATGTGATAGATACCGTGTATATGTACTCATGAAAAAAAAATTGATAAAATTTTGACCCATTTTGGTGATGCAACTTAGAAAAAGTAGATTTCTTTTGTTCGCACGTGGTGTTCAACTTGACAATGGAGTGACCTCCCCATGAAGGTACCTAAATCTAAATGAATTAAAATCAATGCGATTGATCAATACCAAAACAAAGACATTCAATGTGCAACGAATCACTCGAACTCAATATTTACATGCATAAGACACATTTCCTAGCCGATTTACCTCTAGGATACTCCAGATGTTTTGTGGATTTTGTGAATGACACCTCTCCCCGAAGCAATCAATGAAAAGGTTTTTGCCCCCAAGAGACAACGCCAACGTTCCACATAATCTGCAAGTTGTAAGGCATTATCCCATTTCACCATATCCAACTTGGGCACAATACCATTCACAACCTCCTCCTCCTCCAACTGCAAAATCTAAACACTTGTGAAAAAACTAAGATGAATGTAAAGCTCCAATGGTAGAACCACTTACAAATCATGAAACAACCACATGAAGCAATATGTGAATGCAACAATCTCTGGTCCGAGATGACCATAAACTACCGGGTGATAGCGGAGAGCTACCCGTTTCCGAATGGAGAGGTTGGCGGTTCGATTTCCTGTTGTGAAATCTTCTCTCTACTTGATAGAATAAAGTAGGTAGGTAGGAAGTCAAGAGCCCACCCACCGCAAGGTAGGCAGTAAACCCCATCCTTCACCAAGAGGATTCTTGAGCAAGGGTAGGGCCAACGGGCTCAAATTCACGTTGGAATGCCTGACGTTTCAATTTATTTATTTATGCAACAATCTCACCTTGTGCCCAAAATGATGCTTCTACCAACCATGCATCAAGGTCATTATCTCGGAATTCAGGTGGCGGAAAACGCAATGACTCACGGGCCATTTTGGAGGTGAATTTCACCATCTCGACCATTTATTTTTGTACGCGCCAGGTATGGGAGTACATAGTCCGTAGTTTTTAGACTCTTTTTCTATGATTTTTTCTATTGGCATTCCAGATTTTGAATGAGGGGCTGGTTGAGGGCCACTTCACATACAAGCCAAGAGCCATGACTATGAAATTGTGAGAGCCCAAAAGAAAGTGTCCAAAGGCCGTCCAACACACCTCCAAAATCATGTAGTGTGGTCACGGACCCTCAAGTGTAGTGTGAAGCCATATGTGACCGGGCCCTCAACCAAATATTATTTCAATGAATTTCTATTCATACGGGTCCTCACACATGATAAATTAGAATAAACCAATGGTTGTGAGCATTTCGAGTGCCATGGTCTCCCGGTTTTATGTTAGGCCTACCTCCAAGAGGCGGTTTTTGAAAACAGTCCAAGTGACCATGAAACATGATGCATTCGATGCCACATAGGAATCCATGTAGACTTTACATCCATCTTGCATTCACATACTCTGTTGGTCCCTCATGCGTAGTGTGAATTGAACTTGGACCGGCCCCGCCTTTTCCACCAATGAGAGTGCTTGAAGTGCATTGGTCACAAGATCTCAGTCTCGTGTGTGAAGTGGCCCTCAAAGGCCACTTCACACACGAGCCAAGAGCCGTGACCACGAAATTGTGAGAGCCCAAAAGAAAGTGTCCAAAGGCCGTCCCAACACACCTCCAAAATCATGTAGTGTGGTCACGGACCCTCAAGTGTAGTGTGAAGTCATATGTGACCGGGCCCTCACCCAAATGCTATTACAATGAATTTTTCTTCATGCGGGTCCTCACACATGATAAAATAGAATAAATCAACGGTTGTGAGTGTTCGGAGTGCCATGGTCTCCCAGTTTTATGTTAGGCCTACCTCCAAGAGGTAGTTTTTGAAAATAGTCCAAGTGACCATGAAACATGATCCAGTCGATGCCATGTAGGAATCCATGTAGACTTTACATCCATCTTGCATTCACATACTCTGTTGGTCCCTCAAGCGTAGTGTGAATTGAACTTGGACTGGCCCCACCTTCTCCACCAATGAGAGTGCTTGAAGTGTACTGGTAACGGGCTCTCAGTCTCGTGTGTGAAGTGGCCCTGAGGCATCCTAGCCCCTTTCAATTTATCAAGCACACACACATTCAATGACTACACACACACCTCGGTAAGGGGAGGGGAGCTGAATTAGAGTCCAGCCAGGCCCCCCCCCCCCACCTTCCAGAGGCAAATCGGATTACTAGCAAAAATTCACAAAAGAAACGATTCAGGAAACACAGTAATCTTAGTTTCATTGAATAAAGAGCGGCTGGTTGAGCCATCCCAGCCCCTGTCAATCTATGCTAGCACACACATTCAAAGTATGATGATCGTATAGAGTAGAGGTACCTATAACCGATTACTTAAGAGATTTTGCGTTGGGTCTGGCGAAGTATGAGGTGGTGCAAAATTTTCCCGTGTAGGAAGATAGAAATCAAGAGGATTGCAATGTTTTTAATAATTTTATTTTTTAAATGGAAATTTCTATGGGTTTTTGAAGCCAAAAGTTGGCCTAAACATATGACCAATGTCAAGAGTCTACCAAAATTGCTCATTTAAACCACTCATTCCTCCTCACTTGGGCACTCAAAATCATGACATATGTCATGGCACTATTGGTTCCATCCTAATTGATGTAAATAGCCTTTATCAAAGGCAAGGGAGGTGGATTAGAATCCGTCCCACCTCCTCACCCTTGAATGACCAAGTCTAAGATATAGCAAGAATTCACACAAAAGTTTCCAAAGTTTTTGGACTCTTTTTTTGGGTGAATTTTTTGACTATGCTAAATAGTGTCTTTAGTGTCACTTACTTTTAGAATTGCAAAATGCTATATGTTTAACTATTGATGTAACTTTCTACCAAGCAAAGATGTTAATGCTTTATAATGCCCAAACAACCAATTTGACCTTTATTGGCAAAAAGAAGATATACAGTAGATAATTATAGCATCGAGTAATTCCAAATAGCAAGTGACACTAAATACAATATTTGGTGTGGCATCCCAGACCCTTTCAACTTAATGAGCACATACATTCAAAGTATAAAGACCTTATGAAGGGAGGGGAGGTGGATAGGAATCCACCCTTTACCCCTCACCTTTGTACAAGCAAATCCGACTCATTCGAAACAAAAACAAAAAAAGTCTGGAAACTCTGGAGTCTTAACTTCGTTACCGAAACCAACTTTCCAGGGGTTTCTTGACTCCCTTTTTTTGCATAGTTTTAACATTGCGTTCCAGCCCTTTTCCTAAGCAAAGTAGCACACATTCAAAGGATGGAGACCTTATTAAGGGGAGGGGAGGGGAGGGGAGGTGGATTTGAATCGGGGGATGTTAAACACCCCCCACGAACTTTTTGGGGGAGGTAGATTGGGGGCAGGGGTAGTTGCCCAAAGAGAAATCCATATTTTCTGGACCCGACCGAAAACTTCTGCCTGCCCGTCCAACTTCAAAAAAAACATTGCCCTTGCATTCTTGAAGGCCACTTATCCACAAATCCCATATTGAATGTATAATGTATTCAATGCATTCAATATGGGATTTATGAATAAGTGGCCTTCAAGAATGCAAGGGCAATGTTTTTTTTGAAGTTGGACGGGCAGGCAGAAGTTTTCGGTCGGGTCCAGAAAATTTGGATTTCTCTTTGGACGCTTGCCCCTGCCCCCCCCCCCCAATCTACCTCCCCCAGAAGTTCGTTTTGGGGGGGGGGGGGAACGTCCCCCATTTGAATCCAGCCCCACCCCCTCATCCTTCAACAACCAAATCAGACTCATGCAAAAAGGTGACAAACATTTAAAAGAGCGGGCCAGAAACTATGGAATGTATATTTTGTTACCGAAACGGAAATTCCAGAGTTTTGGGACTTTTTTCTATTTGTGAGATTCTGGACTAAAATGCTGGATTTTGAACAAGGAGAGGTTGGTAGAGGCATCCCAGCCCCTGTCAATCTATGCAGCACACATTCAAAGTATAGTGATGGCCACTTCTCACACGAGACTGAGCCCGTGACCATTACACTTTGAGCACTCTCATTGGTGGAAAAGGCGGAGCCGGTCCAAGTTTGCTTCACACTACGCTTGAGGGACCAATAGAGTATGTGAATGCAAGATGGATGTAAAGTCTACATGGATTCCTATGTGGCATCAAATGGATCACGTTTCATGGTCACTTGGACTATTTTCAAAAACCACCTCTTGGAGGTAGGCCTAACACAAAACTAGGAGACCATGGCACTCCAAACGCTCACAACCATTGATTTATTCTATTTTATCATGCGTGAGGATCCACATGAATAGAAATTCATTGAAATAGCATTTGGTTGAGGGCTTGGTCACATGTGACTTCACACTACACTTGAGGGTCCGTGACCAGTTACATGATTTTGGAAGTGTCTTGGGACGGCCTTTGGACACTTTCTTTTGGGCTCTCACAATTTCAGGGTCACAGCTCTTGGCTTGTGTGTGAAGTGGCCCTTAAACAACCAAAACAGACTGGTAGTCCAGACCTTCACAAAATAAAAACAGCCCAGAAACTCTAGAATCCTTGTTCGTTACCAAAACTAAGATTCCAGAGCTTATGGACCTTTTTTTTAGTCATCTTTTGGACTAGCATATCGGGTTCAGAAGGAGGAGGGGCTGGTTGAGGCATCCCAACCCCTTTTAACTCATGCCCTGATCACACCCAAACTTTCCGTCCGGTTCTAGCCATGAAATTGTTGGGGATTATGTTCAGAAATTGATGTTGGCCCACTCACACTATTACAGCTGGAGATGCTAACAGATGGTGCTAGAAGTGGCCGGTGTGATCAGCCCCTCAATGAGCACACCCATTCAAAGTATAGATGCCTTATTAAGGGGAGGGGAGGTGATAAGGGTTAGTTTCCAAGTAGGCCGCTTGTCCACCAAATTCTAGTGGAAATATAGATTCCACAAGTTGGAATCTACATTTTCACTAAAACTGGTGGGTGAGCAGTCTACATAGAAACTAACCTGGAGAATCCGGCTAGCCCCCTCCTCACCCTTCAACAACCGAATTTATTAAGTACAAACACCATGTACAATCTAATGTAGTTGAATTTGAGTGTACAAAGGTGAGGGGAATGGTTGGATTCTTATTTACTGCCCTTCCCTTAACAAGGTATCTAAATTTTGAATGTGTGTGGCCATTAAGTTGAAAGGGGTTGGATGCCTCAATAAGGGTGAGTTTCCATGTACGCCACTCACCCACCAGATTTCTAGTGTGAATAAAGACAAACCCGTCAAAATGTAGAGGGAATTTGATGGGGTAGGGTTTGTATGTGCCACCTAGCTACTCCCATCTTCTCAAATCCAGGCCCACCTTAAAACCTCCTCCTCCAGGTTAAAACCTCCACTTTCTAAAACCAGTCTTCAAAACCTTCGATGACTGGTACTTGTAGGTTGAAGATTCTTTAGTGAATGCATGGAAGTCTAGTGGCATGTGTCCATGGCCCTCCACATTCTAGCAAACCGCCATAATGTGGTTGGATGGTGGCTTTGCGCTTAAGTACATGTGAACACCTCCAACCCACTACTTTCTAGAATCTAGTGGGCAAGTGGCCTACATGGAAACTCACCCTAAGCCCCTCATTCAAAATATGGGATATTAGTCAAACGGTTCACAAAAAATAAGAGTCCAAAAATTCTAGAAAATTGGTTTCCATAATGAAACTAAGGTTCCAAAGTTTTTGGATTTTGATTGATTGATTTATTTATTAAAAAAATTTGTTGGGTGAAATCTTGCTATATGTCTAACTTGGTCATGCAAGGGTGAGGGGGTTGGCTATATTTTAATCCACCTCCCCTCCCCTTAATAAAGTATATTAACTTTGAATGTGGACTTTAGGGTGAGTGTAGTGAAAATTTGGTCAACAAACAAACCCAGGGAAACACTCAGGGAAGACTCAAAAGGTGATTCATATAACATCTAGGTGTCTTAGATAAGCTTCATTAGGGAAAACACAGGGTTAATTCACGTTAATTCTCGGGGGGGGGGCACTTAGGAAAATTAGTAAACATGGTGCGTTAAAATATAGGGTGTGTTTTATTCATGAGCAATAAAATTTAGAAAATTATTGGATATAACTATGGACTATTTAAATTGAAAATCCATATTATAAATAATATTGGGGTATACTAAGTATTGAAATTTATCAAGATTTTAGATATAATATAGCATAGGGATTTTGATAGAATGATAGTTTGTTTCTGAAGTTCTTCCTTCCACTTGTGTGCAACAGACTAAAGTGTTGATTTTGGAAAACAACAATGTTGTTTAGACTCTATTTTCTCAACAATAAATTGCAGCCAACTTCGTTCACACTAAACCTTGGACCCTAAAGTTCTAAATTTGTTGGTTTGCTTGTGACTGCAGTGCACAGACTTGTGTTTCTAAACACAAACATTGTTGTAGTTCATGCTAGTAATTCAATTTCATAGTTCATTGATTCTCATGGTAGTCATGATTGTTTGCATTGTTATTGATTTGTGGTGATGCTTGTTCATGCTAGTTCTCATTGCATGTCAAATGAATTTTGTAATGAACATAGGCAATCCTTAAACACAAATTAGGGTGAGCTAATTTTTTATAATGAACATAGGGTTGAAAAAAAAATCTTATGTGAGTTATAACTATAGTAAGGCATCATAATAATACACCATATTAGGGAATTATATAATTAAACGGTGTGTTCAAATCTAACATCTAGACATAATACCCCTACATTAAATACTCTTTAACGCACGTGTTCACACAAAGTATAGTGAAGTGTCCCCCCCGAGCGTTAATTGGGATAAGGATTGACAATTGGTTTACGGGTAAAGGATAAAAACTCTAAAAACCACTCCATGTCAGTACATGCAAATGTGACAGTCTCACACCTCACTCTAATTTCCCAGGCAATAGTCTGGCAGTGAGTTCATTTTAATTGGACCAAGTGCAGTGCACAAGCATAGGCACAGCCATAGTCCATGGTCTTGCATAAGTAACCCATTTTTGTCTCTTTACCGAAGCCAAGGGCACTTCGGAGTGGTCAATAATCTTTCATTGATTAACTCCATTTTAATGTAACTTGAAAAGTCAGTGCCGTAATCCTTTCAGGATAAACAGTCTTCTTTCATTAAATTCAAGTTTAATTTTGCAGTCCGACAATTGTCTTTTACCTGGGCTTGGCCACTGCAATCATAATTTCTTTCCTCAAGGCAATGAGTCCAAAACCACTTATGCGCGTGAACATATTCTCACATCACTCATGAACTCATTTGATTGATTTAAGATTCCAATTCCATCTTCTTAAAGCTCAAAACATTTAATTCATCCCTCCATTTCATTATTGCAAATAAGGTTAAGCAATTCAATTATTAATGACGGGGAAATTCCAAATTAACCTTAATTTCCTTAAGGTCGCAATTCACAATCAAGACTTACCGTGACAATCGGCACGTCCTTTTGTCTTTTCCGCCACTGGATAACCTTTCGTAGACAATGGCCTCAACAAGTTGTTGCTTCAACTTCCATCAAAGGTTAGGAACAGTTTCTCCATTTACACTATGAAGACAATAGTCTTACTCTTGGATCAATTTGATTGTGCCCGGGAATCCGGTGCCACAACTCGCTAACCCTTTCACATATTACAACGACAATACTCTCTTTACTCAAATTGATTTGGAGAAAGAAATCCCATTAATGGCAATGGACGTGTAGTGCAATTGGTTTTGGAGGTAACTTAGAAATAAGTAAATGTATCTAGGGAAAGACGATAGCCTCTCAGCTATGTTATGCACTCAAATGGGATTGTAATGTGTTTAAATACATTCATGTTGCCATGCAATTCAATTACAAATTTGCATGTAATCCAACAACGAACTCACACTCAGTGAATCCCATTCTGCAAACATCTATGCAGGGATTATCGACTTAATAACATTGACGATGCTCACTGATACAAAAATCATATATCCTCAAAATATATATATTGCAACAGTAGTTACGCGTAGATGCAAGCCAGACCATAGCCTCAATTAATTATTGTCCCTATACGTGAGTCGCAACCTCTGAGACTATAGCCTAAAGCAAATTTATTAAATTCCAGCAATTTTTCGGCAACTTTAATTAAATCAGTTTTATCTTGTTTCATTACATACTCAACCATTATTACCTCTGCAACCAACATTTCCTTTTGGCGCCAATCCAATTCTTACATAAGTGGATACACTCTCACATTGAAGTAATTAATTTAAGAAACATAAGACTTCCCATACCTGTAGTAATGAGCAATCCTAACAGGCTATGGTCTGATTTCCTGCCATTTCAACTATATTAGTTTTCGTACGTGGTAATTATCGAATGCCATTTACTCTGAGACTCGGCTGCTGTAAGATTTCATCATACAGATAACAGCTTAGGACAGCCTATAAAATAAAACAGTTCGACTCAATCTCAGACAATAGTCTTGCTCGTGAGATTAATCAGTGATTGCAAACAAGTGAGAAGACTGACAAAGTGTGGATCAACGACATATTAATGCAGGCAATTACAACTTAAGACTCCCTCTTGATTGAATCACAAACTCACTTGGGCTCAAGTTAAGGCTTCAGAAATTAAACAGATGCTCGCTACTCCAATACAACCTCCTTGGATACGCTCACAATATAAACTCACAACAGACAATAGACTTAGCCTATGCAAATCACACGCATAGGTTATAATCAAACTTTACTATTCCAAAATGAATTCGCACAAAAGATTTACAATGTCAGAAGGTTCAACCACACACACACACAACCTCACGGCCTCTCGCCTACAAGACACACACATAATGAATGGCCTCCTCCTTCTCAACCTCCCAAAAGGTAGTTATATCAATTTTTGTCTCTTCAAACCAGGCCATAGCCTTCACATGGCCTAGTGTCTCCTATCACAAGATAATATCCATTTCACACCAAGTATTTTATCTTTTCTAGTTCAAAGAAGTGGCTATTCACACTTAAACTTCATTTAAGCTACAAAAACCAAAAAATTTGTACGACAGTGAGTTTCCATATAGGCCGCTCGCCCACCATATTTTAGTGTAAATAAGGACAAACCTCTCCAAATGTAGAGGGAATATGGTGGGGCAGGGTTCACATGTGCCAACCAGCTACTCCCATCCTCTCAAATCCGGGCCCACATGCCAACCAGCTACTCCCATCCTCTCAAATCCGGGCCCACATGCCAACCTCCTCCTCCCGGTTACCAAGGATGGAGTTCTACACCATCATAGGTTTTCTTGAGTCTTCAACTGGTCTCAATCATTTGGTGACCGTGTGAGCCCAAATTGATGCTCACATGTGTTGTTAACACTTGTAAAACATTACAAGTGGTGTTTTGTTGATTTATGATTATTCACAAAAATATAAAAAGAGTGAAGCTTGAAGAAAGCTAAGTTTGAAGCATTAGGCTTGTGTGGAGTGAATTTAAGTAGTATGAGGACATACCTTGGTAAAGTGTGGTAGGTAGAAAGCCAAGGTTAGTTAAATGTTTGAATTAAGATCTTTGTTGATCAATTGAGGGAGGAAGGCTTAGGAGATAAGATGAGAGCCTACAAAGTAGGAGGAGAGTTCGAGGGCTTATCGTGAGCCTTGTGGATGGGATGAGTCCCTACTTAGAAGGAGAAGGTTAAGGAGTTGTGATTGGAGGCTCTAATCCTCTCACCCTATCCTTACCTCATGCCCTCTCTCCCTCTCAACTCACTATATAATCCCTCATTCTTCCCTCACTCATCCTCTCTTTCCTTCGTGCTCCTTAAGCACCCCACGGGTTATAAGTGTGGGTGTGTGGGAAGCAAGATAGGAGCACATGTGTGTGCTTAGTTCTTAGGTGAAGAGCCAAGGCTATTTAGCCTTGAAGAGGGATTGACCTCTTGTTAGAAGTAGATTGGGTTTAAGGAATTTGGAGTTTGATTGTAAACTTCAACTTGTTGCATTGAGATTCATATTGAAGTGAGAGAGTTCAAACTTGTTTAAACTTGTGGCATTTAGAGTGACTAGATTGTACTAGGTGCATTACTTGTAGTGTTTTATTAATTATGAACTTGAACAGAATTTTATAGTGAGAGATTTGTCAATTATGGATGATCAGAGTGTTCAATGGGTATGAAAATTTGAGGGATTGTTTATTATAAAGTATGAGAGTTGTGGTAAAAATTTGAGAGCTTCAGTCATTGGGATGAAAGAGTTATTAAAAGTTGAAGGGGAGGGTGTCTAGGAACAAAGCAGCAAAGTTTGAAAATATGTATCTCTTAGAGGGTTATAGATATGGATACCAAAATTTGACACTACCTTCTAAACTTATATATCTATCTTGTGTCAAAATTTTAGATTGATTGGACGTAGGAGTTGGAAGTTATTAGAGTTTTAATGACCGGATGCTTTATCACAACATTCATACTAAGTAGTTAGAGTTAGAATTTCATGCATAACTTTTGCATATGAACTCTGTTTATGCCAAAATTTGGTGTGGAGATTTTTGATAAGGTACTTAACAAGTGTACCAAATTTCACTTGAAGAACATAAGTTGGGTGGGAGTTATACTATTCTGAAGTTTAGTAGGAAGACATTGATAGAGATTTACATCAAGAAGAACTTAGAGAAGAAAGGGCAAGGATAAGTATATAAGTATTTTTTAATACTTGTATTTAAAGCCTATGTGCTCATGGAATCCACAAGCGAAGTGTCATGTACCAATACGAAATCAACCACGATGACATGTGATAGCACGGAATCAATAAGCGAGAACTCATGTAGTAGTGTGGAGTCGACGGCAAGGACTCGATTTACAAGAGGAATATCTTTGAAGGCATGCGTGGCCAAAGCGGCCGGGTGGACATTAGAAAATGCTAAGGATATAACCTTGCCCGACATTAAGGAATGTAAAACTACATAGTGTGGTGTTAATCAAGTTGTGTATATTCCAAGGGTAGATTGGAATTATATATTGGGTTACAAAGAGAGAAGTCTCTACATGTCATTATAAACTTTTCCACTCGGGCTAGGACAAAATTGAAAGGTGGAGGATTTTTGGTGACAGACCGGCACTTGTAGGTTAAAGATTCTTTGGTGGGCGCATGAAAGTCTAGTGGCACGTGTCCACGGCCCTCCACATTCTAGCATACCTCCAAATTATGCTTGGATGGCAGCTTGTGCTTAAGTATATGTGAGCACCTTCGACCCACTATTATGTAGAATCCATGCAAGGCCAAGTGGGGAAAATTAAACATGGCACACCCACACCAACTATAGAGATTGAAGGAGTTTCATTCCAACAACCGAATACCTACATAATTTTGGTTTTGTGCAGATGTCATCAATTGATGCACGAAGGGTAGCAAGAAGAAGTGGATGCTTGATTGGCCAAATTTGTTGGTTGTGTGGCCGGTGGAGGCTGGAACAAACCTTACAAGGGAGGAGGTTTTTGCATTGGAGGACGTTGTATTTCAACTACAACAACGGGAGGCTCTATCACCATATTGTCATTTGGGTACAATGCCCAACCTTCCCATCCCCCGTTCGCATTTCCTTGTTCCAACACACCCAAGTGCTCACCCCAACACACGGTTTTCTAAGGTCTTTTGTTGTAATGTGGCGACACCTATGCTGGAACACAAAAATAAATGGGAGGGCGCATTGCATATGGATGGGTATTATGTGGCGGGTGTGATGGCCATCCCATACCTTGGATACAGTTGCATCATAACCATAGGCTCCAAGGAGGAGAAGACTCACCTCGTCTTCATTGCGAATAATCCACAATGCACTTGCCTTGACTTTGCTAAAATGTCTTCAATGGCAGTGGGGAAGTTTATATAGTGGGTATCCTGCAAGCATTTGTACTACGTTTTTAGGTGTTTCTACAAGATTGACTATGTCATCGGCAAATTCATTCATGCATCCACATTCAACTACAATGAAGTGATGCATCTTGTGAACCTCATGGGTGTGGCATAACAAGCTTGAATTTTTGAAAGTAATGGGCATGGACACATAGTTTTTGGATATAGAAAGATATATGTTAGTTCATAGGAAACATAGTGCACATTGGTGATGCAACTATGTGGTTGACTGTCATAATAAGGTACTTTACATGTGTATTTGTCATTTTAATAAAGTGCCTATTACTGTGAATCACCTTCACATCCATGGTAATGGGTTTAATGTATTATTATGCTCTCTCAAACATATTATGTCCAAAATATATAATCCAAATGTAATTCTATACTTTCTTAAATTAGCCATAAGTTGGCAATTTTGTTCCACACCGCTCACATGGCCTTGAAAATGCAATACACCTAACCAAGAGTCCCCCCACACAAAACCCTAACCCACCAGACACACCCACCAAGGTCAACCGATCCAAGAAATGGAATCACACCTTACTCCCCTACTACTATTTTAATTTAACCTCCCCCCTACCCCTCCCAGTCATGTTTGACCTACAACTATAACTAAAATACCCCATACCTATTACACATACAATTGCTTCACACCCCCGCCAAGGTGGAGAAGGCAATGCTAGACTAGGCATTTACCACCTCGCCGGCAATGCACAATGTGCCAATAGACTCTCCTGACACCAAAATATCCTACGAGTCGAATTAACAATCATCTTGGTAGCTCTCCACCTTACCAAAGGCAACATGACAAGCTCATATAATTTCACAGACAATTTCAACTCCATCTATCTTATCAACAACCCCATTTGCCAACCCTCCTCCCAACATAACCATCTTGACAATCTACTCATAGAAACCATAATTCAATGATTGTTGGAAACCACACCCTCACCCTCTAGAAAATCCGTGCACACTTAGGAATACTCAAAAATGGCACTACGGATAAATTTTCCAAATTAGGCGCTAACAAGCCCCCACCACGCACCACTCCCCCAATACATGCAACACATACCACCCACTTTTTGCACTCCAAAATGCTTACAAAACACCCACATACCACACCCATTGGGCATCTCAAACCCCTACATACGTAAGGAATACACTTGCCAACTCATGACCATAATACTACCCCAATACCCATACGTACCAAAATGGCTCAACAATCCCCCTCCCCTCCCCGGCGGCCAAGGGTTCGTGGCACTCACTTAAAATCATCCATGCAGATGAAAAAAACACAAGAATCATCTAAATGACTATTTTTAGGCAATTTGATTCCGGAAATAGAGTCAAAGGCCCCGAATTAGTCTAGTGATGTCACATTCAAATGAATCGGCCCTCAACCCCATAGGGGGGTTTTTTTTTATTGGAGCCACTTCATCCACGATATCTAGGATGGATGATTTTAAGTGAGTGCCACGAATCCCCAGCCCTCCCCGGCGGAAGAATACGACCCCTACATGGCTATATCATTACAATTGTACCACAAGACTATGCTAGTGCCTCACCATCCTCAAACGTGACATCCTAATCATCAACACCACCTCCTCAAAGAAAATTACACATTATACTACCCCAAACTGGAGCCTACAACTCATGGAATTTACAATATGCCAAGATCAAGACCGCACCATTGTAACCCAAAGGGAAAGAAAAAAAGAACTCAAATGCTAAACATTGGTGGATATTCTAGAAGACAATGGATGATATGTCACACTCACTATCCTCACAACAAGAATCGGATGAGACATCCACCCGTACAATATCGCCAACCTATTCGAATAACGCTACATTCCCCTAATGCCCATTCATCCATCCATCCATGCAACAAATTCACTTAATATACATCAAATATCTCATTGTACTCATGCTCAAGAAAGGGAAAACTAAAAATCCACCAACAACCAATAATTCCCACCTAAGCAACCACCATACAACCCCACACGGGCACCAACAACATGATAATGAATCAATAGCATGATGCCTACTCAACTAGCTCACATAGAAGGACAAACAATTTCCCAAAGCAAACCTCGGTAATCAAACCCATGTGTTACAACAAGTATAGACACCCTGCCCTCATTACACCCACTCTCGAGATACTCACAATGATAAGCAAAAACTCATATATTAATAAACATGCAACAAACCAACCTTTAGGCCCAAACAACCCCCCCCCCTTCCCCCTTTCTCGGCTTTGGTTACCCTAGGGACCACCTCCTGTAAGAGGCAGTATCACTTTTCCCATAGCCCTACTTAATAAATATGTTTCGGATCCACGTATTTAACCCTTAAAATATGCTATAAAATAATATTTCCAAGGGCTTCAGAAGAATTATTGCAAAAGCAAAGGTGTGAGGCAACATCAAAGAATCACATCCACTTGGTTGAAAATACCAACATTACTTTTGGTCCCTATGTTTGGATTTAGTTATACAAAATTTGAAAAATCATCATAATCACAAATCTCTTTGTTTTGATGAGAAACATGGCTTTATTGGTTAAAACTGCAAATGCCATAATTTGGTGGAATGTTGCAAGCATATTATGACATTGAAATGATCAAATTGTAAAAACATGTCTTCATATGTGGATACTACATGAACTATGGAGGATAAACATGCATGCATTTTCCAAATCAACCTTTTGACAATGGGGAGGGATGGATAGAGAAAACCAAAACAAAACCAAAAACACAAAAAAAAACCTTGTAAGCATTTGGTGGTTAAGCATGTGAACCATGGGGAAGTTGCCACTTACAAGTGAACTTGAACCAACGTGTGGATAGTTGCATGTAGGGAGTAGGGAAACTTCTCAAGTAGGTTAGTAACTGCAACACTGAAATGTTTGAGAAATTAAAAGCATTCATATGCACACATCAAAGACAACAACCTTCTTCAAGAGGAATTCTCCTTTGCATTGATGCAATGACAAGTCAAGCACTTGAGCTATGTGGTTGGTGATTTCTTCACTTTTGCCATGACATGGAGTCTTTTGCTATCTTTTTGGCATGGGATAGGGGTTTGATAATGCTCCATGAATAAGGAACCCGACAAACTTACATTTGTATCATCTAATTCATGGCCCAAGAAGTAGTATTCCAATCACATGACAAATTAAAAGGACCCGCCTCCCATCACCATCACCTTTCACAGTTGCCATTAGGTAGGTGGCCTTATTCGGTTACTTTTCTTAATTTGACACCTATAGTTGATTGGTGTGTGGTTTGGTGATGATCAAAGAACAAACACCATACAGACACATGTTTGAAAGGCATTGGACTATGTCTTCATATTTCAACAACTACTCCACATTCAATAGTGAACACAATTTGGAGGACCTATGTATTTAGTTGAGGAATCAACAATATTGCAATTTTTATAACCACAATTCATTGTAAGCATATGAAACCTGGACAATTGATTTGCTTCAGTGAAAAATTGCCCTACGTAACTAGAATAATATGAAAATCTACTACAATGGTAGATTTCTAATAATGTTCAATCCCTCATCACCGCACCTTTCCTAAATGGGGCATGTGGAGGAGGGATTGGCAAGCCAACCTCCTTAAATCTCAAGCCAACAAGTTCCCAATCCAACATACTTGCCCAACATGTTTAGTTGCCTTACATGGGGCCCTCTACAATGGCCCGCATTTAATTTGCAACTAATCATAGCGCAAAGTTCACATGATAAGTTATTTCATACACAAAATCTTTGGTAAGGCAAGCTTGGGATATGGCAACCCATTAGTTCAAAGGCACATAATGAACAAAGTTTAGGTTGATGATTGTTCGTTTTGTTGGGGAGACCCAACATAAATTGGCATTAAGCTTGCAAATTTCCCAAACCCACGGTGCAACGGCTTGCTTTGAGTGATTCAACGTATCTTTCTCACTAACAAGACGATTGCATAGGACTCGTAATGATAGTGACTAACTAGGGGAAGTCCGATTTTTGCTTATGCTTCATTGCAAATTTTCTAATGGAACACAAGTTTCGCTTAACACTATTCAATGTTAATTGATTTCATGTGGGTCGGTTCCATGACCATGGAATATGTCAATTATACTATGTGGACCCTTGAACAAAGTACGAATATCCGTTTATTATTCATACTAACCCTTGGAAATTTGGGTGGAGTTATATCAATCTCCCCCTTCAATATGACACCTTTGGTCACACAAGAAAGTGTCGTATTTTCTGAATGTTGTATTCTACATAATATGACATTTTGGTCTCAAATGTTGTATTATCGAGGTTTTTCAAGAAAATGACCTATTTCAATGTAAATTGTCATTTTGTACGCACAATGAAGATACATAAGTATGAAAAAACATTTTTATTAAAGAAATATGCTCACAACTTCACACAATATGGAGTTTTTATTTTATTTTAAATAGTCCCATGATGATGTCTTCACCATATCACACACTATGAAAATTAGAATCTATTGTCTTCTAATGATGTTTGTTGATGTTGCAAATTGACATCTTGCTTGATGTATCCATAAAAGGTTGTTTGTTCATCACATCTACAACTGAAAATTCTCAAGGAGTCTTCACTACAAAATTTGATAGTAATTGGGCATATTCACAGGCTTGAGGAAGTTTGACTATCGGTGTTGGCTAGTCATCCATATCATTCCCCTCTATTAGCTTTTCATTCAAATCTAAACCCAAATGGATTTTTGCACCCCATGCCAAATCCACCAACTTAGTCATGTTGTACTCCGCATCAACAATTTCCTCTCCTACCAATTGCACATATTCTTTGATATGCATTTCTTCACCTCCAAGATTCAAAGAGGAAATGAGACTTGCCAATTCATTTGTTGCTTCTTTCATTCTTGATTTCTCACGTTCATCATCCATGGCAAAATTGGCGCTCCAATCTACAAGTAAAATCTTGGACATCCTTCACATGTTTCGTATGGTTTGGGGATTCATCTCTCTCCACACTTGAGAGCACCACATAACAACATGCTTGACATTAGGCACTATTTTCCTCAAGTCTTGGTGAGTAGTAGAAGAATCAAACTAAGAGAGAACCCATTCCAAAAGCTTCTTCTTATATCACTATATTCGTTAATTTGGGACTTTTTCGGCATTGTGAGACAGTTACAAATATAAGAACATGGATAAAATCACACAGATTTTGGAGAATGTTGTAAGATGCAAATACTTTGAAGCGGGTCTTCATATCAAGAACCCAATTAAGAACTCATATCAAGACAGTTTAGGTAGGACGACCCAAACATTAGACCATGTTGTTGTGGTCCATATATTAATTTGAGACAAGAGAAAGTCTCAAATTAACGAATATAATGATTTATACCAAACTTTGAATACAACAATAATTCCTTGATCCAAGGGTTGCACATTATGTGGTAGGAAAACAATAGTAATATTGCTCAACTGCAAGGTTGAAAATCCAAATGATTCACCCCTACCAACATGCTTAAAGGGAATGAGTAGCATGATTGTCCATAAATAAAAGTACCTTCCGCTTTTGAGATTTGAAATGTACATTGAGGCTCATCACCTAATTCTTAAATGCATTAGATGTCATTAAGTCTGTTTGGTTTGCGAACCACCACAAATACTATGTTGACAACCACCTTCCAAAGCATCTCGGGCGTAGAGATTTGTAAATATTCGTAGGTTTCAACTTGTGAGTGCATGTTGTGTTTACAACGAGAGCAAAAGTGAGACGGTCATTTTGAATTTTACAGCCACTAACTTTTCCTTGCGCTATGTCTAGTTTGGTTGGGCACGTTAAATAAACTTGTCTCATCCATATTGTAATTATCTTCCGTTGCCATAAGCAATGCGGAGTAGGTCAGTGCTTACCAAATTGTGTGTATACGTGGTCATGAACACCGAAATTGTTGAAATTATAGCTAAAATGAAAAGGATCTGCCACTCAAGACTGATGTTACCTCCGGAGCCAAGGAATTGAAGAGTGGCATGCACGGGGGGGTCACTTAGTGCATTTTAAAAACGACGTGCGGCATAATATAGGGAGGATTAAATTTGTTTGACATAAAATTTATAAAATAATTCCAAGTAATGAAGGGTCCATTAAAAGCAGACAATCCCATTACAAGTAAGGTAGATAGGTATAAAATATGGGCCATTCTTTTTTTTGTAAAAATAATATAGGGGCTGAAAATAAGGATCCTAGGATATATGTTTAGTAAAATCAATTTTGTACACATGCCTCATGAGGGATGGATGAAAAATGACTCATTGTTTACCCAAAAATGGATGAAATTGTAAGCCTAACCCTAACTCTCTTCCCGACACCTCTCGGTGGCTTTTCTCCCTTCTCTTGGTGGCCTCTCATTTTCCATTTTTCATGTGGCTTCTCATTTTTCGGTGACTTCTCTACTCCGACACCATCATCTCCAACAGGTATGTCCATTTCCACCACCGCTTCATAGCACACGTTTTATTTAATGTTGGAGTCTTTGTGATTTGCATGTTGCCCTTGCCATATTCGCCCAACTGTTTAGTTTTCTTTATTTTGCGATTTTTTTGCAAGATCATTGTGACGTTGCCTTCAATCCAACTTCCATCTTTGGTTGCTCCAAGCTCTTTCTCGTCGTGCAATCTCAACGTCTTGTAGGTAGATTCTTGCACTCTCTAAATGTGTTGCTGACATATTTTCTTTGGCGTCATGACTATATAGGGTTCATGATCAAACTTGGAGTGTTTCACACTATGTAAGTATTGTACACTATGGTTTTGGTCTTCACTAGTATGTAAATTGACTTTGAATGAAGGATTTTTACGGAGCGGGTGTTATGTTTGTGAACACACGCTCACTCTTGTTGTGTTTCCATCCTAAGCCTTCTTGTTGTGTTTCCACTTTAAGTTTTTTGTACTTACTTTTTGCAATGGTATGTATTCTTTATACCTTTTGTTGCCATGCTTTTTCCCACCACTTTTGCATTGTATACACTTTTAAATTAACTTTTTTAATTAAAAGGAATGTAGACTACAAAAAATTGCAATGACATGGGTATTATAAGTAATGGTAGGGTGCAAAAAAATAGGCCATTTTAGAAAATTAAGTAATTATAGGGAGCTTTTAATTCGTGCCTTGGAGGTAAATAGCCCCTAAACAAATACCCCTCCGCCGCACGTGGTGCACAAAAATCCTATAGAGTGACCCCCCCGTGGTGGCATGGGCAAAAGGAGTATAAGTTGGTAGGACTAAAAATTCCAATCTAAAGAGATGTGAGATTCAAGTGTGAGGACAAATTTCAAATTAATAAGAGAAATCAACAACTTCAAAATTTTAGTTTGCAAATCCTTCAATCCCTAAAACCCTCAACCTCCATCCAAATCCAAAGATTGAAAATTGCAATGTTTGTTTTGAAACCAAGGTTTTAAACAATTCGCTTAAGTTAACTTAAGTTAACCCATTGATGAATTCATCATGTACTCCTGATCCCAAGGCAAATCATTAGTGTGGGTTCCATCACCTCACGGACCTAAAAAACATCATATTATGAGCATCGTAGTCATAATATTGGGGTAAATCAACACTAAAAAGTTTGGTCGACATTAAAATGTGTCGTATAATCGAGGTGTCATATTATTAGAGTTAGACTGTACTTCCAGCATTACTCATAGGAATCGTTGTTCATCCCAGTATTATTCACTAAAAATACTATTCTCAATAACACTCTCGCTGAAAATACCGACACGATTCATTCTTTGTACCAGCATTGGTTTCTTCTTATTCGCTAAATCTCTTCCCATGAAGATAAGTTAGTGGAGGCTCATGTCATATGCTAAATATTGAATGGAACACAACCATGCAGCTGAACAGTGTTGTGTGTTGTATAAATCTAATTTGTAGAAGTTGGAGGCCATGAAAAACAAAACCGAATGACACCCATATACCTTAGTAGTACGTTCTTGTGTCGTACCGGCTAAAGCCAATTTATTGCCGGACGTTTAGGGTGGGTTTACAACAGGGTCCAAGATCATTAGGGGCCCATCTTAAAAAGCTATATGAACATCAACACAAACAACTTAGTTGTGAACGGGGATTGGGTGTCTTGGAAGTAAACAATAGGAAGGGTCCACTAGGCAATGGAGCTGTGAAGGTACAGGCAGCTACTACCTGCACTAGTAGCTTGTTAATTGCCAAATCACGTTTTGCATGGCAATTGCAGCCGGGAGGGTGGGTGTTTGTTCTTTGATCCTCACCAAATCACAAACCAATCAAATGTAGGGGGCTCGATTAAGAGAAGCTACATACTATAATAACACCTGCAGACCTTATATGAAGGTCCAGGTCCAAGAAACTTGGAACCCAACTGCTGACTCTTACTTTTCAAACTCCAGATCGGTTTTCTCAAACTATGATTTTTCTTCTATAAAATTAAAAAAATTTGAGCGAGGTTGTGGAGACTTGACAAGAAAGTGATGTCACATTAGCACCACTTTAATTTTCCATGCCTTGGACCATACATGGTTGTAGAATCTTTGGGGTCCAAAATTATGCTCTCGACCAATAGAAACGCTCAATTGTGGAGTTTCTTTGGTCTTGGACTGTAGTGTACACTCACCCGAAGTGTTGCGTGGTGGGTGCGTATCCTAAAGGGCCCCGCACATGAGCAATAGACAACATGAAGAAAAATGAAAATGCTTGGGTTGTGAAGTGGAGGCCAAGCACATTATAAAACTCAAGTTGCAATATGGAGTCTGGTGGGCCAAGGTAAAAGAATTGTGGCCTTAACATGTGCATGACCTTGGCCACACACATTATTTTAAAAAAAAATTGGTTCTGAAATGGAGTTCAATAGGCCTAGTTTTGAAACAACTTTTGACCTTGACTTGCGCCCAACTTTAAGGACATTGGTTTCAAGGTTGCCAATCCATCTTTCTTCCAGTTAGAAACATTCATTTCAACTCCAATTAGAAGTAGAGGTTAGGCACATGTCAAGGCTGAAATTCTTTTACCTCAATTTACTGGGACTGGTGTTTTCGAATGTGTGGTCTCCAAATGAGTCGCTGCATGGGAGGTTGAAGACAACCCGTTTAGGTTGTAAAAGAACCAACACCAACAACTACAACTTTGGTTGCAATGGTTGTCGGAGTTTAATGTTCAGTTAAAAAACAACTTGTGTTCTTCACCCTAAACTACATATGCAAGCTTCCATTGTTTGGCATTCTTCAGATTTCTTACCACCCCCATAAACTTCTTACGTAATGAGGGTCTGCTAGCAATGTATCCGGCGATGTGGGCGAACCAACCCATACACTTGTTCCTTGTTGGATGCCTAAACCCTTGCCTCCAAGGAACCAATGTACGGGTTGTTGCACCCCAACCAGATTGAGAGTGTCAATTTTGGGTGTTGTCATGGTTTAAGGTGCTCCTACCTGATTTGGGCGAACCAACCCATACACTCGTTCCTTGTTGGATGCCTAAACCCTTGCCTCCAAGGAACCAGTGTACGGGTTGTTTCGCCCAGCATATATCCGGCATGTTGCCCACATTGAGCATCTCAAATCCTAACGGCTCGAACAACATCATGGTGGGACCCACATGCATATAGCTACCGCTTGGGTGAGTTGCGGTTGGACATCTATTTCTATTTTTATCTACATTGATTCCTAGTTTGGGATCATAAACCTCAAATTCATAGGTGAATTTAAATTGGGATGATTCAACAACCAATCTATAGGGAAACGTGCTTTTATCTTACCCCTTTGGTAGATGTTAGGAAACCAAACCATGCTTGGCGGAGAGAGGGAGAGAGAGGACTCGTGAGGTTGGTGTGATTATTACCATGCTCAGCAAACATCGTGTACCATTTATTTTCATTTCTCCAAAGAGGCCACATGTCATCAATATCCTCCCATATACTAGCCCCGGGCTAGATCAC
The DNA here is from genome assembly GCA_964035585.1 of Polytrichum formosum. Taxonomy (NCBI): domain Eukaryota; kingdom Viridiplantae; phylum Streptophyta; class Polytrichopsida; order Polytrichales; family Polytrichaceae; genus Polytrichum; species Polytrichum formosum. The sequence goes on along the minus strand of OZ037935.1, from coordinate 15,456,646 downwards.
ATCTTCATTCGGTTGGGCCCCGCCCCTCCCACACCTCCTTGACTGCCCGGTCTTCCTGCCTGCACCTGTGTGGGAACTCTTCCTCATGGGAACCAATGTGACAATACCCGGTCACTTAAGCCATTAAGCTCCTTTGGCATGTGAAGGAACTCCATCAATTAACTTGGGAATAATGAAAGTGATGTCAACTTGAATATTTGTAATTTTGACTGGGTATTGACACATTGGTTCCTAATGGGGAAGAGTTCCCACGCATGTGTGGGCAAGAAGACCAAGCAGTGAAGAAGGCATGGAAGGGGTGGGGCCCAGCCAAATGAAGATGTGATCTAGCCCAAGGCCATATACCATATGGGTTGAGCATTATGGGTTTGCTAGTAAAAAAATTAAATCTAAAACCATGGATGACGTTTTTGCATAAGTTGGTCCTCACAAATAAGGATGAAACAAAACGTTGATGTTAGGTTGGTACCATCTTCTTCAAGTAGGTAATGCATGTTTAAAGGCATCACGCTTGAACCTTCAACTTCCCCTTGGTAAAAACTCATCTTACAAGGTGGAAAATGTGGAAATTTATGCATGATTGTTCTCGGAGAAGAAAAATGTTGTGCCATTGATTCTTCATGTCATCAATGTTCCATATTCCTGCTTCTCAATTGAAATGCATCCTAAAAGGGAAACCCACACACAACTACAACTATGGTGGTTGATGGTTGTACTTTGCTTTACTTTTTGGGTCCTAATTTTGCGGGATAAGGGTCATTGATTGCAATCATGAACACAACTAGACTTAGCTGCTTAACTACGTTACAAAGCGTACTTTGGGGTAGTTGTGATGGTTGCGGTTTCCTTTCTTTAGTTGGATTTTGTTTGTATGTATTATGTGGCACCAAGAGACAACTTCGGTGCTTGAGACTAGAAGAGGGATTTTTGGGAGGAAATCATACTTGACCATTAAATGTCACCTAAGGCCTAACATGGCCTTGGAGAGAAGTAAAATGACGAGTTCTTATCGATAACTTCATCTTAATATGTTTCTTTAAAGAAATTAGCCCTTTTAAATTGATTTTGTTTTTCTATTGAGGTTTTCTGATTGAAGGTGTAGATACAATCAATTTAACATACAATCTTATGCAATGACTACAATAAATCTTGTATATAGTGTCACTTACTATTTGAAATTACGCAATGCAATAACTATTTATTATACATCTTCTTTTTTGTCAACAAAGGTCAAATGGGTTGTTTGGACATTATAAAACATTGACATCTTTACTTGGTTAAATAATACATCAATAATCAAAAGATAAAGCGCCATGTAACTCCAAATAGTAAGTGACACTAAACATCATATTTAGTATAGTATTTTCGGCCACCAATGTTGCACACAACCTTTTATATTCAAAGCTACAATAGACATAAACAAAATCTTGAGTCTTGGGAAACAAATTCATATAATAGAACCTTTCTACGAGTCCTTCACAGATATTTGTAATTGCATTCTTATACATGCTTCTACAGCATGTTAAGTTGTTAATTTAGCTTTGAATTGTACGGATGCAATCTTGAAGTGGCAACGAGTTTGCAACAGATTCCTTCTAAATGCAAACGATGTTTCAACACTAAAAGTCTTCCATCTCAGGTATCTGTGTCACGAAAGATACCCCTGGTTTTAACCCTTAAATGTCACCAAGGTGTTGACGAGACTTTGAAGACTAAATAAGTAGATAATTAATTGATGTTAACTCATTTTTAGTAATCCTTTAGAAAAATAACCTATATCGTCATCCTTTTGTTGAGATTATCCAATTAAAAAAATAGTTGAAATCAAGGTGCAAGTACCAAAATGATGTGAATGAATACAACATGCAATTCTATGGAATATAAAGTAATTCTAGCCACCATGTCTATCCATGATTGTGTTTATTCTAATCCTTCAAAGTATGTTGTACATAGGATAGTTTTGAGCCTTAGGACACAATTTCATAATAGAATATCTTCTTATAAAATGCATATGAATATTTGCTATCTGAATCTTATATGTGGATTTATTTTTGTGCAAGAAAACTTGTCCAAAGATAATTGTTGTTCATGGCTAGCAAGTGTTGATGAGAAATCTTCCACAAACATCATCCAAAGTTCGCAGACCAATCCATTGGGTGGCCTATGCAATATCACATTTAGTGCAATGTTTTGGGCCACCAATGCTACACACCTATGCAATCCATTGTTGCCTTGGAGGCCTCTCATCAACCCAATGCAACCGTTCAAGGCACAAAGAAACAGAAGGCAAGTGTAGTACATATGTGGGTAAGGGAGCCAAGAAACCCTGTGTTCCTCCCAATGACTTTTGATGACCTCTCTTTGTTGCATATCAAATGTCCAAAGAAGAAGAAGAAGAAGAAGAAGAAGAAGACATCCTTTATTGTCGAAGAGGAGATTTTTGTCCACAACGTCATTGACGATGTTATGAAGATAACCATTGCATCATTTTGTGCAAGCTGACAATGACTATGACATGGAAGACATGAAAGATGTTGTCGATGCCTTTGAAAACCCACATGGCCCTCAGTTAAATGCTCATGGCACTACCAGTGCTCCTCCCACTATTGCCAATCGACTCCAAACTCTCACTATTGCTACCACCAAGAAAGGTCACACACAAGCCTCTTCACATGTTACACAAGCAAGAACTACTCCATGAAGAACAACTTTCACGACCCGCCTTCCTCAACTCCAGTCTTTGAATGTGGTTGCCAATAAAGGTGCATCATGTGCACATCTCTGCTCCTTTTTTGTTTCTTTATATCTCATCAATTCTCAAATTATTTGCTTCTCACTCGCTTTTGTTCCTCACTCCTCTTTGCTTATGTTTTTGATTCATCTCCTCTATTGTTGTCCTCAAGGCTACAACACATGCTTCTCAATGTGGTTTCTCCAAAGGAAGCAAACACTTTCCCTCCTAATGCATGACTTGCATAAAGGAGCCCTCCTAACGGGATTGTTACAAATGTTGTCAATATTTCCAAGTCTTTGCTCCAAAGGCAACAACAACGGACAAAATACAAGAACGTTGCCAAACAAGACACTCAATTGGAGGCAGATTTTGGTCGGCCTCACCATTAGCCGTTTGATGTGTCAAGGCCAGACAGTATATGGCATTGACTGTGGCCTTGTACCACACAATTTCATGGAAGGGGATGGTCTACGCTTCAGGGAAGTGGTCATAAAGTCATGAAAGGATGGTTCATTCTACATTAATCTCATGAAATCATTTTGTGAGCATCACCTCAAATCATACCTAATATAGCTTGTCTATCTTTATTTTATGCATTCTAGGCATTTTTTCCTTCCTTCATTTTTTGTTTATTTCTTCATGCAATATGTACCACTATTATTAACCACTTTAACATTGCGGTCCCAACCATTTGTGATTGGTGCCCTCAACCTCAAAGTGAGGAACACCTACTCAAGGCTTTAGAATCCAATGACAATTGACTTGGAGTTGGAGACGCTCTTCGATTACGTTGACAACGTCTTCTAGTTGAAGTGCATTGTAGTTGATACCAACATGTGGGACCATGACCAAGATAATATCATGGCAAATAACGTCTACTTGAAGATAAAGGACTTTGACGATAACAATCACTGAAATTGCTTCGTATTTAGTGGAATTGGTATCCATTCCTTTATATCTTCATGGATAATGAGTATTTGAAACCTTTAATCCCTCATGTGTTTTTCTCCCATACCAAAAACAAAGCTCTCCACATCTGGACCACCTTATTGGATAATATGCAAATTCCTTGCAAGAATGCAGTCCCATGGTAAGTTCTACTCCTTCGTTCCTTTTTGATGTACCTCAATGGTAAGAATTAATGTGTTTGTGACCCTTTGACATTTTCCACTGAAGATAATCTTTGGAAGTGGATGTGCACAAACTAGCTCGCAAACACTAAACTTGCTTGGCACGCCACTTGAAGGTGGCTAAAAAAAAGGTTCCTCTTGTTCGCAACAACAACAAATATTGCTAACCATGGGGGACGTTAAAGTCCCCCCCACGAACTTCTAGGGGGCAGGTCAGAGCAAAAAGATGCCTGCCCGCCCCCGACGTGGCTGTCACTGTTCCATCTATCGCGAATGACACTCGAACGACGCATAACACGGGCACCTGCAATGGACATGACACGCATGTCATTCACATTCAAGTCATTCAGGCCATGTAGTCCGTAATGCCGCAATCTTCGGATCTGAGATCTGGGAGTTAAGTTACACCAGATGCTCATTTGTCATTTTCGTGTCTACGGCTTTGTAGTTTCGTGTTGTGATCCTCTTGGTTTGTGCATACACTCTTGTCGGGCGAATGGCACCGTAGTAAGTGTTGCAACACCATCTTTCAACACACACAATAGTGATAGGCGCAGCTAGTTGATTGCATATTGGACATGCACATATGTTGTTGAAGTGTATGGTTTAGGGTTTTCGGGTTGCACATCAGTTAGTTTAGAAGTAGCAATGGCTTCAAGCTCGCAACCTTCTCCCAATGGAGGATTGCCTATACCAGTGGATGACTTGGAACTTACTGACCTAATGGCATTCCGGGCACAACAAGACGACATTATTCCAGCATTGAGAGAGAGAGAGAAAAAAACCCTCCTATTGGTGAGTTCAGAATGGAGGATTTAGTGTGGACAGACCATGTCATTATTGGGAGTGGTTTACACAAAGGTTCAAAAGTGGCTGTGATTCTATAGGAAAGGTTGGATGATTTCATCTCTAGTGAGCAACATCACCCTCTCTACCCATGTTGATTCAATGTTGAGGTCATTAGGCGAAACCTATCTACTCACTAAGATCATCCCGTGCACACAGTCCGGCTCTTGTAGTAAGGTTCGATTTGTTGCCCTCTGTTCTTCACTGTCAGTAGTTCACTCCACTCATCTTTCTCCAGCACCGTTTTTTTACTACTATTCATTGACCCAACTATTTGCACATGTCTTTCATTGGCATTCATGCGTTATTCATAAGGAATTACATGTCCATCTATGTCATTCAGGGTTCAAGACCCACCATTCACTGTTTGGTTGTGTGAATAACAGACACCGATGTAATTTTGGGCCAAAAGACAAGTCTCATGTTGTGCCAAATGATATGCAAGCCTGATCTTAGCACTACATAAAAATGAAGGAAAAAAAAATGCAAGATCAAAAGAAAAAAAAGAAGGAAGAAGATCGTATATGAATATGATTTGTTCCCGATAAACAAAACAACCGTTGCCAATGTTAAAGGCATTTGCAAAAATGTTGTTGGTGGCTCCATTAAGAGAGGATGCCAACGGTGTTTTACAACGATGCCAACGATGCCAACAAGTTCGACACATTCTATGTTTAGGCTTTCATTACATGATTGTTGTTCAATTTCATGTCATGTCATTCCATTTACGAATACTTTCTTCCAATGATTGTGTGATTTTTTAGGTGAACTATTTATTTGTGACAGCACCCACTATGCACAATTATGGTGTTTGACGATTGGAGTAATGACATACCTATTGTTTTTTTTTGCAATCTCATGTACGTGAGAGCATGACCTTATACTAGTTATTTGATCGCTCCACGACAGAGTTACAATACTCATAACGAATTGGTGTCCTTCATCTATCATAGTGGATAACACATATGCTGAAATCAACACATTAAGATGACTTCTTATTCTTTTCCATATATTGGTCATGCTTTCCATTGTGTCCTTCATACGTTGGGGTTCTTATTGTTTCTTGCACATGCAGGTTTGTGTGGCCAGATGCTAAGATCGGGCTTGCATATCATTTGGCACAACATGAGACTTGTCTTTTGGCCCACAATTACATCGGTGTTTGTTATTCACACAACCAAACAATGAATGGTGGGTCTTGAACCCTGAATGACATAGATGGACATGTAATTCCTTACGAATAACGCATGAAGATTCGTTTTTATGTAGATCTGAGAAGGACTTGCATATCATTTGGCACAACATGAGACTTGTCTTTTGGCCCAAAATTACATCGGTGTCTGTTATTCACACAACCAAACAGTGAATGGTGGGTCTTGAACCCTGAATGACATAGATGGACATGTAATTCCTTATGAATAACGCATGAATGCCAATGAAAGACATGTGCAAATAGTTGGGTCAATGAATAGTAGTAAAAAAACGGTGCTGGAGAAAGATGAGTGGAGTGAACTACTGACAGTGAAGAACAGAGGGCAACAAATCGAACCTTACTACAAGAGCCGGACTGTGTGCACGGGATGATCTTAGTGAGTAGATAGGTTTCGCCTAATGACCTCAACATTGAATCAACATGGGTAGAGAGGGTGATGTTGCTCACTAGAGATGAAATCATCCAACCTTTCCTATAGAATCACAGCCACTTTTGAACCTTTGTGTAAACCACTCCCAATAATGACATGGTCTGTCCACACTAAATCCTCCATTCTGAACTCACCAATAGGAGGGTTTTTTTCTCTCTCTCTCTCAATGCTGGAATAATGTCGTCTTGTTGTGCCCGGAATGCCATTAGGTCAGTAAGTTCCAAGTCATCCACTGGTATAGGCAATCCTCCATTGGGAGAAGGTTGCGAGCTTGAAGCCATTGCTACTTCTAAACTAACTGATGTGCAACCCGAAAACCCTAAACCATACACTTCAACAACATATGTGCATGTCCAATATGCAATCAACTAGCTGCGCCTATCACTATTGTGTGTGTTGAAAGATGGTGTTGCAACACTTACTACGGTGCCATTCGCCCGACAAGAGTGTATGCACAAACCAAGAGGATCACAACACGAAACTACAAAGCCGTAGACACGAAAATGACAAATGAGCATCTGGTGTAACTTAACTCCCAGATCTCAGATCCGAAGATTGCGGCATTACGGACTACATGGCCTGAATGACTTGAATGTGAATGACATGCGTGTCATGTCCATTGCAGGTGCCCGTGTTATGCGTCGTTCGAGTGTCATTCGCGATAGATGGAACAGTGACAGCCACGTCGGGGGCGGGCAGGCATCTTTTTGCTCTGACCTGCCCCCTAGAAGTTCGTGGGGGGGACTTTAACGTCCCCCGCTAACCACGGTGCTTGGATCCAAACAATTGATGAAGAGTACCATATTTTCTTGAATTTTCCTCACAATTGGTTTGGGGTTTGGTAGAGATGATGCTAGAATGTGTAGAGGGCGGCTCTTGATGTTGTCAAGAACAATCATGCCTCGTTTGACTTGGCTTGGACACGAACAACACATGGATTTCAAAACCATTAAGACTAACCATGTCATATGGAGATGGTTGTTGTGGCAAGAGGGCGTGGATATTGGATGGCTTGTAGGGAAGCATAATGAGTTTCTCATTTAATGATCATGACCTTATTGTTGTTCAATGCAATTAATTGATTGTTTGATCTTTTGGTTTTGCAAAACTCAAAAATGTCATTCAAGTTAAAATTTTGGAGGGTTTCAGGCCCGAAGCATGTGAATTGGCTATGCAACACATATGCCACTAGGAATATAATCCTTCAAAGGATGCAATTGCAGAAGAGATGGTGACACGCCTCAAAACAATGGATCCGGGCCCCTTCCATAGTGATGTTGTCGCAGTTGGCAATTTTCCCACCTTAACCGCTCGTCTTGTAATTTGCACGGCTTGTCCAGATGGGACATGTTTGGATATTGTCCCCTTGATACACAATTCACTCTTGAATCATTTTCTCAACATTGATGTCCCCAAGGATGATGCTACCACCCCCCTTAACCCCAAAGGGATCTCTGTAACGCATTAGCCATGGCACATGTTCACAAGAAAGATTGCAATATCTCAATAGCACTAGTCTAGTTGTTGGCAAGGTCACATTCAATGATGTTGTGGCAATGCATAAGGAGGTTAATTCTACACTATCGACATACTCCACACCACCTCCACCCGCTTCGAAGACGAATAGTCAACCCTGCAATTTGAAGATGATTCATCCGTGGTTGATTTTGCTGCAGGTTTGAGGTAAGATCTTTTGTCACTATGAAACTCGTTATAGTTACCTCATGCATGTAAATTGGCCATTTTATCAATATTTGTGTTGATGGCAGGCTCTCGAACTTGTTGAAGGCCGTGAGAGTGGTTGGTAGTCCACTTGCATAATACATAGTATTCTTGCAAAGCCTTGTTCAACGCAAATGCCACATGTCCATGCAACTATTGTGGGATTAACTATACGTATTTGACTCATTCCAGCTGTAGGATGTTGAGGTGGACTTCATGCTTATACACTTTTGGTTGAAATAGTTTGGATTGGGGAGATCTCAATATTACATTCTTGATGCCGATTCTATGTGTAACATGGTTGGATCAACCGACATGCTCAATGCACATTCCTCAATGTTTGGTGGGTTTCTATAATGTGTAGGTTATCTAGCCAGACATCTTGGTTGATGAGGTGAAGGGGTCATTGTCATGTGCTTTAGCATGGGAGTTGGGGAATGGCACTAACTATAGTGGGTTGATGCACCATTCTTATCAAATGTGTCTCCTTGCTATCCTTCACATATAATTGTGATTGGTAATGCCAATGGTCTCAAGGGGAAAACTTGGCTACAAAGAAATTGCATGAATAAAGCATGTGGGACACCATAACCCCTCCAAACACTAACATGTTGATACTATCTAGTGACAATGATTAGAGTTTAGTTGTAGTTGATAGGAGTTTAGGTTGCAATTTGCATGTTGTTTTGTACAATGTTTGTGACATCTTGTGAATAGGTCTTACAACTCTTATAAAGTTCGCTCTAAGAAGTACATTTATCCCATCGTACCAAGGTTTGATTCTACATTGTTCACAATTGTCATGAGTATGGGCAACCATGTACAACCAATTTTGTATTGTCTTGTATGTACTAGTCATCTTTTTACACACTATGTCATGTATTAGATATGTGAATGTTTTGGTTCGCCGATTATAACATGTTTGCCCATACATGAACATTTGTGACCTCACAGAGAGGTCCAACTATTGGCAAGCATATGAAGAACAATTTGTGTGTCTTGATAAGCATAAAAAATAAGTTTATAATTGTATGGAGAGGAGCTAGAATCTTTTGTGGAGGAGCTATTTGTGTAGGGGTTTAAGGTCCAGCTAATCTTAGATATGATTTCTAGAGGACAATAAAACTAAAAGTGGTCTAATTCAAATGCTCCTCCTTCACTGCATGAAAATAGTTCGTCAATGGCACTTGTGGAACCAAGATCACCATCTCGGTTCCAAGGAAAAGTAGCAAGCAATCAGAGAGAGGCACCGATTGGAATCTTTCATAGGGCTTTTCACGATAATGTTAGATTGTGCAACAAACTCCATGAGTGATTTTTAGAGATCTATCACAAGGAACGCGTATTATGGAAATTGACTGCAAAAACATTGCATTGATGCACCAGCCAGTGGAAACAACATGTGCATGGAGTTCCAAATATACATGGGCCATTAGAGGGATAGCTAATCTGCCAAATAGAAAACAAATGATAGTGACATAAAACAAATTAGCCACGGGGGGTTCACTCCATGGTCAAGTTGAACACCACGTGCGGCCAAAAAAAATCTACTTTTGGTAAGTTGCATCACCTAAACGGGTCAAATTTTTATCAAATTTTTTTCATGGGTAGATATAGATGGTATCTATTACATAATAAAAAATGGTAACCAAGTTTGATGATCTGTTTTTTTAATAAAACATACCGTTTCTAACTATAATGACGCAGAATTGAACTAAAATAATTACTACAAAAAAATATACAAAAGATATTATCAATGGTTATGTATATGTAGAAAAAATCTCATAATTTTTAAATTTATTTATTCCATGTAATATAGGGGTAGCAAACTTTGGCCGCACGTGGTGTTCAACTTGACATGGAGTGAACCCCCCGTGAAATTAGCCCAAAACCTTGTAATCAATACAATAGACAAAATTGGCATGATTTCCCTCTTGCCCATGTACCCTGGTGTCCAACCCCTAAACCCTAAACCCCAACCCCTAAACCTTGCTTCAAATTGTAGCCTTGTTCTTTACCTTTAAAATGGGTAAAAACATGTTCGGATTTGGGATGGGTGTACCAAAAGTTCATTGATGGTTGCAAGAGTTTTTTGCTTTCCGTTTATGATGTTGAAATTTGCCAATAGGTGCTCCAACATGTTCAAGTTATCCCGTATGTGTCAACCATGTGAACTACAAAATGACATATGGTGTTTCTAATAATTGCTCCTATCTTTGGCCCATGTTTGGTCCGCCTTTGGAAAGGGTGTGTTCCCATAATAGGTATTGTAGGAACAAACGCTTGATTGGGCATGAGTTTGCAAAGGGACAACATATTTTGCAATGTGCCATTGAAGTCCCATGAAGGCTCTGCAATAACAAGCGATGTTTCCTTTCGTGATCTCCAAATGCATCATAGTTAAACCTTTGATTTGGTGTTTGTTTATATTGCCTTTTATGGCAAGGGAACAAGACCATGATGCCTACACAAAATTCAAGTTGTAACCAAATGCTCTTTATTAGGTTGATTCTTGGATTTAATAATAGCAATGTTATCACCATCCTTTGTGCTCAACTTCATGCATGATTTGAAGATATTTCTAGTCTTTACGGGTGCATTGATCTTGAACGGTTTATGCTTCTAGCTATGCACAAACCCATGTGCCTTCCGAAGGGATTGGTATCAATAGTGAGAAAGCACATCTTTTGTGAGCTCGCAGATTTTTCAAACGACTTGATGCTTGTATGATTTTCTCCTTGATTTGCTTCAAATGACCTCCAATTTTGAGTAGTAGCTCTTTGTGGCGGCATTAATGTCTTGTCCTACATAGGGAAGGATTTTGTGTCCCATAACCCACATCTTAGTTCTTGGGAGCCACTCTTCTTTGACATATGACCAACATTTGTTAGTGTCCATGGGCATTGCTAGCATGATTTATTATAGCTCTTGATGGGCTCACGTGTCCATGTCCAACTCATTTGGACATGTAGTGTTGTACATGACATTTTCGAGAGCCTTCAATGCAACATCACATACGATAGGGTTTGTAATTTTATCACATGCTTAATTCCACCATGCTCTTTTGACGTGCCACATGCACAAGAAGGTCTTAACATCCAACCATGCCTATCTACAGTAGTGCAAGTAACTACTCAATGTTGTTGAGGAGGAACATGATAAGGACATAGATTAAGGAATAGGCATACACATATATAGGTACATGTCAAAGGCATAGGGGCATAGACCGGTACATGTAAAACAATGAGATACAAGAAAATGGAACATGTTACAGGAAGAAAGGGTATGTTTCAACTACTTACTAAATGCTATTGATTTTTGTTTGAGCGCAGTCACTGATGAAAGTGCTAGGCATTCAATTCAATTGGATATTTTTGAGACGGTTGTTGAGAACTGACATCCATGGGAAAATATCACTTTGACAACACTTTGTTGTAATGCAATATGCTACGGGGACACCATTGTACCGGTCATCAAACATTATGACATTATACCCAGGGAACTGCAAAAAAATGCCAAGATTTTAATGAGGTGAAAGATATATAAAATATAGAAAAACACAATATTATAAACCATGAAAATCACTACAATGCACCTTGATTTCATTGGTACCAAAAGTTGCATCATAGCAACTCTTTCGTGCACTTGTGCTTTAACATCATGTTCCTTTGCCATTGGACCAATGTGGAGGGCACATTCCCACGGGCTACTGGGAAGACCGCCTATAACAAAGTTATTATGGTCTTGCATGAAGAAAATGTTGGCATTGTTTCCATATGCCACGGGGGGTGCAGTGGCGAAAATGTAGAAAACCACGTGCGAGAAAATGTAGGGTGGATTTTATTCAAGACACATAATTTTTACATTTTTTTAGATATACAATAGCGTCCTCTAAATCTGAATTTGGGAATTATATATAATGTATAGTGTGTTTTAAGTTGTGGTATTTATTATTATTTAGATGTAAAGTAGCATAAATAAAATAAAATTTAATTTAATTTTTTTTTATAGGTGCAACATAAAACATATGCCATTAGTGGCATTGGATGAGAAATAGGCAAATTGTATGTGAACATGTGTATGGATTTGTTGAAACGGTCACCTTTGGATGGAAGTACCATCCTTAGGTTTTTGTTTTCTCTCTAGTCGGTTGCTCTGCTTCGGTTTAGGGTTTCTTGCTCATTGTGCTCACTCATGTGCTCGCTCTTGTGCTCGTTGTGCTTGTTCTTGTGCTCATTGTGTTCACTCTTGTGCTTGCTCCTGTGCTCATGTGCTTGCTCTTGTTCTTGTCGTTGGAAAATGGTGACCGAAGGACTAATTCCGGCCTTTTTTGGTGGTGCTGGTGAGTCGAACTGTCTCTGGAATTGCTAACACCTGCTCAACACTAATATTTTGTGGCCTCTATATGAACACTTAAGACAACTACATCTATGTTCCTTGAAATCCATCCCAAATTGGCATTTGCCATTGCATAGTGCACTATATGGGTATGTGCAGATTGTTCACACAAAATTTCTACTACTTATAAATAAGATAGGGTGATTATTATTATGTGACTCTGTAATTTATATATAATGATAGGGTGTTAGAAAATACCATCCAGTAGAAATTTAGCTACTTATAGGGTGGAAAATATTCAACGAAGGAAGGTAAATACCCCCCCATTAAATAGGGGGTTCTCGCACGTGTATACATAAAGCAAGTGTAGGTGCACCCCCCGTGCCATATGCCCACATGCAAAATTATTAGCATGCCTTTTGTAAGTTCCTTCCGCAAGCTTGCCAAATATATTTTAAACATCTTCTTCTACAATGAGGATGTCTTTTATTAATTCTCCTGCCATGTCCATAATCTCTTTGATTTAGTGTTTGTGCTTAATCATGATCATGTTAACACCTAAGCCCAATCGAAGTTGTTGTTGAACCCACTCAACCATGTCCCAAGAGAGGTGACTCATGCACCATCCTCCATTGCCTTTCATCCCACAACCATGGACAATCCAACCCTTCTTGTTGACATGGTTTGGTTCATAAATGAAAAATTTGAGCAATGTTTGGATACAAGTAGAGGTACTTTACTATTAAACCACAAAGACAACCTCTCATTTGGGTTTCTCCTTGACTTTTGGAAGATGTGCAAGGTCCAACATTGCCTTGGTGATTTGGAATGAACTTACCCTTCTTGTTGGCCTTTCTTTTTGGATGTAGCAAAACCATAATTATGTATAAAACCATTAAGTGTGTTCCTAGGGTCGAATTAATAGTGATACCTACACTAGTAAAGGAATGTTAAACACGGTGGCATTAAGGAGATAGGAACATGTCTCTAGAACATGAATTTTCATGGGAAGCAGAAGAAGAGGAAGTGGGTATGTGGGGGGAGATAGCATACTTGGTACAATTGCTAAAGCTATACCACCTTGGTGATTTTAGTGTGTTTGGGTTTTTTTTTTTTTTGAATGTGGGGATTGACAAAATGACATTGAATGTCTTCACAGTCCTACTATCCCTAAATGAAATCATCCACATAAGCCCTCAGATGTATGCTACATTGACATTTCTAGCAGGTTGTTTTTTTTCCCTTTTCTTTTTCCAGTGGTTTGGCAACTCTCTAAAATCCACTGTAGGGCAGAGTGGTGGAATGCTCCTGAATGTAGCTCTTGGAGGTTGTCGAATGCACATCACATTCCTCCAAAATCGTCAAGTTCAAGAGTAGTGGCATGACAATTGAATGTTACATTTTTGTAATCATTCATCCTTGATACCTCCATGTAATTAACAATAACAAAGACAATGGGCTAAAAAATGTTGAAAAAATCTTGTATGAGCATGAACCCTCCTATCCCAATACTGGAAAAACCTAATGGAATCTCGTGAACGCCAATCTTCAACATCTTTTTGGGTACTCCTAACAATGAGAAAACTACACACATACATAAAAAGTGGGATGAACATTGTGTGTATGGTGACCCACCACATAGACCGCACATATGCAAATCTATAGAGCCAAAAACCATAATTACAGATATTCAAATATAAGGAAGTGCCACATCATTCAAACTAGGTCCAAGAAGTTCCAAAAATCCACATGGTTGGGTGTTGTGTTGTGTTGTGAGCACATGAGCAACCAATGAAGAGTCAAGTAACCCCCTAACAATAAGTAAGTGCATGTTAAAACAATGACCTTTGAAGCCTTTTGGTGAAGTGAAGTCCTAAACAACTTTGTGTTTAGTACGGATCCGTCATCGTGGCCGATGCAATGGCAATGGGTGCATAGTATGGATTAGAAGCCCAAAAATGTCCTCAAAGTGTTGAGCAAATATGTGAATGTGACATCGATTTCACCGGGTTCCATGCCAAGATTGTCAATGACACAACCACTACTAGATGATGAATCGCATAAGCTTGCATATTCATTTGCAATGAACTCTTGAATCCAATACCTGCAATATTGCTCACACTATGGATGATCTATACAATCTTGGGAGTTTGATAGAGGGTATGATATTCAACAACACATGAAATGTAGAATTTGTCTTTCATTTTAGCAACCGTTGGTGCGATGCACTAATAACAATCTACAATTCTCGGTGGGCTCAAAATGATGCTCTAATCGGGGCGCTAAGATTTGATTTCAAGCTTCAAGTCCACTTTCAAACAAAAGAAGAATGTTGCCGGAACAAGGGTATCATTTTTTACCCAAATAACAGAAGTAGTTGGTATGCACACCGAAGAATATGATATAACTTAGTTGGTGAAAAATTATAATGTTGGTAAAGAGTTATAGCAACATATAACTCCCGATGGCTCTGGGAAGTCACTTAGTGTATTCTTTAGGGACACATGAGCGTACAACACATATTTTTTAGGGGGCTATGTAGCTCATTTACTGCATTTTAGTGGACCCTATATTTTTTTAATAATTCTACTTTCTTCAATTTCTTACCACCCTATGTGTAATTATAAATTAAAATCTCCATAATATTTCAGACCCTTCATTATTTGTATTTATTTGAATTTTCCTTCGTGGACAATAGCATTGTACTATAGCATTAGAAATGGAATTCATCACGCAACAAAAAATAAGCTATGTATACAAGAAGCATGTTATTTACATAATTGGTTACATGTCTAAGCCCATTGATAATGGCGTATTTAATTGTTTCATCCAAACATTGAAAGAAGTCCACAAATTCCAAAAAAAACCAACATCACTAAAGTGTCCATAATGTGTTCACTAACACAGTTGCACTAACATTGCACATGTTATCATGCAAAGTGTAAAGACAATTTGAAATGCCTACTTATGAGTCCTACGTGAAAATTGAGAAACGATCATCATAAAAGATGTCACAGCCTCTCGCCTAGAACAAATCCATCAATCCACCATAGATTCACCAAATATGGCCCCACGGAGCTCTTTAAATGCGTAGGGGTCAATGCATGATGATAGAATTCTTGTCTTGCGTGGGAGGAACAACCAGAGAATTATACAAACGTCAATAACATGTTCCTCAAAAATACACTTAATAACCCTCATCCAACGAGTTCATCCATTTTGTAGATGGATTTGTGATCATTTTTCATCTAATTCTTAAAAAAAATCCTAAACTCAGCCTAAAAATAATAAAAATTCCCTACCAATTACTATAATGTTATTTTAATAATACTATACATATAATTTTGGGTATTACAAGCGACCCTATATTATATATAATGTGCTACCTCACATTTCTTCAAGGCTATGGTATATCAAAAATATATATAATTTTTATCAACCATGAATAAATGTCACCCTATATTTGTTCTCTCATAGTTATCTAAATTTTCGACAGTGACTTCCCCGGGCCCGATGGTAATTCACACTAATTAGACAAAACAGTGTAGTCTTGACTTGATTTTGATGAAACAATAAACTGATACACCACTTTGAAATGTGAAACCTTCAATCACTACTTTTTAGTAGATCGTAGAAACAAAGGGATACTAACCTCACGAATGGCCCCTGCAATTAAATGTGCAATAAACATTGTAAATATTTAACACAATGGTAGATATGCAATAAAATGTGAAATCGAGTGACCCATGCTAATCATGACATTATTCAGATCCATACCAATGTTTTGTGGGACTGACAGATTATGCAGAATATTCCACCACTCATGCTAACTATGAGGAATATTCCATAGAATAATCCTAGTCATGTAGAACATTGTTATGGATCTGAATAATGTTATGATTTACCCACATTCTGTATTATTTGGAATATTTATTACTACAATGATAAAATAAATGAAATTTATTTTTCTTGTGGTTGCTCTATTCATGAGTGAACAAAGTTAGAATTTTTGTGAAATTGCCTTGGCCCAAGGCATTTTGCATGGGTAAAGAATCAACCTATTTGCAAGGTCAAACTAATCACACATATCGATGTAAATTGTCAAGAAGCCTAATAAGCAATGCTTTCGCACAACGTATTAAGCATCACAACCTCGGCCTTCTCTTCATGGTCAAATCTACACATGTTACGTACATATATTCAAGCACGCTAAATTGTTCACAATCACCAAACTCTCAACGAAAGCTTACCACATGAAAAAGCAATCATTTATTGATATAAAGGTTCTCCTCCCAACCTAGAGACACACACAAAACATAACATATATGTTTTCTTATCTATACATAGTATCTAACAGTTACTTTTAGAAGTCTCAAGTCTTATTATATATAGAGTAAAGTATCCTTATATATGCATAAATCATTTCATTGTATGATCCTCTTTCTCATGTATAGATAATAGTCATCCAACTTTTCACATATCAACTTCTCATTCATCCGCGCTCCTTAGTTTTGGACATCCATCCCTACAATTTTTCGTCATGTTCAATAAGCCATTTCCCAATTAGTTCATTACACTCTTCCCCCCTCAAATCAAGTCATTGTCCTCAATTTCTCTAGACTCCTATATTAACTCCCATGATGCCCCATCCTTGGAATAGTCTTTCCACTTAATAAAAAATCTTCTGAACAACATGTTTTGTGGTGTTGCAAAAAAACATGCAAATTCAGCCAACATCGCACCCTGAAGAGCAACCTAAGATAAACATGGGAAGTACTTGATTAGGGACTGGGCACATATCTTCTCAACAAACTTACATGAAAAACATTACAAATTTTCCAGTCTTTGGGCAAATATAATGCATATGCAACTTGACCAATTTTCTTAAGAATTTGAAATGGACCACAAAATCTAGGAGACAATTTCTTGAACCTCCTAAGTTTTGATCATTCAAGGAATTAGTTGTTACTTTCAAAATACCTTCTAGCCGACATCAAATTCTCTCAAACTCCTGATCGGCACAAAACTTGGATCTCACTTCTACACCTCGCATACATTCACGGGGGGGTCACTCCATTGTCGAGTGAATACCACGTGCGAGACAATTTTGTTACCCTATATTATATGCCATAGACAATTTTAAAATTTATGATTTTTTTTCTACATATACATAACCATTGATAATATCTTTTGTATATTTTTTTGATATTTTTAGTCATCTTTAGTTTTTTTAGTAATTGTTTTAGCTCAATTCTGCGTCATTCTAGTTAGAAACGGCATGTTTTATTAAAAAAACAGATCATCAAATTTGGTTACCATTTTTTACTATGTAATAGAAACCGTGTATAGCTACACATGAAAAAAAATTGATAAAATTTTGACCCATTTTGGTGATGTTTTTAGGAAAAAGTAGATTTTTTTGTCTCGCACGTGGTATTCTACTTGACAATGGAGTGACCCCCCCGTGCATACATTGCTTAGCACATTCCAACTCCCTATGCATTTCTTCAACCATTTGATTCAAACTCTCAATTTTAGAGTTAGGAGTTGCTAGAAATAACATAGTTCGACATTTCTAACCATACAAAGCATAAAATGAATTCAACCGTTGGTTGTAAGCAAATTGTATCAAATACAACCACCAATTCCAAGATTATTGTCTTTTCTAAATGTACATTCTAAGCATGTTCTTATGATTCATGTTGATTCTCTTAGTTTGTCTGTCCAATTTTGGATGATACACAAAACTCATACTAAATTTTGGTACCACACCATTTCCAAAACCCACTCACAAATTTCCTATCTCTGTCACTATCGCCAATGGTTGCAAGGACCTTCGATGTTTCACTTGTTCCACTTTGTTGTTTGACAAGATAAACATCTCTCAACATAATTTTTCACATCAAATTCAACCCTGTCCAAATATATATATATATATATATATCATCACTACCACATATGTAGTATGAAACCCTGGATGACATGAGAGACAAATATTGTGACAATCGTCAAGGATGTCTTTGTATGATCCCCCACATCTAAAACACAAATCCTTGAGGTATAATATAAAATTTCCACACCTAGAATATAGGCGGATAATTATCAATTTCCTCTTGTGTTCTTGATTCTTTTGACAAACTTTTAAAAGGAATAGAGAAGAACACATCATCCCTATAAACCTCCTTGATATTATCAAGCATAATATCTTTCCCTAAAGACATTGCATTTACATATGGTCTATGTGGCAGAGAATTTGCCACAACATATTCATTTCCCTAGACATATTGGATCTCAAATTGATTTCTTGCATAAGTTCCGACCAACAACTTTACCTTCGATTCCGATTTGTTTGACTAGTCAAATACCGCAACCATTGATGATTGGTCTCAATCTACCTAATAGATAGTTACGCCAAACTTTCAATGCACAAATTATTGCTAATACTTCTTTCTCATGAACTATATAACTCAAATCTACAATGTTTAACTTTTTGGATCATAAGCAATCACCATGCCTTCTTGCATCAAGATAGCACCTATAGCCATGTCATTGGCATTTGTGCACAAGACCAACCCGCTTTTTAAGGGATACACGATCTTCGAGATTGGGGCTTCTGTCATAGCTTTCTTCAAAGCCTCAAGCTTGCATGACAATTACTAGTCCAAGTGAACTTTTCAAATTTTCCCTTTAACCAATTTATTATAAGGGCTGCAATCTTGACAAAATCTCTTACATATTTCCTTGTGTAAATAACCAACCCCAAAGACCACCTGACCTCGTTCTTATCCTTTGGTATGGGGCACCTAACCACAATCTTGAACTTTTCTTAAGACACCTTCGTCAAACATCACATATCCCAGGTATTCAATTTGGGTATACAAAAATTGACATTTGCTTCTCTTAGGATATAATTTATTTCTTCTCAGAACCTCAAACACCTTCTCAAGATGTCCCTTATGATCCTCCTCATTTTCGGAAAACATAAATATATTGTCCATGAATCCAAAGGTGAAGACTCCTAGATAATTTTTGAATATAGTATTCATGATATTCATAAATATGGTAGGTGCATTGGTAAATCTAAAATGCATTACCAAATATATATATAATGACCATATGGACTACAAAAATCATTTTCTCAATGTCACAATTTTTTATTATAATTTGAGTATATATATTGTCCCCAAATTAATATTTGAAATTTTTTTAGCCCCACTCATTTGATCGACCAATTCATCAAATATAGGCAATGGGTAATTATTCTTGGTGGTAAATTTATTTAGACTAAAATCCACAGAGCTATCATCCACTAAAATCGAACTATCATCTTTCTTCTTCTGAAATAATACAGGAGCATCCCATGCATACTTGTTAGGTATGATGTACCCCTTATTT
The DNA here is from genome assembly GCA_964035585.1 of Polytrichum formosum. NCBI lineage: Eukaryota > Viridiplantae > Streptophyta > Polytrichopsida > Polytrichales > Polytrichaceae > Polytrichum > Polytrichum formosum. The sequence continues at coordinate 15,436,838 of OZ037935.1, read as the reverse complement.
AACAAATCTTTTAACTAAGTTCTCAATTCAATATTTTCCTTTAAATAATGTCTATAAGGTGTCCTAGCTATGACAAGCACTAGTTTAATAGCATGATGTACCTCTCTTTGAGGTGGCATTCCTTGCAAGTCTTCAAGGAAAATATCCTAATAATCGCAATAAAGTCTTCAACAAATATTGGTTATTTGCAACATGGTTCTGTGAGCCCAATATGGTGCCCACATGAGGTGTTAACCTCAAAAGTTCAATCGACGGTTGCTTTTACCTTTTCTTCAATTAATCAAAATTCCAAAAGAAGTGAAGCTTTTGTGTTGGGCTTAAAAGGGAGGGTTGACTTCACGGCGGGGAGCCGGTAGCGGAGAGCCGGTAGTTGAAAGCCGGTATCCGGGAGCCGGTAGTTGAAAGCCGGTATCCGGGAGCCGGTAGTTGGGAACCGGTACCCGGGAGCCGGTAGTTGGGAACCGGTATCCGGGAGCCAGTAGTTGGGAGCCGGTATCCGGGAGCCGGTAGTTGGGAGCCGGTAGTTGGGAACCGGTACCCGGGAGCCGGTAGTTGGGAACCGGTACCCGGGAGCCGGTAGTTGGGAACCGGTACCCGGGAGCCGGTAGTTGGGAACCGGTACCCGGGAGCCGGTAGTTGGGAACCGGTACCCGGGAGCCGGTAGTTGGGAACCGGTATCCGGGAGCCGGTAGTTGGGAGCCGGTATCTGGGAGCCGGTACTTGGGAACCGGTATCCGGGAGCCGGTAGTTGGGAGCCGGTAGTTGGGAGCCGGTAGTTGGGAACCGGTACCCGGGAGCCGGTAGCGAAGAGCCGGTAGTTGGGAGCCGGTACCCGGGAGCCGGTAGTTGGGAGCCGGTAGTTGGGAACCGGTATCCGGGAGCCGGTAGTTGGGAACCGGTACCCGGGAGCCGGTAGTTGGGAATCAATATCTGGGAGCTAACTCTGGTGGCAGGGGAAAAGAAAGGACGAAGGCGGAAAGGAGACAAAAGGGGGGCCCAGGGCGGTTCAACATTAGGCCTTGAGGCACATAAGTTTGAGATCTGGTTAGGCCTTGAGGCACATTAGTTTGAGATCTGGTTAGGCCTTGAGGCACATTAGTTTGAGATCTGGTTAGGCCTTGAGGCACATTAGTTTGAGATCTGGTTAGGCCTTGAGGCACATTAGTTTGAGATCTGGTTAGGCCTTGAGGCACATTAGTTTGAGATCTGGTTAGGCCTTGAGGCACATTAGTTTGAGATCTGGTTAGGCCTTGAGGCACATTAGTTTGAGATCTGGTTAGGCCTTGAGGCACATTAGTTTGAGATCTGGTTAGGCCTTGAGGCACATTAGTTTTGAGATCTGGTTAGGCCTTGAGGCACATTAGTTTGAGATCTGGTTAGGCCTTGAGGCACATTAGTTTTGAGATCTGGTTAGGCCTTGAGGCACATTAGTTTGAGATCTGGTTAGGCCTTGAGGCACATTAGTTTTGAGATCTGGTTAGGCCTTGAGGCACATTGGTTTGAGATCAAGTTAGGCTTTGGGGCACATTAGTCTGAGATCAGGTGGGCTTTAATCAGGTTGAGGCCTTTGGGCAGACTGGATGGAGATTGGGTTTCGGCCTTGAGGTAATGTGAATAGAATTTAGAGCTACGGAGGATTTATGCTTCGTCCTGGGCAGCTGCAAGGGAATTCGGAGCTAAGAAGGACTGAGGCCTCGGCCTGGGTCAGCTGCAAAGGGGGTCAGGGCTGGGAATGTAAGCCAGAAGTGTGAAGTGGATTCGACCTCTTGAGAATCAAAGGGGGAGTCATTTGGGAAATAGGAGGTTTTAAGTTGAGTTGATAATGGCAAGGTCCCAATACCTTGCAATGTTGTAAGGTGGGTAGTGGGCATTTTGAAGGATACAGTAGGTAGGGCTTAATGTACTTCCAGAATGTGGAAAGTGCCCTCGGGTTTAGGAACCACATTAGTGATTCCGATGACACATGCAATATGTAAGAGGTTAGAAGAGGAAAAAATGGACTGTGGTTGTGAGTAAAATGGGTGCATATGTATTTTTTCAATACTAATGCCTTATGAGGTTGAATAAAGAGAGTGTGCTTGCATTTAAGTCATTGGGTTATGAGTATGGAGGTTCCCACGCTAAGTTTCTACAAGGACATGTGAGCCATGGATTCCCATCCGGACCACAGACGCTAAGGGTGGGGATTTATGGCTGACATAAATGGTGCGTCCGCCGGGAGTTAAGCAAGATTAGTAGTCAAGACTTGGAGGCGATTAGGGAAGACTTGGAGACACGACCTCGTGAGAGAGGAAAGAGCACTTAGCTCATGGTAAGTGTCTTACTTAGAGTTTTTGATCTTTGTCATTGACTAGTTTATTTCATTTTCCTTATTTCCTTGGAATGAATTGCATATTTCCTTTATGCATTTTATTTTGAGGAGGGAGCGCGGCTAAGGTATGTCCTCAACCTTTTTGGGGATTTGCTAAAAACATAAAAATAACCTATGATCGTTAGTTCACTAAAACCTTAGAGGGATAATTAAATTTAGGAAGATTGGACTTTGATGCTCACCACGGGGTGAGTCTCCCAGTCTTGATATTTGAAGTTGATGTTTTAGATTAGAATTGTTGGTTTAGAAATTGTTGTGGTTGATGTCACATCGAGTCACGGTCGAGGGTGAGTGCTAACTTGCAGGGGTAAGCGAATTGATTAAGGTATGACATTTCTTCAAAGTGAATTGGCTAAGTAATTAAGGAATGATTTTAGTACTCGTCTTTGTTGTTATCTGTTGTAGAGGGTAATTCCCTAGTCATCACATTGTGTTAGAGATGAGAGGGTGATTCCTCGGTCTTCAATGTGGTATATGACGAAGGTCAGCCCCTCACTCTCGGTATCGTGGTGAGTGTCAGCTGGAGGAAAGGTTTTAGAGGTGATGCTCTAGCCCAACCAAAAATTGACATGAACATGCCTATCCCCTGTTTGGGATTTTTCACTTAAGTGGGCTTGCAGGTTCTTTTTCCTCACCTCCCTAATATTTAAGTCACACCAAGAAAAGTGATAACATTAAGGAGTGAAGTGGTGAGGATTATGTTTGGTCAAGTGAGGGTTGATCGATTTCGTGGGGAATGCAAGGTAAGACTCGATCTCAAAAACCAAGCTTGATATTAGGATTAGACAAATCCACACGTAGAAGGAGATTATCTAAGATTAGTGAAGTTGTAGAAGAAGTTGATGTTAAATTAGAAAGTTGTTTGAATGTTGAGCCTAGTTTTAGTCCATTGCTAGAGACATTAGAATTAGAGGCTCAATCTGAGAGAGAGGTGACTCCCTCCAAGTTGAGTGGTGAGACATCATCGGAGACTTATACATTTGGGAAGGAAATTCCGGTGGGCATTGATAGAGAAGTAGAAGAGAACATACCAGTCACCATGGATCAGGATCGCGGGCCGGATCCGCCACCCATACCTCCTATGCTACCCATTGATCCGTTGGTGAGGCCGAGAGGTCTACCCATCGTGGTTCCACAAAACTTGCCGGCGGTGGACATGCCATCCCACCTCCCCAAGTTTTATGGAACTAAGGATGAGGATCCTTCTAGGCACATGGAGAGGTACATTGAGAGGTTGGCTAGCTCTCTTGTGACTAATCCGGGATATTGGTTGGTATGGTTTCCTACCACTCTAGAGGGTGAGGCTTATGAGTGGTATAGGGACCATGCCGAGGGACATTTTAGAGGATGGGAGCAATTGCAAAGGGAGTTTTTGAATGAGTTTCGGCCGGAGGTTGGTCAAAGCACGGCATTGAGGGCATTGGCTTCGTTGAAGCAAGGTAGGGAAGAGGAGATTTCGGCCTACATTAGGAGGTTTGATTTGGTGTGTACACGCTTCGTGGGCACTATGCTTAACGATGACACCCTTAAACAATTCTTCATCCAAGGATTTTTTAAGGCGGGGACCATTCGAGGTGTATTGGAGAGGAATCCTCAGACATTGGCGGATGCCAAAGCGGCGGCTAGGGAGATGGAACGTATGGACAGAGATTACGAGAAGTTGTGGCGAAGGGAGGATGAATCAATACCCCAATTCATTCCCATTCGACCAATTGTGGAGGGACAATTAGGTAGGCAAGGGAGTCAAGGTCAGTATGCCTTCATGGACACAGGTCCACGGCCGCTAGCAGCTAGGGAGCCGGCACCACTCTTAGCATTGCCCGCCCCAAAGATCGATGCACACATTGAGGAGGTGGAAAAGAGGCTAGGTGCTAGTCAGTTGGGATTTCAGGAGGCCATGATTAAACAAATGCAGAGCCTTACAGATCAGATGTCATTGATGATTAGGAGTCAGCAGCCAGGTCCTCCGCCTCCAGTTGAGTCGGGTAAGCATGCTTCGGGATTGTGGTGTGTGCAGTGTGGCCAACCTGGGCACACCAGGCAGTTTTGTCGAGTTGGACAGACCCGCGATCAAAGAAACAACGGTGGCCCACCTCCACAAAATCAGAGAGGCCCAGGTCAAAATCAATATGGTCAAGGCAACTATAGGGGACCTCCTCCTAGAGGACAAGGTGGTCAAAATGTGGAAAGAAAGGAGTTCCATCCTTTTTGTGGGAGATGGCATGCACTGGGTCAGTGTTGGTCTGAAGGACCAGGTTATGGGTGTAGCAATTGTGGGGGGAATCATCCTTCGGACGAGTGTCGACAACCTGATAAAGTCATTAGCATGCCCAACACGGGGGTCAACCTACAACAACAAGTTAAAGACAACATGAGAGGGGCTAGGCCACAGGGCGGACCTCCTAACGAGCTTAGGCCACCCAATCTATACTATGACCATGGAAATGCAAGGCAGACATTCCATCCCCCTACGGAATTGCAAACGGCAACCGGATACATTCCGATTCAGAATAGACCAGGTGGTCCACAACAGTTCAACAATAGGAGGCCAACTCCTCCCACCGATCCGGGTCCGTCGAGTTCTCAGGATGTTAGGTTCGTGGATGGTGTCACTGAGCCGCATTATGATGAGTCTATTGCCTACCAAGTGGGTGTTGAAGACGAACAAGGTCAATGGCCTCCACACACCAACGCCATCACCTACGAGTTGAGGAGTTTGGCAGATGAGGTCACTCATGAGGCTCCGGCATTAGCAGTCACCACTAGAGCTATGCGGGGAAACATTGAAGTAGAAAAGGTTGTGGAAGGACAGGAGGATTGCTCTTCGGACGAAGGACCTAACCTTTCGGATTTGGATAAAATAGCTAGAAGAGCCACTAGGGAATTAGAGAGGGAGAATGAGATTGTTCAGGATAGGGATAGGCCAAATGTCATTCATGATTTATATGGCAGTGAGATGGGAGAATGGGAAGGACCTAGCATCCCTTTGGATGAGTTTGATAGGGTAGAAAAGACCAAGGTCGGAAGACCTGAGGGATATGATTTGTGGGCCGATCTTAGCTCATTGAAGGCCGACATAACCTTCGGCCAATTGTTAGAGATATCACCCATGACTCGTAAAACTCTTAAGGAGGGTATGCCGGTAACTAGGAGGACTAGGAAGGTAAAAACTAGAGTGGCCGCGAGAGTCCAACTACAAGGGAAAGGGCGTGACCTCAAAGCAATTGAGATAGAAGTGATGGTGGTGGACAAGGTGGTTCCGAAGGTGTTAGTTGATGGAGGTAGTGGGTTAAACATTTTGCCGGAGCACACCATGAAAAGGTTGGGCCTTAACCTTACTGGTCCGTCACCGTTCATCATCAACATGGCGAATCAAACTCCGGCGGTGCCTCTGAGAATGATAAAGGACTGTAGGATTAGCACCGGAGGGGAGGAGTATGTGGTTACTTTCCATGTCATCAAAATGCATTCTAACAAGGATACATTTCCCATTTTGTTGGGTAGGCCTTGGTTGAGGATGTCGGATGCGGTAGTGGATTGGGGAGGAATTAAGCCGTCCATTACTTATGGTCCTAAGGACAATAGAGTCAAAGTGTCTATAGGGTCACTAGGAAGTTGGGTTAGGGAACAACTCTCTTCATCGTCCGAGGATGAAGAGGAAGGCAAAGAGAAAGATGAAAGTAGTAACAAGAAGAATGAGGCACTAGTTGGAGTTGTCCATTCATGCGGACATGGAACTATGGTAGATTCGGGGTCAAGTAGCTTGGGCCCCAGCTTCTATTATTTGGGCGACAATGGGGAGTATGCACAGTGGTTGAGGGACTATCCCGAATCGGAGCATGACATTATGATGATGTCCTATCATGTCTGTTTGAACGAGGAGAGGCTTAGCTCAAGGAGGGCGGAATATTCCTTGTTGGAGCCATGTGAGGTGCTTACCGAGGAGGAATGGATTAGAGGAGGATTGACACCTTGGGTAGATAGTGTGGATGAGAGTGATGTGAGTGTAGTACATGTGGATGGGACTCAGGATGAGGGGGTTATCATTGAGGCCGCAAGGTTGGAGGAACCTTTGCACTTCAAGACCACATCAATGGGCATCGTGGCGGGTCAAGATGTTAAGGATTACCCTAAGGTACCTCCGGATTGGTATAGAAACAAGGATGAGCAAACACATGTGTCGGAGGTAGATTGGAAATATGTGGATGTGAGAATGAAGAATGGGAAGGTTAGACAAATGAAAATGGGGTCTAAGTTGGGGGAGAAGGAAATCAAGGAATATGGTGATTTGGTGGACGAGTTTAGTGACACCTTTGCTTGGTCGTATGATGAGCTTAGGGGTATCCCGAGAGAGATGGTGGAGCATCGCATTCCTTTAATTCCGGGCGCTAGGCCAATTAGACAAAAGGAAAGAAGAATGAATCCACAATTACAATTGTTGGTTAAGGCGGAGTTGGAAAGATTGTTGAAGGCCGGGTTTATCAAGCCAGTGGAAATCACGGATTGGGTCTCTCCAATGGTTTTGGTGAAGAAAAAGAACGGGAAGTTGAGGGTGTGCGTGGATTATAGGAAATTAAATGCATGTACCCAAAAGGACCACTTCCCACTACCATTCATCACACTATTGTTGGAAGAGGTAGGTGGTCATGCGAGGTACACATTCATGGATGGATATGCGGGCTACAACCAAATTTCTATTGCCCTTCAAGACATCCACAAGACGGCTTTCACCACTCCTTGGGGAACTTTTGTTTGGGTGGTCATACCATTTGGGTTATGTAATGCCCCGGCCACATTTCAAAGATTGGTCATGTACATCTTCACTGACTTATTGTTCAAATCCATGACTGTATTTGTGGATGATTTTAGCACTCAGAGTGATGCTAGTGACCATTTACAGTGTGTTAGGGAAGCCTTGATTAGATGTAGGAGGATGCGGCTAGCGTTGAACCCGGATAAGACTTTCTTGGGTGTGAGTCGGGGGGTGTTACTTGGGTATGTGGTTAGTGAGAAAGGTAGGGAACCGGATTCGGAAAAGATTGAGGTCATAAGTGGGTTGGCACCTCCAACCAATGCCAAGGGGATTGCTAAGTTGCTAGGTCATATGGGTTGGTATCGGGACTTGATTCCTGACTACGCTAAGATTGCGGTTCCTATCACTCAATTGCTTAGAAAAGATTGTAGGTTTGAGTGGACCGAGGCATGCCAGAGGGCATTTGAGGAGTTGAGGGATAAGTTGAGCACTTATCCGGTTTTGAGACCACCCGATTGGGATAAACCTTTCCATGTGTTTTGTGATGCTAGCAATGTGGCGGTAGGTAGTGCACTTTGTCAGTCCACGGGGGAGAAGGGTAAGGATCAACCCATTGCCTATGCTAGTAAGCAATTGACACCGGCTGAGAGGAACTATTCTACCACGGAGAGGGAGTGTCTGGCTATGGTGTTTTCTGTCAAGAAGTTTAGGCATTATCTCATGTGCAACCCGGTCGTATTTTTTGTGGATCACATGGCCATCAAATACTTGGTCAACAAAGCGGAGCTAAGCGGAAGACTAGCTAGGTGGGTTTTGTTGCTGGAGGAGTTCGACTACACGGTGGAATACAAACCAGGGCGTATGCATTTACAAGCTGACCACTTGTCTAGGTTGTCAGAAAATGTAGGCATTAGCCCAGTGGATGATGGGTTAGTTGATGACAATCTTTTTGTTGTTACCGCACAACCCGAGTGGTATGCCGGTATTGTGGAGTTTTTGACAACTCAGCAGTTGCCATTGGATTGGACCAAAGAGGATAGAAGAAAAGTTAGAGTTAATAGTAGACACTTTGCAGTGGTGGGCCATAGGTTGTTTAGGAGGGGAGCTGATGGATTGTTGAGGAGATGTGTGTCGGAGGCAGAGGTGCCCTCCATCTTGGCCGCATGTCATGATAGTGCCTGTGGGGGGCATTTCTCCGGACAACTTACGGGTCAAAAGATTCTTAGAGCAGGTTACTTTTGGCCGACCTTGTTTAAGGATGCACATGAGTATGTTAAGCGTTGTGACGCTTGTCAGAGGTATGCGAGGAACGACCTCCGAATGGAGATGCCCCTTCATGTGTCCTTACCTCTAGTTCCCTTTGAGAAGTGGGGAATTGATTATGTGGGTGAGGTTCATCCCCATTCCTCAAAGGGAATGGCTTACATTGTGGTCGCCACCGAATATCTCACCAAGTGGGCGGAGGCTAAGGCGGTCAAGACCGACACAGCTGCACATGCAGCCGCATTCATGTATGAGAACATCATCTCGAGGTTCGGGTGCCCGAAGATTTTAGTGAGCGACAGGGGGACTCATTTCTTGAATTCCTTAATTCAAGAAATGACTGACAAATTCCAAATCAACCATAGGAAAACCACTCCTTACCACCCGCAGACTAATGGTCAGACGGAGCGCGTCAACGGAATATTGGTGGGCATCCTTCGCAAGACGATTCTTGATTCTAAGAGGGATTGGGACGTTAAGTTAACCGCGGCATTGTGGGCGTATAGGACGACCTTCAAGGTGACAACTCAGGCGACCCCTTTTTCATTGGTGTATGGATTGGAGGCCACACTTCCCATCGAGTTTGAGGTGGAGTCACTTAGAGTCGCCATTGGCTCACGCCTGACGGATAGTCAGTCCTTGAAGAATCGATTGACCGACCTTGAGGAGTTGGACGAGAGGAGAAGGATGGCAGCTCAGCATGTTGAGGCCATCCAACGACGGAGGAAGATCACCTTCGACAAACATCACAAGAAGAGAGTCCTACGGCCAGGTATGATGGTGTTAATTCAAGATGCCAGGAAACTCGAATTCCCGGGTAAGTTTGATGCAGTTTGGTTGGGGCCGTACCTCATTCGGGAGGCATTCTCGAACAACTCGTTGCAATTGGAGACATTGAATGGCGAGAGCTTTCCGACGCGCACATCCGGCAGTAGGTGCAAGGAGTACAGGGCCTGAGGTGACGACTTGCCTGCGCAGCAAGTGATTTTGGATTCATTCCCCGATGGTCGCCAATTATGTGAGCCCAATATGGTGCCCACATGAGGTGTTAACCTCAAAAGTTCAATCGACGGTTGCTTTTACCTTTTCTTCAATTAATCAAAATTCCAAAAGAAGTGAAGCTTTTGTGTTGGGCTTAAAAGGGAGGGTTGACTTCACGGCGGGGAGCCGGTAGCGGAGAGCCGGTAGTTGAAAGCCGGTATCCGGGAGCCGGTAGTTGAAAGCCGGTATCCGGGAGCCGGTAGTTGGGAACCGGTACCCGGGAGCCGGTAGTTGGGAACCGGTATCCGGGAGCCGGTAGTTGGGAGCCGGTAGTTGGGAACCGGTACCCGGGAGCCGGTAGTTGGGAACCGGTATCCGGGAGCCGGTAGTTGGGAGCCGGTATCCGGGAGCCGGTACTTGGGAACCGGTATCCGGGAGCCGGTACTTGGGAACCGGTATCCGGGAGCCGGTAGTCGGGAGCCGGTAGTTGGGAGCCGGTAGTTGGGAATCAATATCTGGGAGCTAACTCTGGTGGCAGGGGAAAAGAAAGGACGAAGGCGGAAAGGAGACAAAAGGGGGGCCCAGGGCGGTTCAACATTAGGCCTTGAGGCACATAAGTTTGAGATCTGGTTAGGCCTTGAGGCACATTAGTTTGAGATCTGGTTAGGCCTTGAGGCACATTAGTTTGAGATCTGGTTAGGCCTTGAGGCACATTAGTTTGAGATCTGGTTAGGCCTTGAGGCACATTAGTTTGAGATCTGGTTAGGCCTTGAGGCACATTAGTTTGAGATCTGGTTAGGCCTTGAGGCACATTAGTTTGAGATCTGGTTAGGCCTTGAGGCACATTAGTTTGAGATCTGGTTAGGCCTTGAGGCACATTAGTTTGAGATCTGGTTAGGCCTTGAGGCACATTAGTTTTGAGATCTGGTTAGGCCTTGAGGCACATTAGTTTGAGATCTGGTTAGGCCTTGAGGCACATTAGTTTTGAGATCTGGTTAGGCCTTGAGGCACATTAGTTTGAGATCTGGTTAGGCCTTGAGGCACATTGGTTTGAGATCAAGTTAGGCTTTGGGGCACATTAGTCTGAGATCAGGTGGGCTTTAATCAGGTTGAGGCCTTTGGGCAGACTGGATGGAGATTGGGTTTCGGCCTTGAGGTAATGTGAATAGAATTTAGAGCTACGGAGGATTTATGCTTCGTCCTGGGCAGCTGCAAGGGAATTCGGAGCTAAGAAGGACTGAGGCCTCGGCCTGGGTCAGCTGCAAAGGGGGTCAGGGCTGGGAATGTAAGCCAGAAGTGTGAAGTGGATTCGACCTCTTGAGAATCAAAGGGGGAGTCATTTGGGAAATAGGAGGTTTTAAGTTGAGTTGATAATGGCAAGGTCCCAATACCTTGCAATGTTGTAAGGTGGGTAGTGGGCATTTTGAAGGATACAGTAGGTAGGGCTTAATGTACTTCCAGAATGTGGAAAGTGCCCTCGGGTTTAGGAACCACATTAGTGATTCCGATGACACATGCAATATGTAAGAGGTTAGAAGAGGAAAAAATGGACTGTGGTTGTGAGTAAAATGGGTGCATATGTATTTTTTCAATACTAATGCCTTATGAGGTTGAATAAAGAGAGTGTGCTTGCATTTAAGTCATTGGGTTATGAGTATGGAGGTTCCCACGCTAAGTTTCTACAAGGACATGTGAGCCATGGATTCCCATCCGGACCACAGACGCTAAGGGTGGGGATTTATGGCTGACAGGTTCAAACTCATTTGAAATCTTACAAATATCAAATGCAAAGACTTCTTGTTCATTTCTTAAACACCTTTTTATATGTGTAGCGGATACTAAAGTTAATTTGGGTAGAGCTCTCTTACATTTGATCTCGAAGGATTTGTTGTCATAATTTTTGCCATGAACTTCCTCTCCATGTTTGCAAGCAATCCATGCGTCCACGACATTGTGTCATGACATTCCCCGCATGACATGATATTGACCCATGTCCAAATTTCAAAATCTGCAATGGTTTGTGTTTCTTGCAATACCGCGTGAACTTCCAATAATTGACACTCAATTGATCTCTACTCACCATTAAGTAAGAAACTTGCAAGGTTCTATCTTGGTGACATCAAGGTATGGGGTGACCTTGGCTTAATCAACATAGTAGTTGGTCAATTACCAATGGACCCTTGAATCTAGAGCATTGCAAATTCATTCACTACCTACTCCTTACAAATTGTAGTGGTCGTACGAACATTTTTTTTGCCCTTGGACATGATTGGTGTTTCAACCTCCATCACCAATGTCATTGACTACTTTGGACGTTTGCTAGTTGGTGGCAACAATCCTTAGCAAGGTATCCCAACTCACGGTAGTTGTAGCACAAACATTTCTTTTAGTGTTTTGTTTGGTCTTTGTAGTTGAGTTTCCCACTCGGTTGGATGTTGTTTTGTCCTTACGCGTGAAAACCTTTGGGACATCTTCCAATTCCCAATCTTCTTCCCATTGCTCCAATCCTTATAGGAGACATCAATAGAAGTCTTCAAGTCTCTTTGGCTAACCGAACATTCTTAGCCTCAAATCTTAAGGCCATGCTATGGGCTTTTCTGAGAGTATAAGGCTTGAAAGCTTGAAATCTTATTTGATTGAACTTCGGAGGTTGTAACACAAAATATTTATTTGCCTTTGTCAAACAAATATAGTAAATATGCAACCAACTCATTGAACCTATTTTTGTACTTGCGATCGACAATGCACCATGTTGAAGTCTTTCAAATGCTCTTTCATATTTTGAATATGATCACACGATAAAAACAACCCCTTAAAATTAACCACGTTTCCACTAGACTTTTGTTGGCATCCTCTCTATCAGTCTTAACACAAGTCCACCAAAAATGGCCTCATTCTCTCGGGAAAACAAAATCGCCTTCACTTTTTCTTTCTTTTAAAACTCTTCATTGAACACGTTTTCTATCATTCCTAAAAATGATAGAATTATCTTGGGCTTAAGATTAACTCCACCAAAGAAAGATGGTGGTCGCATGCTCTTACATATGTTGTGCAAAAAATTGTTATTTATCTTCGTTCACCTCCTTCTCTTTGTTTTCTTCCCACTTTTCAATTTCTTCTCTCTCTTTGCTTTCTTCATGTTCTTTGTTTTCTTCCCTTTCTTTGTTTTAGTCTCTCTGTGCTCTTCCCGTCTAGAATGATTCTACCTACCTTAGGAGGACGCGATGAGTGGACAGAGGAAGAGGAAGAACTATGACATAAAGGAGATTTGCCTTTCCTTTTTTCTTCTCATGAACATATGTATGTTTCTTCATAGCCATGACAATGGCTTGGGAGATTGCATCAAGAATTGGTTGAGACAATGGCTCAATGTTGTGAACCCCATTTTTTGATTGTTTTCAGTTGGAGAACGACCAAATGAAACCATAGTGCTAAAGAAAATTGCAACACTACAAAAAATCATGAGCACAATGCAACACAATGCAAATCAACAAAATACAACACTTTGATTTCAAAATTGTAATGTGCCTCTATTCAAGCGCATTAAATTGTTCACAATCACCAATATCTCATTTGAAACTTATCACACACATAAGCAATCATTTACTTATCTAAAAACTCGCCTCCCAACTTTGAGACACACACAAAACATAACACATACTTTCTCCTTCCCCCGAGTCCTATCTAAATGTAGTACCTAAGAGATATTTCTAGAAGTCTCAAGTCTTGCTATGTGTAGACCAAAATCTCCTTATCTACATACATAGATCATATCACTATATGATCCTCTATCTCATAAGTTAAGGTAGAATTTGGCATTGTGTTTTAAGAACACAAATGTCCATAGTAAACCAAACTGTCAAAAACTGACTAGTTGGTCACAAATTTTTGTAAGGGAAAAAGATATGCCAGTTTACTAGTTGACGTTAAATTTGTCCCTAATGCAATTAGTTGTTAGAACGTCCACTAGTTGGTTTATATTGTTTTACTACTGAACAATCTATTCAGTAGTAGTAATTATTTGGTGTTAGTAACTTAGTTGGTCAAAAAATGACTTGTAGGCCCAAAATTATTAAAATGCCATTGTGAGTCTTTTATTAGTTGACCGTTTTTTATGACAATGTGTCAGCTGGTCATGAACTAGACAGAGGGCAAAAACACATCAAGACAGCTAGTTGCAGCGTTTTGACAGGGTGGCAACCTACCAAATTGACCCACCTAGTAGGCAGTTGTTTTGAAGTATATAAGGATTGTCCTAGAGCCTTTTGGCTCTCTTAGTACACATATGTGAAGATAGCTTAGACTCTTAGAGAAGGTGTGTATGCTTGTAAATTTTAGATCTGGATGTGTAGCATCCTGGAAATGTGTGGCAGCCTGGACGAACAACAGTCCTAGAAAAACAAGCAGTAAAGTGTTGAAAGAGAGATTTAAAGAGTAGATTCATGGTTGGTATTCTCCTATTACTGCTCTTCTTGTAAGCTAACATAGTCCTTAGTGTTGGCAAGATGAAGGTGTTCAATGTGTTATTGAAAATGTGCATCGGACAGCTTGTGATGTAGTACCAAAGAATGCATTAGAAAGTAGAAAGAGTGGGTATGCACGGACGTGACGTTCATGGGAGGACGTCCATAGCAAGTAGTTAGAATGACATGAAAAATGTATCATAGGTTGGTAGAAGGTTAGAGAGGCCAGATCCGAACTCGGTTTGCGGAAACCACCTTCAGAAATTGGCCGATCTGACCAAAAACGTTAGTTGGTCGGAAATATGCAAGTGGTTAGAATGACCCAAAAACTCTACCATAGGTCGGTAGAATGTTAGAGAGGTCAGATCCGGACTCGGTTTGCGAAAACCACCTTCGGAAGTTGGCGGATCTAACCAAAAACGTGAGCTGGTCGGAAATATGAAAGTGGTCAGAATGACCCAAAAACTCTACCATAGGTTGGTATAAGGTTAGAGATGCCATATCCAAGCTTATATTGTGGAAACGACCTCCGGAAGTTGGCCGATCAGGCCAAAAACGTGAGCTGGTAGGTAATGTCAAGTGCATATTTTCGAGCCTTAAACGGAAGTTTTAGGGGATTATATGTCAAAGGAGCTTTCTAGGGATGGACTAGCTTGGGAGGTGCTTTTGCAAGACTTGGATGTGACTAGCGGCGAACTAGTTAATGGAGCAAGGAAGGAGTGCGAAAACCCATTTAACCCCTAAAGGACCAGGCGTCCAATTTTGGACATTTTCGGTATTTTTGTGTAGGCCAGAACTCAGAGATCTACACCGATGTGAATGAAAATAATTGCAATGGATGCACACTGGACAGAGAAATGCAACCCAGAAAAAAAAATTCAAAAAAACAATAATTTGGTGTTTGTAAATGTGATGTAAATGTTCAAAATGCACTATTTGGCACTATACAACTGCCCAAAACTGTTCAAATATCCAATGAACTTGCGGCATGGTCGAATCTTGGGCAGCCTTTATGTGGCCCCATTTTTTATTATGTAAAGGGTGCGATGTATGGGGGGAGGGGGCACATACATAGAGGGGGTATATAATGACACCATAGCCATGAAAGAGGGTGGTATGGGGCATGCAATATTGAGAATGAAATATATAAATGGTTTTGGGCCACGGTACGAAAGGGTGGGATAAGAATCTCCATTGTCCACACCCTTTTTCCTTGTGTGCCCGCCATCCACAACTTCCTAAGTAGTTTAAATTGCATTTAAATTCAAGAATGACATCATAAATTTGCAAAAAAATTATGCATACCCTTATTGGTTTTTGTTGCATACATCCACCGTACGGATTTCAATGCCGTTTTATGCATGTATATTATTTAAACAATCGCAATATTTTCATTATTTTGTAGTTGTATAGAAAGCAAGGCCCATATAGCCAGCAAATTAGATTGAAATGACGGTTTGTCAGCACTAATAGTTGCCCAAGTCTGCGACTTTCAGTGTTGTTGCAAAATGTTGCCTAAAAAACGAATATAATAATGGCAAGACATGTTCAAAGTGGTCAAGCAATGTTCGGGCAACTCAAGAATACCATCAAACCATCGAAAGACATATCAATCTTAATGGACGAAATTTACATAAAGGGATGGATATTTTTCCCTATTGTACTTGATAAAGCTAACAACCATTCCATAAGGTTGGAAACCATCAAATGTTTGCCACACTCTATGCACCATCCCATACATGACAGTGGCTCGAATTTCCTTTAGATCCGTCCAAATCATGCTTGGTCCTTTAGGGGTTAACATCATGTATAGATAATAGTTATCCAACTTCTCATCCATCAACTTCTCTTCATTCACGCTCCTTAGTCTTGGACATCCATCCCTATAATTTTCCATCATCCTCAAGAATCCAATTTTCAATTAGTCCATTACAATGTATCCGCCTCTTGAATTGGCATGCACTTTTATGTGTGTACGGCCCACTTTATATTTGGGGCCGGATTGAGGGCCGACATGAACTCCAAGAATTTCAACCAATAGGATTGCTTGGTTCATCAAATCTAGCCCCAAGGACTACATACTAGAGATTGGCAAGAACAATTACTCATCTTATGTGGCGTCCTAGGTGGCAAAGAATTCGCACTAAATCTTCGAGCTGGCTTGAAAAAATCGGGATGAGGTTTTCCTTGGTTCCAACTCTCAACATGGGCCGGATTGGGCTCATCTGTTGGATAATGAACATCTCTACCGTCAAACCATGGAAGGTTAATTCTCTTCACTAAACTTTCCCCTCGAGAACATCGAGACCTGAAATTGGACCTCATCACTTTACACATGTGACAAGGTTGGACCCGAAAGAAGTTGATGAAGTTGGGCCGGATTGAAGGCTTAATGCTTGAGAATCAGGAAGTGCTCGGGGCCATACCATTGTCAAAGTAGTGCGCGTTCGTTCATTTGGGCCCTGAGTATATAACCATGGGATGCCCCAACTAGTGCAAATTCAAACCGAATGTGCACTTAGTTGTAGCATCCCATGGTTACATTCTCGGGACCCACACGAACCAACGCACATTGCTTAATAATGTTATGCCGGCCCCAAGCCGTTTATAAAAATCATGTTTATACTTTTACTAGAATCGGTGCACAAACAGTGGCATTTTTTTTTGTTCAAAGAACAATATTTTTGGCTTAAACAGATGTGGAAACTGCATGTAGCATGGCAAAGAGGAGAAGGCCTACTTATAAAATGGGCTCACCCAATTTGAGTCAAGGGAGACCGTGAGCAACCAAGCTTCTCCGCAGTAGGAAATTTGAACATGGCAAGTAAGTGCCACTCGCTGCAATTTTTATAACACGTAATAAGGGAGGAGGAGCAGGCATAGTATACTAGGGTCCAGGTCAAAGAAACTCTGGGTCCAAAAGACCCCTGCATGACCCTTACCTTGGGACTCGTGACCGGAGCCAAGCTTAAAGTCCGATTTCTCACATTGGGTGCAAATTGTGCTCAAGTCCGCATCGCCACAATTTAGCGGGAAAGTAGTGCTACATTTGCAATGACATTCTTCAACCCTTTTAGGTCATGCTCGGCGGGGCCAGCACCTGGAGGCAAGCATCCTAGAATGGTGCCATAATATATTTCGAATTTGCAGTCAAAATCAACACGATGAAGACGAGCCTTGGGAACAGGGTCGGGGAGAACCGGCGGTTAGTTACAGATGAACCGGTTGAGTTTGAGAAATAACCGGTTGAAGTTCGAGACTTCAGGAGAATCACCGGTCGATTTAGAGGAATCTATAGAATATACCTCAAATGAATGAATGCGAAACCGGAGGATGTCAACATGTAGCCGGTTGGATCTAGAATCACTAGGATCTTGACCGACTATGCCCAAAAACTTCCCGGGCACGTTCTGCTTGGGAAATTTGTTGCGGGCCGACCAGGTCAACAAAGTTCAATTAAGTGAAGTCAAACCATGCAATCAACTTTTATTTCAGCTTTTAACCGTGTAACCAAGTTTAATAAAGGCTCCGTAGGCTGGTGGACCTGACACCAACAACAGGCCAAACGCCAACCCATGATGACAAACGGACACTGAAGAATGTTTGAGTGTCACCTCAAATTTCCATACTTTGGATTCAAGCACTTCAGTGTCACATGCGTAATAGTGTCACTCGCCCTATTTTGAAGCACATGCTAGGTTACATTGATGATTAACAACTTCACCGTAAGTGCCAGCTCATGACACTTGTCGTTTAAGTGTGTTTACTATTATCTTGGTATGAGTATGTTCAATAGTGTTACGAGGTGCATGCATGTGCCATGCAATGGTTTGCAAGTTGACTAAGGGGCGCTTCACACTATGGCCGAAGTTCGAGAGGCCGTCGATTTCCACCAATCATATTGCAAGAAACCAAGAGTTCGGCCTCTCGACCCTTCACACTAAGGCCAAAGTCCAAAGGCTGTCGCAATTCAAAATGCTTACTTTTTGACGAAGGCAACGGACTCTCGAAGGAAGTTTGGGTCGGACGGGGATGGAAACCCAAACTATGGTCAAGAGGCCGTCGGTTTTTTTAATTAAAAAATCAATTATTGACAAGATCTTGGATGTTAGATTAGAGGGGTTGTTTTAGACAAGGAATAAAGTGGAATGCTCCTTTGGGTTTGAACGTTGGGCTTGGCCTTTGGAGTCTTCACACTATGGCTGTCCAAGTCGAGAGGCCGTGGGAGTTCATGGCCAAAGGTTTGGACTTTGGGCTTGGCCTTTGGAGGCTTCACACTATGCCCGCCCGAAGGCTTCACATACTATATTTTATTGGCTATTTTCAACCCATTTTGTTGGACTCTCAACAAAGTTTGCCCACTCAATCCCACAGGCCTCTCGACTCGGATGGCCATAGTGTGAAGCGGCACTAAAGTGTACACAAATGACACTTGCCATTAGTATGCTTAAGAATATCTTCCTCTTGCATACTCAAATGTAAACACATGACACTTGTCATTGGTACGTTTAGAAATACCTTCCCCTTGCATACTAAAACGCAAGACTATCATCTAATGTATCCCAATGTGCTACTCTAAATGTTATAATGCAAATATTTTTTCACTTGAAGAAGTTGCTTGTGTTGACGAATGGAATCATATTGGCAATTAGCGGGCGTGACACTTTGAGACCTCTAGGCATCTAGTTTAGGCCCTTCGTGAATAGTGTACGTGACACTAACTACCATTCACAGTGTAGTTTAAACTCCTAGAATCCAGAATAATGCCACTAGCCAATAGGATTGCTCAATTTCATTGTTTTTTTGTTGGTCTTGGATCCTAATCTAAATCCACCTCAAGGATGGGATGGGTTGACATTAGGGTCCAAGTCAAAGAAACTTGGAATCCAAACACCCTTTCATGAACTTTACTTTTGGACTCAACGTTGGACCCAAGCTTCAAGTTTGGTTTCTCACATGAAGTGTGCTATTTTCTTGAGTTGGGACCTACTAGAATTTGGTGTGGAAGTGATGCCACATAGCATCACATTATTTTTCTTCATACTTTGGACTCGGAACATAATGTAAACTCTTTAGAGGCCCCCTTGTGCTCTTGACCAATAGGTGACTCAATGTCATAGTCTTGGACCTCAATGTAGCTAAGCGAGATAGTGCAAAAACCAACACCTCACGCAAAACCAACACCCTAAAATCCTGCATAGTGAGTACACATAGATCTTAAAAATGTTCACCACCTTAACATCAGGTTCATGTGTTGGTCTTCAACCCTTATATTATTTACATATGGAATTCAAATAATAAGACAAACTTTGGTGCGTTGGAACCCACTGTCATTTGCTAACAAGTGTTATTAAGATAGATAGATAGATAAAGTTTAACCTCTAAAAACCAAGAAGGACTTCTTTGACCAAACAACCACCTTTGCTTGACCATACCAACGTACATGTCTACATTATAATCTTCTAATTTGGGACACATGCACAACTACAATTTTCTGTGAACAATATTAACTTCACAAAGATTTCATCCATATGGTTAGATCCACCATTAGAGGTAGATATTTCCTTGAATAACTTTTTGAATTAAGCTGAATTTTTTAAAGTGATTTTGGGATATTTTGCTTGGGCTCCTAGGGGTTGATTCCTAAAAACCGAGCTGGACATTTTTCTCCGGTAGTCACTATTGCCCACACAATACCGGTGTACACATTTATGTTATAGTCTCCTAATCGTGGACATGTGTACGACTGTAAACATATGTAGACAACCCTAACTCCAAATAGATGACATTTGTACGCATCATTAGAGGTGCCGATTTTCTTCAGCAAGATGTTGAATTGGACCGAATTGTTTTCGACGATTTTGAGAAGATTTCACTTCGGCATGCAGGGGTTAAAGTGACAACTTTAGCGCCATTACCGCAATGGAAAACCCACCCTAAGTGGAGGCCTGTCGGAAGGTGTGGGATTAGGGAGCTAGGCGACCGTATAAGTGTAAGTGGGCAGAGTGATCGATCGGCCTCCAGTGAGTCCTGCCCTGCCCCCTGCATTTCTTAACCTGGAATTCATGACATGGAGAAGAAATTCAGGCAATGAAGGTGATGCTGTACACTGGATTGCATTCGTGTAAGTTAGGTACTTGGCTATGGCTATGGCTATGCTATGCTATCCTGGTTGAACCGCTGAGTCTGGCTGCAATTCGTAACCCTTAATTTATGTGACTAGTTGAGTGGCGATAGGACGAACCCAGACTACACTGCAAGTGCATAGCAGACATGGCATCCCAAGCCAGCTGATACACTTACTTCTTGATTTATTTACCAGCCAGTTGATGAATCGTATTACTCACACTACTAGCATACGAGTCTACGCAATTGTCTCATGTCGATGAATAACAAAAATCTATGATTATGGTAGGTTTGTGAGTTTTCCAGTTACAAAGGACACATTTTCAATGACTTAGGTCAATTACTTAGGATTCATATGCTTGTAGTGTCATGCCAAGACTTGCAGTAGCAACCACACCTTGTCATTGGCCTTATTTTGTATATATGTATATATAAAAAGAAGAAGAAGAAACATTTAGTTTGTTGAGCGGTAAAATATATCACAATAGAGTCAATTGTAATATTAAGGAGATGATCCCATGGGTTTAGTCCCAACCTTGAGTTTATGAGAATTAATACAATCACCCAAGTTCTTTAATGCTTAATTACCATACAAAGAGTGGTGTTGGCCTATTAAAAACTAGTTTTCTAGTTTGCCCTACTAGGATAGGTGTGCCAAGGTAGCCTTGCATAAGCCAATCCAAGATTTAGGATGATGGGTCCCATGCGCATACCCTAAAATCCAGGGTTAAGATTTGCACCCATCACAAACTCCAAATGTCCGAAATCACAACCCCAAATGTATAAATGACGCACATTTGACATGTGTGATGGGCACTTGACATGTATATGACGGGTGCAATCTCAACACTGCTAAAATCCTCTCAAAGTTTGAGAGGTGGGAAGAGGAGGTCCCAAAAGTTTCACCCAACTTTCAAAATAGGCTCCAAAGTATGACGAGCTAACAAGCTCTTTATATAAAGTGGCAAGAGGACAAACTCATACTACACTACAAGTGCACATCATCAAACATGACATCCCAAGCTAATTGATACACCTTACTTAGGGTCGAGCTGCACATCATGGTTAAGGCGCCATTTAGAGTAAGTAACCACTCAAATTAGTTATATTGTGCCTGCACTGCCCGGTTAGGAGAATTAGCTAACAAATGAGGTAGCTAACCTAAATGAGAGCTAATCTATGTCACGGCCCCACCACCTAGTAAAATGGGTGTTTAAATAAAAGTTATTAAAAGTAGAAGTTGGCTAACTTTTTGGGACCTTGATTTGGTGAAGAAATCTTAACTTATCCATACCCTTAATGCTAACTAACTTTTAAAAATCAATAGGCCAAGTTTTTTTCTTGAATGCCCGCCTTTCATTTTCCCTCTCTTCTCCGTTTTGCTACGAGATGGACAACACTATCTCTTAGACCGTCCTTAATTAGCATATATTAAATAATAAACTAATATTATAGTATTAGAATACCAATTTCAATATCAAATTTTAGATCAATGATATTCAATTAACTAAATACAATGTATTATTTTAATCATAATGAAATACAAATGGTGTGCCCCACAAGATAATAATGTATCATAATTAGTGTCAAGTTCAAAACTTGGGCAAGTTGAGCAAAACTTTGGTCAATCGACCTTAACTCCTCTCTTAAATTGGTCAACCTTTGGTTAGTGGCAACCGGGATGTGTAGTTGTGCGATTGGTTAGCTAGCATATGAGTTAGTTGATTTCACTAACTTGTAAGTTAGCTAATTCTCTTAACTAAGTGGTGTGGCTTGACCTTTACTTACTTACAATCAAGTTCATGATTCATATTACTCATGCCAAGGCTCGCAACAACAGCCGCAACTCATTAGTTGGCCCTATTGTACACACACACACATGTATATAGAAGAAGAAGAAGAAGAAGAAGAAGATTTTGTTGAGCAGTCAAAACATATCACAATGGCACCTAATTATCCCAGGCAAAGGTCAAGAGGATGAACAACATGGAAGAATAGAGTGGAAATCAACCCCTAAGGGTCGAGGCAAATGTTTTTGTCTGGGCAGTCATGGTGCCCAACAATACCATCATACACGTTTACATTATATCTTATGATTGGACACATGGACAATTGCACTATTTTTGGGATACAATCTTAACTATACAAAATTTCTCTCCATACAATGAAATCTACCATAAGAGGTGCCAATATACTTTTTTGCAATAAGCTAATATTTTGAAATGAATTGTTTTAGGCAATTTTGGGAAGATTTTGCTCCGGCATGTAGGGCTTAAACTATAAACTTGCCAAGTGAGTGACCATGGAAGAAAACACTAGTGACCAAAGGAACCAGTAGCCAAAACCGCAACTAGTGCAATGGTCATGAGCTTGCCGCCAATGCGGTTGATGGGCAAGATAGTACCAGACCGAAATCAAGTAGTAAACCAAAAACCAAGTAGTTGGCAAAACCATCATCACATTACAGTCGCACACCCTCATTAAGGTAGGAGCACCTTCAATCAAGACAACACCCAAAACCAACACCCTCGTTTTTTTGCATAATAAGTACATATTGAATTTGAAAATGTTCACTATGTGAACATCAGGCCCCCTTAACGGTTTTGGGTTCCAACACAATTTTCACTTTGAAATTTGTATTTATTTCAATTTAAAAAAAATGCAATACACCTTATCTCTTTTCGTCCCTTGGAATTTCTTTTTGGTTCATACACTTGCCACATGTATGCCAAATACCTTAACCCTTAAACGACGGAGCGGCCCTCTCAGGGCCTCGTTGACCCTAAACTATTTGACCATAAGATAGCGTCAAAACATGTCGGAATTGCAAAAAAAAAATCCCCCAAAATGTGTATCTCAAAATTCCATATCTAAATATATATGCCGATCGCACTAAAAGAATTACATGGAGGTCTGAAATGGGGTAAACATAGGCTGATGGGAGAGGCCCTCTCACCCCCCCCCCCTTGACCTTTAAGGGTTAACTTCTCAGTTTAAGGTGCTCCTACTTAATGGGTGGCTTGGGCACCCAAGTAACCATCTTAACAAATTGGGTGCATATGAGACCATGGACAACCCAAGATTTGTCAAATTGCTCAAGATACCAACCCTTTGTGATTAGGATGACTTTACAATCACATAGGGCATGTGTCCAAGCAATGCATCCATACTCCTAGAATCGGTGTCACGCATGAAACTCCATGGCTTCATTGCGGACACTGTCAATTCCACATACACTTTTGACCATTGGATCAGAGCGAGAATTGCCTCATTTGATCAGCAATTACGATGAATCGCAAAAAGCACTACAAGGAATGGGGGTCATTTTCATGTGGGAAAGGACTCCCATTCCTTCTAGTGAAGACTCATTTCAAGTTTTAGGATCGGAGTTGAGATGCAAAAGATTATTAGGCGCAAAGTCAAGATTCTCATTCTCTTTAAAATGATCACATAGTAGATCTCCCCGTTGTGTCAACAATTCAACCTAAAACGGTTTATATAGTTTGCCAAAGAACATAGCCCAACAATCACATCTTAACACATGTCATTTTAGTTTTTGTTCTAAACTATGAGCGTTGCCATAACTTAATAGTATTACCGCTCAAATATAGGTGTTCGATTAAGAAGAGCGACCACGTTATAAGGGCCGCATAGTACCGTGACCATTACCCTCCCCGAAATGGAAATCTAACAAGATGTCCACAGTAGGAATCTTCTCATATACATTCAATGCAAGTGAGGCGTACGGAGTTGCATCCTCAAATATCTATTTTTCATGAAAGTACAAGAAAACATACTACTTGGAGGTCTACTTAACATAGTACTTGCTCCACCTATATATATGCAGCAACAAGTCAATGCCATAGAAATTCTTTAGATTGTTGCGTCACACTTTCAAATTTCTTGGAATCTTCGATCTAACTATGTATCTATGCCTAGGTTTGATTCTTGTACATGAAGTGAAATCTACATCCTTCTCTTGCACTTGTAACGATTGAGTTCGAGTGAGCTTTAGTAACGTCTAAGATCATGACAATGTGCTCCAAGACAAAGCAAGGGCATCCAAGAAGCACTAAGGAAGCCAAAAATACAAGAGACATGCAAGTACTAGCTTTTAAATAAAGTGGTAATGATGGCCTTGCTATTTCAATGCATGTCTTAATTCAGTTCTAGTAGTCACAGTTGTCCAAGGAATGTGCACATGACTTAACAGGTCTCGGTCCTCACCCAAATTTCATGGCTTTATCCTTAGTTTCCCTACCCCCTCGTTGTCCTTTGCTCTTGTCAATTGTTGATATTTACATTCTATACATTTATAGGGCTCCCACACTGATGACCCCAAATGGAAGAAGTCCCACCTACGTAACATGCACATTTATCTCAAAACTCGATACATGTACTTCTATATTGTGACTCAATTTTGACGTTGTTCATGTTGCAGTGAGTATAGGCATGTAACAATTTTTGGCATATTTGGAGTTTAGGGGTTAGGGTTTGCCCAAAGGCCATACTTCAAGCTCACACGAACAAGAAAACAATTGTCCCAACCATGTTTTGAGTAAATGTAGACTTAAGCATGAAATATGGACATAATGAAATTTTATATGCGCACTTCTATTGGGGGACCCTATGATAAAAATGACAACAAGTAATCTTAGATATGGATTGCATCTCTTGTTGTAGCACATGTTAGTTGCACGCACATTGTGTATTCTATGAAGAATTACACATCTAGAGAGAATATTTGACCATATTGCTTCTCAAAAGTATTTCTAATTGGCATTTTCAACATATTCTTCTATAATTTTATATATGGAATGTGCATGTCTCGACTGTGCAAAAAATGAATACTCTCAAATGCATCATTAATTTTGGACAAGTCTTTTGTCTATATTTACTTACATACTAGTTCCCTATCTTAACAAATGCCTACCTAATTTTTCTAGCTTCATCCTTAGGTTCCACACCCCCTTGTTGCCCATTGCTCTCATTTGTTATTGCTATTGAACTTACGAATGTTTTATGGAGCTCCTTGCACTAGTAATGACCCACGCCAAATGAACAAGGCCCACATACACATACCTATTTATCTCAAGAATGCACAAACTTATTTATTGCGACTCAATCACAAACATGGCTCATGGTGTAGGGAGTGTAAGATGACATACCAGAGCTCATTTTAGACCAAACACTCATGGTGTTTGCGTAAACTCATCAATTTGGAAGGTGAGTTTGATATTTTTTAGATGATTCAACTCCGGAAATGGCATCAAAGACCCCGAATGAGTCCAGACCTTGGACAACTAACCAACCAATTCAGCTATCAGTTAACTAGTTGCCTTTCGTAACTATAGTTGTTCGCGATTTGACTTGCCAAAAAATCTAGTTAACTATAGCTATATCTAGTAAATCAGAGTTGAGCGTAGCATGTTCATGGAAATTTTGTTGTAGTGTTGTAGTGTCACCAGTGTGTTGGTGGTGTACATGGAGGTTTTTCCGGAGCCCAACATTGTGAGTGATCGTATAAAGGCGTTTCTTGATGATCCTCAGTGGCCCGAGCACATTAAAGACCCTCAACTGAAGCAAATCAAGAGGCGAACTTCTTCGAATATATAATAATACTTGGAATGTTTCTAGTTAACTACAGTAGCTCTTGAATCTAGTCTGAAATTTTTCTAGTTAACTTCAGTTGTTCCCTAAAATGTATTGAAAAAAGCTAGTTAACTATAGTTATTTCGACAGTTGTCCAAGGTCTGAATAAGTCTAATGGGATCAAAGCGAACTACTATGGCCCTCAACCTTTTGGAAGGTAGGTTTTTTACTTCTTGATCCATGGCGAAGGAGTGTACCAAGATGCCAGGGAAGCCCCAGCCTTAAACTTAGGGTTTGTACAAAGGCCACACTGCAAAGCTCCCATGTTCTTGTGATTTGGGAAACAAAGGGGTGATTAAGTTAAGTCCTTCCTTCTGCTGCTGCTGCAGCTGCAAGAAGCCTACCTTGTTGCGTAAGATCCCACGAAGTCCCAGCAGCTAGTACTTTAACTTACACCGATTTTTGCATGGCTTCTTACACAATGTTGCAGCGAGCGAGGTGAGAGGGGAGATGGTGTCAGCTTTTGTAAGACTACTACTGAGCCACACAGCCCAGGCACGGACGATATATATGGTGCCGTGTGCAACTTATTACCCCCTTATTAGCTTATGTTGTCGAGGAGGGTTAGGGCCACTTCACACATGAGCCACGAGCCGTGACCTTGTAATGGTGAGGACCCTTGACTCTCATCCAAAGGCCGTACCATGGGTGTTGGGAAAGCCGTTTTATGTAGTCACGGGCCCTCAAGGATAGTGTGAAGTGAGAATGGACCATGTTGCGGGACCATTGCATATTTTGTTGGCGGAAAAAAGGGGAGGACTTGGTTCAATATAATATGTCTCAAACTCTATCAATTTGAGAGAATTACTTGGTGGTGTTTCTATGTCCTAGAATTTGTTATGGAATATGCCCTGCAATATGTCTTGAAATCTATCATGTTGGAAAATTTATTAAAAAAAGTCACGGTCTCCCGGAATTGTCGTCGCGGCGGAGATGGTTGCATGGGCGAGAAAATCCTTCTCAACTTTAAGGGGTTTACTCATAGCCCACCCACACTTACTGGTGCGGGCCACCAGTGAACGGTGAGTGCCAACACTGGTTGCAACCAGTGGCTCTCACTGGCTAAACCAACTCTAAAAGTGGCCCATGTTGGTAGGAATCATTCACTGGCGGCTCGCACCAGTAAGTGTGGGTGGGCTCTTAATCTTCAAAAGAAAATAAGTTAGGAAACCACATTCAACCACTTTTTGCAATAGAAAAATGGGGGGGTTATGGGGAATGTCGTTTTGAACCTCACACAAAATTGGAATCCAATGAAGACTATGTCAACTCGATTTTCCAGTGAGACAAATGAAACCTATAGCTACATTGGTTATGGTAACTATTGTGTGCCATATTATTGAGCGAGCTTGCATACTAAAACCGTTGCGGATGATACTATGGGTGCACAATATACACCAACCTATATTAGTTAACATATAAGGCACATGTTGTGGGTTACAATATTTCTATTGGATTGAAAATTAAGTCCATTTGCAAGACTTTCAAGCCAAGGGGAGGAGATGGGTATATCACATGGGAAGGACACATGGAACTAAGGATGCACAATATTTTGTGATGGTGTATATTATGGACTACACTATAGGATTTCCCATGATAAATATATACAAATATGCCCACATTATTTATCATAATTAGCGTACTTATGTTCCCTACCACATGTTGGAGAATAATCTAGTAGCAAATTCTTTATTTTTTTCATGGATGAAACTGCCACAATTATCTCTTCAATGCATACATATGCATGTATGTATGTATTTTGGAAAGGTTGGATGGTGATCACATGACTGATTGAATGCAACTGTCATTCCAAAACAATGAATCGTTGAGGGATGGGGATGACCCAGGACATCAATTCATATGCATGAGTGCACCATGTCAGGATGGCACATGCCCATAGTAGTACTTTACAATGCTAAAGATGTAATTGATCTCTTTATCCTAATTAGTGATTACTAATTAGATGTGGTAATTAATGTGGTTTTCCTGCATATTGGATATTATTAGGGGTCCCCTAGCAAAGGTTAATTCCTTACTTGGGGAATTCACTTAGCTTTAGGTTTGGTATGCACATGACCCTACATTAAAAATATAATTTTAAAAATGCATCAAACACATCAAATGATAGATATCAAGAACCATGAGAGAAGAAGTGCCTCTAAGGGTCTCATACCTCAAAAGCTCCAAACCCTCCTACCTCCCACAAGAAAATGCCCTCATGGAGGAGAATTTACACATTGAGAGGCCTACAATGACCTTGTCATTTTGTCATCTATGGTGCATCCATATTCAACATAATAAGAGAAAATAAAAAACAAATAAATAAAATTCCATTTCCACTAAACCTAATGTAGGGAAAATTGATTTCTCTTTAATGCACATGCTACATTAGAAAAAGTGCAAATTTAAATTGGAACTTTTGTAGAATGCTACATCATAACTACTTATAATCTAGGGTTTTAACTGACTTTATGCTACTTCACCTTCAAATATAATAATTGTCTTGAATGAATGAATTGCACCCTATATTGCAACTTGTGTCATTTGGTAATTCCACATAGTGAACTCCTTGGTATTCCTTTACATTAGTGCCTCTCCATCATTGATTTATGTCAATAACTATTGAAGGATTCAATAGGAGTAGAGAAAAGATTGCACAAACATTCACACATACACAAAGGCATATGAACAATGCTTGGAATGAGATAGATTTCCTCACCCCCGGCCTTGCCTTTTATTCATAAGTTTAGGTTATATTGTGCCGGCCAACCCTAGCTTGGTGGCCAACCCTAACTTCGGCGGCCAACCCTAACTCGGCCAACCCTAAACCGAGCGTTGACTTCTCGGTTTTCGTTGACTCTTTATTTACCAATGCAACCTTTGACCAAGAGCAACATTAAGGCTTTATTTCTCCATTCAAAGCCTTTCCTTCTACACTCCCACTTTGCGAATTGTCAAAGACTTCTAAGCCCATTGCCCTACTTAATGAATGATGCCTATTCTTTGCTAATGCTTTTGTTAGTACATCCGCTATCATATGCTCCGTAGGACAATAACTCAAACATATCTCTTCCGTCTCTAATTTCTCCCTAATGAAATGGTGTTGGATGTCGATGTGTTTGGTGCGGGAGTGATACATGGGATTCTTAGCAAGTTGTATGCAACCTTGGTTATCACACATGATGGATGTGGCTCCTTCTTGCATATATCCCACGTCCGCCAATAGTTGTCGTAGCCAAATCGCCTCTTTTGTACATTGGCTAGTAGCCATGTGTTCCGCCTCCGTAGTGGACAATGCAATGGTGGGTTGTTTCTTGCATTTCTACGAAATGGCTCTACGGCCCACAAGAAATACGTACCCCGTCGTAGACCGTCGGTCATTGGTGTCGCCCGCCCAATCCGCATCGCAAAATCCTACCAAAGATATGTCGTTACCTCCAAGGGAAAGTTTGAGTTCCAAACTCCCCTTCAAATACCTCAAGATACGTTTCACGGCCATCCAATGCGACAGACCAGCATTGGCCATGAATTGACTCACCGTACTTACCGCAAATGCGAGGTCCGGCCGTGTGCCCACCATGGCATACATGAGAGATCCCACCGCCGCTTTGTACGGCACCCCTTCCATCTCCATTTGCACATTGCCAAATTCCTCATCCGAAAGTTTCAACAACTTGGAATTTACATCCGATGGGGTTGCCACCGGTTTACAATCTTCCATGTTGAAACGCCTCAACACCTCCTCGATGTAGCTTGTTTGGCTCATGGTGATGGTGTGGGTCTTCCTATCCCTTTGAAATTGCACACCTAAACAATAATTCAACTCCCCGAGGTCACTCATCTCAAATTCCTTCTCAAGTTGCGATTTAAGCCACTTCAATTTGGTCATATCGCTCGACAATATGATCAAGTCGTCTACGTAGAGAATGGTCACCAAGATGTAATCGCCCGTTTGTTTGATATACAATGAGTGGTCCGCATGGCTCCTACAAAAGCCTTCATTGATGAAAAATGAATCGATTCGTTGGTACCATGCCCTCGGCGATTGCTTAAGCCCGTACAACGCTTTGATGAGTTTGCACACGAGATGTTCTTTGCTCTTTTGCACAAACCCCTCGGGTTGGTCCATATAAATGACCACTTCCAACACGCCGTTCAAAAATGCGGTTTTCACGTCCATTTGGTGAATCTCCCAATCCATAGCCGCCGCTATGGCTAGGATACACCGAATCGTGATGAACTTGGCCACGGGTGCAAAGGTCTCGTCGAAGTTCACTCCCGCCACTTGAGAATAACCCTTTGCCACCAACCGTGCTTTGTACCTTATGATGTTGCCCGATGCATCGTATTTGGTGCGAAACACCCATTTGCACCCAACACTCCAACGACCCTCGGGAAGGGTGCTCAACTCCCACGTTCCGTTGGCCACGAGCAGGTCGTACTCCTCTTGCATTGCGGTCTCCCACTTGCTCGCATCCTCGGATCGCATGGCCTCACACAAATTCAACGGGTCGTTCACAAGTGTCACATTGGCACGTTCTCGTTCGTGTTGGGGAAGAATGTGATTTTTCCACCATTCTCCGCGTGGCCGCCGTTCCCTCAAAGAATACCTTCCATCCTTACCAAAACTCTCTCCATTGCCATTACTCAATGTGCGCATTGCATCACGAACATTCGCTCCATTGCCATCACTCATTGCATGCGGTTGCGGAGCCTCACCAACTCTCTCATCCGTGCCATCACTCAATGTTGGTCCTCCATTTTGAGCCACATTATCTCCCACTCTCTCCTTATACTCATCATTATGCTCACGTTTTGGAGATTCGTCCACAATGACCACATTTGGTCCTTCATTTCTCCCACTTTGACGTATCTCCGAATCACCCCCCATGCTTGTAGAATCCTCTAAGAATTCCACGTCCCTACATTTTATGATTTTCTTTGTTTGCAAACACATAAGCCTATAGGCCTTAGTACCTTCACAATATCCTAGAAACAAACATTTGGTGCCTTTGGCGTCGAGCTTACCCCTCGTCTCGTCCGGCACCATTGCATACGCCAAGCATCCAAACACTCGCATATGCGCAACGCTAGGTTTCCTTCCGCTCCACGCTTCCTCGGGAGTCATGCGCTCCAATGCCCTTGTTGGACACCGATTTCTCGTATAAACCGCGTTCACCACCGCTTCCGCCCAAAATGATTTGTCAAGCTTTTGAACATGGATCATGCTCCTCGCCATCTCTACAATGGTACGATTCGCACGTTCCGCCACTCCGTTTTGTTGCGGTCGATACGGTGTAGACGTTTCTTTGGCGATGCCGTGGTCCACCAAAAACTTCATAAATGCCTTGGACATGAACTCTCCACCATTGTCCGAGTGAAACGCCTTGATCTTGTGCTCGGATTGCGTTTCCACAAGTGCCTTGAATTCCTTGAACCTTATGAAACATTCGTCTTTGGTCTTCAACACGTACAACCACACCTTCCTCGAGAAATCGTCAATGAAGGTGACAAAATACTTTGCACCGCCCATGGATGTGGTGCGCATGGGTCCACATACGTCGGAGTGCACAATTTCCAAAGGTTTTGTGGCTCGCCTCGCTCCTTCGGTGGGAAATGGCAACCGATGTTGTTTGCCTTCAATGCATGCTTCGCAAACCAAAGGCGAATGACAAGAAACTTTGGTGAGGTCGATGCCGGTCACCATGCTCCGGAGTGCACGTACGTCTTTCTCATTCAAATGACCGAGGCGGCGGTGCCAAAGTTGGAGACCTCCGTCTCCTCCATTAGATTGCACCAAGTTGGCCGCATCCATTCCGTGTACCTTTACAACATGCAAGTGATACAAATTTCCCTCCCGAGGTGCAATGGCAACGGGATGACCATCGGAAGCCCGAATGATGCATTCGTTGATGTTGAATTGCACCTTCAAACCGCTCGACACAAGTTTGCTCACTGAGAACAAATTGGCATGCAATTTCGGTACATGGAGGCATTCATTGATGCGGATTTTATTAATCTTGCCTCTCACCATCACCTCCGCCACAATGGATCCAATACCGATTGCTTCCAAGATGCTATCATCTCCCAAATGTACACTTCGTGAAGTGAGTACCTCATATGTGTCAAATGCGAGGCGATGAGAGGTCATGTGCTTCGTTGCTCCGGAATCCATTATCCATTCCGACATGCTCCGCGTATGAGGTGTGTGTTGCACGGTGAAAGTAAAATCGGCGTCATCCTTCACAATCTTGGCGTTCTCCCTCTCCTTGTTCTTGGCTTTGTAACAAAACCGGGTAATGTGACCCGGTTTGCCACAATAAAAGCATGTTTTTGTGCCTTGCCCACTTTGGCGTGAAGACGATGTATCCATCTTACCTTGCCGCAACATCATTGCCGCATCTTCACTTCGCGGGTCCTTCTCCTTGCGCTTTGACACCTCGTGCATTAATCGCGCCGTGACGTAGTCCATCGTAAGCTCCTCCCTCGCCTTGGTCTCCAATGCCGTGATCAAGTATTCGTACAAGGGCGGCAAGCTCTCGAGCAACGTCATGACGGTGTCCTCGTCTCACACGGGTACCTCCATACATGCAAGTTGATCCGCAAGTGTCTTCACGTGGTTGATGTAATCCAAAACATCTTCTCCTTCTTGCATCTTGCATGTGAAGAACTTGCGGCGAATGAATAGAATGTTGGACAAACTCTTTGTCTCATGGATGTTACAAAGAGTCTTCCACGCCTCCGCGGGTCCCTTACAACTCTTGATGTGGGCAAGTTGGTTGTCGGCCAAGTTGAGGCCGATCACGGACATGGCCTTCCTTACACGCTGCTCGTACTCTTTCTTCACCTTTGGATCCGCATTTGAGGGTGGAGCCTCCTCGGATCCATCGATAATGTCCCAAAGATCCATGGAGGCCGAGAGCATTTCAATCTTGAATTTCCAAAAGTTGAACCTTTCTCCATAGAACTTATCAATGGTTTTGACACTCTCGCCCTCAAAAGAAGCCATCTCTCAAATGCCTTCACTAGGATCCCTCTCTACTCAAGGATGGTGTAAGAAGCCTAGAATCACTCAATAAATCATTTTTCCACTCAAAGCTCTCAAGTTGGATCTTCTAAAAGTCTCACAATGTTAAACTCACCTCAACAAGTGAGTGTCCACTCAAATCTTTCTTCATTCAAAGAGACTAAGAGAGCACTCAAATCACTCAAAAGAGGAGTTCCTCACCTCATATGCACCTCAAACTCTCAAGTATGTCCATTCAAATCTTTCTTCACTCAAAGAGACTAAGAGAGCACTCAAATCACTCAAAAGAGGATTTCCTCACCTCATATGCACCTCAAGCTTTCAAGTATGTCCATTCAAATCTTTCTTCACTCAAAGAGACTAAGAGAGCACTTAAATCACTCAAAAGAGGAGCTCCTCACCTCATATGCACCTCAAACTCTCAAATGCATCACATCATATTGTAATGCCTCAAAAATGCATCATAAAAAACACAAAAGCAAGTGAGCAAGAAAAGATTACAACCTCAAGACCTCGCCTCCTTCAACCGCCGGTCGATGCCGCACCTCCCGAAGCTCCGGCCGCCACGATCCACCCCCAACAAGGATGCACTCAAATCTCTACTTCCACTAGCATGAGTGGGCCCATAACCTATTGAAGGATTCAATAGGAGTAGAGAAAAGATTGCACAAACATTCACACATACACAAAGGCATATGAACAATGCTTGGAATGAGATAGATTTCCTCACCCCCGGCCTTGCCTTTTATTCATAAGTTTAGGTTACATTGTGCCAGCCAACCCTAGCTTGGTGGCCAACCCTAACTCGGCCAACCCTAAACCGAGCGTTGACTTCTCAGTTTTCGTTGACTCTTTATTTACCAATGCAACCTTTGACCAAGAGCAACATTAAGGCTTTCTTTCTCCATTCAAAGCCTTTCCTTCTACAATAACAGTTTAGAGTATTCCTTGGCCACATAGATCAAGTGCAAGCTTGTGATAACACTATTGTAGAGGATGAATTTTCGTAAAGGACATTACTCCGTAATATGCGTGCAAACAACCTCCTTCCATCTCAAACATAAAAGTCTTGTGATAATTAAGTTGCTTGGTAGTTGCTTTTCACTCTCAAGCATTTGAATATTGCATCAAATCTCCTACTTGGGAGTCATTTTTCCCACTTTCTAGGGGCAAATATCCACATGTTGGTTCAAGTTCGCATGTAAATGGCACTTCCTACATGTGTTAAATGAACCAAAAGTGAATAGGATGTTGTTAAGTTCTTCACTCAATGTAGTGCCTCCATTTTGTTTTTTAATGTTTTTATATATAATAAAAAATGATATGTCACATATTGGGGATCGCCTATGAAAGGACAAACAAGCATTGCCCAACTCCCAATTCCATAAAGGCTAAAACCAAAATTCACCTTTAACCTTTAAATGCTCCATGCTACAAAATATTATATCCAAGGGTTTCTAGAGAAATACAAGGTATGTCAAAGGATCATATCATACAATAAAACTTCTACCATAGAGGGCTCTCTATTCCAGCACAAAAAAAATTATATTTCCTTTGAGCTTTGCACTTGTCAATCCTACATCGGTCGAGACACTCTTGAATCCCACATGGAAACTACATTTTGGCACTAGTAAGGATAAATTAGAGTGCCCTCTACGGTATACAATATTTTTGGTTCTATCCTAACGACTTTAACAATATAAAAAATGCACTATAATCGCAAAACTCGTTGTTTTAATGAAACTAAGTGATTTTTTGACTGGTTGAAATTATATATATCATATGTAGACCGATGGAAATGAAAACTCAATATGAGCTTGAAGTCATCAAACTATCAAGGCATCTCTTTAAATGTGAGCACTCCATGTGGTATAAAGTATAATCATCCATGAAAGTTTATGATCAAGCTTTTGAAAGTGATAGAATATTTCTCAGTGCTCACATATGAGAAAACAAAATGCCAATAATGTTTTTAAAGGAAGATTCAATCATTTAAAACCACGGGTCCCGTTTTGGGATGTTTAGGTTCTTAATTCTTAAAGACATCGATGTAGTCTTGATGGCCAATGCAAGAGTTTGTAAGTTACAAGCCATCAAGGTCATCTTGAATCTAGTAGATTCACACAAGCCCATACAAGTACTTTATGTCTACATGCATATAAAAATATGTGTGAGTGCCTTTTGTAGTCACTTGGCTTGTGTGACTAGCAAGTTCAAGGTTTCAATTGGAGTCTAAGCACTCGTAATTGAGGGCCAATGCTAATCATGCGTATACCATAACACGATCTTGGTAATTTTAAACATAGTTGCACAATCTTGGAGCAAATGTTTAAATTTGATTTATGGAACTTGATGTCGACCAATACATAGGGAGTGGAGTCTTCATTTTGTAACCACTCTTACCCCGTTTCCATATATCCAACATGTACATGAAAGGCAAAGTTCCACACACAATACATGCTTGTTTGAATATGATAAACTATAATTTGCGCATTATCTAACACCCAAGTAGACACACAAAAACATGATTCCAACCACCTTCCAAAGCATCTTGGGTGTAGAGATTTGTAAATAATCATAGGTTTCAACTTGTGATTGTATGTCGTGTTTGCAACAAGAGCAAGAGTGAGACGGTCCTTTTGAATTTTCCGTTCATGAGCTTCTCCTTGTGCTAGTGTCTAGTTTGGTTTGGCACAATAAAAGAAACTAGTCTCATCCATGTTGTAAACATCTTCCAGTGCCATAACCAATGTGGAGGAGCTTACCAAATTGTGTGCAAGTTGTTTTGTGTGCAGACATGATCATCAACACCAAATTTATTGAAATGAAAAGAACCCACCACTCAAGACTGCCGACACCTCTGGAGCCAAGAAATTGGAGAGCGGCATGGGCAAATCTAGGAGTATAAGTTGGCAAGGAATGTAAATTCCAATCTAAAGAGATGTGAGATTTAGGTGTGAGGACAAATTTCAAATCAAGAAGAGCAATCAAAAATTTCATATTCTAGTTTGCAGATCCAACAATCCCTAAACCCTTTAACCTCCACCCAAACCCAAAGACTCATAAGTGCAACATATGTTTTGAAACCAAGGTTTTAAATTGTTAACTTAAGTTAGCTTAAGTTAACCTATTGATGAATTCACCACGTACTCCCTGATCCCAAGGCAAATCATTAGTGTGGGTCCCACCAATGTGCGCATTAATTACCTCTACTATCTAACAAATCGGGCCTAAAAATGTCGTAGTACAGGTGCCATAGTCGTAATATGAGGGTAAATTAAGATTAGAAATTTTGGTTGTCGATAAATGCGTCACATAATCGAGGTGTTGTATTATTACCGTTAGACTGTAACCATTGAGTCAGGTTTAGAGACCCCAAATTAGTCGAATGAACTTAAATTGGAATGAATCGACGACCAACCTAAAGGGAGAATGGGAACTATCGTACACGAGCGTGCCTCTCATTCATCCAACATAACAACTTGGCCCCTATAAGTTTGTTGCCGGTTCATCTCAAATGACCTCAAGTGGGCTATTTTAGGATCTTTGAAGCTAATTCCAATGTGAAATCAACTTGAAGAAATAACATTCAAGTTGCATACTATTTTGTGGCTTTTATGTTGGATGACCATGAGGTACACTCGTATGCGATAATTTCCTCTCTCTCCAACCTAAAAAAGGGGCAAGTTGCGACTATCACCCCCTCAGTAGGTGTAATGAGACCAAACCCCATCCCATGTCATGAAACTTTACCACATATTCACCTTACTACACTAAATATCATATTTCTAATGTCACTTACTATTCAAAGTTACACAATGCTATATCTTTTTACTATCAAATAAAAATGTAATTTTCTACCAAGTAACATGTTAATGTTCTATAATGTCCAAACAACCAATTTGACCTTTGTTGGAAGAAGAAAAATGAGATATACAGTGAATAGTTATAGCATTGAGTAATTCCAAATAGTAAGTTACACTAAATACATTATTTAGTGTAGACTCGCTCATAGAGGAGCCGCAGCTTACCTCGACTACTTGCAACTGGAGCCCCACCAATTAAAATACTAACAAGTTGCTGCCCTTTACGTTGCCAACCACACAACCGTGAGGCGGTGGTCGTGCCTTGACCATTCCGTTGAACTGCGGAGTTTCCCCCAGTCTGACCCCCTCCTAGTGAAGCTTTATCAATTGCAATTGCCCGAGCTTTCTACCTATTCCCACCATATTTTTAAAGTGAGTGTTTTGTCGAATGGCAATAAAAACGCCAAAGTTGATCAGTTATTCAGGGTCTAAGGTAGAAGAACCTAAAATGGTGAATGACCACTACTGGTGCACTAGACTAGGGGTAGAATGATTCTTGTGCGGACCCAAAATGGCTAATTATAAAAATGGTGGCCCGAAAAGGATGCACTGCTAGATGGGATGCAATGCTTGACCGGATAGGTGTTGTTGCACACCACTTGCAATCACTTTTGGGTGCCATTAAGTTAACCGTTTTGTGTGTCTTTGTATGCAGAGTAGAATATTTTGATGTTCAGATTAGGGAGACTCTATTGTACAAGTAGGGGGTTTGACTTACTTGCCTCTTTGAAAAAAAGTAACTAATTATTTACAAGGAACGAAATTACGAAACAACTTGCATTCCTCATCATTTCCTCTTCTCCATCTCTGAAAAATATTGCACAAAATTTCAAGCCACTCGTTCTAGCCGAATCAACTTATTTTCACCGCTTTCCGTATATCTACCTTAAGCCTTGCCAAGTGCCCCGGGGTTACATCACATCTTCATTCGGCTAGGCCCCTCCCACGCCTCCTTCACTGCCCGGTCTTCCTGCCCGCACCTACGTGGGAACTCCTCCCCATTGGGAACCAATGTGACAATACCCGGTCACTTAAGCCATTAAGCTTCTTTGGCATGTGAAGGAACTCCATCAATTAACTTGGGAATGATTAAAGTGATGTCAACTTGAATATTTGTAATTTTGACCAAGTATTGTCACATTGGCTCCCAACGAGGAAGAGTTCCCACGCATGTGCATGCATGAAGACCAGGCAATGAAGGAGGTGTGGGAGGGGCAGGACCTAGCCGAATGAAGATGTGATCTAGCCCGGGGCTTGCCAACTGCACCGACCTTATGAGGGTTAACCCCTATAGACCAAGAATGATTGTTTTTGTGCAGGTAGTCATCTCTGTTTGGCCATACCGTCGTATGTGTTTATGATATAATGTTTTTTTTTTAACACACAATCTAAATTGTTGTTGTCCAGGTAGTCTCTATCCGACCATACCGTCGTACATGTTTATGTCATAATCTTCTGCAATTCAACACACAATCTAAACTTTATAAAGATGTCATTTGTACGGTTAGATCCACCATAAGAAAGGAATTTGTAACCGTAAGTTTGAGCAATAGGAAATTCGTGCATAAAGAGGTGGGAGTTGATGATGATGGGTGGAGTACATTGTTTTGACGCTTGAACGGAGATTGACACCCCAAGTGCACGTTATGAGGTTAGAACATGGTACGGATTTAGGTTAAGGTAAGGTATGTGCACTTATAAAGGACCGTTCCGATTCCCCATACACTTTTGGTTGTTTTATGGGATCGCGAACAACACTTGTCTCATATGGTTAGTAATTTTCAATCATGAAGATTGTTGTTTCAAGTGTCAAAACTGGAGTTGAGATGCACAAGTTATAAGAGGTCAATGTGATTACTGTTATTTTTTGAAGCTATCACATGGGTCCTCCCCATTATGTTCATTATTAAACCTATGACAATTTATATATTAAGAGCACATAGTCCAATCTCATTGTACACGTCTTTTTAGAGTCCGTTCTTGAGTACAAGCATGTTGCTATTTACTACTCAAATATAACCGTTTGCATAAGACCAATTTGGGGTAAAAAACCCACATACATTTAGGTATGTGGGCCTTATGTGGTCACTTTTCTTAATTGGACCTTATATATGAGTGGTATATGGCAAGTACATGGCATATAAATGACAGTTAAGAATGAACACAAAATGACATGTGTTTGATGAGATTGGACTATGTGCTCACAAAAGAGAGATTATTCTAGGTTCCATTGTGAACATAATTGGGTGGGCCTATGGCTCAACGAGAAATACAATCTTCACTCTAATTTCCTATAATACTTTTATCTCACCTATAATTCTAAGACTTGAAACAAAAATCTACGTGATTTGCAATTGTTAATTGGACGAGACAAACCCCATTTCCATCCAATTGTAAAAATGTGTGTGGAATCGGAAGTGCCCAACACATGGCTACGTACCTTGCACGTTTGAGGTTTGTGGGTCTTATGTGGTCACTTGTCTTAATTGCACATGTATACCATAGCTCTCTAGCAGCTTGGGCACCTTTTTGCCTAATAATTAATTAAAGTGCGAAAGCAAGTTAGGCAGTCTAGAAAATAATAATCTAAAATTGGGCAAATTCAAAAAGCAATTTAAAACATGTTAAACATTCATCCAAGTCATTTCTATAATTAATGGATGGTTTTCCTAATTTCATCTATGGCGGCCATGATTAACCTAAACACTTCCCTTAACCAACATTCCTTACCCTAAAGTTTATCTTTTACTTGTATGTCAGGGTTTTGCTTGGCAACAAATTTTGCTTTGATTTGATGCTACTTTGTTGGATTCTAATGAATGTCACTTGCATTATTGTGATTTTAGGCACTCTTTGAATGTTATTTCTTTTTTTTGGACACTCAACAAAACTAATTTCCCGGGAATTTAGGCACCTTTAAAATTAATTATTTTTCTGCCCAAGCTGCTAGAGAGCTACGGTATGTAAGTGGTATATGGCAAGGTGTAGTTTAGGTTTTTGCTATCACTTGACTCAAACAAAGAAAACAAACCAAGATACTAGGTCTCAAGGAAGATTGGTATATTATCTATAAGAATTAATTATCACACTGGGATAGGAAAACTATAACGATCTACGGTTCTTCACTCCCGTTTCCCTTTTAACAAGGTTAATGATGCACTCCTTTCTCTAAGGAAGGTTTGTTTGTGCTTCTTATAGTTGTGTGTGATTCCATCCTATACGTGGGCTCTTACATGTTCTATTTGCATGCTTCTACGTCAATTGTGAACCTCAATAACTTTTGGCAATAGTCTTGCAACTTGGCAATGGTCTTTTTCCTTTTCAAGAGGCAATAGTCTACTCAAGACTTTCATCCGAAGACACCTCCAAAATCATGTAGTGTGGTCACGGACCCTCAAGTGCAGTGTGAAGTCATATGTGACCGGGCCCTCAACCAAATACTATTTCAATAAATTTATATTCCTCACATTATAAAATAGAATAAATCAACGGTTGTGAGCGTTTAGAGTGCCATGGTCTCCCAGTTTTGTGTTAGGCCTACCTCCAAGAGGTGGTTTTTGAAAATACTCCAAGTGACCATGAAACATGATCCGTTCGATGCCATGTAGGAATCCACGTAGACTTCTACATCCATCTCGCATTCACTTACTCCGTTGGCCCCTCAAGCGTAGGGTGAAGCGAACTTGGACCGGCTCCGCCTTTTCCACCAATGAGAGTGCTCGAAGTGCAATGGTCACGGGCTCTCAGTCTCGTGTGTGAAGTGGCCCTAATTGTGTGTTTCATATCCTATGAGAAGTGCCAGGTGCAGAGGGAAAAGTTATCTAAAGAACACCTGTTTACCTTTAATAAACACGTGTTACTCTTTGAAATTGTGGACGTCAGAGTTGTGGTTTGACGAGACACATGCTGGCTCTTTCTCAAAGCTTTCATTTTGGTTTAAGGACATGGGAGGCATCTACTATGTGTATCTTATGCTTTTCCAAAGAACCCTTTTTGATGAGATTTTGAGGTGCGGCTAATAGATATCTATGCTTTAGGTTTAATCGCATTTGGTTTCGTATGTTTGTCGCATTCGGAACTTTTGATGACATGACCTCGGCGTCCTCGAGTAGTAGTAGTAGGAGTGGGAAGAGGTGAATTTCTTTTTTTATAGGGTTGTGGACCTTTTGGTGACAAGGGTTCATCTTGACTTTTAGGTCTTTTTTGATCACTAGAAAGTAATAAACATGATTGGTGTTTTCTCGAGAATCGGGTGCGCTTCCCCGTCACTTAACTTACTTAGCCATTTCATCCTAGTCACCGTAGACTCGACATGTTCCTAGAATTTAGGAATTACAAGCCAACGACGTTCTCCTTAAGAAATTTGATTGCGATGGTCAACTTACGAGCTCAATGACACATGCGACCTCACCCTCAAAGAATTTCTTGTTGAGGATGATGACCTCTTCGGGTATTTTGAGGTCCACATGGATCTAAACAAAGTAAGTTCTTCGGATGTTTGACCATCAAGGTTACACATGTTGAAAACATATTCATCTAGAATGTTGCATGATACTCAATCATGGGTTATTATGATGAAAACCGTAGAATAAAAATCATTAGTACAAGATCTCACTCGCTCAATTTGTTCACACAAGTGACTTAGTTTCAAATTAAAGATGTGAAAGTTGGTCATAGGATGCTCTTTCACAACGTTGCACAACTCGATAATTCAAATAGCTACATACATAGTGCTACCAATTTAGGCCTCTACTTATATTAAATGTCCATAAAGTTTATCAATTAGATTCTCCCTCGAATCACGTGCACGGTGCACGACGATAGGTACCTAAACCCTACAACCTCGCACCTAAAGATGTGTGTTTACTTGGGCACCCGCTCCATCGCTTGACCGGACTCGATCACGATGCATATCTAAACACTTGAAAACTTAACTTATACTACTACTTGCAAACCGTGCATGTGCAAAGTCCTAGTTGCGAGCACATTCATCCCGCGCCGAATAGAAGTGGGGAGATTGGGCCCCCTTTTCACATGGTGACAAGACCGAAGAAAACTATTAAGTTAATAAAGCCCCTTGGGTCCACCTAAGGGCGGAGCCCTATGCGGGCGAGCCCAAGGACAACTTGAAAGTGCTTGACAAAGTAGCCTAGCCCAATTTTGTTTTTGACGTATGTGCATATGACGCAACGCTCCGGCTGTCATCGTGGCCCCCCATTGGCCCAATCCATGCATGGACGCCATGTCCCGGGCCATGGGTCGGGAGCAAGACCACAACCACCGTGTACTTAAGTGTTATATAAATATGTGTGTGTGTGTGATCTCCTCACATTTCTCTCTCTCTCTCTCTCTCTCTCTCTCTCTCTCTCTTCGCCGCACGGAAGCGACAAGCCGCGTGGGCCATTGCGCCGTGGCGGTAGAGACAAATAGTAGTGCAAAAACCACTACTATTTTCGAAGCTTTGCACAAACCTTCGGGGCGGGCCCCACCAACCCTCGGAGGCCCGGAGGCTCTCCCTTCCACCCGCCTTCCTCCATGTGCTTTGCACTTTCGCCCTTATGTGTGACGTTAAAGACACCAATAAGCGTCTCGTATTGTACAATGCGGGAGGGGAGGGGGGGGGAGCATGGATCTATATGTGTGTGGGGTACGAGTAAATAGGTATGTGCATGT
This sequence comes from Polytrichum formosum, assembly GCA_964035585.1. Taxonomy (NCBI): domain Eukaryota; kingdom Viridiplantae; phylum Streptophyta; class Polytrichopsida; order Polytrichales; family Polytrichaceae; genus Polytrichum; species Polytrichum formosum. The sequence continues at coordinate 15,394,663 of OZ037935.1, read as the reverse complement.
CGTAGTACCCCATCGCATTCCCAATCGTGGAAGCCTTTCGGCTAGTTCAACCCTAGCTTTTCCTCCGATGTTGTAGGCCTTTGTACCCTTAAGGCGCATTTATTACGTAGAGCGCTTTTTGAGCTTGAAAATGCTCTTTCTTTCTTTCTTTTTGCCAATAAGGAAAAAAGAAAGACATCACAACATGATTCCCAAGGTTTTGTTTCCTTCCCTTCATGCACCAAGATCGGATTGTGTGTGCAAAAGAAGCCAATGCTATGACTTACTCACCATGACGGGGATAAACATGGTCTTACCGCTCGTTCTTGGATTGCATGCTTGTAAGTAGCATCTTTGATCTATGTTCTCAGATATATCATTTTCCTAAGAGCATGGAATTACATAAAGGGTCAAAAACCACAATTACATATGATTTAGTGTGGTTCACATTATTCATCTTCGACCCATGAATAAGATCTCTTGATCCATGGGTGGCAACCAACGAAGGTGGCATGGGGCATTTGTAACTACATGACAAGTCACAAAGGTCACTTTCGTAAACACGACACATCAAAGTTAATGACATGCTGCATCGAATACTGTAATATCATATACATTAGCGGTAAAGACCAATGTTGAATTGGTACCTATATAGTGCATGGGTATCAAAAATCAGCATCAATAATGGTACTTAAAAACCTACCGTGGGTATCAAAATTGTAATATCAATCATATGTATGTCAAGGTGAGAGAATCTTTTTATACCCAAGTTATTATTGGGGCCAACATCATTCTAGACCATATTGATACTATGGCAACTTTACCTAGGTCTGAGTGTTCTTGCATTGTATATAGACATGAATGGTATAAAAATACAAAATACCATCAAATACCCATACCCTATTGATATCCAAAAATGTGAAAAATCTTATTATAGATACCCAGATGGTATAAAACCGGGGGGGGGGGTCTCTCTATCCATTTTGCACCCATGTCCAGCCAACCCCGGGTAGCTCACTCAGGACTTTCTGCCCGATTAAAGTTTTTTCCTCATGAAAAACTTTGCCCGCCCCTGCCCGAATTGGAAAACATTGCCAAGTTGTATTCTTGAAGGCTTGCCTTGTACAGTAAAACTGATAATGAGTGCACCCCCCTTCAAGGTCCAAAATATTACAGACCTTGGACAAACTGCCAACATATCTATCGTTAACTATAAAAAATTTCAATACATTTTAGGGAGCAACTATACTTAACTAGAAAATTTCAAACCGATTTGAAGAACAACTATAGTTAACTAGATAAATTTAAGACCAAATTCAAGAATAACTATAGTTAACTAGAAAAAATCCAAGTATTGTTATATATTTGAAGAAGTTCACCTCTTGATTTGCTTCAATTGAGGGTCTTTAATATGCTCGGGCCATTGAGGATCATCAAGAAATGCCTTTATACAGTCACTCACATTGTTGGCTCTAGAACAACCTCCATGTACACCACTAACACGCAAATAACACACTACAGTAGTGACACTACAACACTACAACCGTGAACAGGTTGCACTCAACTTTAGTTAACTATATATATATATATATATATATGTATAAAACTATAGTCAACTAGATTTTTTGGCGGACAAAATTTAGAACAACTATAGTTAACTACATTTTTCAGCAAGTCAAATCGCGAACAACTATAGTTACAAAAGGCAATTAGTTAACTAATAGTTGAAGTAGTTGGTTAGTTGTCCAAGGTCTGAAATATTGTTTCACACACTAGTCAAGTTAGTTCTCAAAACTACAAAGACCGATGTAATTTGTATGTTTCAAGATATATGACCTCATTGTCAACAACTTTCTGGGTCTCTATTGACGCTAAGAGTTTTTTTCTTCTTATTTTTGCTTCCAAGTTTATTAAATGCATTATTGAGCGTTTCATTCCGATGATGAAATTTGAGTCAATTGCTTATTTACCAAGTGGAAGTGGACATTTATATTGGATTTTGACCTTGAAGTGGAGGTGTACTTATTATGGGTTTTGTGTACAAGGCAACCCTTCAAGAATACAAAGACAATGTTTTTTAGGCGGGTTGCCTAAGGTTGGTGGGAAGCAGGTCCTGGCTAGGTAGGCCCCCCCCCACACACACACAAATGCTTGTAGGGGGAACTATAATGTCCCGTGTATAAAATGAAGACAACACCAATCCAACACCGGTAAAGACCAAAGTTTGACATGTATGTAGGTGAATGCATGTTATGGATAATTAACATGATTTATGGTATTCAAAAATGTGCCCATGGGTATCAAAACTATAATACTAGTCAAATCTTGATATTTGGTGAATACGTGAAGGTGAGAAAATCCTTGTATACCCAAGTTATTATTTGGATCATTACATTCTAAATTGTGTGATACTACGATGGTCTCACCTAGGTATGAATGTTCATGAATAGTACATAGACCTGAACAATATAAAAAATACAAATGCCATCAAATATACATACCCTATTGGGGGGGGAAAGAGAGAGAGAGAGAGGATATTATCATACACGAGCGTACCTCTCATCCATCCAACATAAGGAGTTGACCTCCAATACTTGTGTTGCCGATTCATCTCAAATAACCAATCAAACCTAGGAGCCCAATTAAATAAACAAGCCACTTAAGACCCATCTACCTTATGCACTCCATGTCCATGTCCATGTCCATGTTCATGTCAATGTTCATGTCCATGTCCATGTCCATGTTTGTCATGTCTCCTAGTCGTAGATGATGGATATGGAGGGCTGGGGATTCGTGGCACTCACTAAAGAACATCCATCCAAGATATTGTGGATGAAGTGGCTCCAATAAAAAAAGCCCCCCTATGGGGTTGAGGGCCGATTCATTCGAATGTGACATCACTAGACTAATTCGGGGCCTTTGACTCTATTTCCGGAATCAAATTGCCTAAAAATATTCATTTAGATGATTCCTGCGTTTTTTTCATCCGCATGGATGATTTTACTTGAGTGCCACGAATCCCCGGCCGATATGGAGAGCTTCTCCATGTTGGAAAATGGTGCCATACAATATAGTATAAGCTCACCGTAAGTATGTAACTCCTCGTTGAATTGCAAGGGTGGCAGCACCATCCGTCTCTTTTAGCTACTTGTACTTGGTATCTTTTATCTAAACAAGACACTTTGTCGTCATGCATGCCAAAGATTACCTAACTTACATTCTCAAGTTAGGGCATGCACTCGGATGATACTACTACATGGATGCGTCTAACAACGACATACAATACTATAAAAGAACCCTTCTCTTCCGCGACTTAGTATAATATTAGCACTCACATGAGTGGCGTTGGTGCCCCACTTGGATGGTTTAGGGTTCGTGGTGGCCATATCACCGGGGGGGGGGGTCGGCAAGGCTTCTACATTGATACGCTATGTGCAATTGGGTTGTTCTATGTTAATGTATTGACACTTCACACTATTTGGAGTATTTGTTATCACAATAACAAATATAATAATTGAGTTTTTATTGTGTTTGATGTACAAGGGAAGAAGTTCAGTTACAAGTTTTGTGATCTTGTTCTAACCCAAGGTGCTTTGCATGGGTAAAGAAGGAACCTATTTTGTAAACTTGATTATTGATTTATCCTAACTTAATTTCATTAGGTTAGTATGGGGTTTCAAATATTGACTTTGGGGTGAGGGCGTTCTGTATGTCAAGTTTGGTGTTCAGATGAATGAGTCCTAATAATTACTTATGAAGAACAATTATTTGGTTGCGTGACTGAGTAGTACATGAGGTCTGTTTGGCGATCCACTTGGATGGCTTAGGGGTTCGTGGTGGCCATGTTTAGGGGTATGGTTAGAAACCTGCCTCCTATGGGTTTGTAGTTGATTCATCCCAACTCAATCTCATTATATTAGTACGTGGTTTCAAATACCAAGTTTGGGGTCATGTATCTCAAGTTAGGTCCTATAAGTATATGATCAATTCACTCCAACTTAAGCTTATTGGATTGATATGGGGTTTCAAGTGCTAATTCTAGGGTCAAGTTTGTTAAGAACAAATTATGAGCTATGAAGGGTTCCCAAATTATATTTTCGCCCTCAATTTACATAATTGCCATGAATCTTTGGCCCGCTCGGGTGCGATTGTACATTGTTCATTGTATTTAGTGTCATGTATACATGTGCGAAGGGTTACACTAAACCATCTACAACTATAGACATTGCTTGTCCACAACTAACCAATAAGGACGATTTTCTTCAACATAGATAGTTTTTTGAAATGGCTAAATTTCAATATTATGACATTCAAAGCAAGGAGTAAGAAATGGGTTGTGAAGTAGGGAATGGTGCGGCAACCTAATGTTCACTCACAAAATGTGGGAGAGCTATAGTAGTACTACATCAATTCTTTATGTGAGATAAATTTTATTATCATGTGATACACTAATACTATATCAATCTTTACCGTAACATATATTCTCATTGCCTATTGGTTATGATGATACAACTCTTGACCTTGTTATTGGTCCAACTTTACTTTATTCTTCATTGTGACACCAATTAAAAAACATCTTGGTAAGTAGTGTAACTTATACATAGGCTTCAATATAGAGGAAGGGACCCAAGACACTATTGAGCATGTGACACTAAAAGAACACCATAATGCCATAACATTGTACTACATATCATAACATTATTTAGCTACATTAGAGGGCACGATGGGTTTGGGAATATGTCAGATAAAATTCCTAGACAATTTCTAAGTGCTATTGTGTGTCAAAAAAATCAACCTCAAAGTTTTTGGTTTACATCCTTTGTTCTACTGGCAATTGTAATTTCTCTACTGAACTTGCAAATCTTATAACCGGCCCCAACATGTGTCACGCCTCTTTGTTATTTCCGGCACTAGCGCTCCTTTATTCTCAGCCCCGGTTAGCTAGTAACCAACATGCTAACAATGCTATTATACTCCACTGCTCTACGATCCCAGCTGCGTGTTGGCTTGTGGATAAGTCATCTACCACTTACTATAGGGGTCCCCATGTTGGGCCCATGGGCCTTCGCATTATGGGATGCCACTATTAGTATGGTTCTTACTTTACATGATAAACTGTTATATGTGATTGGAGGCTCCATCGTTTATTATTGACAAAATATGTTGGTTAAGGTGACTCATGTGACATGTGGCAAACCTTTAGGAGCTGGAATTGGTTTTCAAGTGACTCATTGCTTCGTTTAACTTAGGTTGTGAGTTTGCAATCTACATGGACATGAATTGGAACTCTGCACAAAAAATCAACACAACTTAATGCATGACAACCCATGATCGTTTGTCAATATTGGTGCCCACATGCCTCATTTGTCAATATTGATGTCCAATCAAACTTGCCGACATCTTCTTCCACTTCCTCACATCATTTGGGACGCACAAATTATCCTTTCTAAAGAGCATAAATAAAAATAACGTGTGTAGGTTTGTGATGTATACTTTCACAAATAGTCCATCTTGTTTTTGTCAATGCCACATGCCACAACAAAAGAATACCAATATTTAGAGGACCTCCATAAGGCCAAGGTCCCCATAATTCCATTCATTTTGTGTTTGCACATTTTCTCCCACCTTGATCCCATTCATCCGCTACATACCATCCTCCCTACCTAGCATCTCATGAGTATTTTGTCATCCGTATTCCACGAAACACAATTGCAACGATTCACCTTGGCTCCTTCGGTGCGCTAGCAATTTTTGGATTTGGTACATCCTTCACTCACCATTTTATGTTTTATACAATCTATTATTAGTATACTTGTTTTGTGATGTTTTTGTATTGTTTGTATTTCTACGTTTATAAAGATACAACCATTTCCCAACACATGAGGTCTTCACGATTACTAACGATGGCATGCCTTCTCCATGTCGTATCAATGGAGTTGGCCTAAACTACGATCCTCTATTAGATAATTTTAAAATGTGTGATTAGGGTCAATTGATGACCCTTTACATTGTTTTATTTTCCTATCTTGCTTCATTTAGTCCATGTTGGTGTTCACCACGCTTTTCAAGTAAGGGTGGGGAAATACTATTAGAACAACCAATGCTTGTTTGTAGTGTGCACATTCTTATTGTGGGCAATGGCCAATGGTTTGGGGTGCTTGCCGTTGGAATGGTGGGTATAATGTAGATGGGTCTTTCTTGGCTTCTAATACTCATGTCTACTATTTGTTTTTTCACAGGATGCCATACCATATTGTTAACATTGCTCTCAAATATTTGTTCATTTCAAGTGCCAAATATAGTGTCCATGTGGCATACCAAGTGCATGTGGAGAGCATACGGGTAGTTCAATAGTCTCCAACAACTATACAAACCTCCAGATACAGTTGCACAATCAACTTTTGTCCACTCGTACATTTCCATGATGAAATGATTGGTTGCATTATGAGTTGTACATGTTGTGTATCATCTTTGTTATGTACAATTGAACTATGTGTGTCCATGCTTGCAGGATGTTGGTGACGGCGAAAGACTTCAGGTGGCATGGCATATTTTCTGCACTTCACACCATATATACACAATCAGTGGCTCACGCTGCCTCCATATTGAAAATGTTGCCCATGACTCTTACCATTGGACGCCTAAAGAACGAAGTGGTTGAATAAAAGCATAGAGTAACAAAGAATTTGCACACGGCCCAAGGAGTTGGACATGGCGGACTATTCACATATATTCGTGGGGTACTTCATTGTGTGGAACAAGTGTGTTGAATTGTGTTGGCACAATGTTTGCTTCATTGTTTGCATCATAATTTATGTAACTAATGTGTTGATCACATTTGCAAATTATTGAATGGGATAGGATGGGCCTACACAAAGAGTTCATGTCCTAGTACATGCATTTGCACATGGCATACAAGAGCATGTTGAAGGTGAGATCTTATACCCGTGGTCGTTGCAACACCATTACAACTATATCATATTTTGTAAGTTCAATTGACAAACATTGGTTATTTTTAACATTGATGAGTGGGAAAACACGCACTGGACCAACCATTGAAAATAGCCCTGAAGTAAAGCTTTTTGCATACATGTGTCAATAATTTGAACTATGAAGAGGTTGAATCGATGGTTGCCCAGTTTGGCTACATTGTTATGCCGGTAGCATTGCATCAAACATTTTGGAACCAAGCATACAAACACACATTCAATAGAGTGTCCATTGTACATTACATTTGAACTACCACATGTTGGATGCCCCAACTATCCTCCCATGTGACACAAGACAATCCATAAGTGGCCTCAATGGGGAATCCCAAAGCACGTATAAACACATGCACAAGTAATCACACGCATAACCCTAAACAAACAAACTACACCATTGCCACGAAATGCATCAAACATCAACGGAAAGACTGAAGAACATGGCTTGTAGAAACATAACACATGGTTTTTTGGTTTTTGAACCATGAAGTTTAAGCCTTGAATTTTCATGCCTTTGGTAGTATGCCGCGTTGTAGTCATTGGCCACATATCTTAGTGTTGGAAGTTAGTATATCCTGGAGGTATTCACGACTAATGACTAATGCAACGGAGACACGAATTGAGGGAAAATTAGTTTTTAGAATGGCAACTTCGTCAATGTGCTCCAATTTTTTTTTAATATAAAACCAAAATTTTGACTCCATGAGTTCAATTATAGCCTAACTTTACTCCGATTTGAATGTCATGTTCGCCACATGTGCTGAAAAATAAAATCCAATTGTAGCCACTTCAAGCTAGAATAACATTAGTAAAATTTGAAAAATATCTCCTTTCCGAATGTACTTGTAGCCAACAAAAGTCTCCACATTGTAGCCTTGCTCTTGATACATGGGAGAAAAAAAAGCTAGAAAAATGGTTGGCAATCGCTCAAAAAGGAAGAGGAATCAAGTTCACTTTCTGACCCCTCGTAACTTTTGCATCTCAACTTCAAATCTGAAACTTGAAATGCCAGTAATTCCGAATTTGCAACTCAGCTCACAAGATGGAAACGGTTGTAGGTCCGCTTCAATTTGACCGAATCTGTATGTGGAGTTGAAAGTGCCCACAATCATAAGACGGCATACACACCCTTAAGTACGTGTTTGAATTTAAGCCCAGGGGAGATTTTGAAACCCCTGCCACCAATTGAACGCTGCTTCAATGCCGGAGATCTTATGAACCCTGGGAATTGTAGCGTTTTAATTGAGCTTTCGAGTGGCTGTGTCACGGCGGCATCATATGATCGGCCTGCATCCTTCCTCCTCCTCCAACTGACCGCCTGGAGGTTGTCAGCCTCCTTCACTTCTGCCATGGAAAAAGCATAGCAGCATTCATCTTGGCGTCAAGCGAAATCCATACCACCCGGTTCGTAACCATCATATAGTGCAGAGAGCATTATGGTGTCTGCGTGTGGTGATGATCATGAGCCCCGAAGTCCCTGCTACCGATTTTAATATTGTTCATGACACCCTTGAAGGACGACCCTAAGGTGTAGTGCATGTCACTAGAGGGAGGGGAGGGGGGAGAGAAAGAAGAAGAAGAAATATGAGAAAGAGTTAAGGTTGGTGGTAGTAGTACGTGGCCCTATTGTAGGGCTGGGGCGAAACAACCCGTACACTGGTTCCTTGGAGGCAAGGGTTTAGGCATCCAACAAGCATGCATCCTTGGAGAGTATTATGGTGTCTGCGTGTGGTGATGATCATGAGCCCCGAAGTCCCTGCTACCGATTTTAATATTGTTCATGACACCCTTGAAGGACGACACTAATGTGTAGTCCATGTCACTAGAGGGAGGGGAGGGGGAGAGAAAGAAGAAGAAGAAGAAGAAATATGAGAAAGAGTTAAGGTTGGTAGTAGTACGTGGCCCTATTGTAGGGCTGGGGCGAAACAACCCGTACACTGGTTTCTTGGAGGCAAGGGTTTAGGCATCCAACAAAGAACGAGTGTATGGGTTGGTTCGTCCAAATCTTACTGTAGGCACTTCCAATTCCATAACTTGATTCGCAATTGCAAAGCGCACATAAGGTAGAAATATCATGACCCGTGAAAATAAGGTGATTCGCATTGAAGATATGGTCTTACAATCATGAGATAATTTTCCAAGATAGACGAGAACGATTCGTGAAGAATGCAAGTTGTTTCATATTTTTTCTGCCATGTACAAAAAATTCTACGATTTTTCAAAGTGGAAAGTTGTCAAACCCCCTACGCGTTCACTAGATTCTCCCTACACCGAACACGGTAATCCGCATTTCCATACAGAACATCACCTAAACCGGTTAACTCATGAGTACATTAAACTTGACTCCCATTGGCTACACTAAGTGTACATGCATTGAAGTTGCCACCTCGCCATGATCGGTTTCAGAAATGGCACTTCACTATTATGACGGCGGTCTACTGCACGGGTAGAGGGTGGTTAACCAGTTTGGGTATTTCTACCTTAGTACGTGGCCCTATTGTAGGGTTGGGGTGAAACAACCCGTACATTGGTTCCTTGGAGGCAAGGGTTTAGGCATCCAACAAGGAACGAGTGTATGGGTTGGTTCGTCCAAATTGTATTGTAGGCACTTCCAATTCCATAAACAAATTTCACCGTTGGACTAGATCAAGACTTCCCTCACTTGATTCGCAATTGCAAAGCGCACATAGTGAAGTGAAGACTCGTGTTGTCTTTAAGTAGTCGCATAACCCCTCCAAACTGTGTTTTGAACACATGAGGTAGAGGATGCTTAAACCAACCCTTTGGCTGATGTCGTTTCTTTTTGGAGTCCATTTGGATCTATGGTATGCATGGTTGGCTTAGCAAATTGGCTTAGAAATGGTAGAAACGAAAACATGAATGTACTACAAATTGTTGAAGTCGCTTACCCCTAGCTACTTAATTCCATCCCTGGGGAGAAATATGAGAAAGATTTAAGGTTGGTAATAGTACGTGGCCTTATTGTAGGCACTTCCAATTCCATAAACAAATTTTACCGTTGGACTAGATCAGGACTTCCCTCACTTGATTCGCAATCATAAAGCACACCTAGTGAAGACTCGTGTTGTCTTTGAATAGTCACATAACCCCTCCCAGTTGTGTTTTGAACACATAAGGTAGAGGATGCTTAAACCAACCCTTTGGCTGATGTAGTCTATTTTTTGGAGTCCACTTGGATCTATGGTATGCACATGATTGGCTTGGCAAATTGGCTTAGAAATGGTAGAAACGAAATTATGAATATACTACAAATTGTTGAAGTCACTTACCCCTAGCTACTTAATCCCATCCCTGGGCCCACATTTTTCCATCACAAACAACTCCCAAAATTGTCTTGACACTCGGCCAAAACCAACCCCGCTTTCTCCCAAAACTGCCTCGGCCTTTCATCCAAACCGTTTTTGCACTAAAACCAACACTCCACCCAAATTAAAAAGTTTGAGCCCTTATAACTTTTGCATGTGGGATATTAATAGAAGAAAACATATAAACAACCCACCCCTAGCTACGTCTCGATGCTTGCCCAAATCCAATCTCACATTCGCTCAAAACCAAGACCGCATTCCCCCAAAAATGTCCTGACACTCGACCAAAACCACCTCCGCCTTTCACCCAAAATTGTCTCAGTAGTAAAACCAACACTCCGCCCAATAAAAGTTTGAGCCCTTGTAGCTTTTGCATATGGGATTTGGGGGGGGGGACACATATAAACAACCCACCACTGGCTACATCTCAACGCTTGTCTAAATCCAACCCCACTTTCGCCCAAAACCAACCCCACATTCTCTTGAAACCACCTCGTTTTTGGGGCTATTTTTCACCCAAATCCACCCCCCGCTTTGGTGATGACATTTGGATATTTTATAGGTGTGCTAAAATACTCGACTCAGGAGGCATGCATAGGGTGCGCTTTTAGAAGGACATTGGAATTAACACCTTAGTCCAGTCTCATTGTCCTTTTGGTGTTCATTCTTTATTCCAAACCTTGCCATTTCTCACTCAAATATGTAGGTGGCCAATTAAGGAGGTTGACTATATAAAGCTCACATGCCTTGAAAGTAAGTGTGTCACACTAAAGCAAGCCATTGGAAGCGAAGGTGAGTTCACCTATCATGAATACTTGTTTTTGTTGTTGTTGTTTGACCACTTCTATTGGTCTTCCGTACACAAAAATATTAGTAGGTTATATGCAAATGTATAAGGAGCAAGCGACTCTTCTATGTGCTTACTTCAAAGTTGTCTATGAAAATTTTACACAATTCTAGACGTATCAAAGTTGCAGTTCTTTTGATGCACAGGTAGGGGGCACTTGTCATAGATATCTTCACAAGGTGTCAATTCGTTGACTTTGCTTCATGTGGAATAACGGACTTCTTTTTTAATGGTCCTTCATAGTATATTATAAATTTTAGGTGCCCATTTTATGAGGCAAGAAAAAAAACTAAGAGAACAAACATTGAATGCACATACAAAAAAAAAGTTTATAACATGCCCGAACCCATGATAGGTGAACGCACCTTAAGTCAAGTAACCGTTGACATGAGGCATACTACCAATTGCGGGAACAACAAGCCATCATAACATTACTCAACGTAGGTTGGGTTCCTTTTGCCAAAAGGAGAGGCCTAGTTTCTCGGCACGAATGATGGAAGCTCATATTTTCTAATGTAGTACTACTGACATGCTTAGCGGGTGCCAAGACCACGTAACACACTAGTAGGCCAGCTGCACACTCCCAACACAACAAATATAAATTTGTTTTCAGTTATTAGAAGTCTTGGAGTAGGCCCAACGACCGGACCGCCTTCACACGACGAACAATATTAAACCTAAACACTATTCATTTTGTGAAAGCAGCCTAGCATAAATGGGTATTATGCTTTGAAGATGCCCAAAATTCTCGACACTTGGATGCAATACGATTTGGACAAACCAACCCATACACCCGTTCCTTGTTGGATGCCTAAACCCTTGCCTCCAAGGAACCAGTGTACAGGTTGTTTCGCCCCAACCATGTAATACCCTAAGGTTGAGTAATGTTATGATTCATCGTCCATTGACTTGGTTATCAAACATAGCTAGATAACAAATTTATTTATATGTTCTTCTCATGATATGTGTTTAGACAACAACAGAAACAAACAATAACCCTCAGTTCATTACATGGCTCATGCTCATGCTTTATGAGTAAAAACAACATCTCCGAAATGCCCAAAGTTGAAGAGTCTCTTCTTTATGTTGGCCTACTGTCGGCATCATCTCCCTCTTCTCGCACACATAAATGGATGAAATCACATTAATGGATGATATACATGGATGAAATCATATACATGGATGATATGTGTGGATGAAAGTTGCATAAATGGATGATAAGCCAGTCACAAAAGATGATGGCAAAGGGGCCGGCTGGGCCACAGGGAACTCAAACGTGAATTAAGTAAGAGACGGGACGGGAGGGAAGGGGAGGGTGCGTGTGCATGTTTGTTTGACTTTGATCCGGTTGTGGCTTGTGACGATCGTGAGCTCCACTTTTCTTTAAGGGGTTTATGTGTGTGGAAGGCATAGCCGCTTGGCCCATAGTGCCATGATGGTTGGGTGGAAAAAACAATTGAGGGAAAAGGGATGTAGACCCCCTTGATCATCCAAAGTGGAACCTACGGCTATTCCACAAATAAGTTAATCTTCCCCCCCATGGCGTCCCACGTGATTTTGCACCTTTTCTCTCTCTCTCTCCCCCCCACTCACTCTCTCTCTCTCACCGACCGGAGGTTCTAAAGATCCATGAAAAGCACCACAACTATGCATGTGTAGGGCATTCATATTCAAGGGTCCGGTAAAAACTTGAGAAAAATCTCTTCATTCTAGGTTTGTGGCCGATTCAATCTCAATTGGATCTCATTACATTGTTCGTGGTATTCATCAACTTAGTACACTAAATATGATATTTAGTGTCACTTAATATTTGGAAATACGCAGTGCTATATCTTTATTATTATTAATGTACCTTCTTACCAATGTAAAGATGTTAATGTTCTATAATGTCCAAACAACCAATTTGACATTTGTTAGTAAAAAAATGAGACATGAAGTAAATAGTTATAGCATTGCGCAATTCCAAATAATATGTGACACTAAATATCATATTTAGTGTAGTTTTCCTTACCTTATTATGAGGGTCACATTTGTAGGTTACACTGATGATTAACATCTTGACCATCGCCTAGTGTAACCTCATGACATTTGACATCTGTGTGTACTGGTATCATGGTATTAACATCTCAATACTATTACAACACAAGTATGCATGTGCATCGCACATGTAATAAAATCACCACAAACATGCACGTGTAGGGCATTCATGTTTGAAAGGGTCCACTAGGAATTTGAGAGAAATCTGCTTGTCATAGGTTTGTGGCCGATTCGATCTCAATTGAACCTCACTACATTGTTTATGGTATTTAGTGTCACATGCTTAGCGATTTACACTTACCTTATTATGAGGGTCACATTAGTAGGTTACACTAATGATAAACATCTTGACCATTGCCTAGTGTAACCACATGACACTTGACATCAACGTGCGTACTAATATCTTGGTATTAACATGCTTGAAAATATTACGAAGCCTATGCCTGGGTTATACAATGATAATCAAGTTGACCATAAGTGTAAACACATCATGGCACTGGCATTAGTATGCTCAATAAAATTGTCTCATGCATAGAAACATGTCAGTCTATCATGCATCTCAAGCACTCCAATGTGCTATGTTTCTATACATCATTTTGTAAATAAGTATGGACTTCGAAAAGGTGCTTATGTTGACATATAGTGCCATGTTTACGGATGTGCCACTATTATACTTCCGGGTATCTAGTTTAGAGCTTTAGCCAACAGTGGGCGTGACACCAAATACCATTAAATTGTGTGGATTAATCCAAGATCCATGTTACCAATTCCAAGGTCAGGTAAAACTTTCAAAAGTAGTTTCCAAGACACAAGAAGTGCTTGATGTTTTCACCTTGCAACTTACACGGGTGCCCCCATGTGTGTAGATTTGGGCGAACCAACCCATACACTCGTTCCTTGTTGGATGCCTAAACCCTTGCCTCCAAGGAACCAGTGTACGAGTTGTTTCGTCCCAGCCCATGTGTGTATGCCTTGGTTGGGTTCCATAACACCTACCGAGGGGGGTATTAGTAAAAACATGTCTCCTATACGTTAGGTGCTATTGTGATTCATCCCAATTCAAATTTACTAGACTAATTCGAGGCCTTTGAACCTAATTCCAAGGGCCAACTTGATTTCAAAATAGTCATTCATGGGTGTTTTACAACTAACATAGTCAACGGTTTCACCCTCCCCTCCTCGGTAGGTGTTTATGAACATTCGCATGTGGTGAGCCTCACGTGTACCATAGATTTGTTACTCCCATGAAAGCTCCCCTCCCCCCGCGTCATTCACAACTAAAGCCCTCTTGAATTTTCTGACCGTGTTTTTTGGTTTACATCTCCGTCCATTGCGGCGAGAGCATTACCGTTCAACTTTTCACTTTTCGGGTTCAAAGTTTTGTCCGACCACTTACATACAATAGTATACGTACCTTACGCTAGCTAGGGCCGCTTCAAGTGTAACGAAGTGTTACTTACTTACACATGATGTCAGTTTCTTCTAGTTTTTGGAATAAATAAACCTCGCCCGTCCTTGCAAGCAACAATTGGCAATGATGGAGGTTGCGACGAATGCCTTTGCAAAACGTCATTGTCCTATACTATACAATATACACACACACACTTGGAGTAGATGGTTACATCATAATCTAGAGTAGAGTAGAGGCGGCCATAACCGATCACTTAAGAGATTTATGCGCCGAATATGGAGAAGTATAGAGCGGTGCAAATTTCCCTCCGAACGTATTATCAATGTCCAAAGTTTACCATAACCACTCATTCCTCCTCACTTTAGCACTCAAAAACAGGACATGTGTCATGGCACTATTGGTCCAACCTGATAGAAATCCAATTCCAACCTGATTGAAATTCCGGTACTCTATAAGATTGCTAGTGGGGTCCTGCTTGGAAATAGATGCCTCTACTATACTTATTTCCTTTTTGTGTGGGGTGGGGGGGGGTCTAAAGGTACATAACCCTCACTTGGTTACTCTTCTTTTTAGAACACCTATATTCAAGTGGTACATGGTTTGATGTGGCTCCAAAAACGAATATAAAAAAGACATGTATTTAAAAGAGGTTGGACTGCATGCTCGAAATGTGATGACCATTCTAAGTTCGATAGTTAACATGATTGGGGGGGGGAGACCTATATGACCATTTGATGAGCACAAAAATCTTCAATTTGATAATGAATGAGATATTCATACGAGTTCCAAAAATTATGAGAAAAATGACTACAATCTTAATTTGAATTTTCTAATCATCTCGGACTACATAACATACATACTCAATTTGCTTGTGGATGTAAAACTATGGGTTATGGATGAAACATCCTTTGCATGGACAAAAACATACAAGAAAGTTGCTGAAAATGCCCTCCGCTTGAATGAAGCGACTGGTTATGTACTAATCGTGCGTTTCACATCCTAGGAGAAGTAGGCTAACAAAAAGAAAAAGTAACCATTTAAGACCCATCTACCTTTTGCTAAAGAACGAGATACACATGATCATCACAAGGGGCCAAATTCCAATCAAACAATTTGGTTTTCCTTCCCGATGCCATTCTCTCAAAATAACCATCATACATCATCAGCTCTACTTACTAGCGCACGCATCGGCCGGGCCATCGGAAACTCTCGTTGTTTTGTGTGATGCCCGCGGAGGCTTTAAATAATGGGAGACATCACGATAGAGGAGGTGGTATGATCATGTGAAATTGAGCACCCAATATATGATATTGGCATCATGCTACTACTTCTTCTTCTTACAACTACTAGGACATGGAAATTCAACATATGCTTTTCCCCACTTTATGAGCTTCTTCATGTCATGAACCCAATAATCATCATCATCACGTGCCACATAGCTCCCCCCTCCCCCTCCTTTTTCCCCACTTGTCCTCAACTCCAAGTAAGTAAGTCCTTCTCCCAAAGCACTCTTCCACACGCTCCCCCTTCTTTTTCCCTCGCGAGTCCCAGCCATGCCCCATTGCTTGTTCATGTCCTTACAAATGTCCGCAAATCCGTGGGCAGGCAAAACAAAAATTCAGCCCCACGCGAAGATTTCACCTCCATCTTCCCGAAACCTAGATCCCAAAAGAGTTCCCATATGGTTGTAGAACCTAGGTGATGAATCTAGGATTTTCCATGTAGGTCGTACCGTGTTGCCACCCAAGAAGGTCTCCTCATCTTTCCAGAACCTAGATCCAAGAACTCCATATGCTACCTATACAAGGTCCTCGGATATCTGGTTCTGAATCTAGGATTTTCATGTAAATCTTCCGCCCCCTCTATCCAGCCAATAATGAAGATCTCCTCATCTACCGTCCACTTAGATCCAAGATGTTGGGAGGAGGAAAAGGAATCTAGGAATTGCATGTAAATCTTCTCATGTAGGCCCTCCGCCCCCAACATTCTCTTGCATGTGACCTAACAACCCATGAGTGAGAAACAAACCCTACATGAAGATCTTCACATCTATCCGTACTGTACATCCAACCAAGAGACCAAAGACATGCTACTGCTGCCACACGGCGATAGGGACATGCTGGGAGCGGTTCTATGAGACGCCCGAAATCTAGGAACTGCATGTAAATCTTCCCTTTGAAGGGCATCAAGCCCCTACACTGGCCAGTGAGAAACAAGCCCTACACGGACATCTTAACATCTATGAACGCCCTAGATCTAAGATAAGACATTACACGGTGAGAGGAACATGCTCGGGGCTCTACGAGCCTGAGTCCAAAATCTAGGAAACTCATGCTCAGTTCAGAAACGTAGGAAATGCATGTTCATTCTCCCTTGAAGGGCCTCAAGCGGTCAAGACCCTAAACTGGCCCCCAACTCCCATGTGTGAGAAACAAGCCCTAAACGAAGATCCTCACATCTACAATATAACTAGACCCAAGACAAGATGCCCCAGGTGGTTGTGGCAGCCACACGGTGATAGGGTCAGGATGGAGAATAATAATCTATAAAGACGAAGTCTTGAATCTAGAAACTGCATGTAAAATCCTCCCGTGACGGGCGTCAAGTGGTCAAGACCCTAAACCGGCCCCCAACACACATGAGTGAAAAAACAAGCCCAAAACGGAGATCTTCACATCTACCAAAAATCTAGATCCAAAGACAAGACACCGCAGATGCTGCGGCTGCCGCACGGTGATAGGGACAGGCTGGGGGAGTCTACGATACGAAGTCCAGAATCTAGGATATGCATGTAAATCTACCCCCAAATGGCCTCCCTCAGAAATGCCAAAGAAAGGAGGAGAGTGCAGTGCCACTATCGTAGGCCGTGTCGCGGAGGGGAGGGGACGGGGGGGAGCGAGGGAAAAGATGCCGATTGCACTCTCTCACAAGCTACACACATGCACACAAACAAGCTTCCACACTTCGCACCTAGTTTTAACTTTAGCTTAACTTAGTAGTAGTTTTGCACACAACAGAGTGCCTGCTGCTGTTGCGCCGTTCTTCAGTTTTAGCTTGTTAGCTGCGGAGGAGAGCTCCGTTGTACGCTATGATACCGTACCCAGTCCAGGTGTGGACTCTTGTTCTCTTCACGGAGAATGAGATGCTCAAGTGTAGTAGTTGTAAGCGAAGGTCAAGTGTCAATGCGTATGGTGGAGTGTGAGTTTATGGGTGGCATTTAAGTGAGAGAAAGAGAGGTCTGTGGCTAAGTTTTCGGGGAGAAAGGAAAAGAAGGGAAGGAGGGAGAGTCTCGAGGACGAGGAAGAGAGAGAAAGAGGAGGAGGAGGTTCGGAGTAGGGTTATTGTATTGTCTGTTTGTGGAGGAGCATCATCATGTGTATGGTGAAAGGATGATGCGGATGTGTGGGTGGAAAGTGGCAGGCAAGAAGAGAGAGGGAATGTGTGTAGGGGGAGAAGTCCAGCAAGTGGAGGAAACAAGGGAGATGATCGTGGTACCATCATCAACACAGCAGCGACGGCCTTAGGGTTGGGGGAGTAGAGCGAGAGAGAGAGAGAGAGAGAGAGAGAGGATTTGGTGTGGCAGGAAAGGAGCTTGGACGAGGTGGTTTGGTTTGGTTGTGAGGTTTGGTCTGAGGTGAGGAGAGAGATGGAATCCTTTCTTGGGAGTTATGGAATAGACGATGAAGATGACAAGGAGGAACCATCGTTACCGAGGTTACCGTGTGTTGTGAAGCTCCTCTCCTTGGTCACAGCACTCGAAACCTTCTCCGGAGAAGCCGCTGACTCGTGTCTTGTACTTGAGGGTTGTTAGTGTTACCGTAACAGAACAGTCACTTGGGCTCGTATAGAGGATAGTCGGTAGAGAGGACTCCTTCCGAAGGTGAAACTCTTACATATTGTGCAAACGACCTGACATAACCAACAAAGCAAAAATCCCCGTGTGTATGTATGTA
This sequence comes from Polytrichum formosum, assembly GCA_964035585.1. Taxonomy (NCBI): domain Eukaryota; kingdom Viridiplantae; phylum Streptophyta; class Polytrichopsida; order Polytrichales; family Polytrichaceae; genus Polytrichum; species Polytrichum formosum. The sequence continues at coordinate 15,376,127 of OZ037935.1, read as the reverse complement.
TGTATGTATATTTCTGGGGTTATCTTCCACATATCGATGGCGAGCAGCCATTGATGTTGATGCAGTTGTGATCTTGGCGTCTTCTACCACCAATGCACGCAAGCTGCCCCTGCTTGTACACTTAGCTTATTCCTTCTCCTTCTGGAAATCCCTCTGCCATACATTTTAGGAAAGAAAGCTCGCTGGGTTTGGTGCACTCGACTTTCCAAGTTTGAGCTCCTTGTTTAACAAGAGAAGCCTCGAGAAGAGAGTGGGTGAGGCTCGAGCTCGTGGTTGGCTGCAAGAAAAGTGGGCTGCGACGTGTTGACGACGCCCTTTGACATCCATATGCAGTGAGTTTTCAACCTCTCCTCAATTCTCAGCATCCTGGAAACTATGTAGAGGAGAGTATGTGAAAGGATAGGCGGCAAGAGTCAAGAAAAATAATAATAGAAAGGCGGGCTGGTTAGAATGGTTTTGATGAAATCTTCATGGGTTTGAAGGATGCTCTGTACAAACCCCCCTTAAGCAGGAGGTAGGAAGAATTTGTATATTTTGACGTCTTTGCAGGAAGTAGAGAAGAAGAGAGGAGAACATGTGCTAGTGGGAATGGCCATGTGAATTTTAGAAGACAGAATGATATTTTCGTAGATGGATGTTGGTTCATTTTTATTTTTTTAATCTTTTTGTCAAGTGTTGGTGCCCTGTTTTGGGAGTATTTCAATCCTAGGGCCACGAGGCGATGGATGGATGGAATGCGCAGAACAGTCCGAGGCTGGAGTTGGGAGTGTAATCCTCGATTCTTTGCAAAAATAATTTAGGCCAAATATTAGGAACTCCGAAAGAGTGGTACATTGTGAGGTGAGAATTGTTCAGAGTCTTATGTGAAAGATGGGCGCAGTATTTTGAGGTATACTGTCCTCAAGATCAAAGAATCTTCTATAGCACATACCCGTCATCACGTGAAAATAGCTTAGCCACGGGCATGTGATAATCTTGAACATGAGAGTAGTTGGGAGGGATTTTTTGAAAAGATCCTGCTAGTAACTGGATGCTCGTGTATCCCGGAAAACTAATCTGTGTGCTAGTCATCTCCATGTTTTTGACATGGGATGGGAAGAAAGATGGGGGTAGAAGAGGGAATGAGTTGTCGCTATGTCTTACATCAAATGATGCCCTCCCTTTTCATATCCTAATTGAGGACCCACGTTTCTACGAAGACATTAGACATTAAATATTCTCCGGTAACTATGGTTTCAGCAGCCGGAGCCCATCAGTACCTTGCCCCCGCTGATTGCTTAAGATTCTGTCTGAGAAGATCTACAGAGGAGAAATCGGGTATCTCTGCTGCAAAGTATAAAACTTGCATGGCGCTATACCCACCCAATGACATTGTCATCACAAGTCTGAAGGCCCTTTCTAGCAATTTAATTCTGCATATGGATGTCTGGGGATTTGGTGTCATAATTGCAACCTGGGCTACGGAAGGTCAATGCAGCAGTCTTTGTGAATGTCTTGTGCTAGCAAGTCTCTCACCTCAAGCTTGTATTGTTTGTGTAGACACAGAGGTCTAGTTGCAGCACCGGTGGATAGGAGGGATGCTTGGAAGAGTTTCAGAGCAGCATACGGCACAAGCTGCTACCACCTACCAGCAGGATCCAGGCACGTTGCAGTATTGTGACAATTCAACGAAGAAGTGGTTCACATCTGCAGATGAGACTGGCTCATCATTTCAGGAACCAGTTTCTGTGTTACATGTGCGAAGCCCAAGCTCATCATCAAGCTCTCTATCATCACTCCACCAAGGCACAAACGAGAGTGGATCCAGCATTTCAACTGGTATCAATACGAGGTTGAACCAGAACCACCCTGGAGTAGTACAAGCATCATCATCAAGCGCACAGCATCAGCATGAGGGGATGGTTTTAGGGTATGAATTGCGGGATATCCAGAAGCAAATCTATGGAGGTGTAGCTCCGGGCGTAAGTTGTGGTAGGTCACGATTGGAGATGTCGAACTGCTTCACTGTTCTGGAAGGGTCTGTGGATTTTGATACAAAGGGGGTAGGGCATGACCAGTTGGGTCAAGGATATGCACTGCCTTTCCACCAGGTGAAGCTAGAGTGGCCACTCCAGATGAGTAATCCAGGGAACTCCGTGTACGGGTCGAGCCCTTTCCAAACTTCGTATGTCGGTGGTGATGGTTTCAACGATCGGCGAGGGATGCACCAAATGCCTCCCGAGTTCTACCCGAAGCAGGGGTACCAGGGGAATGCGGTGATGAGTTCTGGTGGGATGATCAGAGAATCCCAGGGTGTGTCAACAGAGGATAGTATGGTGATCAATGCAGAGAGCAGTAGTGATGGGGGGGAAGGAGGTGGCAATGGCTCTGAGAGTGCCAGGCCCCTCCCCATGCGAGGAGGAATGGATGAACAGTGGTGGGAGCTCCCAACGCTGATGGGGGCAAATCCCCCTCCCATGTCCCAACTTGATAACAGCATTCTTACTGGACATACAGAGTTTGGGATGGCAAGGCAGCCTGTCGAAGACCTGGACAGTATGTTAATTATGGCCAATGTGCACCCTCCAGACCAACAAGCAATCATGAAGTGGCACATGGGGGATGGTCAAGCGCATTCACAAGCTGGGCTTCAACAACAACAACAACCTGTTCAGCAGCAGCAGCAGCAGCAGCGATCGAGAGAGGACATGGACGCGGTCATGTTTGAGCAAGATTCATGGAGCTCAAACCAGCGTCAGTTGAGCTACCAGACAGGTGGGCATGGGGAGAGTCTGTTCAATGAGCAGATATCTCATGGCCACATCAGTGGGGACACATTTTCATCGTCCCTGAATGTGTCTGTCTCTCCCTCTCCCTCGTCTCCTGTTCCCAACTCAGATCCCAATTACCAACACGCATCATTTTCAAGCCTGCCACGTGCACTCTCCCTTCCGTCGCACCTGCGGAGTATCACCTTAACCTCACCCAAAGCCAGGGACAATAATGCAGCTCCTTCCAGCATTACCACCCCTGTGGGTAATGTTGAAGTAGATGGATCGAATAGCCACCCATTTTCAGCCCCGAGTTGCTATCTTGGTGCCGTGACAGGTAATGTGGACACCTCGGCACCAGGTGACTACTATGCCCGAACGCTCTTGGCGGGAATCTGTGTCTCTGGAAGCCAACTTATGCAGGAAAGCAATTACGGTGTGCAGCGGGCGACAATGGGGATGGGGGAGGGGCCGCAGCCCATGCAAGTAGGCCAGTCATCTTCTTCGTCAATGAATGCCTTTCGCTCCACATTAGCATCCTCAGGATATTATCAAGACCCGAACAAGGAGTTTGGGCAGAAGAGTTTGATACAACGGTCACTTTCGTCCTTGCCATCCACTGATACCCAACAGAGTCAGCAGCTGGTGAAGTTGTCCCCAGTCGTGAGCCGGGATTTTTCTCTGCAGCGACAGCGGTCATGGAACCCGGGTAGAACCAATCCCCAACAGCGGCAACTTATGCCTGAAACCCGGAGCCCGAAAGCAGCTGGTGACTGGAAACCAGAGATAATGAAGAACCGCACAGGAGGTGCCCTCTCTCCCCTGTCATCCATTGCTGGGTTCAACTTGAGGCGGCCCCTACAGGGGGTCCATCAAGGGGGTGTGGAAAGAAAACAACAAGAAGATTTAAAGCCAGACACCGGGCAGACCGATGGAGGGGTTATCCCCGAGGAAGGACTGACTGTTGTGAATCTTCTGCTACGTGCAGCCGAGGCTGTGGACGTAGATAATCATGAGATGGCTAAAGCGATATTGGCGCGGCTCAATCAGCACATCTCTCCAACCAGAGAAAAATCAATTCACCGGGTAGCTCACTACTTCCAAGAAGCCCTGGTAGCACGGATCACAGGCCCAGAGAACACCACAGCTCAGTTGTCACAGGATCGCACTCTGTCTCGCCAAGAGGAGTTTGACAAGATTGACGCTTATGTTCGATTCTGTGAAGTTTCTCCGTACCCCAAATTTGCACACTTCACTGCCAACCAAGCAATCTTGGAGGCTTTAGAGGGAGAAGAATCTATGCACATCGTAGATTTTCAGATGGGTGCCGGTGCTCAATGGGCTTCCTTCATACAAGACATTGCAAGCTTGAGGACCCTCGGGAAGGTTGTACCCACATTGCGGCTGACAGCTGTTGGAACTCGGTCAGACGAAATGCGTGCAACTGGTGAAAATCTTTGCAACTTTGCGCGGCTGATGAACATTTCTCTCGAGTTTCAAGCGGTCGTCACCAGCCCCGAGTGCTTGGACAAATCCATGCTGGCGTTGAGGGACAAAGAAGCTGTTGCGACAAACTTTGTGTTTGGGCTCCACCAACTCTTGGATGGAGATGCATCGAGTGTGTTAACAACTGTCCTGAAGGCTGTGAGGGAGGCGTGCCCGAAAGTTGTTACTATTGTGGAGCAGGAGGCTAACCACAATGGTCCTTTCTTCCAGCAGCGATTCTCTGAGGCTTTACAGTATTACACGTTCCTCTTTGACTCTCTTACGAGCTCGCTTGAGCTGGGTGTGGATTCATCCATCAACTCGAGCATTGAGAAAAACCTATTGGCTCCCGAGATCATGAACATTGTGGCGTGTGAGGGTAAGGCTCGAGTGGAACGACACGAAAGGCTAGAGCAATGGCGAGTCCATATGCTCAATGTGGGCTTCCGTCCTCGCCTTTTGAGTGACGCTTCCCAGTTCCAGGCAGAGAAGCTCGTGAGCCAAATCTCGGCACGGAAAGGCTTCCAAGTCTCCCGAGACCAGGGAAGCCTCGTCCTCGGCTGGCAAGGCAGGCCCCTTATTTCTGCTTCATCATGGATGTGCTGATTGATGGATCTGTCCTTACTTTTGTTTTTCCTTTTGTATTTGGCAAATGAAAAAGATGCCAACCTGAAGGGGCTCTCAAATGTAGTAGTTCTTGCTCTTGTCCATTACTTTTGTCCAGTGACAGGCGTTAAAAGTCTATTACCGCCCCTTCAAGCTTCTGTACCATAGAGTTTTCTCTCTTCCCTAGAGGGTGTTTCAGTTTAGGCTTTTTTAAGTTCATACATGAAACCCTGACATTTCCAACTCGCTCAACTGCTGTGTTTCCCTATTATGTCCCCCCTTCCCTTTCCTCCAGTGGAACTGCCTCATTATATAAAACAGGTGAGAGAAGATGCTCCCTCAAGAATTTTGTCTCAGTCAAGTGAAGGGCGACAACAAACTTACTACACGTGGGAGCAGAAGCAAGCAGATCAAGGTCTTCCATGACATGATGCCAGGCTCATCTGTAATAGTGTGGTACTGTCCCAATGTAAGAAAAATGCTTTCTCATAATGTTATAGAGTAGTTGAGTACTACTACTAGTTGCTTATATATTTTTATTAGCAATCGATCACTTCTATGTTTCAGTCGCTTTTGTCAATACCCAATGTCAAAGTGATCCCTTATCTTCCCTCCAGCTTAGTCGTTAGTAATCTGCACACTCCCACCTTCTCTCTCTGAGACCTGCTTCAGGTTCAGTGATACCTACCACATAAATAATGTCAAAAGATATTTATCAAATGAAAAGAGCTCTGGTTTCCCAGTCTTATCTATGGCTGCCTCTTGTTTCTTATATCTAGCAGTGTGATATACTGTGATGTTGCTGATCAGTTTTCTCTTTCCTTTGTACAGTGGCTTCCAGTTTGTGTGCATGTCAAATTGTCACTATCTGCAGGAATAGCCCGAGGTGTGAAATTCTTGATGAGTTCTCGAATTTCAGAACCTAAGGGACCCACCCAAAGTGAGCAACCAGTATCTGAGCTTGTGAATATTATTAATTATTGGGTGCATCCATAGACATGGGGAAGCCATGGTCTTGCCACTTGGAAGCAAGGCACTTGCCCTATTCTAAGGTATGTGGGCCATGTGTGGTCACTCTTCTCAATTGGACACCTATAGTTGAGTGGTATATGGCATGGCTTGTATTATTGAGCACCAAAATTACAGGTTTCACAATGCGATTGCATTATGTGCTCATAATATTATAGACACCATTACAGGATCAATAGTGAACATCACAATTGGAATTTGGGAGGGCCTATGTGATCGTTTGACTTAGAGAGAGAATCTTCACTTTGATTTCTTGTAACTATTGCATCTTAACTCTGATTCTGAAACTTGAAATGTCAAACTATGTGTTTTGCAATTCCTAACTGGAGGAGTCAATTGCCAATCTGATACAACGGTCAAAGTTGTCCAGGGAGTGGGGAAGTGACCACGATATGGCCACATACCTTTAGTTGGAACTTGGGCTTGCTCCAAGAAGATGCATCGGAGGAGTTCCTAGTCCAGCACTTGCACTAGAAGGCCACTTTACCACAAGTCAACTCTGCTCAGACCAGCCAGAAAAATCTTGTCTTGTTCACCCTGAAATTCAATACTAATATACATACATGAGAAAAATCCCTTCCCAGTGGGTCCACAATCCCAATTCATGTCCACAATCTGAGGAGAGGTTTACTTGTATCCTACTAATTTCAGCAACAATCCCAGAGACTTGGGAATCTACCAAGCCGCAAGATAGCTTGTGTGGTGGAAATGACTTGAATATTAGGGTAAGTCTTGTTTTACATCCTTCAGACACATCAAATATGGGTGACAAAATTATTTAGTTTCGTCAGTTGCCGGATTTCCATCCCACTTTTCCAGGACCCACCTCCCTTTATGGCCGGGAAAGCACCTATGCCTAACATGCACGTCCAGGCTTGGAACCCGGAAGTTGGAATAGTGCTTCTGTATACTTCCAAATGTTTTTCCTACTATTTACTCTGTTTCTGGATCAAACACCGGTGCCAAAAATAGGCTTGGATTTGGATGCATCCGTGTTGGTAGATTTCAAATTCAGGAAGCTAGAGTATCAATATTTTTCTTCTCTTGAATGAACTGAATTAAAATCTGGCACAGTGCATGTGACTGGGATACTGTACATTGTTTTGTTGCACTTAAGATAAATATAAGACAAATATAAGTGCTTAAATAGCCCCTATTAGCCAAAAACATGAATGATGACAATTTACAATCCTAGTAGTATATAGTAATGCAAACCAATGATTCTCGATAAGTGCTCCTCAGCTGCCATATTGCATATGCCATAAAGATCACTAATGAGCAATTTACTACACATCTGACAAACTTGCCAGATTAGGTGGTCTGCAAGTGACTTCCATGTCTACTAAAATGGTCCTGTTCAGATGATCACTACGTATTACATGAACTCGACATTACTCAAAGGCATTTAAGGTACACATGCCTTAGATGGATACTTTTCTCTCTGCACCCACTTCTCGTAGGATATGAAACACCAAATTAGAGCAAGGTGATTAGCGAATCCAAATCGTGCCGGTAACCATTTGCCTCAAAATTTTCGCAGCTCATATGAATCTCTTATTCATAATTGTAGTAAAGATTCTTAAGCTTATGAAGTAGTTGTATATAGTAGAGGCGTCTATTCCCGATCAGGTTCCCATTGGCAATACATGAATTTTGATTAGGTTGCAACCAATAGTGGCATGACACATGTCATGCTTTTGAGTGCTAAAGTGAGGAGGATTCCACGGTTATGGCAAACTCTAGACAATGGTAATATGTTCAAGCCAACTTTTGGCTTCAAAAATTCACAATAATTTCAATTTAAGTAATAAAATCATTATCATCATCATCATTATTATTATTATTATTTGCAATCCTCTTGATTTCTATTTGCAAATTTGCACCGCCTTATACTTCTCCAAATCTAGCACAAAATCTCTAAAGTGATCGGTGATGGGCGCCTCTACTCTAGTTCCCCCCCCCCAAATCATGTTCACTATTGAGTCTGGAATGGTTAGTGCGTTTTGAGCACATAGTCCAATTTCTTTTAAACACATGTCTTTTTGGTGCCAGTTCCTAGACTTACACCTAAGTATATACCACTCCAATACAGGTGTCCAAATTATTGTCGTGTTCAATTTAGGCACATCTACTTTACACAACCAACAAGGATGATAACCACTTTACTTTGGTCTTGGCGAGTCCAAGACCTAAACCCATCATAGATTGCGATTGAAGACCGACCCCATTATCAACCATGATCACAAGCATTTGCACAAGACAAGTGTGAATGAAGAATCCAGGGTAGTTGTGGTTGATGGTTGTGGTTAACCACACCAACTTTGTAGTGTAAACAACCCTTCAAAGGTTGGTGACACTAGGGGTGGTTGTGGTTGCGATTTAACTTCTTAGGTTTAATTTCCATGGAAATGGCATATTAAATGCTAACCACAACCACATTCGACCCCATCAACCCCACTACTCCATGTGATTAAGCACTCTTGGGGTGGTTGTTCGTGCGCATGTGACACCACTAAAGAGCTACAAGGCCAAGGTCCAGGAAGAAAGTTGAGGAGCCAACCACTTTAACACTAAAATCCAAGGCCAACAAGGATAACAATCACTTTAATTACTTCTCAATTCCAAGACCTAAACTAATGAGATTGCGAGTTAGAAGACTGACCCTACCATCAACCACAACCACAAGAATTCACACAAGACAAGTGTGAATGAAAAATATTGTGGTTATGGTTGATTATTGTGGTTAATCACGACCACAACCATGACAACAACCATCTCTATAGTGCAAACAAGCCCACAATAGTTGGTGGTTGTAGTTTTTTTTTCTTTGGTTATGTTTTTGAGGGATGAGGAGGGATAAGGTGCATTGATAACAACACCACAACTACTCTTACTTGCCAAGCTTTGATGTAAGTTGGGAGCAATTGCAACGGTGGAAGTTTCATTTTCTTTGGTTCTATTTTATTTACGGATACTATGTGGCACTGGGTGAACCTCAAGGCCAACACATGGGAGCGAATTTGTAGGAGGAAATTATTCTTAGACATAATGTTGACTAGAATCCATGAATTGTTTGCTCATTGTTTTTCTCCACTCCAAGGTTTGCACTGGTAGGAGGGACAATCATTGAGGTCAAATATGCTCTTCTACTACAAGATCACTTGTGTGTAAACGAAGTTTCTCGTACACTAAATAGTTCTATTAATGTAGGCCACAATAAATTCTAAAACACACCCTAATTCTCATTATGAAAATTAATGTGGGCCAAATTAATTTTCAGCCCATGTCAAATTTCTAGTAGAAAACTAGCGTGGGCCACATTAATTGTTTTCATGGAAAATTTAATGTGGGTGATTATTTGATTTTGTGCTACTTTGTCCTATAATTAATATTAAATTTGTTGGTCGAAAGTCTTCATGAAGACTTAGGGAAAGACCCGGGGTCTTGGACCCACATAAATTCCACCTTGACTAGAAAATTAATGTGGCCATGCTAATTATTTACACGTTAAATTTCCATCCACACTAATAGGGACACTTTAGTGTAGTTGTGGTGGGAAATGGGCCTAAAACAAAACCACAACCATTCAAGTAGTTGTGTGTAAATGCACCTCCAACTCCTTGGGCTAATTTGTGCGCCAAGGAACATGCATGGAATTTTGTTGAATAAATGTTGTGTGAGCTGAGATTCAACACTGAAGAAGCAACTAGAAGGCAGAGACGCGATGGAGGCGAAGCCTCGGTTCAGGGTTGTCTATTGTGTCATGACGGAGGCCAATCTCGGCATAATATCGTGCCGTCACGACACGTATCCGTCACGACATTATGCCGGATGCTATCTTTATCCTGACGGACTTGAATTTTACCGAATTCTGTGTGTAATTACATTACCTCATTTCGGACACGTAGGATGTAAGATGTCCACGTGTGATGACATGTCAACAAAGTAGAGGTAAAGTGGGGAAAAAAGTACTAGCCCTCGTCCGCCCCCCCGTCCGCCCCTTTGTTCCCAGCGTCCGGCCCCTGTTCCCCGTCGTGCGGCCCTGGTTCTCTACCGTCCGCCCCCGTTCCCCGCTCGTCCGCCCCCGTTCCCCCCCGTCCGCCCCCCGTTCCCAACCATCGGGAACGCGTTCCCCGTCGTCCGCCCCAATTTGACCCCTTCACCTTTGAAGGGCCCTAGCAGCCTCATTTTCATCCGTTTGTTGCGTTTGAGGACATTTTCGGCATCTACATTTCATGAGGATGTCGAAAATGTCCTCAAAATCAACATTTGGATCCAAAATGAGGCTGCTAGAGCCTCCCAAACCTCCCATCCGCCCCCCCGGTCCGTCCCCGTCCGCCTCCAAGTTTGGGAGGCTCTAGCAGCCTCATTTTTCATTTGTTTATTGCGTTTGAGGACATTTTCGGCATCTACATTTCATGAGGATGTCGAAAATGTCCTCAAAATCAACATTTGGATCCAAAATGAGGCTGCTAGAGCCTCCCAAACTTGGAGGCGGACGGGGTGGACGGACGAGGGCTAGTAATTGTTTCCCCACATTCCCCGTCCGCCCCACCCTCGTCCCCCGTCCGCCCCACACCCTCCTTACTCAGATTTTACCACCCTGATTTTAACAGAATGATAAACATAATGGTAAAATGGTTTACCTGGCGCTAGGCATATCCACATCCACGTCGGCCTTTTCTGCCACATAGGACGCCACCTTGGCAAGAAGGTAAGTATTTTACCCACCCTACTAGCTTCCCCCTAGGTTGACCCTACGTGGACCCTATTGTGTCGTGACGGAGGGGTCCGTCACGACACGACACGTCATGACGCACGACACCGTCATGACGTCGGGATAGACAACCCTGCCTCGGTTGCACATGGATTTGTGCCTTGGTGCGATTTTGCTTACATGCACAAATCTAGACGCACCTTTGCGACTATCGGATTAGTGAGGTGATGGGATGCTAAGTAGGGGGGGGGGGTTTCTAAGAGAGCAAATAGTATTGTGAACACGGCACATCAACTCGACATCTAGATCTAAAGATGACATCGATACTAAGGAAAGAATGTTTATAGCACTTAGATCAAGTTTACAACGAGAGGAACTTGTTGAAGGGTAACATGATCAACAAATCTATCCAAGAGATTCAAATGGAGACCTTTGTGGCAAAACCCCACTATGGGAGCGGCCCAAGGTTTGATCCTATAATGGAAGAAAGGGAAGGATCATTGGAGAGGCACCAAGGAACGATGTTGAAGATATGATTGAAGTTTTGGCCGAAGCAAGCAAGCATACTTTAGAGGATATCGACCAATTCAAGACCCAACTTGGTGAGAACCTTCCAGAAATCGTTGAGAGGAACTTTAGCAGTTTTCTAGTGATTAAAGATGCTATCACATTCAAAGTTGGCTCTCGAAAGTTGCAAACACGTATTGCCCTAGTGAGAGATGAACTCTTAACACTATATTCGTTAAATTGAGACTTTCTCTAGTCTCAAATTAATATATGGATCAAACAACATGAAGATGCCCGAAACTATATTGTCAACAATCTCAAATATATTATATGTTCTAATTTTCCAAAATGTATGATGTCCCAACATGAGCACATTGGGTAGAGTACTTGATACCAACTTCATCAACAAAAACATACTCAAATCAAATTGGGTAGAGCACTCCAAACCAAATTCACCCAACAAATCACATAGAACCATGGCTATTATTAGCATGTTTAATAATATATAGACATTGCGACGTACATAGCATAGGGTTTAGGGTGCATATTTAATCGACCCGACAATCTAGTCCCAAACTTAATCATAAAAAGAAATTCACATTTGTTATGAAATATAGTATATGGATATTCATCCAACCCCAAATAATATAGCATTCGTAAGTTCTACCCAAATTCTACCCCTACTTTTAGAAGTACACATATGACTAATATATATTGCTAGAATTACATATGAAACTATAATCAATGCTAAAACAATCCTACCAACTTCTCATTCAACGGGGGTTGTTTCTTGTGCGATCCGAGCAAGGTTGTCTTTTGCAAAAGTTATGTACTTTTGAGGGATGGACACTGATCCACTATGATTTTTCCGTGGTTTCCATGCTATGAATATGGAATATGTATCTACCCAAGATGGACCATGCTCTGAATCCACCTTCCACCGAAAATTATGGTTTGTATCCCAGCCTGTATAATGCCGAATCACATCTTCATTCCGTGCCGTCGGTCGGTAGTACTCCACCTGAATTTGTCGAAAATGCGGGCTTGAAGTTGCGAAATTTGGTTTGGACAAAGCTCTTGCCACCCATACAGGCTTCGCATATGTCTCATCTCCAGGACGTAGAATGAGCATATAACCTTCATGACAATCCACCGCAATGCGGAAAGAAGGTGGGGGACGTTGACTAGCAAGCCCAACGTAATGGTCGTCCACATCAAACTCCTCACGAACCTCTCCATTTTCCAAAAGTCTAACCTCGGAAGCTTGTACATCGACACGAGTTTGAGGCCAAAATCCGTGCCTCAAAGTAAGGGGGCTATCTTGGTGAAGGTCTGCCAAAGCGGCACGAACACGTGTCCAATACTGTATCCAACTCCCATAACGATGCCAACATGATCCACCAACGTCCGCTATCTTCAAACTCTCCCAATATTGTATGAAGCCTGATATACCTTTCAAAATATCCTCCAAATTCTTCATGGGTATTGGCTTGCAAGGCCTAGGCTCTCCATCCGGTAACATCGTCTTTCCATCCGCATCCACGCGCCACACAAGGAGACCCTCCGGCGGGCTCCAATCTTGTGTCGTGCACAACAACTTGTATTGCATGGCGGGTACACCATCGTTACGCATGTAGAAGCGGAATTGTTGTGCCTTTGCATGCCCGATCAATCGGTGAGCTCCACTTTGAATATAAGGTTCTATAAATGCCTTGAAGTCTGGCACCTCCTCAATCATATGGGGGATGACGGGAACGTTCTCCAAATCCATGTATGACTTCATCAATAACGAGATTGTTGGAAAATCCTCCTCCCGCAACTTCATGCTCCACCGCCCAAAAGATGCATCAATATCATCGTGCGTGTGGCCTACCAATAGGAAGGACACAAAAACCTCCTTGAAAATGCCTTTCGCAACCAACAACGACCAATATGCAAATACATATCTACTTTTATTGTCCTTGGCACAATTGTCCAATTGGACACGCAAAGTGGGGAGCAACTTCTTGGCAATCACGGGTTCACTGGGTGGCTCTGGCAACGAATACAAGCATACATCTTTTCCATCCAACACCGCTTCATATAAAGGTGTTGAACCCGTATTGTCAAATAACAATCCTGAAGAATATGCCGGCGGTTTCTCCAAATCACGTAAAAGCCTTGCGAATGACCCTATCGTGTGGTTTGAATCCGCTGGATACAAATCAAGAGCATAATGAGCAAACTTGACATCACCATGTCCATGTGCAATCATTCCTGCAATGCCAACGCAATGTGTTTAGTATTTATGCATAAATAAACCAATTTGCATGAATACATGTTCTCAAGCACATCACGTAATAAAATGCCACAACATTTAGGGCATGCGATGACATTGTTTCCAAATTCACCTATAACCGATACAGGCAGCTTAAAAAATCCATCCGTGGCCTTGATTCGATTTGCAAAACATGGGGAGGCTGTTTTGGCATGGTCCATTTTGTCATGGATGACCGTAAGAACCTCCAAGGGCCTGGAGATGGACAAAGCTCTATTTGTGTAGTAATCATTACGGTGTGTCTCTTGCATGTTTACATGCTTGAAATAGTTCAATTGATGTGCCGCATAAGACTCGGTACCCATCGTGTGTGCATCCCGAAGGCGCTTCAACTTCTCGCAAGTAGAGCACCGTGCAAATTTGTCCCCTCGTCTTTTTGTAATGTATTCGCTAAAGTTTGCTTTCTTGATTGCACTCAATTTTGACAATGAAATTGGCTCCAAACCGACCTTCTCGCCAACAGCATTCACATCCAACAATATGTCTTTCCATTTTGTGCCTGTGGGAAGAACTTTCTCCACAACCTTTTCCCCGGTTGTGAGTGTCCGTGTTTTGTGTGGCATTACATCGGCAAGCGGGACGATGATGGTCGCTAGAGTGGCCGTTGCTTGCCTTGTTGCTTCCCTGGGTTTCTTTGAGCCCACGTTCCCATGGTGACGAGACCGGCGGCCTTCCTTGGCATAAGCAGCTTGTCTATAAAAGTCCGCTTTTGACACACCGTGAATGGTGTACCATGCCTTACAACACACGTCTATGCTTTCAATGGTGATGACCTTGCGACCCGTCCCATTCACATGTATCGCCCTATGGACATCAAGTTTTTTGGTGGATCTTAGACGGAAATCTCCAAGCCACATTTCTTCGCGGATGGCCTTCAATTTATCCCTTGGAAACAATTGGCAACAATGATGCACACAACAATCCTTTGTGGCAACTTCTCTAATGGACTCCTCGCCGAGCAACCTTTGGCGTTTACAATCAGTTGCAGAGGGAGTAGGATGTGCCAATGTCTCGTACTTTCGTAAGCCTTTGCGGGGCCGAATGTTTACTTGGAGCTCCATTTGGTTTTGCATGTATTGTCGCTCATGGTCACGCAAGCTAACTCCATCAATCGTGACATTCCTCAATGGCCACCTGCGGAGGGAGAACCTATGAGTGGGATCCACCTCGGAATGAATGAGTGACTCCAATATGACAACCCCAACGTCCTCTGTGCCAAGTGGGTTCTCATCAATGCAATCTTGTGGATGGGTGTTACGACAAATACCATCCGCCACAGCAACTCCACTATCATTAACGAGCACCACCTCCAAATTCACCCACGAAGCCCTTGAAAGTCCCGTACATTCAACAATGGTTTGGTGCGCTACGGAAGGCGAAGGTAAATCCAAATGATCTTCGTCTGCACAATCCATAGTAGCCTCCCCGACAATGTCTAGCTCATCCTCAGATGCAGATGGCCAAGTGGCCATGTCTTCAGATGACCAATCCCCTCTTTCACTAAACCCATCCATTGTGCCTACACACATGAACATTGAACCTTGTCAAAAAAATCACAAAAATTGTAGGTTCCAATCAAAGAATTCAATACCATCTTATATAATCAAAATGACTGCTATGCCATTGGGTTTGTAAAGGTTTGGGTTGTCCAGCGGACACACTGTCATCCAGAGCCCATCCACACTGTGGGGATGGGTTTGGGTCGAGCGACCCAAACCTTGTGGCAGGATGGGATCATGGTCATCCATAGCCCATCCACAATGTGGGGATGGGCTTGGGTCGAGCGACCCAAACCTTTTGGCGGGATGGGGTCGTGGTCACCCAGAGCCCATTCACAATGTGGGGATGGGTTTGGGTCGAGCGACCCAAACCTTGTGGCGGGATGGGTTCATGGTCACCCAGAGCCCATTCACAATGTTGGGATGGGTTTGGTTCTATCAGGGTCAAACTAAAAACCACCCACACTAGGGCAGGGGTTTGGGTCGACCGACCCAAACTTTATAAGGGTCATACTAAAAACCGCCAACACTACTGTAGGGGTTTGGGTCGACCGACCCAAACCTCCTCAAGGTCATACTAAATCCGCCCACAATGGGGTATGGGTTTGGGTCGACCGACCCAAACTCACCGCAAAATCCGGTGTATAGTGCGGCGGAAATTGCGAAGTGGGTTTGGTTTGAGCTCATTGCGAAGTTCACAGTGGGGTTGCATGCTGTGGATAGGTGCTCATGAACGGCAAACCTTGAAGTACAGCTCCGGCTGAGAGTTCTCCCTACGATTTCAGGAGTGGGAGAAGAGCAAAAAGAACCGACTTTTGGGGGGTGCGCCCCTTTATACTATCCACCTCCGCTTCCCCAACTTCCTCATTGGATGCCTTTCCCGCCTAGTTCTCCTGCAGAGATTATTTTCAAACTTCCTGACAAAATTCCCCGCTTTTTGTTGATTATAAAAATTGCGAATTTAACCTGGCTCTTGGATACGCCAAACGTCATCTGACTTAGTGTGTGTTGAGAATGTCTATTGAAAGTAATGTGGATACTTAATCCGTTTTTTTATTGTTTGATGTGGATATGACAATTTACTTATATTGACATATTATATGTGTCGTGAATAAATGTCCATTGACAATATTTGAAATGTTGAGTATCGTTGTGATTATATTATGTGAATATGACATGCACCATTGGGAGGAAGGGTGGCCGCCACATGAATTTTTGTAAATATAATAAGGGAAGGGGCATCTGATAAGTGATTTACAAAAACCATCCCCTACGCGTTCATTTTCATGTATCCAGAATATTACCCTACATAAACTCAAACAATATAGTATATTTCAAACAATATATTGACAAACGATATACCAACATTATGAAACTTCATATAGTAAAACTCAATAAATACAATACTTAATGTAGTTATTAAAACTCTCACATGTGGAATTGTATATTGAAAACAATGAAGAGATGGGTGCAACCGTGCAAGCACGGTAAAGTGGATAGCTCTTGATCCTTGCTCAGGTTTAAGTGAAAGTGATCCAAAACTATATACTAACTTTGAATTTTATGAAATAGAAATTCATAAACATTTAGAAAACATATGAATCTACAAAGCCAAGCAATTTATGTTCACAAAAAACAATCTCAAACAATGTATATGTATTTTAGAAGACGGTGCAAGTGGTGGAAAAGTGGGTGTCATTGAAAAGATAATTGTCAAAAACTTGTTTAAAATACAATTACATTACATTAAATTGATGAATTTTTGAAAAAAAAATTACGATGACCTCAAGTTTATAACCCGTTTCAAGGAATATGAAAAGAAATTCCAAGTTCAAAATATTTAAGGTCATGAAATTTACGTTCAAAACTATATTTAGTCAGTTGCTTTTACGCGTCACTTTTGATGATCGGTTTTGAAGATCTCATATTGATATTCCATATTTGAGTACCTAACTTAACAATAGAGATCATCATGAAAAATAATCTATTTTAAACAACATTTTGCTACTACTTATAGGCGTTTGACCAAGAAAATCATGGCTTTCATATACCGGAGCACTTTTTTGGTCCACTTTACTATGCTTGCACCCAGATGTGATGTCAAAGTTGAACTATTTGGCCGACTTTCAATTTGCGCTAATACAAATGAGAAAAGCTTTAAAATGACATATGTCATTTGTAAGGTGTGCACACAAAGTTGCTCCATTCCAAGCATGCAAGTGTGGCAATGTTTAATCTATGTTAGGACAAGTTATGAATGGGATCCTAACCAAGAGTGGCATTTTTTTGTTCACTCTTTCAAATAATGTTTCAATCTAATATCCTCAATTACACTTCAACTCTAACAATGTTTGCAAGCAAAACCTGCAAAGTTGGAAATGTACGTCCTCATAACATCCACCACTTGAAAGGTTCCTTGAATTAGTATAGATTCTTGAATTGTCTCAAATAATATATGAACTTGCTCAAGATCGTATCTGCCACTGGACTCTTCTTGCTATTAAGATAAGGTTACAATTGAATTTTGGATAACCTAATGTTGAGCACTACGTCACATGTTAGTGACTTCATTTCTACACCACCATACAACCACCTTCCATGTTTGGCAATGAAAATGTTGTGATGCCTATATACATTTGTGTCTAAAACTATGATCAACAACGCCCCATCATTTGACCTACGTGCTACTCATTTATGGCTTAAACCCTAAACCCTAAACCCTAAACCGTGAATTTCGTACATGTTCATTGATGCCTACATATACAAACAACAACTACTATATTATGTGTCATTATCTAATATATGTCGTTTCAAACATGTGGAGGAAACATGAAACATCAAAGTTTTTGCTTGATTGGCTGCATATTATGATGTTCACCTTGGGTTAAGGTGGATACATTTGTATTCATCTTGCTTCTCCTGTTTACTTTAGGGGTCAACTTTAAGTGAATATATAAATTTTTCATGATATAAATCAATCAACCGATTCGGTGCTTTTGACAAACAAAAATTGATAGGTTGTCACTATATATTGTGTAATTTCGGATTATAATAAATGACAATACATTAACTTGTAGTGAATTAGTGTAATGGTACTTGTTAGGGGATCCACGGTAAGCTAGAGCCATGCCCTCTAGCAACATACATCATATAAATCATAATACATATTATTCATATTCATATTATTGCACCATGTAAAGGGATACCATATCAATTTTAAAAAACCATGTAATTGCCTTTGAGGATTGCAACATAATTTTTAAATACCCCTCTTAGACTATCATGTATCATTGTTGTTTGATTCCATATGTCTAGATTTGTGAAACTATACACATAATGGATTCATTTTACAATGTTTTATCACTGGAGACAATTGGAGTTGCATATCATGTGCTTAAGTTACCCTAAATCCTTAGTAACTTGTCTATTAAAATCATTTTACTTTAGTTTAGTCTTGTGATATATTATGAACCATGGTTTATTGTGCACTACATGATTCATCAAAGTGAATATGTAAGGGATGACTAAAAGCTCAAGCATGTTGGCAATTCCATATGACGACCATGCAATTCAAAACCATTAAAATTGGAGTTGGGGATGGTACTCAACAAATATTTCATACTAGTTGAAAGTCAAATGAATTATTTTATTTCTCTAAAGTGGTCAAACAACTTAAGACCCAACGAGTTTAATTTATTCGCAAAATTAGGGTATGGTTTAGGGTAAATTGATAATATTAAGCAATACTTTAGGCTATGTAGCTGATTGAAAAAATTAATTGGTGCTAAGGAATAGAGGGTTAGGGTTTGGGGATTAGGGCTGGCCCGTAATCCCATTTCCGTGTGTGCTCTAATCACGTGGGTGCCCTAATCCCGTATTGTAGGGCCTTTTCCCGCGGGCTACAAATCTCGAAACGTCGCCCTCTTTCGCCCCTTTTCTCGTTCTCCGCGCCAAGCTTTGCTGGAAGCGCCGCCTCCGCCAAGCGCCGCCTCCACGAACCGCCGCCTCCGTGAAGCGCTGCTCCCGCCATTTATCTTGCTTTCTCTTCCTTCTCGCATCTTCTGATTTTTCTCCTCCCTACCCTTTCTCTTGCTTTCTCCGAGCCTCTTTTCATTTCTCTTGCTCTCTAGGTTTATGAGTGGTGTGAGTTGTTTCTGGTTTTGAAAAAGCTTGCTCTCTTTTTCCAACTTGAGATTCAGAGGGTTTAGGGTTGGATTGTGTGACAACTTTGAGTGGTTTTAGAGTGTTTGCTCATTTCGTCTTGGTCTATGTTGTTGAGACTTTCTCACACTCCATTGTGGTGAGTGTTTGCGATAGAGGTTTCTGTTAGTAACATTCAGAGTGTTAGAACTCAGTGAGAAACGGCATTGAGTGGGTTTTGCGAGGTTCATACTTTTCTGTTATTCAAGTGTAGTGTTCATTTAGAGTGTTTGTGACATTTAGCTTGCAATACCCACCTGCAACAACAGATTGTTGTGACGTTTGCAAGAAAAGGTAATTTTTCAATGACTCAATGTGTTTCAGTTGCATTAGGGTCTTGAAGCATACACAATGCATAAGCATTGTGTATGTTGCGTGCACACAAAAAGGAAGCTCTCCTGAAACAAAATAGTTTCGAGAGGCGACCGAAACAGTAAGTCTTATCCAAAAACACGGAAGCATTTTTAGCCTAAATTTGCTTCACTTTCTTAAAAAAACAATCTTTTTGTTTTCTCACTTGTTTGGGTCGATCTACTCAAACATAACACCTTGTTTGGGTCGGTCGACCCAAACCATACACATTCCTTAATAACAGATACTACATTTCAAGACTGGCTCTTCAAAGCTGTAGTCAACAATTGACTTATATTGAAATCCACAAATAATCCAGTGGGGTTTGGGTCGATCGACCTAAACCATATACACAAAAATACCCCAAGGTTTGGGTCGATCGACCCAAATCATCCAAACAAAAACCCAAGGTTTGGGTCGACCGACCCAAACCAAACAAACAAAAATGCCGCAAAGTTTTGGGTCGATCGACCCAAACATGGCGTTAAAAAACCCCTCCCCAATAATCCATCCATACTGGTGCCCAAAATAAAACATAATTTGGATATTCCTTATAATACAAGGATATGGATAATGTACACCCATAAGAACAAGGAATAACGATACGGCCAATCATCCGAAATTTTCCCCTTTGATCATTATATCCACCTTCATTAAACTCTAATGACCCGGTCATATCTTAAGCAGAAGAGAAAATTAATTACCAAATTTTTAGGATTCAGCTGGCTTGTGTTTGGGTCGATCGACCCAAACCTGTCCATAGCTGACACTGACATATTCAGCCTCTTGCAAATTCGATAACATGCCTATCTCTACATGAAAGAGTTTGGGTCGTCCGACCGAAACTAACAGTTCCCATCCTTTCCTTGCAGATGGCCCCCAAAAAAAGACCTGGAGAGAGGTGGTTCATGCAAGCACCAGATGTGTTATGCGAGGAGTACGAAACACCTCCAGACGACTCCTATGTGCCCAAGGACGGGATACTGCTTGCATGGTCATTTCAGGTGGTCAAGGCGTCCCAATACAAAATTCTATTCGTGGTAAAAGTTGGGACATTTGAGCAGCATACTTGGGCGACTCTGACGGGGTGGGAGGTGGCGTCCGTCCAGGCTCTTGGGGAGCACGTGGACGTCATCCTAGAGAACTCAGCGGTGCCGAACGTCCACATGTTCATGCACCAGTTCTCCGAGCCGTTTGACACCATCTACGCCAAAGAGTCATGTGCCGAACCAGAGGTGGTGAAACCAGAGGCGATATTCATTGATGGGAATTGTACGAACACGAAGGTTGCAAGCAGGTTCACCAAACTAAAGCAGGCAATCACCGTGATCAACAAGGCCCAACAAAAACCACAACAAGTGGTGAGACGGAAGGCCACCACTGAGGAAGGTGCAGGGTCGTCCAGACCTCAAGCAGTGAGGAAGCCACGAGCGGTCCCGGCTGACTCAAGAAGGAGCACTCCCTCGAAAACACCAGCTGACAGCCAGACGTCGACGCCGTCGACCAGCCGGCAGACTACACCGTCGAGGAGGCAGTCATCGGTGATGACTGACGAGGTAGTTCCCCAAGAGCTGCGGATGCCCAAACCTGGGCAAGAGGTGGATACAGGGGAGATTCAAAGAATCGTCGACAACTTCACGACGAAATGCTCCCACTGCTTCTTCATGGGCAGGGATTTCAAGTTCGACGTGAACATTGCCCAGTGCCACCTTGCGCCTCCAGAGAAATGTGTCCGAGCCAAGGAGGACGCCTACGTCGACTGGATGGTCGCCCAGATCGTGGGCGGGCAGTTCAAGGACGACAGGCAGACGATTGTGGTCATGCCTCAAGGGCTGAAGAGAATGCCGACGCTTGATATGTGGCCGGCAATTTCAAAAGGAGATTTCTGGCTGATTGACGGCCAGCACAGTGTGGAGGCCTCGAAAAAAATCCAGCTGATGACTGAGTGGGACGACCCCAACAAGCAGAAGGAGAAGCTGAAGGTGTGGAAAGCACTGGTGGTATGGTCTGACAACGAGACCATACTCAGCGACATCTCCCGGTTCTTCAACATGGGGAACAAGAAGAGGACGTACCAGGCATCGTGGATCAGGAACATCATGGCCTCGAGGGAGGTGTGGGAGTTCTATGGCAGGCCTCCCAAGGAAAGGGAGAATGCAAAAGATAAGAACCCCAAATGGGAGGTGAGTATGGTTTGGGTCGATCGCCCCAAACCCTTGCATTGTATTATGTCTTCGTGAGTTTTATGGTTTGGGTCGATCGACCCAAACCCTTGTAATGTTTTACCCTCTTCGCTAAATTTGTAGTTTGGGTCGATCGACCCAAACTGTTCTTGCAGTTGTTGATTCATGGCGGGTTGTCTAACATGTGTTGTCTTCTTCGTGTGCAGGACTTCAAATATCAAATGATCAATAAATTCTCCTCCATAGACAACGCCAGCCACAAGCAGAAAAAATACAACGAGTTGCAAGGAGAAATTTATTTGATCACAGCATCCGAAGCCGTTTGGAAGAAGTGGAAGAGGGTGTTCGAAAAGCATGAGACGGGGGATTTCATCGATCCCGACACAGGAATGCTTTTCAACGCAACCGCGCGCTTCAAGCAAATGAAGCCTCTGGTGAGAGAGTTCTTCCGTTCTCTCCAAGGGCGTTCGGAAACGGAGATGGGAAAGGCGGCTTCCCATATCCTGCACGTGCAGCCGTCGGCAAAGAGGTGCTGGGTGCACCCGAAGATCGTCTTCACCAAGCCAAAGAGCTTCGTTCCTTCATGCTACACCATGAAGGAATGGACGGAGAACAGGAAAAAGAAGACGATAATTGTGCAGGAGCTGCATAAGTTGGTGCCCGAGCGGAATATTTTCGTGGACGGTGAGGTCCACGAGGCGCACTGGAGAACATTCAAAGCAGAATACAAGTTCACCAGTGCGTCGATGGCGGCTTTGATCAGGGAAGCCGGAGAAGACTTCCTGAAATCCAAGATGGTGAAGGGCGGGAAGAATCGGGAGCTCCCTGAGCACACGGCGCGGGCCTTCTCCAACTTTGTGAAGGAGAAAAGGATCGTTAGTTTTGAGGGGGACGCACATTTCAATCCTGTCACCCTCGAGCCGTTGAAAATCCAGGGTTGGCCTGGAGTTGAACCTAGGAAGGCTATCCGCACAAGAGCGAGGGACCACTTTCCCTTTGCCATGATAGACTTCAGGAACATTCCGGGGAGCTCCTTCGAGGGCAGCATGAGCACTCTGTTCCACGAGCCTTTCATGGCAAAGTTCGTGGATTATGCCAGCCCCAAGCTGAGGGAGGTCGACATATGGCTGTGGATAGTGGAGGACAGGAGGGCGGAGCAGGTATACGAGATTGTGCGGAAACTGCAGCCGGAGTATGCGGTTTCAAAATCTCACTACATTGCAGCATCAGCGGAGGGGGCGTACAGTACGATGAAGGAGAAAAAAACCAGGGTCGTCAACGTGCTGTGTTTGTACTTCGTGTACAAGGCGGAGTTTATCAAGGTGCCGAACCACCCTATAACCCGGATGGAAAAGATATTCCAGGTTCCAGAAGGGTTGGGTGCCAGCAAAACCCTGTACGACGAGGCTAAGTACGCCAATTATCCTTCGGATGAGCTGCGGATGGAGTTCTACCTGAGGATCCTAAGGACACTGACGAGAAGAGGGGACTGCATCTTCAACGTCTTCGGGGGGTCCAAGCCAGTCTATGCAGCCATGGTAAGTGTCATCATGTAGCTCCTGTGCAGTTTGGGTCGACCGACCCAAACTGAGAGTTGATTTGGCTATAGTTTGGGTCGATCGACCCAAACTAAGAGTTGTTTCAGTTTGGGTCGGTCGACCCAAACTAAGAGCTGGTTTAGTTTGGGTCGGTCGACCCAAAGTAGACATTGTATTAGGCATTTGTATCCCTTCGTTTTCGTCGCCTTCTCTTCTTTTGCTCTCTTAGTATTGGCGCACCTGAAAAACTGATAATGTGGGAATGTGCAGATGTTGGGGTTGAACGTCTACTCCTACGTAGAAGACACGGATGTTCCATTTTACAAGACCCAGAAATCGCTGGCGAAGAAGATGGACATCCTCGACTGGATACCAGGGAGCTACGGGGAGGAGATTGTTCAAGGCGGTGAAAGCCCGATCGATAGGGCGAGGCGCGTGAACCCTGAGGAGGTCACCATGAGGGCTCCAGTTGTAGAACCCGAACCTCTGGTGCTATTACATCCGGGCGAATCGTCTCGGGGGCCGGGCGAGGAGGTGGAAGAGGAGGAGGAGGAGGAAGAAGAAGAAGCAGAGAAGGCAGAGGGGGAGGTGGAAGAAGGGGCAACCGGATTCACGCAAGAATCTCAAGCGCCCCAACGGAAGAAGGCCATGCGGGTGGCCACTCTGACCAGCAGAATGGTGCCAGTGCTCACGGTGGATGATGCGCGGGACATGTACTCCCGGGACGCAACCTTCACGTTCAGGGAGAAGAGGAGGATGAAGGGGAAGAAGCTTTACGGCGACTACGTAGTGGAGGAGACAATCGCCATAAGCAGCGAGGATGAGGACGACATGGAGCTCGCCAAACGGCTCAGGTCGGATCCTCCCTCCCCGAGAGCGTTCGCTGGCATGGTCAGGGTGAAACCCGAAGTCCTGACTGTGGAGGAAGCCAACGAGAAGATGCGGAGGGACGAGGAGCAGCGCCTCCGGCTTCAGAAGGCTGCGGCTGAAGAACCTTCAATGCGGAACGAGGTCGCAGAGTTGAGGGCCCTCCTATTGGATCAGGAGCGGCAAAGGGCGTTGGCCCAGCCTCCCTCTAGCGCAGACCTGATCTCTCAGGTCATACAGGGGATGTGGGCGCAAGGCTTGGTGGTCGCTCCCCCAGGAGCATTTCCACACCTGCCCCCCGGGTTCCCACCTCAAAGCATCCCTCAGCAGCCTGTGTCGCAGTCGTCGTTCAGCTTTCAGCACATGATGGGGTCCCACGTCCGACCTTACGCCCCAGTGCAGCAAATCGACGACCCCAGCCTCTGGAGCGTGGGCGGATCCTCCAGGCCTTTGACGCCCCCACCATTGCGGCCTCCCCTCGACATGCCCCCCCTCACCAGCAGGACGACCCCCGCATGTTTGGGTCGTCCGACCCAAACCCGCCAGAGCCTGTGGTGCGCCAGGACGAACCCCACGATGCAGGAGGGTTTGGGTCGGTCGACCCAAACCTCGACAATGCGCAGTCCCCTCACTAGAAGAATTTCTTCAATCAACAACTGTATTTAATACTCTAAAATATGTAATAAAGGACAAGAATGACTATAAATTTTTTAGTTATTATGAACAAGTTGTAACGGACATATAGTGATTGTGGACATGACATGGCTTCCACGTCAACTTCATCCAAATCGGACACACGTGATTCTCATTTGCCACGTGGCTCCGACGTGGTAGCCACCTTCTGACTAGGCATACATGATGGCATCCTTGTCACCATCTATGTGGCAGGGCCTTCGAGGATGTGACATTCCTATTTTGGCATGTGAGTGTTTGCCACGTGTCATTATGTCATAGTTACATGTGTCGAAACCATTCCAGTCGCATAATGCCACGTGTGAAAATGCGTAGTGATTGTCTAGTTGAATGTATGTTTAATTGCCACGTAGGATACGCGTGGCGGTCATGCCATGAATTGCATGCCACATCATCTTTGGTGATTAGGCCATGTCCCACTCGGAGATGCTGCCACGTACATGCCAATAGTGCCATGTGGACTTCATTATAGTCATACACTAGTCGTTGATTATAGTCATATAGTACTATCCAATTATAGTCATAGCGTACTTATTGATTGTAGTCATAGAGTAGTCATTGTTAGTCATAGAGTAGTCATTGATTGCAGACATAAAGCGGTCATTGGGTACAGTCATAAAGTAGTCGTTCATTACAGTCATATAGTACTCGTTCATTACATGCATACAGTAGTCATTTAAGAGTCATAGAATAGTAATTGATTGTTATATATTATTGGTTGCATGTCACATGTCAAATAACCTTTGGAAAACTCCTTTTGAGTTGCAACACACGTCATTGAAAAAATCACTATGTGTGAACGTTGATAGTCATGAGGGCGTGTTCATTCAACAACTCAAACTTCAGGCAATTCATGTTTGACTACATTGATTCAAAAATAGGGCACATTCATACATTCACTAATCCGCTTTCGATGTCATATGTGCAATAAAGCGTGGTTCGACACTTACAACAAGTGCCACCTGACTGTTCATCTGGCAGTCCTAGCCCCTTCAGTGTAGTACCTTCTAAACATGTTTGCTATGCCCAAATTTTCCTAAGCCTTCAAATACTTCTGGCTCCATAAAACACTGCCTCCTATCACATCACCTACAACGAATTGATCTCCTTCTGCATGTGGATGCATGAGAAGGGCATCACCTACTTGTACTTGTGTAACGTCAACCTTATAGAACGAGTGGGGAATTGGCTTGAAATGAAATTTATCTGCCCCCCACACACCACTAACAGTTCCAAATGCCACTATCTGCCGCGGACTCTTGAAATTCATCAAGTGCACAACTTGGCCAATAGTAAACTGCCCCAGCCCAACATCCGCAACACGCAACATGTCAAGGGGCATGGAAATTATGCAACAAAAACAAATTCAAGCTTTGGAACCTATACATCAATCAAATTGTAGTTGATTATTTACCCGGTGCACATTGGGTTCTTCATTCAATGCGGCGTCAAGTGCTTTCACCGTCCTTGTTCGAAGCTCCTTCTTTTGATTTACCTGCACACAATCCAACATATAAAGCCCATTAGTGAATTCAATGTCAACATAGGCAAGGGGACATTGCAAAGTGTGAACTAGTAGTTCACAGCTCCCCTAACCTGACAACGGAGGATGTCCCGACAAGGATGTGTCTGCAAGTTTCATCTTTGAGCTCCTCGTTGTCCTCCCACCCGCGTGTACATTTCGCGAATGATCCCCAATTCCCTGCTTGGTATTAGGCAAAACACTACCATGTTTGTGAACATCAAGACTATCACCTAGGCCTTTCAGAATAGGCCACAAACCAAATCTCAGGTAATTGTTATCATCTGCAAGCTTTGTGATGTCCTCCACATAGAAGGGGGGCGGGATAATGATGTTCGCATCTGGATTGCAATCCACCATAGCTCGGTGGTGGTCGATGATCACTGTATTCCCCTCATTCCATTCTGGCCACATCCCCCACACTTTGGACAGTGGTTTTTTCCACTTTGACACCCCAATGTTCCCACTATCTTCCTCACATTCCTTTGCTGACCATATGAACACAGGTTTGTGGCTGCCCAAGCCACTAAACTTCCGCAACATCGAGGCCACAACATCTTCCATGTTTGATGTGCTCTTGATTCCCCAAAAAGCAACTCTAAAATTTCTGAAGCACTTGTCTATGAATTCAACTAGTCATGGCCTAAACACCATCCGTCGTGTCGAGGTTCGCGTAGTCACACGGATAGATGTGTTAGGATTACGCTCCGTCAATAGACTGCAATCTAACAGCGTGCCATGGACATTAAAAATCAATAATTTTACTGGAAAGTGGGTACCAATTCTCTCGATGTCACTGCTCACCTGCTCTCTTGGATGAGCCTCTTGACTGCCACTACCACCTACTTTGTTAGGGGAATGGTGCTTATTTTTCCTCCTTGGTTTAGTGGGAGTGGCTCTCTTCCCTGGTGACAATGGCGGAACCATGTCCACATTCCCACTTTGAATGCACCTACCTTCTCCATTGCCAGACCCTCCACTCCCACCCTCCACCGCCAATGCAATCGCAGTCCCACCATCAACACTTCCCTCTATCAAGGTAGCAATTCCTGCACCCTTTGCACAAACATCAACCCCATCCTCCCCATTACCACCTTGGCTAGGAGTGGGCTCCCCACCCGCTGCGCCTCCACCTTCCATGAGTGCACCTGCAAGGATCTCATATGCCTCTGTTCCACCTACCTTGCTAGCACCTACCTCGCTAGCACCCTCCGGGCTCCTACCACCCCCCATCACACCCTCCCCATTCAACTTAGCCACATTAGTGGGAGCTTCAGATTCAATCACCTTAGTGACTGGGTTTAGGGTGGTGCCACCTGCACTACCATCCCATGACTTCAACATGGATTCTGAACTAGGCATATGGGAGTTAGTATTTTGGGGTGTGGCTGACTTGGGCTCGCATACACTCACTGGGTTCCCTAGTTTCTCCATCATGATGGTGAACATTGATGAAAGGTTATTGAGGACCAGGGTGTTTTGTTGAGAAGTGTGCAACACTTCAGATAACTGCTGCTTGAACTCATTTTGCGTGCTCTCAACTGCACTCAACCGTGTTGACATCCTCCCAGAAACACCTTGTTGCGCACATACCCACCAAAAAGGAGAAGGGTTTCAAAACAACAGACTTGATGATGACGCTGACCTCATGATGGCAGCATGGACCCAACATAAACACAAACATGACAGCAGTATGCTAGCGGCATTAATCCAATATAAACACATGCAAGGATTGTTGTTACTACATTCGGATGTGATAAACACATCGATCCACTGAAATATGTTAGTAAGATGTTGCAACATAAACCTAGCATGCCACCTAATGTAAACCCAGAAAGTATGACTGTAAACTTACTACAAGAAGAGAGCAATATGACTGCGATGTTACTACATAACGCCAACATTATGACTATGAACTTACTGCATGGCCCTAGCAAGTGACTCAACATGGAACCCTTGCAAGTGATCTACATGAACCCAAGACAGTAAAATTAGTTGAATAGAGCCTCATTACTTACAGATGTACAAGCTCCAGTCTGCTCAGACTCTTGGAGGTCTTCCGCGATTTCAGTAATCCCTGGGCTCTTTTGCCTCTTTTTCCGCTGTCATTGCAATGCACCTTAGCACCATTAGTTCAATTATGATATAATAAACATGTGAAATGACTTACAAGATATGGAGTTTCAGGGTTACTTACCAATTGAGCTTCTTTTCCAACCTTTCCAGTCCTCCCAACATTCGACATGTTCTTCACTTGCTGCCTTGCTTTCGCCATCAACTGCGCCTTTTGTTCTGTCTCGGGCGCCGACCAATATTCACATAACCGTGCCCATTGATCCGGTTCAATGAAAACATGGCATTGTTTTTTGCCGGACATAAACCAACCTTTCATTTTGGCCCTCTCTGTTTTCATTTGTCTTTTGACTGCATCTTTGAAGCCAATATCTGATAGCCTATGTCCCAAGTACTCAAACTCATTGTCTATGGTAGACCTGAGCTTCTCCACGGAGCTAGGATGCTGGAACTTCCACTTTAGCACGCTTACATCCAAAATACGAGGAACGAGGCTGCGGAGCGCCTCATCAAAGGCATTTTTGCCTTCACAGCCGCCATCTATGCCACCACCGGCTTTCACTCTCAGTGTGTAAGGTTTTTGGCCTCCAGAGCGCCGCAAGTCCACATTTGATTCTGCCTCCTTCCTATTGGCTCTCCGTGTCGCTCTTGCTTCACTCTCTGCCCTTACCTTAGACTGGTTTTGAAGGTGTTCCGGCAGTTCGGGCAGGGGAATCCAGTGGCTAGGGTATGGTTGGCCCCATGGCCCCAGATGGCTAGGGTATGGTTGGCCCCATGGGCCCATGCCCCCATGGGCCCATGCCCCCATGTTGCTGTTGCATCCACGGAGGCTGCATCCAATTGGGGGGCCATTGATTTTGAGGTTCCCTTGATCCCTTGTTTCCTTGGAACGCTGCAACCTAACCACAACCACAACAAAGGCTTTGTTAAGGGTATATAATTGTGTATATAATGGTTGAATCTAAAATATGGCTTTAGGCACTTAGCTCTAGACACACAAAACTGCATACGTAGTTCACAGGTACAGAAAAAGTAGTATGGCGGAAGTCAGATTGGGTATACTAATACTGCAAACTTACTGCAGAGCAACTGCAAAATAACTGCAAAATTACTGCAAACTAACTGCATAATTACTGCAAACAAATTGCAAACTAACTGCAATCTAACTGCAACCTAACTGCAACCCAACTGCAAAATTACTGCAACAGTAGTGCAGACCCGGGACACGTACCTTTTCCTGTGGAGACTTCAAAATTTGTCTAGCTCGTTTTCGCTTTGTAGCACTGGAGCCAGCCAAACCATGAGTGCCTTCGTGTACAGACTCGGAGTCCTCAGAGCAGTCTGTGCCATGGAAAAAAAATGAGGGGTTAACTACAATGCCTGGGAATCCGAGGAACCATTCCTGAATCAAACTTTGGGCCAGGTATGCGTTCACTTCAATTATTTGACATACAGGTTTACAGTGGGAGCTACTTTGATCTGACATTAGGGAAATAAAGCCCAAGAAGCGAGCAAGAGAAGAAAAGGGTGGGGGGATGAAATCTGCAAAGCCATGAGTAATCGGTTGGACCTGCAAACACACCGATCTCAACATGAGATGCATCAAATCAAACCCAAACACACCCCCAACCTCAAGAACCGAAATTTAACAAGTGTTGTTTCTTCTAGGAAAACAATTAGTCCAACCTATGATGTGGGAGAACCAGCAGTTAATTACGGATGAACCGAAGGATGTCTTAAGCTTTCCCAATGTGTTGTAGTTTGGCAACCCCATACTCCAAATCTAGATTATGATAGTACAGCGCCTAAATAACCACAGGAATTGGCTTAGGTATAGTTCAAATAAGACAAGTGTTTGCTTCTGTTTGATGACAGTTTTATGAAGTATTGACACTTAATTCTCCAGATTATGAAGCAACATAAAACTTGCATAATGATGAATGAATGCCCTCAGATGAATTACACTAATAAGGCAAACCCCTAACCACTAATACAATGGAAATAGAATATAGGCAAGGTTTAGACGCATCAAAAGCCAACCCAACGTTTTTTTCTTCCTAAAATGGATTCATAAAGTCAAGTGTTGCATTCTGCATCTAAAACAGATTTCACACCAGCAACAGAGGGTCCACGAAACAATTACTAATGATTGGTTGGTTGATGAGGGCAAATACAACACCCAATAAACATACAAGTCAAATGATTGTCATCTAACCCACCAGTGTCTTCTTAAGAATAAGTTGCATGCCGATGCTTTTAAAGCATCATGAAAAATAGGATCACTCTTTCATTGAATCACCCTACAGAAGAACCCTGTGAGGTATGCATCAACTACGTACAGACACAGAGCTTGGAAGTCGAGACTCTTTTGAGGGCAGCTCATCCGAAACAGGCTCACTTGTTTTGGATTCCATTACAGACACTACAAAGGATTCTGAGGACACAAGCAGAGAGTTGAAAATTCATGTCTTTTAGATTTGTGATATATACAGACAATGTTCTTTAAACCGAGCAATGAAGCAAGTGACCGCAAGTAAGCAAGAAAGCAAGTATGCAAGCAAGCAAGTATGGAAGCAAGCAAGTAAGCATGCAAGCAGGTAAGAAACCAAGTGTGCACACGACTAGTATCAAGGGAACCCTTCAACAAAGACTAAACCCTGGACTTTGGATTAAACCCTAGACTTTGGAATAAACCCTAGACCAGTATGCACACGAAGCAAGTAAGTAAGCAAGTAAGCAAGCAAGTGAGCATTCAAGTAAGCAAGCTAGTAAGTAAGCAAGCAGGCAAGTAAGATGACAACCCCAACATAACCCAGCAACCCCAACAAAATCCCTTCCAAGGCAAGAGAGATGGAGTGAGAGACTTACCTGGGACGTACTCGTCCTCGGTCTTGGACTCGTCCGCTTCCTCGTCGCGCGGCATTTCGGACTGGCCACCCCCCTGCGACTTCTTTGCAACACAAGTCCTGTTGCTCCTGCGCGGGGGCTTGAAGGGGTTTGGTGCGGGTTCGCGGCGTCCTCTGGGGTTCTGTGCGGTGACCATGTCACGCCTGCCACCCAACAAAATGTATGAGTGCACACTAAATCTGCATCATCTACACAGATCTACAACATGACTTCCCTAAACCCAGAGCAAAGGAGCACACATGCGCGGATAGAGGTGTTAGGGTGAGAGAGGGACGTGGGTTCGGGACCGTCGAGGACGAGGGTTCGGGGCCCTCGAGGAGCGAGCAATCGACTTGATCTCCACCGTCCACGTGTGAGACCATGGAGCCCAACATACGTGGCTCATCTAAATTACGAAACTTCAACTTAAATGAGGAGAAAACCACTTAAAAATGACTCCCACATAGGCGAGCTGGAAGTTAGTGACCCTAAACCAAGAAGAGCAG
This sequence comes from Polytrichum formosum, assembly GCA_964035585.1. Classification (NCBI taxonomy): domain Eukaryota; kingdom Viridiplantae; phylum Streptophyta; class Polytrichopsida; order Polytrichales; family Polytrichaceae; genus Polytrichum; species Polytrichum formosum. The sequence continues at coordinate 15,344,398 of OZ037935.1, read as the reverse complement.
GTAAACTCTACCATGTAAACCCTAAACCAAGATGTGGAATACTGCAAAGATGCCTTCACAACAACCGAATAGGTGGCACATGTTAAGCAGGTACTTAGTGTATGTGATGCATTCGTGTATGTTAAGTATGTACTTAGTGTATGTGTGTGCAAGTGAGCAGATACTTAGTGTAAGTGGGCAGATACTTAGTGAGCGTGTGAATTGAGTATACTGCAGTGTAGGCCGACTCTGCATACGTTGTCTTACTCTACCCTGCACTAATCCCGCTTTGTCGCAGGAGTACTTGTTGAAGCATACGACAACAAATACAAGGGCAAAAAGTTACCACATCACTTACAGTGCTGTGGCGGCAGTCTGCACTGGCTTGAGGAACTCCGCAATTGCTGCTACACGTTTGTCGCGTGCGATTTCGTAATCCCCTTTGAGTGCGGCCTCACCTGCATCTACCACAAAGGTATGGCCACTCTCCCCCTTTTTTGCTCCTTCATTGTGCCGAGGTTTTAAGGGGGATTGCACAGAATTGTAGCTGGTCTCTCTCGCATCTGTTTCACCTTCCATTTCCCCTTTGTATGCAAAATCTCCCTTACACCACCCTAAACCCTCCCCCGACTTGGGCCCTCTGAAGTTTTTTACCGCGGCACTCCCGATTTTTACCTCGCCACTCTCCTCCCCACTCTCATCTGACGCTTGTGTGTCTAACACCCCACTTCCCTAAATCCAATAGAGGTAGAATACTTGCTTATTTGATCGTTGAATGCTCACGGGTTCAGAGATGTTGTTTATGTGGTTTCAATCTAAGGCATACCTAAACTATGTTGTAGCATTAGGGATTAGGGTAAACTTCAACGGCACTAAAAACCCAATCATATACGACAACGACTATGGAATGACTACATTCATGTCCACGTGGTCCACAAAATGTTTGTGGAATGACTATATTTTGGTTACCCTAAACCCTAAAATGACGTTGGAATTACTTGATTTCTGTACACGTGGGACTGAAAATGAGTAAACAACAACTACACTTCAAGAGAGGAAGGAGTAAGTTGCAACTACATTATTACTCTGGGACTTCATTAGTATGTGAAATCACATGTAGTGATTGTGCACATTGCCTGTGAAATATAAACACTCCTACCCTGTGACCATCTCATGCTTCTGTGTCTAACACCCCACTTCCCTAAACCCCCTACATACACAATACTTGCTTATTTGATCGCCGAGTGGTCACGGGTTCAGAGTTGTAGTTTATGTCTATTCAATGTGAGGCATGCCTAAAGTATGTTGTAGCATTACGGATTAGGGTAGATTTCAATGGCACAAAAAAACCTAGCATATACGACAACGACTTAGGAATTACTATATTCATGTCCACATGTTCCACAAAAGACGGTGGAATGACTATATTTCGCTCAGCCCTAAACCCTAAAATTACTCCGGAATTACTTTATGGGTGTACACGTGGGACACAAAAAGAGTGAACAAGAACTATATGTCAAGAGAGGAAGGAGTATGTTGCAACTACATTATTACTCTGGAACTTAATTAGGATGTGAGAACACATACAGTGCACCGTAAACACTCTTTAGCCTCTCTTTTTAGAAAGAGAGTAGCCCCAAGTATGCGGGGCAATAAACTTGGTGCGGGGCAGTCTTTCAAGTTCAGGGGTGGTTTTTGTAGTCTACATGTGCAAGTGCACTTCGTGAAGTGACTTGATTGGTGGATGAAGGGTTAGTTAGTAATGCCACAAAAATGAAAGCCCAATTCGAGGCAAAACATGTTTGATTTTCTATTCTTGTATGGTTAGTGGGTCAGTAAAACTAAGTTAAATGAGCTTCTCCAGTGCACTTTGCCTACAGGTCATTGAAATGTATAAGATTGACATTACAGGACACCTATACTCGGACCGCTACACTAAATAGGATATTCAGAATCCTATACACTAAGTACGAACGCCTACTAAATGTCATTAACCAACATGAAAGTTAGTCACATTAAAAGTCAACTCAAACACTAAATATCCTTTTTCAGCATAGTGATAGTTTGGCTTAGTATTTATTTTAGTAATTGGATTATGAACTAGAAGGACTTGGGTAAAACTTTTTGAAAGCACACAATATGAAGACCACAAGATTGCACACAATATGAAGACCTCAAGTTGTTTTAAGCGGCGCAATAAATTCTTGCTGAGACATGTGTATATCGTGCATATTGAGACCCTATGTCTTTTAAGGCTTGTGTGGGCTCTTCCTTTCCAACAAGGGAAACATTGTATATTGTTTATTATTGCAGGGTCAATTTTTTTTTGAAGTAAAGAAGGATAGACAACAACTTTTGGTTGGTTTGAAATTTATTTTGAGGGGTTGCCTGAGCTTCGCGTTTTGTTGGGCTCAATGTCCGGGGAGATATTTTGTCATAATCAATTGATATCCTAGCATTTCTAAGTCCAATTGAATATCTTTTGACCTCTTTCGGGCTTTATTTGCTAATTCGAGGTCTCTTCTATAGATTCCTCTAAAATGATGGGTAGTTTTCTTGAAATCTTGAACTTGAAATGGTTATTTCTAAAACTCAACCAGTTTTAATTGAAACTAGCAACCAATTATCCTTGTTCATTATTGGTAGGTCGCGGCCCTTATCTTGTCTTCAACCTGTTCCCTTAAAAGTGCGTACTAGAAGGGATGTTCCCTTCTAGTTGCTGTGAGCCCAAAAGGGTGCCCACATTTAGTCTTAGACCCTTGAAACGTTAGTTGATGCACTTTGAAGTAGCATGTTACTTCACAAAAATATAAAAAGAGTGAAATGTTAGTCTTAGAAGTACCATGTTGTAAGAGGCTAGGATGTGAGTTGTTATTGTGTTTTTACCTTCGGAAGGATTTGAGTGAATGAGGATAGGTAAGGAGAACTTGGATTGAGTAGTTAGTGAGTAGGCTAGTACAAATGGATGGAGACAACCAAAGTGACTCAAGAGGCAAGTGCATTCGAATTGGGATGAATGGAGGATCACATGGAGCGCACAAGTGGACCACCTCATCATGGCCACTTAATGGGGAAGGTCCAAGGAAGAATGCAAGGTGGAGGATAAGCAAATTCTCAAAGCACCAATCAAATCACGAGTTAAGCATCGTGGTTTGAATTAAGTGGTGAGCAACGATTTGGGAAAGTAAGGGGAGAAAGTTATGGCGGCGGAAAGCGAAGGAGGCTAAGTTTGGGTTGAAGCATCCCAAGTTTGGTAAAGTGTGGTAGGTAGAAAGCCAAGGCTAGTTAAATGTTCGAATTAGGATCCTTGTTGATCATTTGAGGGAGGAAGGCTTAGAAGATAGGATTGGCGCCTACTAAGTAGGAGGAAATCTCAAGGGCTTATCGTGAGCCTTGAGGGTGCTCACCCCCTCAAGCTTACTATATAATCCCTCATTCTTCCCTCACTCATCCTCTCTTTCCTTTGTGCTCCAAGGCACCCCACGAGTTATAAGTGTGGGTGTGGGAAGCCATATTGGAGCACATGTGTGTGCTTAGTTTTTAGTTTGAGAGCCAAGGCTTGTTAGCCTTGAAGAGGGCTTGACCTCTTGGTAGAATTAGTGTTGACGTGGAGGATTTTAAAGTTAATTCATGATTCCAATTTTTGATACTTAAAGTTCATGTTTTGAATACACGTGGTTGCAAGTTCCATGTTTAAGAGTTGAGCACTTGATGTTGTGATGAGTGCAAAAATATACTTGTGTGGATTAGTTAGTCTTAGTGAAGTTAGGAAATTCTCTCTCCCCCTCTCCTCTCTAGGATTTTAGGATTTTAGGATTAGAGAAGAATTGTGTTATTAGAAAGGGGTTGTTAGTAGAATTAGGAAAATTAGGTAGGAAGATTAGTTAAGGGCTTGAATAATTAGTGAGGTAGTTGGGGATTACAACTACAAAGTTGTGGGTTCATGAAGGAGCTGGGTTTATAAAGGAGCTGGGTTTGTTTAGTTAGAAGCTAAGAAGCTGGGTTTATGAAGGAGCTGGGTTTATAAAGGAGCTGGGTTTGTTTAGTTAGAAAGTAAAGAGCTGGATTTATGAAGGACCTGGGTTTATGAAGGAGCTGGGTTTGTTTAGTTAGAAGCTAAGGAGCTGGGTTCATGAAGGAGCTGGGTTTATTTAGTTAGAAGCTAAGGAGTTGGGTTCATGAAGGAGTTGGGTTTATGAAGGAGCTAGGTTTATGTAATTAGAAAGTAAAGAGATGGGTTCATGAAGGAGCTTAGTAGATAGCCTACTTAATTAGCTCATAGACAAGTAGTTAGTTACATTATGCTAGTTAGTGTTATGTGTGACTTTCACAAGTAAATGTATTTGAGATTGACTATAGAGAATAGTGTTTTTTAACACTTGCATCCTCTCTTTAAAAATAAACCACGTGCACAAATTAATGGAGAATGTGGAGCACTCTCGCGATGGCAAGACAAAGGAAGCAAAGACCAAAGGTGCGAGGGAGAGATTGACATAAGTCACATAAGTATTTCTTAATACTTAAAGGCTTATGTACGGTATGGAGACACCAAGTGAGACCTCTTATAGTAGCGATAGGGAATACACAAGTGATAGTTCAAGTGGTAGTATAGAGTCAACGGCACGGACTCCATTTAGGAGAGGGATATCCTTAAGGGCTTGTGTAGCTAAAGCGGCCGGATGGACGTTAGAAGCAAACAAAGACAAAATAGCACCCGAGCATAAGGAGGTTAAAATAACATAGTTAACTTGTGCATTCTCCACATACGTATTGAAATCGTACATTGAGTTGTTAAAAGTGAAATTCCAGTTAAATCCAAGACCACTTGAAGGGTGAACCTTGCACTATGGACTCATCCAAATCCAAATCCAATACCGCGGAGGAATGTGAGCCCAAACCCACTACTCGGATTACGGACGCTTAAGGGTGGGGGGTTTGGCCTCACATAATTGGTGCGTCCGCCGGGAGCGAAGCGGAAGGTAGTTACAAGACTTGGAGGCGACTAGGAGACTTGGAGGCAACTAGGAAAAATTGGAGACACAAACTTGAGAGAAGGGAAGGAGCACCCGAAACTCGGTAAGTATTCTCTCTTTGGGTTACATTTGAATTCATTGTATTTCAACTATTCCTTGGAATGAATTGCATTGTCAATTACGCAAATTCATTTTTGAGGAAGGAGCGCGGCGAAGGTACGTCCTCAACCTTTTTGGGGATTTGCTAAGAACTTAAAAGGAACCTATAACCGAGTAGCTCATTAAAACATTAGAGGGTAAATTCACCTTAGGACATTGAACTTTGACACTCACCTCGGGGTGAGTCTCAAAGTTTTGGGAGTTGTCATTTCATGCTCTAGATTAAATTAATATTTCACAAAGTTTATGGTGTTGTTACATTGAGTCACGATTGAGGGGAGTGCTAACTCACAGGGGGATGCGATTGCTCAAGGTATGTTTATTTCTTCAAAGTGAACTCATTAACTAATTAAGGAATGCCTTTTGTACTCGTGATTGTTGTTATCCGTTGTAGAGGGTAATTCCCGAATTGTGGATGGTGTGAGAAGTTGAAGGGTGAAGCCTCGACTTTTAACATAATCCACTCGGAAGGTCACCCCCTCACAATCGGTATTGTGGTGAGTGTTAATTTGCGGGAAGGTGCGGAGGTGATGCTCCGACTTAACCAAAAAATTAACATGAACATGCCTATCCCCTATTGGGATTCTTTCACCTAAGTGGGCTTGCAGGTTCTTTTCCTCACCTCCTAAAAAAAATTATAACCACACCAAGACAAGTGAAAATATTAAGAGGGGAATTGCTAGGATTATGTGTGGTCAAGTGAGGGTCGATCGATTCTTATGGAATGCAAGGTAGGACTCGCTCACAAAAACCAAGTTTGATAGTAGGACTAGAGAAATCTACTCGAAAGAGGCGGTCCTCTAAAATCAGTGATAGATTAGAACAAGATAATGTTAGAATAGAGAGTTGTTTGAACGTCGAACCTAGGACTAGGTCAATTCTAGACACCTTAGAACTTGGAGCTCAACTTGAAGAGGAGATCACTCCCTCCAAATTGAGTGGTGAAACTTCTTCGGAAAATTACACACTTAGAGAAGAATTCCCGGTAGAAGTTGATAGGGGATTGTTGAATAGTTCACCGGTCACCATGGCCGAGGAACGGGGGATGGATCCACCACCCATACCCCCAATTCCGCCCATACCTCCTATACCTCCAATAGACCCATTGGTTAGGCCAAGAGGCCTACCAATTGTGGTTCCACAAAATTTAGCGGCGATGGATATGCCATCTCATCTCCCTAAATTTTATGGGACCAAGGATGAGGACCCCTCTCGGCACATGGAACGGTATATCGAACGGTTGGCTAGCTTCCTCATAACCGACCCGGGTTATTGGTTAGTGTGGTTTCCTACCACTCTAGAGGGGGAAGCCTATGAATGGTATCGGGATCATGCCGAGGGACATTTTAGGGGATGGGAACAATTACAAAGGGAGTTTCTTAACGAATTTAGGCCGGAAGTGGGTCAAAGTACCGCATTAAGGGCATTGTCGTCATTGAAGCAAGGAAGGGAGGAAGAAATTTCGGCTTACATTAGGAGGTTTGATTTAGTGTGCACTAGATTTGTGGGTACCATGCTCAACGACGACACGCTAAAGCAATTTTTCATTCAAGGGTTTTTTAAGTCCGGAACTATTAGGGGTGTTCTAGAAAGGAATCCCTTGACCTTGGCGGATGCCAAGCGTGCGGCTAGAGATATTGAAAACTTGGATAAAGATCACGAAAGGCTATGGAGAAGGGAGGATGAATTGATCCCACAATTCATCCCCATACGCCCTAGGGTGGTAGCGGTAGAACCCGCTAAGTATGAGAACCAAATTCCATATGCCATTGTGGACACCGGCCCCCGACCTTTAGCGGTTAGGGAACCGGCACCTCTTTTGGCACTACCGGCCCCTAGAACGGATCCACACTTGGAGGAGGTTGAGAGAAGACTAGGTGCTAGCCAACTAGGATTCCAAGAGGCTATGATAAAACAAATGCAAAGCCTCACGGATCAAATGTCATTAATGATCCGGAGTCAACAACCGGGGCCTCCACCCCCGGTTGAGTCGGGTAGGCATTCTTCCGGATTATGGTGTGTCCAATGTGGCCAACCGGGCCACACGCGTCAATTTTGTAGAAGTGGACAAAACCGTGACCAAAGAGGAAACGGTAACCCACCTCAACAAAATCAACGAGGTCAAGCGCCACCTCACTATGGAAATGGAAGCAATAGAGGACCACAACCTAGAGGGCAAGGTGGCCAAAATTTAGAGAAGAAGGAATTTCATCCCTTTTGTCAAAGGTGGCACGCTCAAGGACAATGTTGGTCCGAAGGTCAAGAGTTTAATTGTAGCAATTGTGGAGGAAGTCATCCCTCGGATACGTGTCGCCAACCGGACAAAATAATTAATGTCCCTTACCCGGTGGCTAATCCACAACAACAAGCAAGGGATAATATGCGAGGTGCTAGGCCACAAGGAGTACCGGCCAATGAACTTAGGCCACCTAACTTATACTATGACCATAGTAATGCTAGGCAAACTTTTCATCCACCGGCGGGCTTGCAAACTACAACCGGTTACATTCCAATACAAAATAGACAAGGAGTTCCACCTAATGGTAGTAACGGGAGACAAGCGCCTCCAACGGATCCGGGACCATCTAACTCCCAAGATGTTAGGTTCATGGATGGAGTGTGGGAGGCCACATGTGATGACATGCTTCCTCTCCCAACGAGAATTGGAGAGGAGCAAAGTCAATGGCCTCCTCACACCAATGCTATTACATATGAGTTAGTGAAGGGTAAGGGTGTGGTTGAAGAAGCACCTGCACTAGCGGTAACTACTAGGGCTAGGAGAGGGGATGCCCCGTTGGAGGTAGGAATAGGAGAGCAAGGAAATTACTCTTCGGATGAAGAGATTAATCTCTCCGAGTTGGATAGGGTAGCTAGAAGAGCTACTAAGGATGTGGAGAGGGAAAATATAATTTTACAAGATAGGGAGAGGACTAATGCGGTACATGACTTGGATAATAGCGATGTGGGTGAATGGGAAGGACCGGGGGTTCCCGTAGACGAATTCGACGTAGTGGGTAATTCTAAGGTGGAAAGATCTACCGGGTACGACTTGTGGGCGGACCTTAGTACACTCAAGGCGGATATTACTTTCGGCCAACTATTGGAAATTTCACCCACGGCAAGGAAAACATTAAAGGAGGGAATGCCGGTACACAAGAGGATGAGGAAGGTGAAAGCTAAAATAGCCGCTAGGATCCAATCACAAGGTGGAAGAGACGTGAAAGCTATAGAAATAGAAGTTGTTATAGTAGATAAGGTGGTTCCTAATGTGCTAGTCGACGGAGGGAGTAGTCTAAATATACTACCGGAGGATACTATGAAAAAATTGGGACTTGGACTCACGGGGCCTTCACCTTTGGTCATAAATATGGCAAATCAAAGTTCGACTACGCCTTTGGGGATGATCAAGGATTGTAGAATGACTACGGGAGGCGAGGAGTACTTGGTCACCTTCCATGTCATTAAAATGCACTCCAACAAGGACACCTTCCCCATTTTGCTAGGTAGGCCTTGGTTGCGGATGGCGAATGCTATGGTCAATTGGGGTGGACCTAAACCATCCATCACTTATGGTCCGGAGGGTAATAGGGTCATAGTGTCCATTGGTTCATTAGAAGGATGGATGAAGAAGGAGATGTATTTGCCATTGGAGAAGGAAATTGATGACTTAAACGAGAATGAGATTGGCAAGGCATTGGTGGGAGTCGTCCATCCCGAAGGTCAAAGGGTTGTTATAGATTCGGGCTCGGGAAGTCTAGGTCCTAATTTTTACAATTATGGGGATAATGGGGATTATGCCCAATGGCTAAGGGAGTACCCCGAGTCCGAGGTTGATGTAATGGTTACATTTCACCAAGTAGGCTTAGGGAGTGAATTTCCTAGTGTTAGTTTAGGAGAGGGCTCATTGTTGGAGCCATGTGAGGTGCTCACCGAGGAAGAGTGGGTTAGCGGTGGGTTAACACCTTGGGTAGATGACGTGGAAGAGGGTGAGGTTAGTTTAATTCATGTAGATGGGACTCAAGAGGAGGATGTGATTATTGAGTCATCGAAATTGGAGGAGCCTTTACATTTCAAGACCACGTCTACGGGGATAGTTGTAGGTCAAGATGTGAAAGATTACCCCAATGTGCCTTCCGATTGGTATCGGAACAAAGAGGAACAAGCACATGTGTCGGAAGCGGATTGGCGGTACGTGGATGTGAAATTAAAGAATGGAAAAACCCGACAAATGAAGATGGGTTCCAAATTGGGGGAGAAAGAGGTTAGGGAGTATAGCAATTTGGTGGATGAGTTTAGTGATACTTTTGCATGGTCCTACGATGAGCTTAAGGGAATTCCTAGGGAAATGGTAGAGCACCGGATTCCTTTAATTCCGGGGGCGAGGCCAATTAGACAAAAGGAGAGGAGGATGAATCCTCAATTGCAATTGTTGGTGAAAGCGGAATTGGAAAGGTTATTGAAGGCCGGGTTTATCAAGCCGGTGGAAATCACGGATTGGGTTTCTCCTATGGTCTTAGTAAAGAAAAAAAATGGGAAATTAAGGGTTTGTGTCGACTATAGGAAATTGAATTCGTGCACACAAAAGGATCACTTCCCCTTACCTTTTATCACCTTGTTGCTTGAGGAGGTTGGAGGTCATTCGCGATATACCTTTATGGATGGGTATGCGGGTTATAATCAAATTTCCATAGCCCTCCAAGATATCCATAAAACGGCTTTTACTACACCTTGGGGTACTTTTGTGTGGGTAGTGATGCCATTTGGGTTATGTAATGCCCCGGCTACTTTCCAACGATTAGTAATGTATATCTTCACCGACTTGTTGTTCAAATCCATGACCGTCTTTGTGGACGATTTTAGCACACAAAGTAATGTGGACGATCACCTACATTGTGTTAGGGAGGCATTGGTTAGGTGTAGGAAGATGAGGTTAGCATTGAACCCGGATAAGACATTTTTGGGAGTGAATAAGGGAGTGTTGTTGGGTTATGTTGTTAGTGAGAAAGGTAGAGAACCCGATCCGGATAAGATTGCGGCCATAAGCGACTTGGCAACTCCAACCAATTCCAAGGGGATCTCTAAGTTGTTAGGACATGTGGGATGGTACCGGGAACTTATTCCTAATTTTTCAAAGATAGCGGTGCCCATTACCCATTTGCTCAAAAAGTATGTCAAATTCGAGTGGACGGGTGCTTGTCAAAAAGCCTTTGAGGAATTGCGGGATAGGTTGAGCACCTATCCGGTGTTGATACCACCCAATTGGGGTAAACCTTTTCACGTCTATTGTGATGCTAGTAATGTGGCAATAGGGAGTGCGCTTTGTCAAGCAACGGGAGAAAAAGAGAAGGATCAACCTATAGCTTATGCGAGTAAGCAATTGACCCCCGCCGAAAGAAACTACTCTACAACGGAGAGGGAGTGCCTAGCCATGGTGTTTTCCGTTAAAAAGTTTAGGCATTACCTCATGTGCAACCCGGTTGTATTTTTTGTTGACCACATGGCTATCAAGTATCTAGTTAACAAGGCGGAGTTAAGTGGTAGGTTAGCTAGGTGGGTTTTGTTATTAGAAGAATTCGACTACACGGTGGAATATAAACCGGGTCGTATGCATTTACAAGCGGACCACTTGTCTAGGTTGTCGGAGGAGATAGGAAAAAATCCGGTAAATGATATGTTAGTAGATGATAGCCTCTTTGTGGTCACTTCTACACCGGAGTGGTATGCGGGCATAGTGGAATTTCTAACAACCCACAAGTTGCCCAAAGAGTGGACAAAAGAAGAGAGAAGGAAGGTGAGGGTAAATAGTAGGCAATTTGTTGTAGTGGGCCATAGGTTGTTTAGAAGGGGGTCCGATGGTATTTTACGACGATGCGTGTCAAAAACGGAGGTTGAAGCGATTTTAATCGCTTGCCACGATAGCGCTTGCGGCGGTCACTTCTCGGGTCAACTCACCGGGCAAAAAATACTTAGAGCGGGCTACTTTTGGCCGACACTATTTAAGGACGCCCATGACTATGTAAGGAAATGCGACGCTTGCCAACGGTATGCCCGAAACGACCTTAGAATGGAGATGCCTTTACATGTATCATTACCCTTAATTCCTTTCGAAAAATGGGGCATCGACTATGTGGGTGAGGTCCATCCCCAATCTTCAAAAGGAATGAAATATATTGTGGTGGCAACCGAGTACCTCACCAAGTGGGCGGAAGCCAAAGCGGTGAAGACCGACACGGCGGAACACGCGGCAACATTTATGTACGAAAACATAATTTCGCGGTTCGGGGTGCCGAAGATCCTAGTAAGCGATAGGGGTACTCACTTTTTGAATGACTTGATTCGAGAGATGACAGAGAAATTTAAAATTGATCACCGGAAGACTACTCCCTACCACCCACAAACCAATGGACAAACGGAAAGGGTTAACGGAATTTTGGTGAGTATACTACGCAAGACGGTTATAGACTCGAAGCGGGATTGGGATACGAAACTAACGGCGGCACTTTGGGCATACCGTACAACCTATAAGGTAACTACGCGTGCTACACCATTTTCCTTAGTCTATGGTCTTGAAGCGACACTACCAATCGAATATGAAGTCGAGTCACTTAGGGTGGCCGTGAGTACGAGACTTACCGAAAGTCAATCCTTACGAAATCGACTAACCGATTTGGAAGCACTTGACGAAGGGAGGAGAATGGCGGCTCAACATATTGAGGCAATCCAAAGAAGGAGAAAGATTACTTTCGACAAACGACATAAGAGAAGGGCCCTAACACCGGGAATGATGGTCATGATTCAAGACGCACGAAAGCTTGAATTTCCGGCGAAATTCGATGCGGTATGGTTAGGACCTTACCTTGTCTATGAGGTCTTTCCTAATAATTCAATTCAATTGGAAACGTTGAATGGTGAGCTCTTTCCTACCCGTACATCGGGAAGTAGATGTAAGGAGTACCGAGCTTGACTAGGCAACTTACCCTTGGAGCAAGAGATGTTTGGATTCATCCCCCGATGGTCGCCAATTATGTGAGCCCAAAAGGGTGCCCACATTTAGTCTTAGACCCTTGAAACGTTAGTTGATGCACTTTGAAGTAGCATGTTACTTCACAAAAATATAAAAAGAGTGAAATGTTAGTCTTAGAAGTACCATGTTGTAAGAGGCTAGGATGTGAGTTGTTATTGTGTTTTTACCTTCGGAAGGATTTGAGTGAATGAGGATAGGTAAGGAGAACTTGGATTGAGTAGTTAGTGAGTAGGCTAGTACAAATGGATGGAGACAACCAAAGTGACTCAAGAGGCAAGTGCATTCGAATTGGGATGAATGGAGGATCACATGGAGCGCACAAGTGGACCACCTCATCATGGCCACTTAATGGGGAAGGTCCAAGGAAGAATGCAAGGTGGAGGATAAGCAAATTCTCAAAGCACCAATCAAATCACGAGTTAAGCATCGTGGTTTGAATTAAGTGGTGAGCAACGATTTGGGAAAGTAAGGGGAGAAAGTTATGGCGGCGGAAAGCGAAGGAGGCTAAGTTTGGGTTGAAGCATCCCAAGTTTGGTAAAGTGTGGTAGGTAGAAAGCCAAGGCTAGTTAAATGTTCGAATTAGGATCCTTGTTGATCATTTGAGGGAGGAAGGCTTAGAAGATAGGATTGGCGCCTACTAAGTAGGAGGAAATCTCAAGGGCTTATCGTGAGCCTTGAGGGTGCTCACCCCCTCAAGCTTACTATATAATCCCTCATTCTTCCCTCACTCATCCTCTCTTTCCTTTGTGCTCCAAGGCACCCCACGAGTTATAAGTGTGGGTGTGGGAAGCCATATTGGAGCACATGTGTGTGCTTAGTTTTTAGTTTGAGAGCCAAGGCTTGTTAGCCTTGAAGAGGGCTTGACCTCTTGGTAGAATTAGTGTTGACGTGGAGGATTTTAAAGTTAATTCATGATTCCAATTTTTGATACTTAAAGTTCATGTTTTGAATACACGTGGTTGCAAGTTCCATGTTTAAGAGTTGAGCACTTGATGTTGTGATGAGTGCAAAAATATACTTGTGTGGATTAGTTAGTCTTAGTGAAGTTAGGAAATTCTCTCTCCCCCTCTCCTCTCTAGGATTTTAGGATTTTAGGATTAGAGAAGAATTGTGTTATTAGAAAGGGGTTGTTAGTAGAATTAGGAAAATTAGGTAGGAAGATTAGTTAAGGGCTTGAATAATTAGTGAGGTAGTTGGGGATTACAACTACAAAGTTGTGGGTTCATGAAGGAGCTGGGTTTATAAAGGAGCTGGGTTTGTTTAGTTAGAAGCTAAGAAGCTGGGTTTATGAAGGAGCTGGGTTTATAAAGGAGCTGGGTTTGTTTAGTTAGAAAGTAAAGAGCTGGATTTATGAAGGACCTGGGTTTATGAAGGAGCTGGGTTTGTTTAGTTAGAAGCTAAGGAGCTGGGTTCATGAAGGAGCTGGGTTTATTTAGTTAGAAGCTAAGGAGTTGGGTTCATGAAGGAGTTGGGTTTATGAAGGAGCTAGGTTTATGTAATTAGAAAGTAAAGAGATGGGTTCATGAAGGAGCTTAGTAGATAGCCTACTTAATTAGCTCATAGACAAGTAGTTAGTTACATTATGCTAGTTAGTGTTATGTGTGACTTTCACAAGTAAATGTATTTGAGATTGACTATAGAGAATAGTGTTTTTTAACACTTGCATCCTCTCTTTAAAAATAAACCACGTGCACAAATTAATGGAGAATGTGGAGCACTCTCGCGATGGCAAGACAAAGGAAGCAAAGACCAAAGGTGCGAGGGAGAGATTGACATAAGTCACATAAGTATTTCTTAATACTTAAAGGCTTATGTACGGTATGGAGACACCAAGTGAGACCTCTTATAGTAGCGATAGGGAATACACAAGTGATAATTCAAGTGGTAGTATAGAGTCAACGGCACGGACTCCATTTAGGAGAGGGATATCCTTAAGGGCTTGTGTAGCTAAAGCGGCCGGATGGACGTTAGAAGCAAACAAAGACAAAATAGCACCCGAGCATAAGGAGGTTAAAATAACATAGTTAACTTGTGCATTCTCCACATACGTATTAAAATCGTACATTGAGTTGTTAAAAGTGAAATTCCAGTTAAATCCAAGACCACTTGAAGGGTGAACCTTGCACTATGGACTCATCCAAGTCCAAATCCAATACCGCGGAGGAATGTGAGCCCAAACCCACTACTCGGATTACGGACGCTTAAGGGTGGGGGGTTTGGCCTCACAGTTGCTCACTAATGGTATGATGCATGTCTGAAATAGGTTTGGAGACATTCTTCACAATTTAACTCCTACTGTCCCATGAGACCACTAAGTGGCCTACACTTTAACTCCTTACTTAGGAATTTCTTTATGGTTGTGCACGTGGGACACAAAAAGAGTGAACAAGAACTATATGTCAAGAGAGGAAGGAGTTTGTTGCAACTACATTATTACTCTGGAACTTAATTAGGATGTGAGAACACACTTAAAAATGACTATCAAAATCCTCTTACCTATGTAATAAGTGAAACCTACAGTGCACTTAGGTAGGTATGAATTTGGATTATCACGCATTTGGTCAGTAGCATATCACATACAATATCCTAACACTCAATGTTGATGGCTGGCAATGGAAATTATGTATGTGCTTCGGAACTTAGAATGGAGCAAAGGAGACTACCTGTTAGCGATAAGAGGAGGCAACAACTGCGAGATGATAGGCTATGGAAGAGGGAGCAGCAGAGGGCAATATTCTACAACCTGAAACGCATACGTTGTCCATGCTCCAAGTGCAAGGGCCGTGTGCAGTGCTCATTGGAAAAGGTGAAGGAGCACCTCATCCAATATGGCAGAGAACCCACTTTTAGACTATGGAGAGGCCCAGGTGATAGGGATTCGTCTGATGAGGAATGGGAGGAAGAGCTGAAGACACCGCGCATGACACATGAAGATGGGAGAATGGACGCTGGCATCGAAGTGCGCTCAATGGTGGAGGATGTATTCCAAGAAAATGACCAGCTACAACGCCCATTGGAAGAAACAATGGAGGACATCGTAATGGACGCATTTACTGTGGTTGATGGCCTACAAGAAGTTGCATGTGACTCGGGTGATGAAGATGATGAGGAACCAATGGGAGATCTAGGCAATGAGGATGACAAAGAGGATGCCCCGCATGATTTGGAGGAGGCAATCCAGGAACTCTACGATGGAGCAAAGTCCTCAGTATTGGCAGCAACGATTTTGATCATGACCTTGTGCACAATCCATGGAGTTAGCAACAAATTCGCCGATCAAGTATTTGCTCCTTTCCGCCTACACCTTCTTCCTGGGGAGAATAGACTACCCAAGAATTACCATGCAGCAAAATCACTAATCCGGCGGTTGGGGCTAAATTACAACACTATTCATGCATGTGTGGGGGGATGTGTGTTGTTTAGAGGACCTCTTGAAAATGAGGTCCGTTGTCCTAAGTGCAATGCTCCACGGTATAAAGACGAGGGCCAACATAAAAGACCTTGGAAAGTCCTTAGACATTTCCCATTGATTCCCAGAGTAAAGCGCATGTTTCGAACACCAGCCATATCCGAACTCATGACATGGCATTCAAAAAACAGGAGCTCGGATGGGATGGTTAGACATCCATGTGATTCCAAGGCATGGAACCATGTGCATGACAATGTGGATGCCACATTTGGACAGGACCCCCGAAATATTCACATGGGACTTGCAGCTGATGGTGTTAATCCTTTCAAGCTTCAACGCTCCACTTGGTCGACATGGCCAGTGATGTTGCTTAACTATAACATACCACCGTGGTTGACAACCAAGAAATTTTTTATCATGCTAGCCTTGCTTATTCCCGGAAAACTGGCCAATTTTTTGACGTGTATTTGGCCCCGTTAGTTGAAGAATTGCAACAGTTATGGAGAGGGGTGTTAGCTTATGACATCTCCAAAGAGGTTGGATTTCGGACTTTCAATTTGAGGGCAATACTATTGTGGACAATCCATGATTTTCCAGGGTATGGAACAGTAGCAGGGGTTGCACACCAAGGTTATGTTGCATGCCCAATTTGTGGGCCGGATTTTAGGGGGGAACATTCCATTGAGCTTGGGAAACAGACATACACGGACACAAGAAGATGGCTTCCACGTGATGACCCATGGAGATCTAGTAGAATGTTGGATCACTTTAACGGCCGCGTGGAAGAACGAGGACCTCCTAGAGTTGTCACTGTAGAAGAGCAAGAACTAAGGGGTTTGCAATACCAGGATTGGCTTGGAAAGGGGAACAGAGAAGGCAGTGACGGAGATCCATCAAAAATTCATGGAGTGAAGAGGAGAAGCATTCTGAATGATTTGCCATACTGGAAAGTATTGATTATTGCATTTCCATTTGAATTATCTGCAGCCTAAACCAGCAAGTACTGCAATGGAAGCCCAGAGACGCACTTGAATCCATATTGTCGCAGAATGTTCTAGATTCAGATTCCACCTGCATCCATTGATGTTTATGCTGTACTCTGCAATGATGTAATTTTAGGATCCTGAAAATGACTGTGGATTGACTGTATTTATGTCCAGGTGGACCCTTTAACGACTATGAAATGACTAACTTTTTGTGCACGTTGTCAACAAAATGACAAAACTTCAACTACAATTGAAGAGTGTATGTTTTGACTGCAATTTCACTCTCTTCACCTTAAATGTATGTTCCGTTGATTTGAATCAGGACCTCCTTATTCGATACACACTGGATGTTATGCATTGCGAACAAAATCTATCGAAGAACATACTGAAGACCATAACGGGGCATAAGGACACTGTGAAAGTTAGACGTGATCTGCAACGTAGGGGAATCAGGAAACACCTTTGGCTAACCAACAACCCAAGAAAAGCTGGGAAAATGTTGAAACCTGCAGCCCCTTATGTACTGACCAGCGAGGAGTTTGACATATTTGCCAGCACTATTGAGTCTATGAAAGCACCTTCAGGCCACATATCCAACATGGCTCAATACATACGGAAGAAGAACTTTGGGGGCCTGAAGTCGCATGATTACCATGTACTCATGCATCAAATCTTACCGTTAGGCTTAAGGGGTTTGTTGACCCCAGGACCAAGAATGGCAGTGATGAGGATCTCGAAGGTATTTCGTAGAATTTGCAGCAAAGTGTGGAATCCAGTTGAGTTTCAAGGGCTTCGACTTGACGTTGCTCGGAGCATGGCACTCTTAGAGATGCATTTCCCTCCGTCGTTTTTTGATATTATGACTCACTTGGTGTATCACCTTGTGGAGGAACTGGATGTGTGTGGACCTGTTTCTACAAGATGGATGTACCCTGTTGAGAGGTACATGAAAACATTGAAACACTATGTGCGGAACATGGCAAGACCAGAGGCCTGCATGGTAGAGGGATATGTGAAGGATGAATGCCTTGGGTTCATCACGGAATACCTGCAGAGGTTTGAGGTTGTCGACCGACGAGTATGGGACGCAGATGAAGAATACGGAGATGCAGAGGAGGTTCTGGAGGGGGCAGGCTCAAGTTATGTCATGACTCCTCCTTTGAGAGAACTTGCTCATCAATATGTTTTAACAAACATATCTCTCTTGGAACCCTGGCATCGGTGAGCAAACTGTGCAATAGTCGCTGTGTAGTTAATTTTCAGTGAATCATGACTGTAGTAGGACTTCATCATCGTCGTCATTCATTAATGGAGGTTCAATGACTGTAATATGACAAGATTATGACACCGGTGTGATTGCTCCGCGCGTCACATACTAATGTATCCATGTTGTGGCCAGGCAATGGAGGGATGCACATGATGGAAATGGCAACATCGAACCATTTGATGTTTGGGTTAAAAAAGCAGTGCACACCCATCCACATGATCCCAACAACGGGGACGACATGGACATGATTTTGTTGTGTAGCAGGCCATCCCAAAAAGCAACACGGTACACAAGGATGCGTGCATTTGGGAACCACTTTCGAGTGGAAGATTCACAGTCCGCATTGTTGCAAACATACGACAGTGGAATTGCTTCTATATTTGAAGTACCCACTATTGACTCTCAATCTGAGGTATCCCTAAACTATGTGGGAGTGCTCCAAGATATATTGAAGTTGGATTATGGTCCATTGCGAACTCCGGTAATTCTTTTTCGGTGCGAATGGTTGAAAAGAGAAGATAATCGTGGGAATCCAACTTATGTACGGGACGATGCTGGGTTTATGGTGGTGAATTCTCGGCACAAAGTACCGAAGATGTCGGACCCGTTCATTTTCCCAAGTCAAGCTACACAAGTATTTTTCTGCAATGATTTCAGAAAACCCGGGTGGAAGGTAGTATTGCGAAAGGAAGCACGGTCAAGGAGGGAAGAACAAGACACATCGGATGTTTTCATAACAACTAGTTTAGAATATCAAGGCATGAGTGCTCCAGAGCATGTCCCCCCACCTCCAAGAATTGTCTCTCTAGTAGGGGCCATTGAATTATCAGACAAAGATAATTTGTTGGCAGTCGCCAAGTTTTAAGTTGACATTATATTTTGTATGGGAAAATATAGTTTCTGTATTCTAATTCTCAACAATGACTTATAATTTACAGTAGCCATGTGTGACTACACTATGAGTCCAATATTTCCAAATTATGACGTCATTGCGACAACACTATTGCTAATGCTAACCTTGATTACGTGACATGGCATATAAGAATGTACAAGCAATCAATAATGACTAAATTTTCAATTCGGGTGGGATAGCAAATTGTTGTGTAGATGCAATGTTTACGCTCACTGTTGACGTGCCAAGGTTATTGATGATGTACACAATAGTCATGTATGTATGAACAATTAAAACATCTAGGATCTCAAATGCTACAAATGATATTGACACCCTCCATAAGTCCACCCTAAACCCTAATTAATACGATCCATAACCCTAATTGAAGACTAGGCCAATTAATTAGACACGTTAAATATTATTTACTTATAGCACATTCATATTTTTACTAGTAGTATGCTCAAAAAGTTTCGTGCCATTTGGAGGTCAGAGGCATAGAAGGAAGGAATTAAACCACAGTTAAAATAAAAGTATTTTGCAATCTGGTAGCATGTTTAATAATGACTTGTCATAGTATGTACAAATTCCATGTCACATGTACAAGAATAACATGAAAACAAGACAGAAACAACTAGTATTGGGTACAGAGTGCAGGGGTCTATGCCACCTCAACTTATGAAACATCTGAAAGTCATTGATGTTGTCAAACTAGTCATTAATATGACACGTCATTATTACTGTTAATGTTGCTCATATGAAATTTCCCTATTTTCCACATCATTCAATAGCCCTAAATGCCATGTCAGAAAAGAATGTTAATACAAAGTTATAGTTCAGACATCGTCGGTGAATGACTACAAAAAATGACTTATGAATAACTAGATCATGATCCCATATCCCCGTCATACACGAGTGGACGGAGTGGATGATATATGGTGGACAGAAAATGACTATGTTGTGAGGTCTTCAACAGAGTTCATCGTTGAGTCAGTTGAATGACTTGAAAATGACAACCATGTTAGACACGTCACCACAAGTGAACCAGGTATGCGCCGTAGTCGTTTAATAAGTTGTTTAGGACAAGTAGTCATTGATACCATGGTTGGAATGGACAAGGATTCTTCTAGTGCCTGCTGCCCAGCATGGTTGCGAAGACACAACCATGGTAGACGTTGAAGGCCCGCAAGGGCCTGGTGATACATCTAACCCTACCCCAATCGATGAACACATGCATGATTCGCATGCGGAGGTTGGGTTAGGACAAGGGCCTCATGCTGAGCCTTTGCAGGAGCAGGTCGCTGACGTCGTTGGAGAAGGCGGGGCCATGAGAGGCGGGCCAACGGAGATGGTGGAAGCGTCCACAGCATCCAGACATGACCAGGAAGAAGTAATGTACTGAGACCTCTAGTTTGGGTCGTTCGACCCAAACTTCCTGGCCATTGTCTTGTTGCCGTGGTCGTGTCCCCCTAGCTAGGAGGAACTGCCCCATCCCCCACCGCACCCCCTACCTCCCCCCCGCTCTCGTGTCTTTCATCCCCCGACATGGCCCCCCCCCGCGTGCGACAATTCTCGATCTCTGGCGGACGCAATCAAATTTTGTAGATTTACATTTAGGATAGTGTGAACGACTCGTTCAACGCGGC
This sequence comes from Polytrichum formosum, assembly GCA_964035585.1. NCBI lineage: Eukaryota > Viridiplantae > Streptophyta > Polytrichopsida > Polytrichales > Polytrichaceae > Polytrichum > Polytrichum formosum. Next base: position 15,324,066 of record OZ037935.1, on the reverse strand, counting down.
TCCCCTCATTCAAATTGTACATAAAGATTTTTATAACAAATAAAATCATTCTTTTTGGTGCCCATACGCTTGCTCTTGTGTTCCAAATGTATGTTGTGAGTTTTCCCCATTGTATGGTGTCGTTGCCACAGCTACTTCAATTGTTTCTTGTCTTTTGCACAAACAATTTTCGATATGCTTGAAAATGGACATAGCATGACATAGCCTTCGCCGCCTTCTCTCGCTCGTCTCCACAGGGATCGGAGCGTAGCGTTGCGGCTCCCCGTCGATCCTCTCCCCGAAGCGTGGACGACAGCGCGGCGGCCTCCCCGATTTTACCCGCGCCGGCCTTGCAGCCTAAGACCCGGTTCCTGGTGCTAGACCTCAACGGGGTCCTTGTCCAATGCGTGCATTGCCCAAGGGCCCCCACGGTGTCTTTCTCCAAGCCCAAGGACACGAACTACGATGGCCCCCCCACGTACATCAAAAGCAAGCTCGTGTACCTCCGGCCGTGGCTTCGGCGTTTCCTGCAGGTCGCCCTAAAGAAATGGTGGGTGATCGTGTGGAGCTCCATGAAGTCCGAAAACACCCAGGCGGTCGTGGAGTTCATCTTCAAGGGCCTCGAACCCCCTTGCTTGGTCCTAGGACAGGAGTCGTGTAGGACTTTGACCACCCCCGAAGGCAGGGTTGTCAGGAAGCCCAACAACCCCGCCGTGAGCCAATACCTGAAGGTCTTGAAGCCAATCGTGTGGGACGTCCGTCCCTCAATGGTCGGCTGTCCCTACGACATCCGCCCCACCCACGACAACACCCTCATGGTGGACGACAGCGCGTCCAAAAACATTTTGAACCCGACCTCCAACTTCATAGTGTGCCCTACGTGGACGGTCGGGAAGGTCCAAGACCGCTTTTTGTTAGACCTCCTTAAATACTTGCAGGCGCTCGCGGGGAGCGGTCTCCCCGTGCCCAACTTCGTATCTCGTAATCCAATAGGCGAGAGATACTTGGATCCAAGGGACTATTTGTACAGGGATTTGTACGCTCACGCGAAATATAATAAACTCATTTGAGATAGTACTTGGTGTGACATTTGTGTGTGTGTATATATGCCTTAAATGTATATGGATTTTCACATGCTCCCTCCCCCCCCCTTTCCCTTGGGTTTTGTTTGGTTCTTTTGTTTGGCATCAGCGCTTGGAGCCCTCTATTGACATCGTCAGTGAGTCAAACTTGGGAAGCTTCTTCTACGAGACCGTTTACGATGCCGCGTCCACCATCGACTACTCCAAGGAGCCTCTAGATGCCGGGGTCGTCGATAGCCCCCCGCCCAAGCAAATCTTCCGACAATCGCCGTCTCCGTCACCGCTCAAGGGCATAGATCGCTACTGCGTCCGGGCGTCCCCCTCGCGGGAAGGCGGGAGTGTTACACCTCAACAGCGGCTATGTATGGACGCTCGGCCTACAAAGAGTGGACCCCTCCCTATCCCTTTGCGGGACGCCTTGCCCCTCCTCGCCAACTCGGACGCGAGTGCCCGTCGTGCCAAGGTAAGCCCCCCTCCCCATAAATGCACCATGCGTTACAATCATTCTATCCTTAAAAGACCGTGCGACATGTTTGGGTCTTTCTCCTCAAACTAACACATGTTTGCCGGTTCTTAATTGGTTGCAGGTTGCGTCCGGCCTCAAACCTCCACGGTCCAATGCGTCCATTGAGCTGGAGCGCGAGTACGCCATGCGCCGATATGCCGGACAGTCTACGTCGTCGTATTCGAATTCCTCGTCTTATAATTCGGGCGGTCGACGGAATCCAAAATGTGTTATGGTGGGCCCGCATCCAAAACTTGGCTACAGTCGCGGGCCAGAGATTCTCAGAAATGTTGAGGCGATGCGAGCTAAACAAGCGGCGGCAAAAGAAAAAGATGCGGTCTCCAAGCCTAGATAGGCCATCGTAGGCGTAGACATTGCATGTAGGCGGGATGATTTTAGGCCGCACTATCCAATTGATTTGTGCCATTAGTATGCTATTCAATTTCTCATGCCATACATTGTATATTCTACTTGCAATAATATAAGTGTTATGGGATTACCCCTTCAATATGGTCTAAGGTTTGGATTGCCCTACCTAAACCATCACAAATATGAGTTCTCATATCTTGTATGCAATATTATATTGGTTAACATATTTCCCCTTCAATATGGTCTATGGTTTGGAAACCCCTACCTAAACCATATCCATACAAGCTCTCATGTTTTGTGTGCAATAATATGAATGTTTTAAGATTTCCCCTTCAATTTGGTCTAAGGTTTGGATTGCCCACCGTAAACCATCACAAATATGAGTTATTAATGGGGTTCTTGGTATGAACACCTCTTCAAAGTGTTCGCATCTTACAACTTTCTCCAATATGTGTTCCATTTATCCTTGTTCTTATTTCTGTGAATGTCTCAAAATGCCCAAAAAGTCTCAATTTAACGAATATAGTGTTTCTTGACAACAAAGTTTGTGGGTCCCAAGCCTCCTCCTCATGCTATGGAGTTGTGGTTGCAAACCCTAAACCAAGAACTTAGAGGAAATATGCTTATATTAAGTCGAAATGTGGGCAAAGGATATTTCCTCCTTGCTGGTAATGAAAAGGAAGCCTTACATAATGCATTGATGTTATTCCCATTTAGGGCCACTTTATACTTGGGGCCGCATTGAGGGCCGGCCCGAATTCTCATAAGTTGGGCCAAAAGGATCGCTCGGTTTCAACAAATCCGGCCCAAGGGCTTTATACTAGGGGCCGGCCCAAACACTCAATCATCCCATGTGGCGTCCTAGGCGGCACAATTTTGGCGCCAAACCATCAGGCCGGCTTGAAGAAATCAGGATGAGTTTTTCCTCGGCCCAAACTCTCAACATGGGTTGGATTGGGCTCATCCGTTGGATTGGGCTCATCTCTACTGTCAATCTTTAGAAGGTAAATTCTTCTCCTCTCGTCTCCACTCCTTTAATAATGCAACAATTAGCATAACTATGATTGCATTAGACTAATAAGGCAACAATTAGGGTGCTAATCACACACTTAAGATAAAAATGAAACATTCAAACATTTAATCAAGCATATGGTATGGCTTAGGCTATGGGTTAGTCTAATGATGCAAAAATTAGCATAAATATGATAGCATTAGGCTAATAACACAACAATTAGGGTGCTAATCACACACTTAAGATAAAAATGAAATATTTAAGCATTTAATCAAGCATATGGTATGGCTTAGGCTATGGGTTAGTCTAATAAGGCAACAATTAGTTTAAGTATGTTGCCATTAGGCTAATAACACAACAATTAAGGTGCTAATCATACACTTAAGATAAAAATGAAACACTTAAGTCATTAATCAAGAATTTGGTGTGCCTCCTAAACCGCACCCATCGGTTAATCCATTGAACATGGTAGATAAATTTATAGGAGCATTTCACCACCGGAATTAGATTCAAAGGCCCCAATTTAGTCTAGTGGGACCCAATTTCGATTCACTAACCACAACCCTATAGAGGTCATCCCCCATGGTAAGTGTTGTGAAACTTCATTGTCGAGAACACTGGGCATTGACCATGGTAAGCTCCATGAAACTTAACCCTCAAGATTATCATGCCCTAGAATTGGGCCTCATCACTTTACATGTGACAAGGTTGGGCCCAAAAAAAGTTCATGAAGTGGGGCCGGATTGAGGGCTTAAAGAACATGAATCGGGCCGGTGCTTGGGCCGGCCCCAAGCCGTGTATAAAGTGGCCCTTAGATCCAAGTGGGGGACATGTATGTTTCAAAGTTGGATCCCAGGGTTCAACCCTGAAAATCTTAGCAACTTAGCGTTTCCTATGCGGGTTTCCCTTAGGAATCTGCCATATGAACATCATCATCAAGCATATGCAATTGCTAAAACCCTAGGGGAGATTATAGGTATTGATGCATCTAATAAAACAACATGAGATCCAAAATAATTTCAAAGCCAATAAAGGGTGGGTGACAAGTATTAAGTTAGAATTGGAGGTGAGCAACCTATCACATCAGAAAGTATTAGTGGACTATGATAATCTTTCTTTAAGATGTAGATGATGTCATAGTTGGAAACACAAGATGAGAGATTGAAAGGTCAGTAAAAAAAATACCATATAGAGGTGAGAGAAAGCCAACTCATTTCATGCATACAAGAGCTCAATCATACCAACAAGAGAGAGGCAAGGTCTATCTGTAGACCAAGATGGCTTTCCCAAGTTCAATTTTTTTATTAAAAAAACATGCAAAAATATATTCCGTGAATATGTTGATGAGCAGAGGGAGCAAGAACTTGAGTAGAGAAGGATGCACTATGGGCAACCGCTTGTACTCATGCCAGACAAACAAAAAATGGCAGCTCCAAAACAAAAGGGGTTGTGGCTTTCGCCACAACACATGATAGAAAGGATGAGGGGCCAAATGAGCTCATCCACATCGGGGGAAGGACTAAAGGCCCTAAAGGAGCAAATGATGATCCACGAAGAGGAAATACATCAAAAGACACATGAAGCTGGCGGCATTGGACCAACCAGAGCCATCAAAAGATAGGGAGAGAACTCAGGTAGCTAACAAAAATGCTACTCAAGGAGGCCACAAAGCATCAGAATGGCCAGAAAAAGGTGAGGGAGAGAGAAACCAAGAGGAACCAAGGGTTGGCATGATGAGCGAGCCTGCCACTGGAAATGTGCATGAAGTAACTGCTAAAGGTTAGGAGGAAATGGAAATTCAAGAGGAAGAAGACGAAGAAGACTTTGAGTCTAAAGGGTCCGAAGAAAAAGAGGAGGAAGACAAAGTAGGAATGGATGAAGACGAGGAAGGGTAGACGGAAGAAAAAATTGAACCCCAAGCTAGAGAGATTGCTAGAGATGACCTTGGGAAAGACCTTGAAGGTACTCAGTCAGGAGTTGCCAAATTGCCACTTACCAATACCAAAATGAGATACAACGGTTAGGTAAGCATGTTGATTCCTCTTATGACCATGCTTTGGGGAATGGGGGATATCCATCCCCAAGGGTTAGCTCACTAGCCGTGGTACAAGGCACATACTTGGGTGTAATGCCCGAAACACATGCAATAAGGGGCATCAAGAATAGAAACAACTTTCATAAGGACATATTGGCAAGCTTAGGGCTAGATAGTCCCATATCATCCAGTGAAAGTAGGAGAGCCAATGAGGCATTTACAATAAATCAAGGGGCGACAATTCAGTCAGTTAGTACACCCATCTACAATAGTGCGTCATGTTTGGTAGCCTTAGGCCAACATGTTATGTCACCAAGACAAGGCATGATTTGGTAATTTAGAGGCAAGTTGCCCCTAGGGAGGACATAGGAATGAATTGTTGGACACTTTGCAACTCACCCTATCCATGAAATTAAACATCATTACATTAACATCCGTGGCCTAAATGACATGGAAAGCATCATGAAAGAAAAAAAAATCCTCAACTCTTTAACACCTAGAGTGGACTTAGTTATGATACAAGAGCACAAACTTAGGGGTCGGTTATAGAAGAATCTTTGGTCTAGGCTCATGCCGGGATGCACAAGTTGGGTTCTTCCTGCAGCACTAGGGGAGAGGAGTTGGATTAATCCTAACACTACATGGAAAGGCGGGGTGGGGATTCTCCTCTCTAACAAATATGCTAGGTTAGTTACAACATATGGGGCTATTTATGAAGATAGAGTTTTTTAGATCAAATTGGAAGGCGTCGAGGGCCCGGGTACACAACTCCCATATTATACGCAGGGGGCATCGTCCTTAAAACGGCTTAGAGGACGGCATTTGTAAAAATTATATCAAATTTATGCAAAAATAAAAGGATAAAAAAAGTTGGGTGAAGACCAAACTAAATAAAATGAGATGTAGAAAAAGTTGGGTTGCATATTTATTATTAAAAAAACTTCACAATGTATATAAAGAATTAAAAAACTTATTTCTTTAACCTATGCCTATGCATAAATTTAAAAGATCCACATGAGTAGTTGTCTTCAATTAAAATTAAAAGTCATTGGCAATTTTTTACTTATAATAGTAAAATCTGAAATTTTTATTAAAAAGCCCAAAAAGTTGGGTATGGTACTTGTTGTCACCAAAAATCCTCCACCCTTCGATTTCGTCCTAGCCCGAGTGGAAAAGTTTATAATGACATGTAGAGACTTCTCTCTTTGTAACCCAATATATAATTCCAATCTACCCTTGGAATATACACAACTTGATTAACACCACACTATGTAGTTTTACATTCCTTAATGTCGGGCAAGGTTATATCCTTAGCCTTTTCTAATGTCCACCCGGCCGCTTTGGCCACGCATGCCTTCAAAGATATCCCTCTTGTGAATCGAGTCCTTGCCGTCGACTCCACACTACTACATGAGTTTTCGCTTATTGATTCCGTGCTATCACATGTCATCGTGGTTGATTCCGTATTGGTACATGACACTTCGCTTGTGGATTCCATGAGCACATAGGCTTTAAATACAAGTATTAAAAAATACTTATATACTTATCCTTGCCCTTCCTTCTCTAAGTTCTTCTTGATGTAAATCTCTATCAATGTCTTCCTACTAAACTTCAGAATAGTATAACTCCCACCCAACTTATGTTCTTCAAGTGAAATTTAATACACTTGTTAAGTACCTTATCAAAAATCTCCACACCAAATTTTGGCACAAACAGAGTTCATATGCAAAAGTTATGCATGAAATTCTAACTCTAACTACTTAGTATGAATGTTGTGATAAAGCATCCGGTCATTAAAACTCTAATAACTTCCAACTCCTACGTCCAATCAATCTAAAATTTTGACACAAAATAGATATATAAGTTTAGAAGGTAGTGTCAAATTTTGGTATCCATATCTATAACCCTCTAAGAGATACATATTTTCAAACTTTGCTGCTTTGTTCCTAGACACCCTCCCCTTCAACTTTTAATAACTCTTTCATCCCAATGACTGAAGCTCTCAAATTTTTACCACAACTCTCATACTTTATAATAAACAATCCCTCAAATTTTCATACCCATTGAACACTCTGATCATCCATAATTGACAAATCTCTCACTATAAAATTCTGTTCAAGTTCATAATTAATAAAACACTACAAGTAATGCACCTAGTACAATCTAGTCACTCTAAATGCCACAAGTTTAAACAAGTTTGAACTCTCTCACTTCAATATGAATCTCAATGCAACAAGTTGAAGTTTACAATCAAACTCCAAATTCCTTAAACCCAATCTACTTCTAACAAGAGGTCAATCCTTCTTCAAGGCTAAATAGCCTTGGCTCTTCACCTAAGAACTAAGCACACACATGTGCTCCTATCTTGCTTCCCACACACCCACATTTATAACCCGTGGGGTGTTTAAGGAGCACGAAGGAAAGAGAGGATGAGTGAGGGAAGAATGAGGGATTATATAGTAAGTTGAGAGGGAGAGAGGGCATGAAGTAAGGATAGGGTGAGAGGATTAGAGCCTCCAATCACAACTCCTTAACCTTCTCCTTCTAAATAGGGACTCATCCCATTCACAAGGCTCTCGATAAGCCTTCGAAATCTCCTCCTACTTTGTAGGCTCTCATCTTATCTCCTAAGCCTTCCTCCCTCAAATGATCAACAAAGATCCTAATTCAAACATTTAACTAACCTTGGCTTTCTACCTACCACACTTTATCAAGGTATGTCCTCATACTACTTAAGTCCACTCCACACAAGCCTAATGCTTCAAACTTAGCTTTCTTCAAGCTTCACTCTTTTTATATTTTTGTGAATAATCATAAATCAACAAAACCCTACGTGTAATGTTTTACAAGTGTTAACAACACATGTGGACATCAATTTGGGCTCACACTTGTATTAAAAAATAATACAATTATATGCTTAAAGGAATATTCATTTCCTATATATAATTACATTTTTGGATTCTTTGTTAGAAGGGCTACATGAGTTTCTTACATTAAAACAAATCATATCACTCAAGATTGGACTAAAATGCACCTAATATACCTACTACTCAGTGAGCTTAGATCATTCACTAGTTCAAATAGAGGTATGTGTTGGCACTAAGACAACTAGAAAATCTTCTTTTAAATGGAACACTTCACACCTATAAGGTGACTTTGTTGAAGAGCTCAAGTTACGTTGGGATAGTTTGCTAGAAGATACCTCATTCTTTTCAAACTAAGACATATTTCTAGGTTTTACAAACATTTAATAAGCAAAGGGCTAAGGAGTTTAGGAAGGAGGACCTTGATACTAAGGTACATCTTGAGGTGGCTACCGCAACATTACATGAGGATGCCTATGATGTTGAGGAGTAGGTAGAGGTTACTAGACTCAAAAAGATTTTAGAAGACATCAAATGGAAGTCCATGATGGACTCTTCATTGGAAACCTAAATGACGTGCGTGGGTCTCTATGAAATTAAACCCCCTATATACGAGAAGTTTGTGGAGAAAAAGAAATGTAGACGTACTAACGGCAAGCTAGAAAATGGACTCATGTATTTAGACTAAGCTTTTCAATTTAATGTGATAAATGCCTCCACCACCTATACAAAATATATATCATGAATTAAACATGGCTTAATTACAAGTAAAATCCATTGTTCACTTTCTAATGAGAAAGTCGTTGAACATTTTTACATCCATAGCAGGGATTACACGTCACGTCGCGTCACGTCGCGTCACGTCGCGTCACGTCGCGTCACGTCCTGTGACAGCGACGTGACGGCAGACCTGAAAACGTCACGTCCGTTTGGGGGGGGTAAAACAGTTTACCCTGTCGTCACACAGGGTAAACTCTCGTCAACAGTGTCGACTGCTAGTGGGCAGTCGACGAGTTACAGCGACTGCTACTAGGCAGTCGACACACTGAATCGACTGCTAAAGGGCAGTCGTATAGGTGTGTCGACTGCTGACGGCAGTCGAATTTCCATGTCGACTGCTCAAGAGCAGTCGACTACCATAACTAGTCGACTGCTAATAGCAGTCGACTTGGCTTGTCGACGGCTCTTGGGCAGTCGACATGGAAATTCGACTGCTATTAGCAGTCGACGACAGGCGGGCGACTGCTTGTGAGCAGTCGTCTGCCCTTCAAGTCGACTGCTATTAGCAGTCGCCTTGGACTGTCGACTGCCCAACTGCAGTCGACAACCCAAGTCGACTGCTAATAGCAGTCGACAAAGTCCGGACGACTGCTGGTGGGCAGTCGCACCCCTTCGTCGACTGCTAATAGCAGTCGTCTGCCCTTCTTCGTCGACTGCTATTTGCAGTCGACTTGGACAGTCGACTGCCCAACTGCAGTCGACAACCCTCGTCGACTGCTAATAGCAGTCGACAAAGTGCGGACGACTGCTGGTGGGCAGTCGCACCCCTTCGTCGACTCCTATTAGCAGTCGACTTGGACAGTCGACTGCCCAACTGCAGTCGACAACCCAAGTCGACTGCTAATAGCAGTCGACAAAGTGCGGACGACTGCCGGTGGGCAGTCGCACCCCTTCGTCGACTGCTATTAGCAGTTGACGAAGAAGGGCAGACGACTGCTGGTGGGCAGTCGCACCCCTTCGTCGACTGCTAATAGCAGTCGACGAAGGGATGCGACTGCTTACAAGCAGTCGTCTGCCCTTCAAGTCGACTGCTATTAGCAGTCGACGAAGACAGTCGACTGCCCAACTGCAGTCGACAACCCAAGTCGACTGCTAATAGTAGTCGACAAAGTGCGGACGACTGCTGGTGAGCAGTCGCACCCTATGGTCGACTGCTATCAGCAGTCGACTTGAATGGGTTGCGACTGCTCGTGAGCAGTCGCACCACATGGTCGACTGCTAATAGCAGTCGACGAAGGGGTGCGACTGCTCACGAGCAGTCGCGTAGAGACACCCATGGGCACGTGGCGTCCATGGGTTGGTCCAGGGGGCGTCTAATCGAAAGGACGCCTCCTTGGGGTATATATGGACCCCACTTCCCTCATTCCCTCACTCCCACCTCCCTCCATTTGGGCCTAGGTTGTTAATCAACCCTTGCCATTTGGAGATAGAGGTGAGCTGGAGGGCTACAGGTGGACATACGTACTGAAATACATATACGGTGCATACGATATACTGTTATTGCCTAACGTGTGTATTGCAACCCACCTACATACGGTCTACATTGTACCCCATTGCGGTTAGTTTGAACCATACCGGAAATTGTTATATGTGAACACTTATTTTGAAAGTGGTTTAAATCTAATTATGTAGTTTGAACTTTGAACGGCCTTAATTTGGTTTTAGTGGATTGGGAAAAAAATTGTGGGTGGTGGCGCTTATTTTGGAAGTGCTACCATATTAGGTTTAATTTATAGTAGGCATACAAAGCTAGGGGTTAGGGGCAACGATGGCAGACGAAGATAACTTGCCGCCGGAACCTCCACGTGGCGGGGATTTGGATCCGGGGGGGACTCCGCAATCGAGACCGGGGTCGGCAGGCGCTAGAAGACGCGGCAATGCGCCGAGGGGCAGGCCGCAACCAATCAATTTGGAGGTGGCGCGGGACCCGAACATTCTCGCCAATCCCGGCTGGCAAAATGAGAGGGGCATGTGGTTGTATAGCACGGTCCGAAGGTACGTAGAGTGGACCCATTTGACGAGGATGTTCGTTCCTAGCGCGAATGCTGAACGGATGTCTAGACAACGCTATGGCATATGGAGGGAGGTGAGCCATCAAATATTTGGAGAACGGTGCAAGGAGGTGTGGGATTTCTTGTGGGGTGCACCGAGGGAATTTGATCGCGGGCATATGCTAATGTGGTTATGCCAAATGGTCTACGCGGAGGTAATTTTGGGAGTGGATATCGACTGGTCCACCATACCCCGCACGAGCCCGGACTTGAGGCAGGCACGCCGGGTCACGGTCATACCAAGTGCCGTGCTAGGACGGAACGCTGGCCGTCCGATTCCATTGGCATGGCAAACTCCAATGAATCCTTTGAGGGTCCGATCTTATTTTGATTTCCTTGCGGGACCAGATCATCAAATTGTGGGGACTCCACCGATCGCCGAGTCAAACATGGACGAGCACAACATTGCCATAGGGTTGCCGGTTGAACCACCTAGCCGGCGACAAAGGGTCCACGTGACACCGCCACATGGTTCCCGGTTGGTTTGTCCTCCATCTTCGCCCGTTGATGTGGAGATGGCATCGGCGGTGCCATCCCCACCACTGGTAGTTGCCCACAACGACGTTGTGGAGGCGTTGAGGGCGGAGTTGGCAAAATGCAAATCTGACCACGAACGGGAATTGGAGATGGTCCGACGTGCACACGCCGAGGAGGTCCAAGGGTTGAAGGCCGAGATTGCACGTTTGACCGACCTTGAACTTGCGAGGGCTGATGCGCCACAACTGCCGCAAGCAATGTCTGGTAGTGATGGACAAGGGCGGGAGCCGTCGCCCACAACAAACTTGGAGGCAATGAGGGTTGATTACGACCGGGTCATTAGGAGGAACCGGTTGTTGGAGGACGACTACATGGGCATGGTCACAGCCACTATCATGTTCGCCACGCGTGAGAGGGCATTGATGGACGAGCTGACACACTATAGGGACCACGGCGAACAGTGGCCCGAACGACGGCTTCTTTTTACCTCGTGGCCGCCATTGGATTTCATGTATCCTGAGAACCTCCCGGTCGATGACGACCATTACCCCAGTATTGCGTGGACCAAGAGGCCCGAGGATGAATTCCAATGGGATACCGCAGTATCATCCCGCATCGTGATACCCCCGGCCAGACCAGCCTTGTTGTGGCCATGCGTCCCCGATTGGATCAAGGACGGGAGCATGTGCCCCATTTGTTCCAATCCTTGGGGACCCGAAGGCGCATGGATCGTTGGGTCGTGCGGTCACATGGTCCACCCGAATTGTTTGTTGCCACACATGTTGCAAACACGCCGTTGTCCTACGTGCCAAGCCCCTCTGCATCGAAGGTTGTACGAGCAATTCGGAGTGCAATGGGGAATGCCTCCCGATTTTGAATACACAATAATCCATGGTGTGCCGCCCGCAGAATACGGCGATCCTCCTGCTTATAGCTGGCGTGCACGGAGGTATTTGAAGGACCTGCGAGGCTACCCGACAAACTTCACGCCTGAAATGTACACAAGGGTTGCTCATGAGTTTTACCCTGGCTCCTCTCCTCAGGCCGTAGGTTTGAGGGCATTTTTGTACCGTGTTGTGGGTGGGCATGCCGGAGAGACGGGTGAATACGTCCCAGGTCCTCACCCCCACGGATACGTGTATGACTCCAACGGCAATGTGACAGTGGGGGTATTACCACGGGAACCGGTCCCGGGCGAGGAAACAACTTGGGATGTGGAACACGTGTTGGACACAACAAGTTTTGAGGCCGATCTGGAGAGGCAGGAGGCCGTTACACAAGAGGGTAGCTTCAATGAGGTGGACGTCCAAATCCGGATGAATGAATGGAAATACGTCAACGGCCTTTTGGACATCCGTGACGGGGCCTCTAGCCCCACCATGCAAGACGTCCTGCGCCATCCGAATGCCGCGAGGGGGTTGCACATTGGAGACCGCGCGCGTGCTCGTGCACAAGCTGACCGGGAGACTGCGGCGCAAGAACTATGGGCCATCACCGAGAGCAGGCGTGAGGCGAGGCGCCGGACACTACGGCCACCAAATCTGAACGGTGCAAGCTCAAGCCGCGGACCCCCCATTGCATTGGATAGTGATTCGGAGCCGGATTAGGAATGTTGGCTAGTGTTTGTGAGATAGGTGTTGGACTAGGAGGCATTATTTGATACTCAATTGTACACAATGCGGGAAAAACCATGATTTTGGAAATGTTTATAAGTGAATTATTGTTCACTATCAATTTTGGGAGTAATGTACAAGTGTCGCACAATGATCATTTCTTATATTTGCCCACACAATCGGTTGCCACAAACATCCAATTAAACCATGGACTTTGCATCTACATGCATTTGCACTTGAATCAAACACGTATCGATGCAAATAACTGTGACAATGATTCCATGTGGGATGATTATAAGTTCACACCAAGCGGAAAACATCACCGCAATATTGCTGGGAATTCATATATTGCGCATTTCCAACTTAACAACATACGTAAGTATACGTGCAAGTACAAACTTGATACTACGCTCTCACCATATTCGTGGGCAAATCTTACATTGACGATCTAAGTGTGTACTCTCTATACACCCGGTATTCCTTTTGGTGCGCGGTGCACCGGTTGAACCCCCAATGAATTGCGTCATGCACCGAGTGTTTTATGGTTTGGTAGAACCTCCACAAGGTCCCATAGTTTTTTCGAAAATACAATTGATTTTTCCCCTTCGTGAGAACGTCGCTAAGGTCCTGAAACAAGTGCCATGGGAAAAGTTTTTCCTTGTAACCGATGCGGCATGCGGGCCTTTCTTGGGCGTCCAAGTATCCGCGGTGGTGACGATCAACTTGTCTCCTAGGCAGTCGAACCCAATAGAATTCAGTGAACCCTTGAATCGGACGTAAAACACTGCGCAAATCGTCCTCATTTCGAGTGTTCTCTGCAACCACCTCGGGTGTAAATTCGTCCGGTTCGTCCGGCAAGCCCCATGCGTGTCGGGGATTGTAATACATACTTCTTGACGAACCACCCGCATCCCGTATCTTGCCACTCCCAGCCATCGCAATCCTATGGATTGCCCACACCGTAGTTGATCTTGGGCAATGTACGCGACGCATACAAGGTCCTCAAAATCACTACGAGGCAAGGTGGCCTCATGGTGGGTAGCACACTTGATTTTATAGGGATATCGCAGTGTGGGCCCTCGGGTGGCATCCAATGATTTGGCAGGTTGGGTTACGGGTGTGTCTAATTAGTTGTCTAAATTAAGCTGCAAGGCAGTCGACTGCTGTGTAGCAGTCGACCATCCACAGTCGACTGCCTTGTAGCAGTCGATTTGCATAGTCGACTGCTGCACAGCAGTCGACTGTGGATGGTCGACTGCTACACAGCAGTCGACTATGCAAATCGACTGCTTCATAGTAGTCGACCATCCACAGTCGACTGCCTTGTAGCAGTCGATTTGCATAGTCGACTGCTGCACAACAGTCGACTGTGGATGGTCGACTGCTACACAGCAGTCGACTATGCAAATCGACTGCTTCATAGCAGTCGACTATGTAAATCGACTGCTGGGCAGCAGTCGATTGATAAATGCCCAGCAGTCGACTGTGGCTGGTCGACTGCTACACAGCAGTCGACTGATAAAATCGACTGCTTCCTAGCAGTCGACTAAGATGGTCGACTGCTGGAAGGCAGTCATTCATCCACAGTCGACTGCCTTCCAGCAGTCGATTTTATCAGTCGACTGCTGTGTAGCAGTCGACCATCCACAGTCGACTGCTGTGTAGCAGTCGACCATCCACAGTCGACTGCTGCCCAGCAGTCGAATATGCGAATCGACTGCTGCCCAGCAGTCGAATATGGCAATCGACTGCTGCCCAGCAGTCGAAATTAGGCGTTAGGGTTTGGGAAGAGCGTTAGCTTAGTCAAATCATGCATTAAATGCATACAATCATGACAAAGGATGCATATATATAGCAATCCAACCTCCCATTTCCCTCATTCCCAAGTTCTCCATTGGCCATAGCCTGTTTTAGCAAGCTTTGCAAACGGAGAACAAAGGGAGAAGGAGCGGAGAAGCTGCTATTTCAGGGTTGTGCCAAACATGGCACCGTCGACCATTTTACCCGGATTGACCGCGGAAATTGTGGGGGAGCACATATTGCCGAAGGTCCTAGAGCCTATTTTGGAGCCATATCACCGAGGAGAGTATGGGCGGGGGTGTGAAGTGAGGGCGAATTTTTTAACTCTCATATGTATTTTTAAATACATGGGAGTTAACAAAGCTTGGCGGGAACATTTTGGTATGGGAGAAGTCTACAATGCGTTGCGTATGTCGATTTGGGACGTAGACATACCAATGGGGCATCGATTTAGGGGCGTGAGAGGGACTTCGGAGCTCGCCGAATTGTTGCGAGCGTTCCGACTGAACCTCTTCATGTTCAGCCATACGCAACGCATTGCCATCCCAATTCGATGGCAAGTTCAGCATGCTCGGCTCAACGATATTTTCATAATGGAACTTGAATACTTGCGGGATATGCTTGTGGAGAATGGAGAATATTGGCTTCAAGTCGACAAACGTTCTGCCGAATATCGTCGATGCACCAACTTTTGGATTTGTCCTTCGGAGCGACTATTGACATTATAATTTTTCTATGTAGATGTAGCGGTTCATGTTCTATATAGTTCGCCGATTTAATCCTAGCAAACACATTGTATATGTGTTTAGGCCTAGTGGATATAATCGCACTATGTAAACGATATGATCCGTAATGTGAAATAAAAGTGGATCGCTATTTAAACAAATGATAACTTCCTTATTAGCTACACCCGTGTGCAATATGTATGTCTAACATGTATGGGTGTACGTGCAAATTGCAATATGTATGTGTATGTGCAATATATATGTGGGTTCCCGGTATACCGTATGTTCTATATGTATGCGCTATATATATGGATGTATGTGCAATATATATATATATTTGGGGGTATTTGCAATATATATATATATATGTGTGTGTGTGTGGACATTAATTCCATCCTCGCCCATGACATAGGGCCTATTGGCATTACAAATCAATTCCATATGTCCTACTCCTAACCTTAGTGCACATTGGACATTCATTTCATCCTCCCACATGACATAGGGCTAGAGGTGCATTTATTTTTACTTTATCTTAAAATACACATTTAAAATGCATTTTAAAATCCTCGACAAATTTCTACGGCATTTTTAAATGTTTTTTATTATAAGTTCACGACTATAGCCAATCCATGGCAATAGGGCAAATATAGACACGCTCAACTTTGACAATTGTTCCATATTACCATATAGCATTAGTACATTCAAACTCAATGGCAATGTTTGAGCCTTGAGCATTGCCAATTTGCCACACAAATTGGCAAATATTGGAATACATAACGCCCCACATGGCACATCGGACAAGTCGTGAATGGTGGTCTGCATTTACAATGTCATCATTCTTGGATCAATATTTGGGCGGAGAAGAGCTCGATGACCTAATCCTAGAAGAGGGGAATGTTTTCGACAATGATTTGCCATAAAGGACCTCACGGATTGATGTCTTCGATGATTTTCAATAATAAAAACATAAAAGTAGTCTTAAATATTCTTAAAATTATTTTATAATGCCGCCTCCGACCTATAGAATAAAAAATGCAACACTACATAGGGCCTATTGGCATTACAAATCATTTCCATGTGTCCTACTCCTGAGTCCTAACCTTAGTGCACATTGGACATTCATTTCCTAAACCCTACATCATACATGTAGGCTCAATTTCTAGTCAACATCCAACATACAAATTTGAAATTCACATTATTTTTTCAACAAACATACCCAAAAATAGTTATTACAAAAATTGATCACCAATACAACTAAACCCATTGAACACCATAGGACATTTGACATTACTATAAATATTCATTCATGAAGGGGCATTATCGTTGTCTTGAGGAATAGAATTCCTTGTCCTAGGTGGCCCTCCCACAGCTACCCTTGGGGGCGGTGCTTGGTAATCACTATCATCGGGAGCTTCGCCCACGCCGGATTCATCGTCCGTGCTGGCATTGTCATCTGTTCAGGCGTCGGACTCGTAGCCATCAATTGCCGGGCCGGGAATTCGACTAAGCCGTGTGCCAGCCCTTGGCATTCTAATCGATACCATTGGTCTTGAACCCGTTGCATCCATAACGCCGTCAGTTTGTGGACGTGCAAGTGGGGTGGCTCCGGTAGTCCTCCATTCTCGCACATCCCTTTGTCGTTTTCTTTTTTGACCTCTCGTGGTCCGACCAAAGTTTGTCAATGCAATATTAGGGGGTGGCCTAGCCGGTGTGGGGCATGGGGCGCGCATGCCGATGGTGGCACCAACCAACCGGGAGCCCATGCGTGGTATTGTTGGGGCCCGACGCGCAATGTGTTGCGCCAATGTGTCATCCGAGTCGGATTCCGGTGCTCGCGCAACGGCCGGGCATTGCCCAATACCTCGCAATGGACTAGTGTTAAGGACAACATTGGACGTGCCCTCTCCGTGGGGCTCGGGAAAGGGTGGTGTAGTTTGCATGGGTTGTGGATATGTTGTCGGTACAACATCCGTCGGTGGATGAATGGGGGAAGCATGTGGTGGGACTTCGTCCATGTCCATCCGGTTCGGAGCCGCTTCAAGAGCTTCATCCACATGTGGTTCGGCCACTACATCTTCATCCACTACGGGTTGAATGTCTACCGGTACATCGGGTATTGTAGTTGTCGGCGTAGCGGGACGCACATGCGTAGTGGAGAGAAACTCCCGACCGGCTATGTTGGCCCACATGTGAAGATCACCATCGTCCTCGGCGTCAAGTCCATCGTATGCAAACGGATCATTGTGGTTGTCAAGGCCCAAATTCCCTCCACCATGTCCCCCATCGCTGTCGTTGTCCGAAGGCCCCGAGGAATCCCCGCCGGGTCCAGCGGGGGGGTCACCATTTATATCCTCGTCGGCCGAATAGTCGGAGTCTTCGGACATCATGTTCACTAGATACCATGCGGCCGAGTCCCGATCAACCCTCTCCCGTGCCAACCGTGAATTGGTATAAATGTACACCAAATTTTCGGCCCTCGCCGAACTCAACCGGTTCCTAGTCTTGTTGTGCACAAACGAATAACTACTCCAATTCCTTTCGCAAGACGAAGAGGAGCACACTTGGGCCAATATTCGCTTTGCCAAAGGGGCCAAGTGGGTGCCACCTTCGCCCACGAGGTCCCACCACTCGTGAGGTGGGATGTTGGCTTCCATGACTAGGGGCATATTGGCGAACGCGCCCCTACGCTCTTTGAATGCTTGAAATTCGGCCACAACCCGACCGTAATGACCGTCCTTGCCCGTGGTCAACCTCCTCATGGCGTCCAAGAATCCGGATTTAACGGCCGCGTCTTCGTGGACGACGTTATCGTCAAATAAATAAGGATTCAAGATTGCACCGGCATGGTGTAGGTCCGTGGTCATCATACGCCACCGGCTGTAGAAATCTTCCTCGGCCAAGGTAGCGAGGTTGTGTGCTAGGTTGAAAGGAGGATTCCTTAGGCTAAGCACATGTTTCTCCAAGTTCTTCATGGTCAACCAAGCCTTGCCCATTGCCGGTTCAACGCCATCAAACACTCTCAATGCTTTCAACACCTCCTCCGACATGTGGCGGTAATTATCGCAACTTGTCCAAAAACTGTCGTCATTAACCGTTGTCTTGATTTGACGTGCCTCCATTGCACTTCTCCTTCGATCATCGCCTCCTCTATTTAATTTGTTCACGTAGGCGGTCCAATCGGGATGAATAACCGTTTGTTCCAAAGCATGTCTCACCTTTAGAAGCCGGTCAATCATGAGGAAGTTGGTGGCGAATCGTGTGGACCCGGGCATCTTCAAGCCCAAATTGGGCGAGTAGGTGAGGAAGACCGCCGTCGGACATTGGTGGGCCCGGATGTATTTGACAATGTCCTTCGCCTTGTCTACGACGTCCTTCGTCCATCGTTGTTTACCCCAATCCTTCAACAACAAGTTCAAACAATGCGCCGCACACCCTTGCCAATATATGTGTGGCCATTCCCGGCTAATATTGCTCGCCGCGGTTTTCATGGCCGCCGCATTATCGAAGCAAACTTGAACAACCTTTGTAGGGTCCACTCCAACGATGTAGCGTTTGACCTCGGTAGCCACGTAGGCGGCATCCTTTGTGCTACCGGTGGTGTCGATGGAACCAAGGAACACGTCGCCCGCTGGACAAATTTGCATGACGTTCATCAAAGGGCGGTGGACAACATTCTCCCATCCGTCCGAACAAATAGTGCACCCATATTTGTGGATGGATGATGTTGTCTTCAACTCCACGATTTTTTGTGTATTGAACCGTGCATCGTCAAGTAAACTCTTGCGCATTGCATGGTATGTTGGGGGTTTGTACATAATTCTAGCCTCGGCGGTTGCCTTAACGGCCTGGATGAACGCGGGATGGCGGACAACACTAATGGGGATATTAGCCTCATAAAAGGCTTGCGACCATTTTGTATCCAAGTCTCGTTTTGTCGAATTTTGCATCCCTTCTTTTAGTCCCATTTGCCGTTGGGAACGTCAGTGGGGTTCGGGAGTCGTCCCGGACACCAACTCCCTTGCCATTGACGGTGCGGGCGATGGTGGAGCGGTTTGGCTTCCGTTCGCGTTCGACAATGCACCGCATGACGCTTGTTGTTGGGACCCGACCACAGCTTCTCCCCCGTCCTCAACGCACTCGTCCACAAAGTCATCCGGAATTGGCGGCCACGATCCGCCGCACCTCGAAAATAAAGACTTTACAATCGGCCCTTGACGTTGACACAATGCCACCCCCCGCATCTTGCCGTCATTTTTTTGGTATCCCAAATGGGCAACCATGCGGTCCTTCCTATAAACTAATTCCAACGCGCAAAATTTGCACTCGACCTTCTTGGACGTTGGAGTCCACTCCTTGGGCACAAACCAAGGCTTCCATTCGATTCGCGTGCCCATCCCAATATAACCTACTACCTCTCTCCACTTGCAACGAATGCCAAAAGGCAATCAAGGCCAACTAGAGCGAGGGGGAATGATGAATGCTAATGAGCGGTGAACCCTTTATAGTCCCGACGCTTGAACGTGCACTAAATATAAAAGATGCTATGATATTAAAAGTGTTTAGAGTAATCTGCTATAGGATCCATTGCAAAAGCAATTTGTTTATGTTTGGAGGGGGGAGGTCCAATGTCTGCCATTCAAAGCGGACTTCGGGGGTCGACTGCTGCTTGGCAGTCGACGTGGCAGTCGAATTCCAGGGTCGACTGCAAACTAGCAGTCGACATGGCGGTCGACTGCCACGTCGACTGCCATTCGCAGTCGACATAGGGGGTCGACTGCTGCTTGGCAGTCGACGTGGCAGTCGACTTCCAGGGTCGACTGCAAACTAGCAGTCGACATGGCAGTCGACCGCCACGTCGACTGCCATTCGCAGTCGACATCGGGGGTCGACTGCTGCTTGGAAGTCGACGTGGCAGTCGACTTCCGGGGTCGACTGCAAACTAGCAGTCGAAATGGCGGTCGACTGCCCGTCGACTGCCATTCGAAGTCGACATAGGGGGTCGACTGCTGCTTGGCAGTCGACGTGGCAGTCGACTTCCAGGGTCGACTGTAAACTAGCAGTCGACATGGCAGTCGACCGCCACGTCGACTGCCATTCGCAGTCGACATCGGGGGTCGACTGCTGCTTGGCAGTCGACGTGGCAGTCGACTTCCGGGGTCGACTGCAAACTAGCAGTCGACATGGCGGTCGACTGCCCGTCGACTGCCATTCGCAGTCGACATGGCGGTCGATGTGGCGGTCGACTGCCATTCGCAGTCGACATCGGGGGTCGACTGCTGCTTGGCAGTCGACGTGGCAGTCGACTTCCAGGGTCGACTGCAAACTAGCAGTCGACATGGCAGTCGACCCCCGCAGTCGACTGCTAAATGCAGTCGGCCCACACGTCGACTGCCACATAGCAGTCGACGCCGCGGTCGACTGCTAATTGTCGACTGCCTTATCCAGAGTCGACTGCTATCTGGCAGTCGACTGGATGGTCGACTGCCGTATAGCAGTCGACCAATCGTCGCATCCATCCTGGCCGTTGGATGATGCACGGTCCAACGGTCAGGATCCAGGGGCGCGGCGTCCGGTCGTACCGTCGGTGTGAGGCCCACCCAACCTATATATATAAGTGGGGAGGCCTCATTGACATCATTTTTCAACCACCCCTCCTCAAGCGGGACATTGGGACTAAGCATGCCTAGCATCCTTTGCCTAATGTTTTGAGAGGGCCTAGGGGGCGGTTGGAAGATTGGTTTAGGGTGCAAACTCTTGCCAATTTTGGATCCGATTTTTTGCGGTGGAGCGGTGTGAATACGGCCGTGTTTGTGAACACATTTGAGTTGTGTTTGTGAACACAATAATAGCGTGTTTTTAAACACGATGGAGGATCGAAGTTGGAGGATGCCGGAGGACGAGCCGGATGCACCCGGCAGGGTGCACAAACGGCCCCCTAAGCGGCAACGACATTCCGATGTGGGATCAGGAAGTGCTTCGGGAACGGGAGCCAATATTACCCCCCGTTCAGATACTACCGTTCCCGTCCGCCCAAATGCCGGTGCCCCTACGAGCAGCCAAGGAGGGGCTTCCGCGGCCTCAGGGTCGTCGAGTAGGAGCGGGAAACCAAGGGTAAAATTCTCGGATGCGATAACGGCAAAGGTCCACCAAGCCATAGTTGACTGGTATTTGAGGAATGGGGAGGCCGGCATCAAATTCCGTTTTTTGGAGCAGCCGAAACACAAAAGGGTTGAGATAATTAAAAGGGACATGGAGGTTGCTATTCGACAGGAAGTGGATGGCCCCGAGTTTAGCGGTGATAGGAATCTTGCGGGGTTTGATTCATGGGTGAAGAATAAGGCCCAAAATGGTATTTTCAACCTCAAGCAATTGGTTGAGAACGTGTTCCCGGAGGGCGAAACAGGCGAGGTGTTGAGCCCTCGAGCTGTAAGAATCCGGGAAATATTTTTGTGGTGGGATCCCGTGGCCAAAGGATTGTCCAAGACGGCCTCCAAAATAATTCCTTGGAAGGCGGAGAAATTGGAGAAGTGGCTAAGGGTGTCGGGCCCATGCCAACTATTGTGGATTCCCGATACGGCAAATGTCGTAAGTTTGAAGAGCATAAAGAAGGTGGGGGGTTACGGGGAGGTGAGGAAGGTGAGGATCGAGGGCGACGATCGTCTCCCACCGGAGATTACGTGGGCTGAAAAGACCCCAAAGACGTCGGATAGGCAAAAAGCTCGTATCCAAGTAAGTGCGGAGGCATGCGTTTTAAAGAGCACGCATCCAGGTTTCATCAAGTTTTGGTTAATCAACAGTGTGTCCAATGCGGGCTATACACTATGGTGGAACGGGGGCACTCTACGAGAGATGTTCATTCGGGATAGAGCCCACCGCCCAAATGCCAACATTTTGACAATGGACGCAACCGAATGGCAACTCTATGACCAAGTCCAAAAGTTCCGGGCGAAGAGGGTAAAGTTGGCTTGGGCATTGTTATGGATCATGGAGGCTTTGCACGCTGCAAATGTGCAACACAACGATCTATCCATTGACAACATTATGTTGCATTGGGAATCGGACGGGAGCCTCAAGATTGGGGTGTGCGATTGGGGATGTGCAACGCATTCGGGTGAGGATGTCCTATCGCTATGGCATGCGGAAACCGTAGAAGCGAAGGAAAAATTGAGGAAGGAGAAGTTTTGGGTGGCGCCGGAACTGTTTTACATCCAAAACAGGAGACACCATGATCCCGATGTATATTACACCGCGGAGGCTGAGTGTTATGCGGTCGGCATGATTGCTCGACAACTTTGCAACGATGGTGATGACCGAATTCTCTTTGCCAATGAAGGAAGGAAAATTTGGGATGTCACTTTGAGTGCATTGACATGCGAGAACGTGTCGAACCGCATTTCATTGACCATCGCCAAACTACGGATGCAGATGCCGTTTGTGGGGTGGGATGAGCCGATAGACTGCTGGAGAACTGAGGTTAAGGATAGTGTTTAGTCTGTTTAGTTCTTTAGGCAACATCGTAGGGGTTAAGGTAGTATGCGTGTATCATTGATAAACCCTAAACCTTGTATATTTTTTATATCTTTACGATATACTTGTTTTAATACAACGCGGTTTTTTTTTCTTCTACATATCATTGTTGGCTTTAATCACATTTTTCCTAAACTACTTCCATCCATCCATATTCCACTATACCCAAACCATTAAAATTTAACCCAACAAACATATGATGTTGACTGCATTTGTCTGTTAATAGTATCAGTCGACGGCAATGGTCGACTGCTACAACTGCAGTCGACTATCTTCGTCGACGGCAACATAGCAGTCGACTATCAACCATGGTCGACTGCCAATGTAGCAGTCGACTACCATGGTCGACTGCTACATTGGCAGTCGACTACCATGGTCGACTGCTATACAGGCAGTCGACGGTGGTAGTCGACTGCTACATTGGCAGTCGACCAAGGTAATCGACTGCCTATATGGCAGTCGACCATGGTAATCAACTGCCTATATAGCAGTCGACGGTGGTAGTCGACTGCTACATTGGCAGTCGACTACCATGGTCGACTGCTACATTTGCAGTCGACCATTGTAGTCGACTGCTAAGTTAGCAGTCGATTAAGTGGTCGACTGCCTATATAGTAGTCGACCACTTAGTCGACTGCTACATTAGCAGTCGACCATTGTAGTCGACTGCTAAGTTAGCAGTCGATTAAGTGGTCGACTGCCTATATAGTAGTCGACCACGTAGTCGACTGCTACATTAGCAGTCGACCATTGTAGTCGACTGCTAAGTTAGCAGTCGATTAAGTGGTCGACTGCCTATATAGCAGTCGACCACTTAGTCGACTGCTACATTAGCAGTCGACCATTGTAGTCGACTGCTAAGTTAGCAGTCGACTACAATGGTCGACTGCCTATATAGCAGTCGACCATGGTAGACGACTGCCTGTATTGATGTCGAAATAATTACTTATCCGAAAAAAAAATCCCATTAGTAAATTTTTTTTACTACAGTAACGTCCGTTTGGCGTCACACCCTGGACGTGACGCGACGTGACGCGTTTAGGCCGCGTCACGTCCATTTGTACATCCCTGATCCATAGCATGTAACTCAACAATTGCATTAAACAAAATAAAGACAAGAGCAAAATAACCTAGCCACAATCTAGAGAGCAAAACTCAAGGGAGCCCATGAGCACTCCAAGAGCCCCTAGCTTTTCCTATAACCCAAATGCGAACCCTAACAAAAATGGACAAGGGAGTCATTGAGGACATTTACCATATGACACAAATGGATGAAAATGTGAATTACATGAAACTAACACATCTATTGTCAAAAATATCTCTAAACTTAGGGGCCCCTTTTGTACATCTACCTTTACTTCAAAATTTGGATAGCCTTTTTAAATGTACACACTAGAGAAAAATAATACCTCCCTTCTATGTATACGATGTACGATAATGCCTCAAATATTACCCCTTCGTACACTGACATTGGTTTGTGCGTGGTATGAAGAGTCCACATCCCCCCCCCCCCGGGAATGGAAGCAAGTAAGGATACATGCTCCGCCGAATTCCTTAAGATAAGATATGCCATGACTTTTATATAAGTCTTTATAGACATAAGGACACCTTAAAAGAAGCACTTAGGGAGGTTTTCAAGAGTTTCCCCGTTACCTTTACTACAGAAATAAATGAATCATTAACGAGAGAGATCACCTAGAGAGAATTTGGTGCAGTAGCCATGTCTATGCCCAAGGGTGAAGCTCCAGGTCAAGAGGGAATCCTTATCAAAGTTTTGCTAGGAACTATGGGTGGCTTTGGGCTTTGACTTCCACAAATGGTTCTTAACCCTTAAACGACGGAGAGGCCCTCTCAGGGCCTCGTTGACCCTAAACTATTTGATCATAAGATAGCGTCAAAACATGTCAGAATTGTAAAAAATATTCCCCAAAATGTGTATCTCAAAATTCCATATCTAAATATATATGCCGATCGCACTAAAAGAATTACATGGAGGTCTGAAATGGGGTAAACATAGGTTGATGGGAGAGGCCCTCTCACCCCCCCCCTTGACCTTTAAGGGTTAAGGGTATTGAGGAGTGGCATTTCACAAAGGGATCACTATATTTGCCTCATTCCCTAGGAGGGGGATAGAAGGGACCTTAATTAATGGAGGTTGATCACCTTCCGAACTACTATTTATAAAAAAATTGCTGAAACCCTGCAATTAAGACTTCAACCCATCCTAAGCAACGTTATTAGCCCATAACAAACAGCTCTTTTCCTTTACGCTTCATGCTTGATAACATTGTCCTTATATAATAATCTTTGTACTAGGGGAAGGCATCAAGACAACCTACTATCTTTCTTAAACTAAACTTCTTTAAAGCATATGACAAGGTGTCATGGCGATTCCTTTTTCATGGTATGCAACATATGAGTATTCAAGAGTAATTTATCAACTGGGTCAAGCTACTTTTGGAAATGCCTCAGCTGCGGTTAAGCTTAACGGTAGTCCAAGTGAAAGTTTTAAGATGGATCGAGGGGTCCGACTAGGGTGCCCTTTGGCTCCGTATTTTTTTCTTATCATCAGTGAAGGTCTTACACATGTCATTAGGAAAGTTTTTACAAAAGGTAGGTTAAGAGGACTTACCCTTCTAGGTGGTAAGAAAGAACAATGTATCTCTCAATATGTGGACAACTCCTCCTTCATGGTTAGAGGTGATTGTGGTGCTTTTGGGCACCCCCCTCCGAGGGAGCCTAAAAGTACCGCACAAGCCCTTCGGTGAGGGTGGCCTGCCTTAGCAGGTGCCCAAGCCGAACCCGGATGTTATGATTTTTTTATGGGTATTTATATTTGTGGAGGGATTTGTTAATCGCGTCGTGTCTTTCCGGTAGGTTGTGCCTAGATTAATAAGTGCTTAAGAGAATTATCTATTTTTTCTAACCTAATGCCTAGTCTATCCTAGTCTACGCCAGGGATGTACAAATGGACGTGACGCGGCCTAAACGCGTCACGTCGCGTCACGTCCAGGGTGTGACGCCAAACGGACGTTACTGTAGTAAAAAAAAATTACTAATGGAATTTTTTTTTCAGATAAGTAATTATTTCGACATCAATACAGGCAGTCATCTACCATGGTCGACTGCTATATAGGCAGTCGACCACTTAATCGACTGCTAACTCAGCAGTCGACTACAATGGTCGACTGCTAATGTAGCAGTCGACTAAGTGGTCGACTGCTATATAGGCAGTCGACCACTTAATCGACTGCTACATTAGCAGTCGACTACAATGGTCGACTGCAAATGTAGCAGTCGACCATGGTAGTCGACTGCCAATGTAGCAGTCGACTACCACCGTCGACTGCTATATAGGTAGTCGATTACCATGGTCGACTGCCATATAGGCAGTCAATTACCTTGGTCGACTGCCAATGTAGCAGTCGACTACCACCGTCGACTACGTGTATAGCAGTCAACCATGGTAGTCGACTGCCAATGTAGCAGTCGACTATCTTCGTCGACGGCCAACATAGCAGTCGACCATGGTAGTCGACTGCTACATTGGCAGTCGACCATGGTTGGTAGTCGACTGCTATGTTGGCCGTCAACGAAGATAATCGACTGCAGTTGTAGCAGTCGACCATTGCCGTCGACTGATACTATTAACAGACAAATGCAGTCAACATCATATGTTTGTTGGGTTAAATTTTAATGGTTTGGGTATAGTGGAATATGGATGGATGGAAGTAGTTTAGGAAAAATGTGATTAAAGCCAACAATGATATGTAGAAGAAAAAAAAACCGCGTTGTATTAAAACAAGTATATCGTAAAGATATAAAAAATATACAAGGTTTAGGGTTTATCAATGATACACGCATACTACCTTAACCCCTACGATGTTGCCTAAAGAACTAAACAGACTAAACACTATCCTTAACCTCAGTTCTCCAGCAGTCTATCGGCTCATCCCACCCCACAAACGGCATCTGCATCCGTAGTTTGGCGATGGTCAATGAAATGCGGTTCGACACGTTCTCGCATGTCAATGCACTCAAAGTGACATCCCAAATTTTCCTTCCTTCATTGGCAAAGAGAATTCGGTCATCACCATCGTTGCAAAGTTGTCGAGCAATCATGCCGACCGCATAACACTCAGCCTCCGCGGTGTAATATACATCGGGATCATGGTGTCTCCTGTTTTGGATGTAAAACAGTTCCGGCGCCACCCAAAACTTCTCCTTCCTCAATTTTTCCTTCGCTTCTACGGTTTCCGCATGCCATAGCGATAGGACATCCTCACCCGAATGCGTTGCACATCCCCAATCGCACACCCCAATCTTGAGGCTCCCGTCCGATTCCCAATGCAACATAATGTTGTCAATGGATAGATCGTTGTGTTGCACATTTGCAGCGTGCAAAGCCTCCATGATCCATAACAATGCCCAAGCCAACTTTACCCTCTTCGCCCGGAACTTTTGGACTTGGTCATAGAGTTGCCATTCGGTTGCGTCCATTGTCAAAATGTTGGCATTTGGGCGGTGGGCTCTATCCCGAATGAACATCTCTCGTAGAGTGCCCCCGTTCCACCATAGTGTATAGCCCGCATTGGACACACTGTTGATTAACCAAAACTTGATGAAACCTGGATGCGTGCTCTTTAAAACGCATGCCTCCGCACTTACTTGGATACGAGCTTTTTGCCTATCCGACGTCTTTGGGGTCTTTTCAGCCCACGTAATCTCCGGTGGGAGACGATCGTCGCCCTCGATCCTCACCTTCCTCACCTCCCCGTAACCCCCCACCTTCTTTATGCTCTTCAAACTTACGACATTTGCCGTATCGGGAATCCACAATAGTTGGCATGGGCCCGACACCCTTAGCCACTTCTCCAATTTCTCCGCCTTCCAAGGAATTATTTTGGAGGCCGTCTTGGACAATCCTTTGGCCACGGGATCCCACCACAAAAATATTTCCCGGATTCTTACAGCTCGAGGGCTCAACACCTCGCCTGTTTCGCCCTCCGGGAACACGTTCTCAACCAATTGCTTGAGGTTGAAAATACCATTTTGGGCCTTATTCTTCACCCATGAATCAAACCCCGCAAGATTCCTATCACCGCTAAACTCGGGGCCATCCACTTCCTGTCGAATAGCAACCTCCATGTCCCTTTTAATTATCTCAACCCTTTTGTGTTTCGGCTGCTCCAAAAAACGGAATTTGATGCCGGCCTCCCCATTCCTCAAATACCAGTCAACTATGGCTTGGTGGACCTTTGCCGTTATCGCATCCGAGAATTTTACCCTTGGTTTCCCGCTCCTACTCGACGACCCTGAGGCCGCGGAAGCCCCTCCTTGGCTGCTCGTAGGGGCACCGGCATTTGGGCGGACGGGAACGGTAGTATCTGAACGGGGGGTAATATTGGCTCCCGTTCCCGAAGCACTTCCTGATCCCACATCGGAATGTCGTTGCCGCTTAGGGGGCCGTTTGTGCACCCTGCCGGGTGCATCCGGCTCGTCCTCCGGCATCCTCCAACTTCGATCCTCCATCGTGTTTAAAAACACGCTATTATTGTGTTCACAAACACAACTCAAATGTGTTCACAAACACGGCCGTATTCACACCGCTCCACCGCAAAAAATCGGATCCAAAATTGGCAAGAGTTTGCACCCTAAACCAATCTTCCAACCGCCCCCTAGGCCCTCTCAAAACATTAGGCAAAGGATGCTAGGCATGCTTAGTCCCAATGTCCCGCTTGAGGAGGGGTGGTTGAAAAATGATGTCAATGAGGCCTCCCCACTTATATATATAGGTTGGGTGGGCCTCACACCGACGGTACGACCGGACGCCGCGCCCCTGGATCCTGACCGTTGGACCGTGCATCATCCAACGGCCAGGATGGATGCGACGATTGGTCGACTGCTATACGGCAGTCGACCATCCAGTCGACTGCCAGATAGCAGTCGACTCTGGATAAGGCAGTCGACAATTAGCAGTCGACCGCGGCGTCGACTGCTATGTGGCAGTCGACGTGTGGGCCGACTGCATTTAGCAGTCGACTGCGGGGGTCGACTGCCATGTCGACTGCTAGTTTGCAGTCGACCCTGGAAGTCGACTGCCACGTCGACTGCCAAGCAGCAGTCGACCCCCGATGTCGACTGCGAATGGCAGTCGACCGCCACATCGACTGCCAAGCAGCAGTCGACCCCCAATGGCGACTGCGAATGGCAGTCGACGTGGCAGTCGACCCCCGATGTCGACTGCGAATGGCAGTCGACGTGGCAGTCGACCGCCACATCGACTGCAAACTAGCGGTCGACTGCGGGGGTCGACTGCGGGGGTCGACTGCCATGTCGACTGCTAGTTTGCAGTCGACCCTGGAAGTCGACTGCCACGTCGACTGCCAAGCAGCAGTCGACCCCCGATGTCGACTGCGAATGGCAGTCGACGTGGCGGTCGACTGCCATGTCGACTGCTAGTTTGCAGTCGACCTTGGAAGTCGACTGCCACGTCGACTGCCAAGCAGTAGTCGACCCCCGATGTCGACTGCGAGTGGCAGTCGACGTGGCGGTCGACTGCCATGTCGACTGCTAGTTTGCAGTCGACCCTGGAATTCGACTGCCACATCGACTGCCAAGCAGCAGTCGACCCCCGAAGTCCGCTGCGAATGGCAGACATTGGACCTCCCCCCCTCCAAACATAAACAAATTGCTTTTGCAATGGATCCTATAGCAGATTACTCTAAACACTTTTAATATCATAGCATCTTTTATATTTAGTGCACGTTCAAGCGTCGGGACTATAAAGGGTTCACCGTTCATTAGCATTCATCATTCCCCCTCGCTCTAGTTGGCCTTGATTGCCTTTTGGCATTCGTTGCAAGTGGAGAGAGGTAGTAGGTTATATTGGGATGGGCACGCGAAACGAATGGAAGCCTTGGTTTGTGCCCAAGGAGTGGACTCCAACGTCCAAGAAGGTCGAGTGCAAATTTTGCGCGTTGGAATTAGTTTATAGGAAGGACCGCATGGTTGCCCATTTGGGATACCAAAAAAATGACGGCAAGATGCGGGGGGTGGCATTGTGTCAACGTCAAGGGCCGATTGTAAAGTCTTTATTTTCGAGGTGCGGCGGATCGTGGCCGCCAATTCCGGATGACTTTGTGGACGAGTGCGTTGAGGACGGGGGAGAAGCTGTGGTCGGGTCCCAACAACAAGCGTCATGCGGTGCATTGTCGAACGCGAACGGAAGCCAAACCGCTCCACCATCGCCCGTACCGTCAGTGGCAAGGGAGTTGGTGTCCGGGACGACTCCCGAACCCCACCGACGTTCCCAACGGCAAATGGGACTAAAAGAAGGGTTGCAAAATTCGACAAAACGAGACTTGGATACAAAATGGTCGCAAGTCTTTTATGAGGCTAATATCCCCATTAGTATTGTCCGCCATCCCGCGTTCATCCAGGCCGTTAAGGCAACCGCCGAGGCTAGAATTATGTACAAACCCCCAACATACCATGCAATGCGCAAGAGTTTACTTGACGATGCACGGTTCAATACACAAAAAATCGTGGAGTTGAAAACAACATCATCCATCCACAAATATGGGTGCACTATTTGTTCGGACGGATGGGAGAATGTTGTCCACCGCCCTTTGATGAACGTCATGCAAATTTGTCCAGCGGGCGACGTGTTCCTTGGTTCCATCGACACCACCGGTAGCACAAAGGATGCCGCCTACGTGGCCACCGAGGTCAAACGCTACATCGTTGGAGTGGACCCTACAAAGGTTGTTCAAGTTTGCTTCGATAATGCGGCGGCCATGAAAACCGCGGCGAGCAATATTAGTCGGGAATGACCACACATTGTGAGGCCAAACCCCCCACCCTTAAGCGTCCGTAGTCCGAGTAGTGGGTTTGGGCTCACATTCCTCCGCGGTATTGGATTTGGACTTGGATGAGTCCATAGTGCAAGGTTCACCCTTCAAGTGGTCTTGGATTTAACTAGCTCCTTCATAAACCCAACTCCTTCATGAACCCAACTCCTTAGCTTCTAACTAAATAAACCCAGGTCCTTCATAAACCCAGCTCTTTACTTTCTAACTAAACAAACCCAGCTCCTTTATAAACCCAGCTCCTTCATGAACCCACAACTTTGTAGTTGTAATCCCCAACTACCTCACTAATTATTCAAGCCCTTAACTAATCTTCCTACCTAATTTTCCTAATTCTACTAACAACCCCTTTCTAATCACACAATTCTTCTCTAATCCTAAAATCCTAAAATCCTAGAGAGGAGAGGGGGAGAGAGAATTTCCTAACTTCACTAAGACTAACTAATCCACACAAGTATATTTTTGCACTCATCACAACCTCAAGTGCTCAACTCTTAAACATGGAACTTGCAACCACGTGTATTCAAAACATGAACTTTAAGTACCACAAATTGGAATCATGAATTAACTTTAAAATCCTTCACGTCAACACTAATTCTACCAAGAGGTCAAGCCCTCTTCAAGGCTAACAAGCCTTGGCTCTCAAACTAAAAACTAAGCACACACATGTGCTCCAATATGGCTTCCCACACCCACACTTATAACTCGTGGGGTGCCTTGGAGCACAAAGGAAAGAGAGGATGAGTGAGGGAAGAATGAGGGATTATATAGTAAGCTTGAGGGGGTGAGCACCCTCAAGGCTCACGATAAGCCCTTGAGATTTCCTCCTACTTAGTAGGCGCCAATCCTATCTTCTAAGCCTTCCTCCCTCAAATGATCAACAAGGATCCTAATTCGAACATTTAACTAGCCTTGGCTTTCTACCTACCACACTTTACCAAACTTGGGATGCTTCAACCCAAACTTAGCCTCCTTCGCTTTCCGCCGCCATAACTTTCTCCCCTTACTTTCCCAAATCGTTGCTCACCACTTAATTCAAACCACGATGCTTAACTCGTGATTTGATTGGTGCTTTGAGAATTTGCTTATCCTCCACCTTGCATTCTTCCTTGGACCTTCCCCATTAAGTGGCCATGATGAGGTGGTCCACTTGTGCGCTCCATGTGATCCTCCATTCATCCCAATTCGAATGCACTTGCCTCTTGAGTCACTTTGGTTGTCTCCATCCATTTGTACTAGCCTACTCACTAACTACTCAATCCAAGTTCTCCTTACCTATCCTCATTCACTCAAATCCTTCCGAAGGTAAAAACACAATAACAACTCACATCCTAGCCTCTTACAACATGGTACTTCTAAGACTAACATTTCACTCTTTTTATATTTTTGTGAAGTAACATGCTACTTCAAAGTGCATCAACTAACGTTTCAAGGGTCTAAGACTAAATGTGGGCACCCTTTTGGGCTCACACACATATATTGGCAAGGGTGTGCGGCGCATTGTTTGAACTTGTTGTTGAAGGATTGGGGTAAACAACGATGGACGAAAGACGTCGTAGACAAGGCGAAGGACATTGTCAAATACATCCGGGCCCACCAATGTCCGACGGCGGTCTTCCTCACATGCTCGCCCAACTTGGGCTTGAAGATGCCCGGATCCACACGATTCGCCACCAACTTCCTCATGATTGACCGGCTTGTAAAGGTGAGACATGCTTTGGAACAAACGGTTATTCATCCTGATTGGACCGCCTACGTGAACAAATTAAATAGAGGAGGCGATGATCGAAGGAGAAGTGCAATGGAGGCACGTCAAATCAAGACAACGGTTAATGACGACAATTTTTGGACAAGTTGCGATAATTACAGCCACATGTCGGAGGAGGTGTTGAAAGCATTGAGAGTGTTTGATGGCGTTGAACCGGCAATGGGCAAGGCTTGGTTGACCATGAAGAATTTGGAGAAACATGTGCTTAGCCTAAGGAATCCTCCTTTGAACCTAGCACACAACCTCGCTACCTTGGCCGAAGAAGATTTCTACAGCCGGTGGCGTATGATGACCACGGACCTACACCATGCCGGTGCAATCTTGAATCCTTATTTATTGGACGACAACGTCGTCCACGAAGACGCGGCCGTTAAATCCGGTTTCTTGGACGCCATGAGGAGGTTGACCACGGGCAAGGACGGTCATTACGGTCGGGTTGTGGCCGAATTTCAAGCATTCAAAGAGCATAGGGGCGCGTTCGCCAATATGCCCCTAGCCATGGAAGCCAACATCCCACCTCACGAGTGGTGGGACCTCGTGGGCGAAGGTGGCACCCACTTGGCCCCTTTGGCAAAGCGAATATTGGCCCAAGTGTGCTCCTCTTCGTCTTGCGAAAGGAATTGGAGTAGTTATTCGTTTGTGCACAACAAGACTAGGAACCGGTTGAGTTCGGCGAGGGCCGAAAATTTGGTGTACATTTATACCAATTCACGGTTGGCACGGGAGAGGGTTGATCGGGACTCGGCCGCATGGTATCTAGTGAACATGATGTCCGAAGACTCCGACTATTCGGCCGACGAGGATATAAATGGTGACCCCCCCGCTGGACCCGGCGGGGATTCCTCGGGGCCTTCGGACAACGACAGCGATGGGGGACATGGTGGAGGGAATTTGGGCCTTGACAACCACAATGATCCGTTTGCATACGATGGACTTGACGCCGAGGACGATGGTGATCTTCACATGTGGGCCAACATAGCCGGTCGGGAGTTTCTCTCCACTACGCATGTGCGTCCCGCTACGCCGACAACTACAATACCCGATGTACCGGTAGACATTCAACCCGTAGTGGATGAAGATGTAGTGGCCGAACCACATGTGGATGAAGCTCTTGAAGCGGCTCCGAACCGGATGGACATGGACGAAGTCCCACCACATGCTTCCCCCATTCATCCACCGACGGATGTTGTACCGACAACATATCCACAACCCATGCAAACTACACCACCCTTTCCCGAGCCCCACGGAGAGGGCACGTCCAATGTTGTCCTTAACACTAGTCCATTGCGAGGTATTGGGCAATGCCCGGCCGTTGCGCGAGCACCGGAATCCGACTCGGATGACACATTGGCGCAACACATTGCGCGTCGGGCCCCAACAATACCACGCATGGGCTCCCGGTTGGTTGGTGCCACCATCGGCATGCGCGCCCCATGCCCCACACCGGCTAGGCCACCCCCTAATATTGCATTGACAAACTTTGGTCGGACCACGAGAGGTCAAAAAAGAAAACGACAAAGGGATGTGCGAGAATGGAGGACTACCGGAGCCACCCCACTTGCACGTCCACAAACTGACGGCGTTATGGATGCAACGGGTTCAAGACCAATGGTATCGATTAGAATGCCAAGGGCTGGCACACGGCTTAGTCGAATTCCCGGCCCGGCAATTGATGGCTACGAGTCCGACGCCTGAACAGATGACAATGCCAGCACGGACGATGAATCCGGCGTGGGCGAAGCTCCCGATGATAGTGATTACCAAGCACCGCCCCCAAGGGTAGCTGTGGGAGGGCCACCTAGGACAAGGAATTCTATTCCTCAAGACAACGATAATGCCCCTTCATGAATGAATATTTATAGTAATGTCAAATGTCCTATGGTGTTCAATGGGTTTAGTTGTATTGGTGATCAATTTTTGTAATAACTATTTTTGGGTATGTTTGTTGAAAAAATAATGTGAATTTCAAATTTGTATGTTGGATGTTGACTAGAAATTGAGCCTACATGTATGATGTAGGGTTTAGGAAATGAATGTCCAATGTGCACTAAGGTTAGGACTCAGGAGTAGGACACATGGAATTGATTTGTAATGCCAATAGGCCCTATGTAGTGTTGCATTTTTTATTCTATAGGTCGGAGGCGGCATTATAAAATAGTTTTAAGAATATTTAAGACTATTTTTATGTTTTTATTATTGAAAATCATCGAAGACATCAATCCGTGAGGTCCTTTATGGCAAATCATTGTCGAAAACATTCCCCTCTTCTAGGATTAGGTCATCGAGCTCTTCTCCGCCCAAATATTGATCCAAGAATGATGACATTGTAAATGCAAACCACCATTCACGACTTGTCCGATGTGCCATGTGGGGCGTTATGTATTCCAATATTTGCCAATTTGTGTGGCAAATTGGCAATGCTCAAGGCTCAAACATTGCCATTGAGTTTGAATGTACTATGCTATATGGTAATATGGAACAATTGTCAAAGTTGAGCGTGTCTATATTTGCCCTATTGCCATGGATTGGCTATAGTCGTGAACTTATAATAAAAAACATTTAAAAATGCCGTAGAAATTTGTCGAGGATTTTAAAATGCATTTTAAATGTGTATTTTAAGATAAAGTAAAAATAAATGCACCTCTAGCCCTATGTCATGTGGGAGGATGAAATGAATGTCCAATGTGCACTAAGGTTAGGAGTAGGACATATGGAATTGATTTGTAATGCCAATAGGCCCTATGTCATGGGCGAGGATGGAATTAATGTCCACACACACACATATGTATATATATTGCAAATACCCCCAAATATATATATATATATATATATTGCACATACATCCATATATATAGCGCATACGTATAGAACATACGGTATACCGGGAACCCACATATATATTGCACATATACATACATATTGCAATTTGCACGTACACCCATACATGTTAGACATACATATTGCACACGGGTGTAGCTAATAAGGAAGTTATCATTTGTTTAAATAGCGATCCACTTTTATTTCACATTACGGATCATATCTTTTACATAGTGCGATTATATCCACTAGGCCTAAACACATATACACTGTGTTTGCTAGGATTAAATCGGCGAACTATATAGAACATGAACCGCTACATCTACATAGAAAAATTATAATGTCAATAGTCGCTCCGAAGGACAAATCCAAAAGTTGGTGCATCGACGATATTCGGCAGAACGTTTGTCGACTTGAAGCCAATATTCTCCATTCTCCACAAGCATATCCCGCAAGTATTCAAGTTCCATTATGAAAATATCGTTGAGCCGAGCATGCTGAACTTGCCATCGAATTGGGATGGCAATGCGTTGCGTATGGCTGAACATGAAGAGGTTCAGTCGGAACGCTCGCAACAATTCGGCGAGCTCCGAAGTCCCTCTCACACCCCTAAATCGATGCCCCATTGGTATGTCTACGTCCCAAATCGACATACGCAACGCATTGTAGACTTCTCCCATACCAAAATGTTCCCGCCAAGCTTTGTTAACTCCCATGTATTTAAAAATACATATGAGAGTTAAAAAATTCGCCCTCACTTCACACCCCCGCCCATACTCTCCTCGGTGATATGGCTCCAAAATAGGCTCTAGGACCTTCGGCAATATGTGCTCCCCCACAATTTCCGCGGTCAATCCGGGTAAAATGGTCGACGGTGCCATGTTTGGCACAACCCTGAAATAGCAGCTTCTCCGCTCCTTCTCCCTTTGTTCTCCGTTTGCAAAGCTTGCTAAAACAGGCTATGGCCAATGGAGAACTTGGGAATGAGGGAAATGGGAGGTTGGATTGCTATATATATGCATCCTTTGTCATGATTGTATGCATCATTTGTCATGATTTGACTAAGCTAACGTTCTTCCCAAATCCTAACGCCTAATTTCGACTGCTGGGCAGCAGTCGATTGCCATATTCGACTGCTGGGCAGCAGTCGACTGTGGATGGTCGACTGCTACACAGCAGTCGACTGATAAAATCGACTGCTGGAAGGCAGTCGACTGTGGATGAATGACTGCCTTCCAGCAGTCGACCATCTTAGTCGACTGCTAGGAAGCAGTCGATTTTATCAGTCGACTGCTGTGTAGCAGTCGACCAGCCACAGTCGACTGCTGGGCATTTATCAATCGACTGCTGCCCAGCAGTCGATTTACATAGTCGACTGCTATGAAGCAGTCGATTTACATAGTCGACTGCTATGAAGCAGTCGATTTGCATAGTCGGCTGCTGTGTAGCAGTCGACCATCCACAGTCGACTGCTGTGTAGCAGTCGACCATCCACAGTCGACTGCTGTGCAGCAGTCGACTATGCAAATCGACTGCTACAAGGCAGTCGACTGTGGATGGTCGACTGCTACACAGCAGTCGACTGCCTTGCAGCTTAATTTAGACAACTAATTAGACACACCCGTAACCCAACCTGCCAAATCATTGGATGCCACCCGAGGGCCCACACTGCGATATCCCTATAAAATCAAGTGTGCTACCCACCATGAGGCCACCTTGCCTCGTAGTGATTTTGAGGACCTTGTATGCGTCGCGTACATTGCCCAAGATCAACTACGGTGTGGGCAATCCATAGGATTGCGATGGCTGGGAGTGGCAAGATACGGGATGCGGGTGGTTCGTCAAGAAGTATGTATTACAATCCCCGACACGCATGGGGCTTGCCGGACGAACCGGACGAATTTACACCCGAGGTGGTTGCAGAGAACACTCGAAATGAGGACGATTTGCGCAGTGTTTTACGTCCGATTCAAGGGTTCACTGAATTCTATTGGGTTCGACTGCCTAGGAGACAAGTTGATCGTCACCACCGCGGATACTTGGACGCCCAAGAAAGGCCCGCATGCCGCATCGGTTACAAGGAAAAACTTTTCCCATGGCACTTGTTTCAGGACCTTAGCGACGTTCTCACGAAGGGGAAAAATCAATTGTATTTTCGAAAAAACTATGGGACCTTGTGGAGGTTCTACCAAACCATAAAACACTCGGTGCATGACGCAATTCATTGGGGGTTCAACCGGTGCACCGCGCACCAAAAGGAATACCGGGTGTATAGAGAGTACACACTTAGATCGTCAATGTAAGATTTGCCCACGAATATGGTGAGAGCGTAGTATCAAGTTTGTACTTGCACGTATACTTACGTATGTTGTTAAGTTGGAAATGCGCAATATATGAATTCCCAGCAATATTGCGGTGATGTTTTCCGCTTGGTGTGAACTTATAATCATCCCACATGGAATCATTGTCACAGTTATTTGCATCGATACGTGTTTGATTCAAGTGCAAATGCATGTAGATGCAAAGTCCATGGTTTAATTGGATGTTTGTGGCAACCGATTGTGTGGGCAAACATAAGAAATGATCATTGTGCGACACTTGTACATTACTCCCAAAATTGATAGTGAACAATAATTCACTTATAAACATTTCCAAAATCATGGTTTTTCCCGCATTGTGTACAATTGAGTATCAAATAATGCCTCCTAGTCCAACGCCTATCTCACAAACACTAGCCAACATTCCTAATCCGGCTCCGAATCACTATCCAATGGAATGGGGGGTCCGCGGCTTGAGCTTGCACCGTTTAGATTTGGTGGCCGTAGTGTCCGGCGCCTCCTCGGGGAGATCACTCCCTTGTAAAGTTGAACAACCACGTGCGAACACTTTACATCTAAAAAATCCTACTTTTTACATAAAACATCACCAAAATGGGTCAAAATTTTATCAATTTTTTTTCATGAGTAGATATACACAGTATCTATTATATAGTAAAAAATGGTAACTAAATTTGATGATTTGTTTTTTTAATAAAACATACCGTTTCTAACTAGAATGACGCAGAATTGAGCTAAAAAAATTACTACAAAAATGAAGATGACTAAAAATTTCAAAAAAATATACAAAAGATACTATCAATGGTTATGTATATGCAGAAAAAATATCACAAATTTTAAAATTATCTATGACATTAATATAGGGGTAGCAAACTTTGTTTGCACGTGGTGTTCAACTTGACAATGGAGTGATCTCCCCGAGGGCGCCTCGCCTCACGCCTGCTCTCGGTGATGGCCCATAGTTCTTGCGCCGCAGTCTCCCGGTCAGCTTGTGCACGAGCGCGCGCGCGGTCTCCAATGTGCAACCCCCTCGCGGCATTCGGATGGCGCAGGACGTCTTGCATGGTGGGGCTAGAGGCCCCGTCACGGATGTCCAAAAGGCCGTTGACGTATTTCCACTCATTCATCCGGATTTGGACGTCCACCTCATTGAAGCTACCCTCTTGTGTAACGGCCTCCTGCCTCTCCAGATCGGCCTCAAAACTTGTTGTGTCCAACACGTGTTCCACATCCCAAGTTGTTTCCTCGCCCGGGACCGGTTCCCGTGGTAATACCCCTACTGTCACATTGCCGTTGGAGTCATACACGTATCTGTGGGGGTGAGGACCTGGGA
The DNA here is from genome assembly GCA_964035585.1 of Polytrichum formosum. NCBI lineage: Eukaryota > Viridiplantae > Streptophyta > Polytrichopsida > Polytrichales > Polytrichaceae > Polytrichum > Polytrichum formosum. Next base: position 15,285,122 of record OZ037935.1, on the reverse strand, counting down.
CGTATTCACCCGTCTCTCCGGTATGCCCACCCACAACACGGTACAAAAATGCCCTCAAACCTACGGCCTGAGGAGAGGAGCCGGGGTAAAACTCATGAGCAACCCTTGTGTACATTTCAGGCGTAAAGTTTGTCGGGTAGCCTCGCAGGTCCTTCAAATACCTCCGTGCACGCCAGCTATAAGCAGGAGGATCGCCGTATTCTGCGGGCGGCACACCATGGATTATTGTGTATTCAAAATCGGGAGGCATTCCCCATTGCACTCCGAATTGCTCGTACAACCTTCGATGCAGAGGGGTTTGGCACGTAGGACAACGACGTGTTTGCAACATGTGTGGCAACAAACAATTCGGGTGGACCATGTGACCGCACGACCCAACGATCCATGCGCCTTCGGGTCCCCAAGGATTGGAACAAATGGGGCACATGCTCCCGTCCTTGATCCAATCGGGGACGCATGGCCACAACAAGGCTGGTCTGGCCGGGGGTATCACGATGCGGGATGATACTGCGGTATCCCATTGGAATTCATCCTCGGGCCTCTTGGTCCACGCAATACTGGGGTAATGGTCGTCATCGACCGGGAGGTTCTCAGGATACATGAAATCCAATGGCGGCCACGAGGTAAAAAGAAGCCGTCGTTCGGGCCACTGTTCGCCGTGGTCCCTATAGTGTGTCAGCTCGTCCATCAATGCCCCCTCACGCGTGGCGAACATGATAGTGGCTGTGACCATGCCCATGTAGTCGTCCTCCAACAACCGGTTCCTCCTAATGACCCGGTCGTAATCAACCCTCATTGCCTCCAAGTTTGTTGTGGGCGACGGCTCCCGCCCTTGTCCATCACTACCAGACATTGCTTGCGGCAGTTGTGGCGCATCAGCCCTCGCAAGTTCAAGGTTGGTCAAACGTGCAATCTCGGCCTTCAACCCTTGGACCTCCTCGGCGTGTGCACGTCGGACCATCTCCAATTCCCGTTCGTGGTCAGATTTGCATTTTGCCAACTCCGCCCTCAACGCCTCCACAACGTCGTTGTCGGCAACTACCAGTGGTGGGGATGGCACCGCCGATGCCATCTCCACATCAACGGGCGAAGATGGAGGACAAACCAACCGGGAACCATGTGGCGGTGTCACGTGGACCCTTTGTCGCCGGCTAGGTGGTTCAACCGGCAACCCTATGGCAATGTTGTGCTCGTCCATGTTTGACTCGGCGGCCGGTGGAGTCCCCACAATTTGATGATCTGGTCCCGCAAGGAAATCAAAATAAGATCGGACCCTCAAAGGATTCATTGGAGTTTGCCATGCCAATGGAATCGGACGGCCAGCATTCCGTCCTAGCACGGCACTTGGTATGACCGTGACCCGGCGTGCCTGCCTCAAGTCCGGGCTCGTGCGGGGTATGGTGGACCAGTCGATATCCACTCCCAAAATTACCTCCGCGTAGACCATTTGGCATAACCACATTAGCATATGCCCGCGATCAAATTCCCTCGGTGCACCCCACAAGAAATCCCACACCTCCTTGCACCGTTCTCCAAATATTTGATGGCTCACCTCCCTCCATATGCCATAGCGTTGTCTAGACATCCGTTCAGCATTCGCGCTAGGAACGAACATCCTCGTCAAATGGGTCCACTCTACGTACCTTCGGACCGTGCTATACAACCACATGCCCCTCTCATTTTGCCAGCCGGGATTGGCGAGAATGTTTGGGTCCCGCGCCACCTCCAAATTGATTGGTTGCGGCCTGCCCCTCGGCGCATTGCCGCGTCTTCTAGCGCCTGCCGACCCCGGTGTCGCTTGCGGAGTCCCCCCCGGATCCAAATCCCCACCACGTGGAGGTTCCGGCGGCAAGTTATCTTCGTCTGCCATCGTTGCCCCTAACCCCTAGCTTTGTATGCCTACTATAAATTAAACCTAATATGGTAGCACTTCCAAAATAAGCGCCACCACCCACAATTTTTTTTCCAATCCACTAAATCCAAATTAAGGCCGTTCAAAGTTCAAACTACATAATTAGATGTAAACCACTTTCAAAATAAGTGTTCACATATAACAATTTCCGGTATGGTTCAAACTAACCGCAATGGGGTACAATGTATACCGTATGTAGGTGGGTTGCAGTACAATACAGATAGTGGGCAGATATAGTATATCGTTTGTCCCGTATACGTATTTCAGTACGTATGTCCACCTGTAGCCCTCCAGCTCACCTCTATCTCCAAATGGCAAGGGCTGATTAACAACCTAGGCCCAAATGGAGGGAGGTGGGAGTGAGGGAATGAGGGAAGTGGGGTCCATATATACCCCAAGGAGGCGTCCTTTCGATTAGACGCCCCCTGGACCAACCCATGGACGCCACGTGCCCATGGGTGTCTCTACGCGACTGCTCGTGAGCAGTCGCACCCCTTCGTCGACTGCTATTAGCAGTCGACCATGGGGTGCGACTGCTCACGAGCAGTCGCAACCCATTCAAGTCGACTGCTGATAGTAGTCGACCATAGGGTGCGACTGCCCACCAGCAGTCGTCCGCACTTTGTCGACTGCAGTTGGACAGTCGACTGTCCAAGTCGACTACTAATAGCAGTCAACGAAGGGGTGCGACTGCCCACCAGCAGTCGTCCGGACTTTGTCGACTGCTATTAGCAGTCGACTTGGGTTGTCGACTGCAGTTGGGCAGTCGACAGTCCAAATCGACTGCTAATAGCAGTCGACTTGAAGGGCAGACGACTGCTCACAAGCAGTCGCCCGCCTGTCGTCGACTGCTAATAGCAGTCGAATTTCCATGTCGACTGCCCAAGAGCCGTCGACAACCCAAGTCGACTGCTAATAGCAGTCGATTAGTTATGGTAGTCGACTGCTCTTGAGCAGTCGACATGGAAATTCGACTGCCGTCAGCAGTCGACACACCTATACGACTGCCCTTTAGCAGTCGATTCAGTGTGTCGACTGCCTAGTAGCAGTCGCTGTAACTCGTCGACTGCCCACTAGCAGTCGACACTGTTGACGACAGTTTACCCTGTGTGACGACAGGGTAAACTGTTTACCCCCCCCCCAAACGGACGTGACGTTTTCAGGTCTGCCGTCACGTCGCTGTCACAGGACGTGACGCGACGTGACGTATAATCCCTGGTCTACACGCAGACGCACCAGCCTTGGAATCAAGGCAACCTAACCCTAATGAATAAAATAACCTTGCATTTTACCTTGGCCACCTCTAATTCCTTACTTGTTATGAATTAAATTCTCTAAACGGGGGGACCTTGATTAAATCCCACCCTCTCAATCTTTTTTCTTAGTTTAAGGTTGATTACACAAAGTCTATATTACTAAGTTCATAAATTATGGCATCACCACCTACCTGTTTGGTGCACGCCTAACCCGAACCCTTCAAGGCCCTATGCGGGTCTCTTGAAGGTTGATTGATACCCTAACCCTCCGATCTTTGCCGCCGGAGGGGTTGGGATCAATCCTTCGAGTTAAGTTCCCGGTTGGTTTTTGTCCACAGGGGTTGTACAAATTATGTTGGTTATTGCTTAGTTTAAAACGGTTTGACCACAAAATTCAACTTGATGGGACCGGGGAATAGGGCAACCTGTGTGTTCAACCTGTTGCACAATCTTCAAGGGTTAGGGCCATTACCTCCAACCTTTGGGGCCAACAACATGATAATGGATTTGTGGGCCATAACCCCACCTTTCCATCAACAACATTCAGAGTGGTCGTGTCGGTGATTAACCCGACTTCACCACATACGAAACTTTCTAATAAATGAAGCTACTACCACAAAACATACCAAGGGGCCCCAAAAACAATGGAGTTAGGTACCCCCTTGGCGGTCAAGTGGTCAAACCACTTGACCTTACGAGATAGGTGAGTGGGTTAGAAATGCGTACCTTAGCCGCGCTCCCTCCAACCCTAAATGGAAAGCTAGGGTTAGTTAATTTACCTCAATTCTCCTCGGTTGATTTGGGCTCGATGTAGGCCGAGCCGCTACTTCTTTCCTTGCTCCACTTTCGAGCGTCGAACTTGCCTCCCTTGTAACTAGTTTGATAGGAAGCGTACCTTAGTTAACAATTAAAATATAAAGTGTTATTTTTTCACTGTAATTTAGGCCTAAGCATAATATATTTACTTAGTGCACCTAATTATCTTTCTAACGATCTAAAAATCATCTTAATCGGATAAGAAATGCAAAAGTTATGAGGGTTGGAAGTACGAGGTCGATTCAACCGATCCTTCCAACCCACCTATCTAACTTCTAACTTCAAAAATTCATAGTGAATTCATTACAACTTGGATTTAGGCTTTTCTTATACCATTGGAAAGCTATTAGCAAGTTCTAACTAGGAAAATTATGAAATCAGCAAGTTAAGCCAACACAAATTCAGCAGACTCCTTGTAACATAGCAGTCAACCAGGAAGTCTTAAACTATGTATTTCGTCTTCAACAATTCCTATCTAATTCAATTCTTATTCAAATCAAACGTTCTATATAGCCATGGAGAGGTATTAAAAAGATCTATTTGGAAAATTATATGTTTAACAAGTTAAGCCAAAGTGAATTCAGCAGATCCTCTGCAATGCAGCAGTCAACCCAAAATTTTCAAACTATGTATTTCGTCTTCAAAAATTCATATCTAATTCAAATCATGCTCAAATCAAACGTTCTATATAACCATGGAAAGATATTAAAAAGATCTATGTGATAAAATTATGCAATTAACAAGTTAAGCCAAAGTGAATTCAGCAGACCCTCTGTAATGCAGCAGTCAACCAAGAATTCTCAAACTATGTATCCCGTCTTCAAAAATTCATATCTAATTCAAATCATGCTCAAATCAAACGTTCTAAGCAATTCTGGAAATCTAGACAAAAGTTTTACTTGGAAAAAATATAACTTTTTAGAATTAAAATTCTGATTGGGCTGGCAGGTCTGATCCAGCAACCGCTACCCACAGGACCACCCAGTTTTTCTACTCTATCTTTGAAAATCCATAACCAATTGTCATCTTGACCAAATCACAAATGGAAAATGGCTTTAGATAGCTATAGAAAATCTCTCTAAGAGAAAAATAATAAGTATTTTGTTCTAGCTTTTGAACTAAGCCTTCAGGGCATTGGCAGCTGAGGTCTACAATGCCTTCACTCGAAATTCTACAATCCAACCTACCTCTACAAAAGAAATGAGGAATTTTGTTGGTGTGTTAATAAACACACATTCTAACTAGGAGAGAGAGTAGAGGAGTTTGTCAAGCTTTTTTCTTAGGCCATTGAGAATGCATGCTAAAGGATTTTCTCCTAACTATCTTGAAGTAGGGCTTCGCCCGCTAATCAAATTGAAAGGGAGTTTTGCCTAACTATCTTGAAGTAGGGCTTCGCCCAAATTCTAAGGAAAAGAGAGAGTTTTCAAGGTGGAAGGAGGGGGTTTTTAAACCCTTTCACAAAAGGGTTGGACCCCTCCGCCACCGGTCCCATTTTTTGACCCCGTCCCGAAATTTTGGCTCGGGGGTTTCCCGGTCGAGGTTGCCACCCCATCGCCGAGGTGGCTCCGACGGGAATCTTCCAAATTCGTTCTAATTTTTGATAACAAGTTGGCAAGGGGGCAAGTGGCCCCTTTGCTATTTTTCTTCAAAGTCTTCGCGCTAATTTTCCTCTCACGCCGAGCACCTCCACTTGTCTTGCGTGACCCACACTAAGTACTAAACTAACCCTTGCCTAGCTAGCTCTACTAATTTAGTCATCTTCGCTAGTTGCTTTCACTAACTACGTTTCTTCTCGCTAACTAGGTTTTGCCTAGATAGCTTTTTTTTCTAACTTAGCTAATTTCTATCTCTAGTTAGTTTTCATTTTTACTAACTCTACCTAAAACTAGATTTTCCCCTTCACGGATGAAGGTCCGAAGTCCTCGGTAATTTTCCTTCCCCTTTTTGAGCTAAACGCTAAATGAACTAATTTTTTCCTTAATTCGCTATCAATCCTAACTTTTAATACTAAAATCCTAACTAAAGTGATCCCACGGAGTGGTGGACCATTCTGGTGGTTCACAGTGATAAAAAGGATGTAGACAAATTAGTTAGGCTTCTAAAGGCTTTTAGCAAAGCCTCTGGCATGGAGATTAATTGGGACAAGTCATGCACCTACTTGTTTGATAAGTACATGGATAAACCTAAATGATTTTTTTTGGGGGGGGTACACTTGGAAATGGCCAAAAGAAGGGACTTGTCCAAACTTTTGGGAACTCCCTATGGGTTGAACCTAAACACTCCACATGTGGATAATTTCTTATATACCAAGATTTTGAGGAAGTTAGATTATTGGAAAACTATGAAACTATCATTGGAAGGCAGTGTAGTTATATGTAACCATGTCCTTCTCTCCACCCACTGGTTCTTCATTACAATGTGGGGAGGCTTACAACAAAATCTTTAGGAAAATTAGAGCAACCATTTGCAATTACCTTTGGTCATGTAAGGAGCAACTCATTTTTACTAGGGTTAGTTGGAGGGAATATTGTCTAAAAAGAAATTTGGTGGACTTGGGTTGGTGTTAAAAATAGCCTTCTTTGCAAATAGATTATTAAGGCCATGGAACCTAGTGAATCTAACCTTCAAATCATGCTCAGGTTTAGATTGGTCAGATTTAACCCACATTGAGGCTTGTAACTGGGGGGTTAGTTTGGATTGGCTCACGTGTCAACAACACCAAGGTTTTTTTGGGTTGAAGATTTGAGGCCATATTAGCAAAGTCTAGAAGATCATGGTTAAGGGCATGTACCAACTCCCCCTTCACAACTTCACATAATTATTATATTATAATTATTGGTGATCATCATGCCTTGAACTTATTGATAGTAGCTTTACCTACGTAAGGGTATACAAACTCCAAATGCTATACGGTTGGCACCTATTCTAGATGTCTTAGTGAATAGGAGAGCCCCACTAGTGAAATGACTGGCTTTTTTCATCATGTTAAAATCATTCATTCTACTAGGGGGTAAAAGAAGTAACATATTGTGTTCTTGTATGGCAAAACAACCACACTTGGCTGGGATCCGGATCGGTGGCGATGGGTTGAGGGTTACCACTTTCTTAATTACAACACGAAATTTGGCAAAGATTATGTCATCAACATGATCCCCAAGATGACTTGGGCGGCGGATAAATGGCAAGGTAATCTCCCATGTAACTACCATTTTTACTGGTCACAAGTATGGGATCCCGCCCACTCTTGCAAAGAAGCCGCCTTCATGTGGTCCATTTGGCACAAGGCGGTCGCAGTCAATGAGTGGAGGGCGCATATTGCTCTGGTTTCTATCTCTAAACAATGTGTGTGAGTCAGTTAAACACAAGTTATGGGATTGCATTCAACCTAGGCGTGCTTGGCGGTGGGCCACCTTCATCATGCATGAGCTTTGCAGGGTAAAGACGGGCAACTATGGCAGTTTTAATGAAAGAAAACCCTCTTTGGGGAAAGAATTCCTAAGAACATTGCTAAGAAGATCAAGATTCAACACCTTCTTCGAGGCATCACCTTGTGCAAAATTTGGATTGAACGAAATGATAGGGCGTTCAACCATGAACAATGGCATCAGTCCAGAATGAAACACCTTATTTGGGACGACCTCGATATGTACACCAAGGTAGCTAGGGCTAGGGTTGTTAAGATTAGTGCCTACTTGGCCAATGCCCTCCTCAAAGGCTTCAATCAAACTTGGGGTGATAGGCACGTTTTTTTGTAGGATGGATAAGATGAAAATCATGTAGAATTGGAAACGACAACGTATTTAGGTGGTTTGTCACTTTGGTTAGTTGGTGGTTTGGGGGTTGTCCATGGTTGGTGAGGGTGGGGTGGTCTTTGGTTGGGTGGCTTGGGGGTTCTTGTTACTTGGTTCTATGTTACTCTTTATGTGGCGATGTGTCGCATATGAGAGGCTCCGCCTTCCCACGAAGTGGACGCGTTCTCCTTGGCTCGTAATTCATTCGGCGTTGGTTTTTTTCCTTCTATCTTAAAAGAAAGAAGGAAAGAAATAAAATCAACATTGAATCTAAGTTCTTTTGTATTGATACAAAACATTTTTTATCAATAGATGTCGTATTTGCACGTTTGCATGTGATTTAGGGCCGCTTCACACTATGGTTGAAGGTCGCGAGGCCGTCGATTTCCACCAATCAGATTGCAAGAAACCAAGAATTCGGCCTCTTGACCCTTCACACTAGAGGCCAAAGTCCAAAGGCCATCGCAATTTAAAATGCCTACATGGCAGTACTTTTTGACCAAGGCAACGGACTCTCGAAGAAAGTTTGGGTCGGACGGGAATGGAAACCCAAACTATGGTCAAGAGGCCGTCGATTTTTTTTTCATAAAAAAATCAATCATTGACAAGATCTTGGCCATTAGATTGGAGGGGTTGTTTTGGGCATGAAATAAGGTGGGGCTCTCTCTCTCTCTCCCTCCCTCCCTTTGGAAGCTTCACACTATGCCTGGCCGAAGGCTCCAACTCCTATATTTTATTGGCTGTGTATTTTTAGCCCATTTCTTTGGACTGTCAACAAAGTTTGGCCATTCAATCCCCGGCCTCTCGACTTGCACGGCCATAGTGTGAAGCAGGCCCTTTAGAACGAACATGTTGTAGTGACTCCATGCATTTGGTATATGGAATGGAAGTTGCCATGCAATGGCCCAACCAAGTCAACTAAGTTTGTAACAAAGCAATGAACGGGGAGTTTATGGGTTGACTCGGATTTTTACCCCTCTTTCCACATGTCATTCGGTGATTGTCTATGCTCATTCGGTTGATGCCTAAGCTTAGTAACTCAATTCGGTGAAAAACCTAACATTTTTTTGGTTTCCCGGTCATTTTCCCTAAGTTTCTATAAGCAATCGGTTACAAAATTGACAAATAAAATAAGAACTCGGTTCACATACTAAATTTAAGGCACTTTACACACTAATTCAACTTTGATTACTACATATGATAAACGATCATTTCAAATCATATTTCGAAAGAAATCAAAAGCATTCAAGTATGAAAACATGAAATACCCTCAATAGTACATGAAAACAACAACCAAAAACATCAAACAGGCACTCAAATATGAAATCAGCACTCTTAAACATCAAATAAACACTGCAAAACATTAAAATAACACTTAACAAAGGGATGAGGATGATAGCTTTGGTGCAGTCCCGCTGTGGCACCTCGTATGTAAACCCTAAACGACATAAAGAAGCAGATGGAGGATTCAAGGTAAGGTGTGGGAGAACCGGTTATAACCGGAGATACCCTCGGGCGACCTAGCTAAGAACCAGTGGGAGATGGTGTGGGGCAGCTAATATCCGCCCGCTCTTGAATGGGAACGGATGAAAAACCGTCATCAACTTTATAGAACCAGTTGATTTCCTATACACTTAATTTTTCCTTCGGTTATACGGCCTAAAATACTGAAATTAAACCGGTAATTTATCAATTGCACTCGGCTAATTTTACATTAAGCTTCGGATCTCCCCGTTCACTGTAACAAAGTCTACCTCAGAGTCAACTGCACTAAAATTAGTGTCATATGGCATTTTATGTCACTGTTGTAACTTTTCTAATGACACTTTTTAGGTGTAAGTGTTCAAAGATCATCATCCCAACTTGTTTTTCGTTCATCCGTTTCTCATCCATTCTTAGTTTGGTATATTCTGCTTCCTAACATTCTGTAATGAAATATTGTCATGGATGATTGAAAATTGGATGAAAAGTCACTTAGTAAGTGACAGTAATTCCAACATTGTGAATTTATAATGCCCAATTTTTTTTTACAAGGAATGACAAATAATTTTAGGTTTACGTTTTAGTGTTGGTGACACTACAAGGGCAGTTTACAATTAGTCCAATTCTATTTGTCTTGCTCAATGCTAATTGTAAACCGCCCATGTAGTGTCATCAATACTAAATGTAAACCTAACATTATTTTCATTCCTGGTTAAAAACATTAAAATTGGACATTTTAGATTTACAATGTTGGAGTTACTGACACTTACTAAGCAAATTTTCATCCAAATTTCAATCATTCATGACAAGATTTCATTTCACAAATGTTAGGGTGAAGAATATGCCAAACTTTTTTTCAATAATCGACATTTGAATGAACTAAAAGTAAGTTGGGATGACAATACTTGTAAACATATTTCATAAGAAGTGTCGTTAGAAAAGTTACCAAAGTGACATAAAATGCCATATGACACTAAATACATATTTAAGTAGTTCTTGAGGGAATTGTATATTGTTCCAACAAACAAACTATAAGAATACACACGAAACCTTGGGAAAACATCTGCAAGAGAGGCTCAAGCTCCACTGCACCGTTTATGGCATTTAGTGTCACATGCGTATCAATGTCACTTACCCTATTTTGAGGTGTATGCTAGGTTACATTGATGATTAACAACTTCAGCATAAGTGTCAACTCATGACAATTGGCGTTCAAGTTGTGCTTACTAATATCTTGGCATGAGTATGTTCAATAGTGTTATGAGGTGCAAGCCTATGTTACACAGTTGTCGACAAGTTGATTAAAGTGTACACAAATGACACTTGCCATTAGTACAAGAATGTCTTCCTCCTGCATACTAAATTATAAACACATGACATTTTCCATTAGTATGCTCAAAAACACCTCCCCTTGCATACTAAAACGCAAGACTATCATCTAACGTATCCCAATGTGCTACTCTAAACGTCATAATGTAATTATTTTTCACTTGAAGAAGTTACTTATGTTGACGAATGGAATCATATTGGCAACTATCAGGCATGACATTTTGAGACCTCTAGGCATCTAGTTTAGGCCCTTCATATTTAGTGTACGTGACACTAAATACCATAAACGGTATTATAGTGGAGTGGTACACCAAATATTGGATTTAGTGTCATGGTATTTTACCTCACTATGGTAACTTTCCTAATGACACTTCTCATGAATAAGTTTATAAGTATTGTCATCCCAACTTGCTTTTCGTTCATCCTCCTTTTTTTTGGTATATTCTGCATCTTAACAATTCTGTGATCAAATATTGTCATGGATGGTTGGAATTTGAATGAAAAATCATTTAGTAAGTCACAAAAATGGCCCAAAGTTTCACAAGGAATGACAATTAATGTTAGGTTTATATTTAGTGTTGGTGACACTACACATGTGGTTTAAATTTAGTAGTGAGCAAGACAAATAGAATTGGTGACCCTAAATACAATATGGTATCCTAGCCTATGACCGAGAGCTACACATTGGTGAATTTTCACAATGACCTCTTCTATGGTAATGAACGATCTAAAAATTTTCATGCAAGGTAAAATGAAATATTTGTCTATTTCAAAAATTTGGAAATTTTTAAAATTAATTTTGAATTAAATATGATTTTTTAAAGATGTTCCCTAGGGTATCTTATGATAGACCTAAAGAAGTTTGACGTCAATGCTAATACAACTTATGAGCATTCTATAATTATCCACAAGCAAGTAAGAGGTTGTAAGAAATCCAACATATAAGAACCGTAGACTGACTTTGACCTTACTATGTCAAGAGACATCCTAAACGAACAACTAATCTCATCCAACACGTTGTGGCAAGGTCTCATGTGCCTTGACCCGAGACCTATGTGCCTTGAACCGAGACCTCCTCCTCCTCCTCCTCCTCCTTCTTCCTCCTTCCCCCTCTCTCTCCTCCCCTCTCTCTCTCCCCCTCCACGTCATTAAATGCATTAATGTGAGGTTAGTTGAGCTAGGGACATGTCATCCACCTAGGGAACATTATTTCTAATTTGTTCCCTAGAGCTCAATTTAAGGTCACATATCGGTAATAGGCTAGGATACCATACCTAGTGTACTGATGTTAGATTAGAAAGCATCCGCCTTTCAGGAAGAGAACTAACCCAAGGAGTTGAAGTACAATTGAACTTGTGCAATGTGTATATGATGTATATGGTTGGAAAACCTTCAGACCTTGGACAATTGCCAAAATAACTATAGTTAACTAGATTTTTTTCAATACATTTTAGGGAACAACTATAGTTATTGTCACATTGGTTCCTACTAGGGAAGAGTTCCCACGCAGGTGCGGGCAGGAAGACCGAGTAGTGAAGGAGACGTGGGAGGGGCGGGGCCCAGCCGAATGAAGATGTGATCTAACCCGGGGCATGATAAACATGCTTATAATACTCCAACCTGGTGACATACTTATATGGTTTACAACTCCATGTCCACAATTTTTCTTTTGAGCAGTGAGAATGTCATAACATTATTCAGATCCATAACAATGTTATGTGGGATTAACAGTATTCTACCGAATATTCCTCACATTCATCTTGAATGATGGAATATTTTGCATAGTACTGTCAATCCCACAGAACATTGTTATGGATCTAAATAATGTTATGGTTCTCCCTACCATCTTCTATGATTTATATGATTGTAATATAATGTTTGTTGCTTAGGGGTAAAAGTTGTGTTTTTGTGCATCAAGGAAGGATCCGGTGTTAAGCTAAAGGGATTGCCTCCTCAAATCATTCCTAGTACCTTCAAATAAGGTGTGAAACATAAGAACTAAATTGTTTAAGGTATTTAGTGTCACATGCATCATTAGCAAACGGTCCAAACTAGATGCTTGGAGGCCTAATAGTGTCATATCCACCGATTATCAACATGCCACTATTTGTCAACATAGGTAACTTTTTGAAGTGCAAAACTATTTGTAGTATGACATTTAGCGTAGCACATTGGAGTGCTTGAGATGATAGTTTTACGTTTTAGTATGCAAGAGGAAGATATTGTTGAGCGTACTAATGGCAAGTGTCATATGTTTACATTTCAGTATGCAAGTTGAAGATATTATTGTGCATACGAATGACAAGTGCCATGTGTTTATACTTATGGTCAACTCGTTGACCATTGTGTAACCTAGTCATAACCCTCATGATATTATTGAGCATACTAATGTCAAACTATTAGTAAGCATACTAACACGAAGTGTCGTTAGGTTGGCCATAACCTAGCATAGGCCTCATAACATGGTAAGGGCCGGTTTACGCCATGGACCGTAAAGTCGGACCATGAAAGATGACCTTTTTCCATGGTCCAATTTTTTTTAATCAATTTACAAAGCCTTTGGTCCCCTCACTACACTGTTTTTTGCATTTAGTGTTGTAAACAGTAATTACGAACCACAACACTAAATGCCATGTTCAAATTTTTACATGTCCACAATTAGTGTTATAATACTTTTTTTGTTTTTTGTTTTGTTGCCACATGGTTGCACCATCTCCACTACTAGAAGGTGGCAGCATAAGAAACACTATTTGTCGAGTGGTTGGTCAAGAATGTTGCAGGTAAATGACCAGTAACAACATTAAATGCCACACAACACTAAATGCAAAAAACAGTGTAGTTGTGAACCGAATGTGAACCAAGAGGAATGACCATGCACCAAAAGTGAATGTGCTGGATTTTTTAAAATATATGTTAAAAAGGGCAATTTTGAAGGGGGGGGAATCAAGTTCAACCATTCTCTTGTCACCTCTTGTCTTCATCTTCTCTTCCCCCAAAAAATTCATTAAAATTTATTATAACAACATTTCTCTGCCATGGGCCCTTGCCTTTTTCTACTAGAGCACCTCTTTTGCCTCTCCCACCACAAAATCCGTTGGACCATGTCAATGAATAATGTAGGCCTTAAAACATGTCTTTTGGAGACCTCAAACCCCATGGTCACTCTGACATTTTTTCCCTTGGTGTAAACCGAAGTGGTCCTAGGACAAATTCAACAGGCAATCACAGATTTTACAGGGCCTTGGGACGACTTCATGGTCCATGGTGTAAACAGCCCCTAAGTGACATTGTTATGCAAGTGACACTAAGTATTGCAAACGGCCTAGAGTTCATGCATTGTAACTAACATCCTCTCAAAATGACCAGATTTTGATATGTGATTGTTTCATCAAGCTTTCTACATATTAAGAACTTGAATATATGATCTTCAAGAGCATTGATCAACCTACATAGGAATCAAAGATCATATACATCTATACATTTGTAGTAAACCTCTTGGTGTCATAGAGCCCTTCACTAAACGGTGGCAGTGCCCTGCTGCAGCCGAAGAGGCTCTTCATGTACCCCTTGCTTCCTCGAGCATGATTAACGTGGTAGAGTTTAGAATATGAGCATGGATTAAAAAAGAATTGAATATTTCTCAACTTGTTGCACGAAATGAAGTTCACAAACTTAGGGCCACTTCACACACGAGCCAAGAGCCGTGACCATGAGATTGTGAGAGCCCAAAAGAAAGTGTCCAAAGGCCGTCCCAAGACACCTCCAAAATCATGTAGTGTGGTCACGGACCCTCAAGTGTACTGTGAAGTCATATGTGATTGGGCCCTCAACCAAATGCTATTTCACTGAATTACTATTCATGCGGGTCCTCACACATGATAAAATAGAATAAATCAACGGTTGTGAGTGTTCAGAGTGCCATGGTCTCGGTTTTGTGTTAGGCCTACCTCCAAGAGGTGGTTTTTGAAAATAGTCCAAGTGACCATGAAACATGATCCATTGGATGCCATGTAGGAATCCATGAAGACTTTACATCCATTTTGCATTCACATACTCCGTTGGTCCCTCCAGCGTAGTGTGAAGCGAACTTGGACTGGCTCCTCCTTTTCCACCAATGAGAGTGCTTGAAGTGTAATGGTCATGGGCTCTCAGTCTCGTGTGCAGTGGCCCTTAGTGCTCTCCATATACAAAATCCTTGCTGTGCTTCTCAACTCCTACTCTAAGGAACCAAATGGAGAGCAGCACCTCATACATACTGGAGGATAATGAGTCCTCAGCTCAAAATTACTTTACGAAAACTAAGTAGGCATCATTTTTCTGAGCTCTACCCTAAACATTGTATTTAGTGTGTGCTTATTGTTTGGAGTTACACAATGCTAGCTAGTCTAGTATCTCTACACTGATATGTGCAATCAGGTTGTCCCACATTAATTTATTAAAATTTCACACTATTTTGCACATTTACTATCACAATAACAAAGAACATGATTTTTTATTTTTTATTCTTTTAGAGGGGGTTGCTATTATGATTAGAAAGAAGTATTAAGTTTTTGTAATATGATTCTTACCCAAGATAAAGAGGCAACCTATTTGCAAAGGCAACCTAATTGCATATTTGAATGTAGACATAGAGTTAGGGTGGATTTGCATTAGGGTCCATATCCAAGAAACTTGAGGTCCTAAACACCCCTTAATGGACGTTCTTTTTGGACTCAAGATTGGACACGAGCTTGAAGATTGGGTTCTCAAACTAGAAGTATTTTCTTGAGTGCAAACTGCCAAGGTTTAAAAGGAAAGTGATGCCACATCAACGCCACTTTTCCTTTTTCATACCTTGGACCCAGACCCTAGTGTTATTTTTTAATCCAAATCTTGGTATCAACCAATTGGATTGTGTGGTTCTGGAGTTTCTTTGTCTTGGACCCTAGTGTACCTTTAAAGTGCATAGGTATTTATTCCATTATGAAGTGGGGGTTAGCAACCACAATGACATTCTCGAGGATGTTGTAATTAATCTAACAAAGTTTCTACAAGAATTGGGTTTACTAATTTAATAAAAAAATGTGATGTCTCTATATGGACTAACTAGATAATCCTTGAGGGCCAAGAAGTTCCTAGCCTTGGGGGTTTACTAGGCATAGCCATTTTGACACCATTCCCTCTTGACCCTCCGATTATGGAGATCAACCTAAGGTAGAAGGTGTCTAAACCAACACTTTAAACAATTTAGCCTATTTGTTTAGTCCATTTGGATTAGTGGTATGCATGATTGGCTTAGTACAAATTTATAAATAAATAAATAATTGCACGTCATGTGAATATACTACAATTTTTAAAATCACTTACACCCTAGCTTCCTAAATCCCTCCCTAGACCCACACACTTTCCACTACAATCAGCTTCCAAAACCATCCCAACACTCGCCAAAACCACCTCCACACTAAAACCAACACTCCACCCAATAATAAAAATTTGATCTTTTATAACTTTGGCATGCAAGATCAAAAAAATCGTATAAATAACCAGCCCCTAGTCACATTCCAACACTTGTCCCGCATTCTCTCAAAACCACCCTACTTTTCACCCAAATCCACCCTTGCTTTGCACTGGAGACATTCGGACAGTCTAAGGTATGTCCCCGGGATGAGATTAGAGGCATGCATAGGTATTGGTTTTGGGTGGGGTGTTGGTTATAGCACCCTCTACCTTAGATTGAGGATAAGGGAGGGAGGGAGAGGGTTATGCTATGGGGAAGTCGTCCTCTTCCCACAGTCCCGGAATGTCGCCTAATGCACAAAACAGGTTTGTACTGCAATAGCCATTGTGAGATAACGGCAAACACCGCAAAAAAAGGACAGTAACGAAAAAAATCTGTGCACATGTTTCCAGGAGCATACTGAAGAAGAAGAACGGATCGATCCCAGGACAGGATCTCAGGCCAAGTGAGGTCTTCACCTACCTCATAACCACCAGAAAAACCCAAAAAGCAACAACCCTGCAGTAAATGCAAACTAGGAATGATCAACTAACTGTGCTACTGGAGTACTTACTGGTGAATAGCTCTTCATGACAACATGTGCATACAAACAACAGACTGACTGTTCACTCTTGTCATATTTCGCCACTTCATAGATACCGTGAACGAAATACCTACACATCCTGACATACAGAAAGGCCCCTCCTTCATTAAAAAGCGGAAAAAAAACTCAAACTACGTACCTCCGTATAGCCTCGAAAAGCTATAAGTTAAGGACAGTAAGGTCCAAGGGCAACCCGTCATGTATTACAGCTCAAAAGAATGAGTAGGGCATATGCTGCCCGACAGAGTCTTTTTTGAGCTCCTCTCAATTTTGATCGTACAGGATTGTCTGCATACCTTGTACCTGATCAACAAAGAAAGCCTACAAGGGGAAGATCAGGCCATGGTTTAGCTTGGACCTCTCCCTAGGAGATCAAGCATGGAAACTAGAATCACTGTCAAATAAAAGGGCTTGCTACTTAATTAGCAAAGTGCTGATTATCATGTTCAGCAACTTTGCAATCCACGGCACTTTGTTGCTGCAGGCAATAACTGGACACACAAAATTTTAGGTTTACTTGTTACAAAGTATATTAAGTATGATATCCATTTGCTGAAGTTCATTTAGTAAATTACAATTAGAGTGCAACCATAGACATAATCCTTGACATAGAGTGGATGAGATCAGCAGATAAAGATCGAAGCATATGAGACACAGTACTCAATGCAGAGAAAAGTAAAACTTGTTTCTACAGTGGATGGTTTAACCACTGAAAACAAACTACTGTTTAGCATATTTTAGAACAATGTTGACTGAAGTCTACACTAAGTTCCATGACTACAAATTACATCCCACTGGTTCTATACAACAACCTACGCTTCTCTATCCCAAGTATCATCACCTTTACACCAACTTCAGACTACCGAAACTTTCCTACCACCCAAGCATTTTGAAACTTACATCTCAATATGCACTTGGATACACCTGAACAAATTTTCTGATGGATATGAGATACAATGACTGGTATATTGGCCCTGCCTATCACCAGAGACTGGCATCACTAAGAAAATGGAATTTGCCTCAAAAGGTTATTACACCTGCAATGTGCCATCTCACAAGGTAGCATAAGGACTTCACTACAGCACATATTGGTCATCATAATGACTTTGATGACGGGTTTGCAAGCCCAGACTTGGCATTTGTGATATAAGATACAATGACAGTGATGTCGTCCATCTTGCCTCCATAGAACCTGAAGCCAGCCTCTTGAGCAGCAGTCGAGAAAGGGGTTTGTCTGTTGCGATCACCCGCTCTCTCTCTTGCAAGGGCGACAATGTTTTCGGCTGTAACCTGAGGGGCCAGCCCAGCCCGAGTGGAGTGAACTACCACTCCCATCAACTCATTATCATACAGGTTGTCAAACAGGCCATCTGTGCCTGCAACAATAACATCTCCTGCAGCGACTTGCAATGAAAATACCTGCCAATAGCCAACCGACGATATGAGTTACAAAATTCAAATACCCAGAACATAAGAGGCTTTTTGACCTGATCATTGTTGATCAAGATAAATTTGAGCATCATATGATTCTTAGCATCATTCATTTGTACTAATGCTTTGTGTACAATCCTGATTCAGAAGCCTAAGTTCAATAAATACCACCAAGAGAATGTTCTAAAAACTACAGTTCACTGATAGCAGATACAACAAGGTGAACTATTGATTCACATGCAATGAAACAATAATAAGTGAGCAGTGGTGGTCTTACCTCAGCAGCACTAGGAGGGTCACTGCCACCACTCTCCAGCTGGAAAGGTATGTTGAATTGATGTTGTTGAACTGGGGACTTAAAAATGGTCCGGCCATTCCTCATTAACACAAACCCACTGTCACCAAGGTTTGCAGCTTGTAGACCCTGGATCACAAATTCCAAGATGTTCTTAGCTGGCAAGTCTTATTAAGATGTTTTACCACTGCTCACTAATTGATCTCAAACAATACAATTCGTCCTAGTGTATATTGTATTATTGTACAACCAATTGGAGAGATAATCAAGGTGCATATACTCGATGTTCACTAGATGCATTCCATAAGGACTAAACCCATAATACCCATGACACTGCAAAGACCAGCAAAAGCTTCCACTTGTTTACATGTCTGATGCATGCTTGCCAAAAACATTGCGACCTCCTCACCATGATTCTACAAAGCTAGATCTCCACCTCAACCCTCACTCTTAAAATAAAATTGTGGTCCATAAATGCATGAAGATAGTCAGAGATACTTACATAATCAGAGAGGGCAAGGATACATGCTGTGGAGGAACCACGGCACTTGGTCCTTGCATGGGCATAACGCATGACACGGGCTGGATCAATGTAACCATGAGGTTCCTGAGCAACAGCTATCATGGACTGTGACATGAGCTCTCTAGCATATTCACCAGCATTGACTCCAACATCGGCCCAGCCCCCAACTCCATCAGCTACCCCAACAACTTGCTCATCTGAACAGATGAAGTAGGCATCTTCACCTCCTGTTTTCACTTTGTTTGGATGAGGAAGGCAGCACGCACCAGAAAGAAGCCTTAGAGATCTGTTGTTGACTCCCTCCCTGCATCATGAACACAATTACAAACATTACAACCAAAACCCTGCTCCATTCACAAACAGGTGCAAACCTCTCAAGTACATCCATGCCATATGCCAATTTAGGTACTGTCCTCATTATATGAACCACCAACAATAAGATCGTCCTCTAACTCATCATGACTCAATCATTGGTCGTTTTGCACACAAGACCTTCCATTGTTCAGCGAGTTTTATGTGCATGCTTGGAGGTCTGAGAGAAGAACAATCTATATTGGTTCCTTGATGGTCAGACTCCTTTTGGCATGCCAAGAGGTGCTAAAATGAGTTTGGCCTTCAATGAACCAAAATTGGTTGCTCTTTTCAAATTCAAACACAACCTCTGAGCACCAACCACAAGTGAAAAGATATTATTGTAGAGCAAAACAAACAATGGAAAATCCAAGGGGACCAACTCCAATCAAAGAAAATGTCCCATTGAGTAAAAGGATGACTCTAATGCCCTAAATTTATGAACCACCAACAATGTCCACAAATGCAGGTCGATTAGGTATCAGAATAAAGTTCATACTGGTCTGAGTTCCTTGATTGCTCCTCAGAGTACTCTGCCTCATGATTCTCATCGGCAACTGAGCCTGGTGATTCCGCCCCTGCCAAGCTCACATCATGCAATGTTCTCCTAAATGACTCCCCGACAGCCGGTAGAGATGCACCAGGCTGAAGGAAATGATATGCAAACGACCAATTGAGTGCTTGCTGGATCCCCAGAGCACCCTGCACTGCAAATTTCTCAAGCACCCTCCAGTCGAGCTGGTTATAATTTCCTCTTTTCCCTGACACATCTCCTCTTTCTGCTGGGTCTGAATTCTCCTTTCCTTCAAATACATCCTTGATGCTGCTTGTGACAATCATCCGAGTGTCTGTCCTCGACACTTTCGCCTCATATTTGAGGCCTCCCTCTTCCACGGCCCCATTTGGTTCTGGAAAGAAGTCTCTGTCATACCATGTTCGTTCTCTCAGATTATCAGGCGTTGCCGACGAGAACAACGCAATGACTTGCTTGGAGACATTCCTTTTCTCCTTTTGCAGACGAGACCGCCCCGGAAGCTGTACCGACAACAAGGATAACCCTTTGTCCTCTCGCAGGCTACTGCTGTTGCCATTGACATCCCCTGCACATTCTAGTGCGGCGGTATATCCACAGCTTTGCAGTAAGGGGCCATGGATTGAGGGAGTGGCAAACACGCGAGTTAACGCCTCCGTCGCGGATAAGCTCTGATGATGAATTGGATCAACAGTCGAAGGCTGGTGATGATCTGCTGCGGGTGTCCGGCTGGTTGAGAAGAATTTGGAGAAGAACGAAGAAACAAAAGGATGGCGTGAGGGTGCTGCTGGACTGGTAGGAGAAGAAGGAACAGACGAAGCTCCCCCTGAAGATGATTTCGCGTTGTTGCAAGAGCTCAAAGTATTTTTCTTCTCAAACACTGGCTTCAGGCGGCTTCCTGATGAAGCTAGCTCTCCTTTGTACCCGGATGATGTTGACCTAAAGCTTGCTTTCAGCTTCCATAAATTGTGCAACGATGGCATCTTTGAGGCCACGAAGATAATGATGCACAAGGGTCAGACTATGACATCAACTCCTACCATAGCCATCAAAACCTCCACACGTCACATACATACATCACACATGAACTCACATACATACTCCTCCCCTCCCCTCAGCAATCCCAATCCTCCAAACCGCTCACAAAACAGCAACCTCAAACCCAAACCCTATCCGCTGCCAAACTCCCCTACTCCGCAACCTCGACCTACACCAAATCGACAGGAAACAAAGAGGCATTCGCACAACAATTTTCAATATCTCACTACTGTAACGAATGCATGGCCCACCTTCTCCACCGCAGCTTAACTCGCACCTTCCCTTTCCAAGAACCCCACCCGCCACCTGTGGTCGCCACACGTCACGAATCCAACCACCTTTTCCTTTCCTTCCTCTCACCACCGCCACGAGGCACGTGACGATGATGCCGCCACCGTAGCACACGCAAATGTCTCCCGACTACGTGATGTTCTTCTTCTTTCCCGCAAATGGCTGGGCATCAGCAGTTTGCAAACGGCTGCAGAAGCGGCAGACAGCAACATGTTCAACTCACATGCGAAGTGTATTGAGCATCTATCAAACTATCTATCTATCTGTCTAAGTAAAGTACTAAAAGGACTGAAGAGAGAAGAGAGGATGGATGTAGTGATCGGCTCGGTAAGGAGAATCGAGGGCCGGCTGCGATTCTTCCAGCGCTGCTCGCCTGGCTGGCTGGCGATGGCGACGGAGTCTGGAGCGTATGCTTAAGTAACGAAACAGACAGGAAGAACATCAGGCAGCGGAAGCAACTCGCCGGACAGTTTCTGTCCACCTCGCCAGCGTAACCGTCCCTAAACTCTCATGCATCCTCTAGGTTTCATCCTCTTTTGCCCTTCCTCGTCCGCCAGTTGTGTTGTCCCGCGCTCTATTTCTTATCAATAAGCGTTTCAGTCTGGATGTCGTCCATAATCCACATTCATCCACGTCCGTTCCTTTCTCGTCCACCAGATGTATTTTCACGTCCGAAGTGGGCCCCATGGTTTTCTCTTCTATTTCGTGGTGTCGTCTGCGTTTCATCCATCCATACTTCTCAAAGGTCCACAAAGTTCTAACTACCAGTCTTTCCCCTTCCGCCAAACCCGACGTTTCTCATCCACGGGAGTTTTGGGTGTAGCGTATAGGTTCCATCCTCCACAAAGGGATATTCTTCCATCATTCCTCTCATTTGTCATCCATTATGTCCACAGGATTGCTTCGCTTCTCATCCATAGGCGTCCTTCAATTCATCCACGAGGGTCTTGGGTGAGAGTCTACCTGGTCTGCTTGTAGGAAGCACGCGTGGCTGACTTTCGTCCACTGCATTCATCCAATTGGCACAGGGATTTTGGGTATGGTCCATTTCTCTAGGTCTAACTCATTGACCCATAGTCCCTGTGGCTTTCCCAAGTCACAAGTGCCTGTAGGAAATTTTTGACCTTTCAAACCGGAAAGTCGTTCTAAGTTAAAGCATGTCCGATGTTCTCCACATGCACCTAACTTCCTAAGCTTGCATTTTTATAGGCTTCGTGTTCACGTGTCATGGCCCATAAGCTACTTAAGTGCACTACATATTGTATTATTTGTCATATGGTATTTTATGTCATTGTGGTAACCTTTCTAGTGACGCTTCTAATGAATAAGTTTACAAGTACTATCATGGATGATTGAAATTTGGATGAAATCCATGCCCCTTATTGAAGCAAAGTTTGGTGTATTCTACATCTTAACATTTTTATAATGAAACACGAACAACTATAGTTACGAAAGGCAACTAGTTAACTAATAGTTGAATTAGTTGGTTAGTTGTCCAAGGTCTAAAATAGTGTTAGCTTTACATTTAGTGTTGGTGACACCACACAAGGCGGTTTTACAATTAGTATTGAACAAGATAAATACAATTGGTGACACTCGATACAATATTTAGTGTAGTGATTTTGTACTTGATTAATAGAAAGAAGTAGTGAAATAAAAACCACATGACAATACCCTAGAGGTTTGAACTAATTGGCTACATATTCATAGGTCGGTCTTATGTTTTAGGGTGCATTTATAGACAACCTTGTCAATGACCCTATGCCCCCCAAAAAAAAAATTGGAGGTGTGCATCTTAGCCTCTACAACTCAAGCTTAGATCAAGGGTTTGTTGGTTAGTTTAAAGCATTTTTTTAAAGATTGTAATTATGTATTAGTTTCAAAAGGAGTTCTCATGTATTTCACAACATTCTAATATTACATTTTCACCTTCAAATTATGAACCAATACGACATTGAGTATCCAACCCATGATTAGGGTGCACATCCTTGAGTTGGTGCAATAATCATATGTACAACCAAAGATGGAATAATCTTGAGCAAACAAACAACTTCTATTTTAAATTTATGAATTCCATAATTATAACATTATTCAAATCCATAACAGTGTTCTATAGGACTGACAATATTTTGCGGAATATTTCATCATTCGGGTTGAGTGTGAGGAATATTCTATATAATATTTTCAGTCCTTCGTAACATTGTTATGGATCTGAATAATGTTATGATGTTGAGGTCACCCAAAAGGTTATTGTGTCATGTAAGGATTCCCCCCCTTCAACGCAGTTTTGAAGACAAGAAAAAATTTGAAAACAAATTTGTTTATGATAACTTCATCTTTAGCCATTTGTTAATGATAAACCCTAATGGTATATTCTTATTCATTTAATTGAAATTGAAGTACAAACACAATCAAGTACACGAAGGAATTTAACATACAACTCCATGCAATATCTAGTATGTTTGGCACATGATTAATAACCCTAAACCACAACAATGCATCTATACGTACAATTCATTCATACCACTAGATGAACATGGCATAGGTAACATAGCATGCTCGGGTGTCTACATCTCAACCAATAACCTTTGAATTGGAGAAAAGCTCCCTGGCCTACAAAACCTATTAGGAGAAAAAATCAATGCCCTATTGATTGCCCTAACCACTACTAGACACTACTCACAAGATACCTTCATGCTCACATATAGCCTCGATAGCATCCACCAAATATATAGTCACATAAGGCACCTATCATTCCAACATAAATATCCCAACAAACTACTCATCTTAGCCATAGTCAACCAAATCATATGGTCCACCCATAACATAACAATACAAAAGGTCATAGCACATGCTAGTATAATAGGAAATGAAATAGCCAATCAATTAGCAAATGACATACCCACCTTAGATAAACCCACTCCCACTCCCACACCCCATATGCGCATAGCACATACCACACCACCATATTGCCTGAATGGAACACCAATTGGGGCACACAATGGAGCTATCTGTAATTTGCAAACATACATGCACAAAGAAAACCATGAAATATAATTAGAATTAGCCAAAGCCAAAACTCCCTATGTTGATAAATGGGTGTCTAATGACCAAATCATTCACAAGTGCTCACATCACTTTTGGAAAGCCTTGGGTATCTCGACACACAAATAATACAAAATAAAAATAAAAATAAAAATGGTACGCCCAATACATGGGCAACCATCAAAAAAACATCTTTGTCCAATCACCCCAACCCAAATTGCACACTATGCCTCCAACGATACAATAGACCCATGGCCGCACTTACTATTCACATGCTCAAACCAACATATATACCGTAACACCATAGCAGGTTCGCCACCTGGCGAACGAATATTTAATTTTTTTGAAAAAATAAGGTTCGCCTCTCAAAAACTGAATTTCTCAATTTTCGTTTTTTAGCAAAAAATAAGTAAAAATGATCCTAAATAGCTTAGAAATAGCAAAATATTTCAAAAACTAATTTATTCTATTTTCGTTTTTGTGTCTTCAGAATTTTCTAATTTTTACGTTTTTTATTTTTAGAATTATTTTAGGACGAACCTGCTATGGTACTACGGTAATGGCTTTGCATAGCCTACCACAATAATGAAGTCCACCAATAGCACACACACTCCAATCCAACAAATACACAAATTTCTACACTCTAATCAATGCGGGAAACCAAAATTTTGGACCACAAGACATAACCCCAACCCCCCAAACATCATACAATTCAAAAAAATCACCTACTACCACTATAAATTCCCCAATATGGCAACCAAAGAAAAATACAACAGATACAATCCACTCATATAAGTACTTAGAATTGCATGTTAGAAAGTCAACCCCCCCTTACTACTACTATATGCATAAGAGGATCCATCTACGAGCACTCGATCCAAGAATTAGAACGCCTCAAAATACCAACAAACGAGTTCAAAAAGCTATTAAAACATATACATCAAATAGCCATCGCACACAACCTAATCTATCTGTCAAACATTCCACAACTCTAGAACATGTGCCAAATCCTAGATTTTTGGAAAGGTAGCCACACCATCCTCCTCCATAAAACAAAAGGATCACACACTATTACCCATCTCCCTAGCAAACACTCTCTATAAATTATTCACTAGCATAACCACCACCCTCCAAGAACAACATGGTGAAACATACCGAATCCTTAACGATAGTCAATAAGGGTTATGGGTCAAACGCAATACCATCTGCCAAATCCAAATGCTCAATGTTGCCATTGAGGATGCCAAACTTGTCCACCAAGACTTGTACATTCTCCACATACGTTAGGAATGCCTTTGGCTTCACTAACCATCTTCGCCTCCTTGCCATCATGGAAGATCAAGGCTACCTTGTTAACACCGTTAGCCTCATTGGAAACATTATACCAATGCCTCCATCACCTTCGTTGGGCCCTACTTTAGACAAACTCGACACGTCCCATCTCTAGAGGCATCATCCAAGGTGATTCCTTTAGCATGTAACTCTTCCTAATATATCTTGAGCCCCTATTATGTTGGCTAGAATGGGACATCTATGGCTACCACCACAATACCTCCAATACAAAAACCAACTCTATAGCCTATGTCGACGACCTAGCCATCCTATCACAACACCTCCCCAACCTACAAGCTCAACCTTTCAAGCTCAAGAGATTCGACAACTAGATAGGAATGAAACTCAAAATACCCAAATGCCCCCCCCCCTTAAATTAAGCTCCAAGATTGTAACCTCGCCTACAAAAATTAGACATTTGTTGCCCTCTCCGATTATGAATCGTATACCTACTTATGAATACAACTTGTTCCTTCTTTTAAATGGTCCATCCAACCTCCTTACTCAATCCCCCCCACCATTTGCCAAACATTGCATACGGTCAACATTGTCATCATGCTCGGCACATAATTCACCTTATGCATTACACCACTCTCCATACCCCGCATCAAAAAACTCGACCAAACTATTGTCCAATTAGTCAAAGATATGTAACTCCCCCCAACGCCATTGTCCAAACCCCATGTAACCTCTTCCGAACCATGTTCTCTCCTTCCTCCCTGCATATACTCGAGTGTTTGCCTCTCAACTATGCGGCACTCTTAACAACAACAACCACCTCATAATCATATATACCATATTTATATGCCACCTCGCTAGTAAGTTTGGCGGATTACGCACCTTCCCCAAACTCACACCACTAGCCTGCCTCCACTCCCCTATCACACGGTCCTTCCAAAATGATGCATGCTCTAAATGCACGCTCAAAGACAACCATCAATGACTTCCCATACCAATCTTCACCCTTCGAACATCTTTGGAACAATCACATTTCCACGACATGTTTAGATGAAACAAAACAACTCTCCCATCCCAAACTCCTCACCATCCTACTTAATTAGCAACCCACTACCATCCAAAACATCGTTGAATCCATTGGCACTTGCATCCTCATGCCCAAAACTTTCAACACCGCTATTCACAAAATGCACAAAACTCAATTAACAAACCCTTGCCCACCCAAAAGCTCTTATGTTACACCCACCATTGTTGCACCTCTCAATGCACACCCCATGCATACGTGGTCACAATAATAACACCCTCTTCCCAAACTATCAACCCACCCACAACCCCCCCGCCATTGCCACCTCTCCAAACCTCCACGCCCAACACACCCACCGACACTCGACCCCACACATCCACTCCAACTGCCCAAAACTCTCAAGCCATCCTCACATGCCTACCAAATACAAACCATTTGTGGGGTCCGCATAGAATACAAACCAGACTCCAACCGCATCACCAAATCTAAACACAAATACCTCTGCCATTCGCAAGGGTGCCTTGACTTCAAGGTCACCTAGGAACCCGAAGAAACGTCTTTGGGAACCATGAAGATTGTGAGCCTGCACATAATGAACACCTCCTCATACAATATATACCCACACTACACATACACACATCCAAAAGATACACCCAAAACACTACCTCCAATCACAAACACAAGACCTCCGCTATATTGAGAACCTATACACCTACCTAATATCCACATTACAACCATGGAATACAACCCATACACATACATCTACATCACCATCTGTATCCTCCTTCTGCATGATTTCACGATATTATGGCCCCACCCTCTTCGAATTCTTGATACCATGCATCCAATGGCGAACAATACCTTGACCCCCCCCCCTCATTCATACCATCCACCCCTTCCAAAAGACTTTGTGACCAAACTTTTTGGGCTCATCCAACGATACCTCCTAGACCTAACACACCCCCCCCACCACCACCACCACAATTGAATGTACCTTTCACAACTACCACTCCCTCCACACACAAGATGCAATCTTCAACAGACAAAACAACACATACTCTATCCAACGGTGAGGATAAGGTCTCACCAATTTGCCCAACTCCCAAACAATTGTCGAAGCCCTCCATTGGGCATGCATGGTGGCACGCACCGGCCTTGAAGCCCTCACCATACTCATCCTCCCCTACAAAGATTGGTACTACAAATGCCACCCACTCATAGGTCCGCACACAAACACTCAGGTATTAACCCACCTCGACCCCCACATATGCACGTGCTCACTCCAAGCCGGATCCCCAACTTATCACGCTCGGACAGAGCCAATAATCATTCCTCGCCCAAATCACACAAACATTCAAACTAAGATTTGGCCAATACATGAATAACCAAAGAAAACACACCATTTGGCCCGCTAAGTTCCCATCCCCCCTGCCACCTCTGCCTCGTTCACGTGGCTGACACATGCCTCCACCTCCTCTCCATGTGCATTAACCCCACTATCAATAACATTCGCACCGCCTGACACAAGAAAACAATATGGCAAATCCATAAACTCTTCCTCTCACACTCCAAGACACGAGACACCATCTTCACAAGCGCCGGAACACACCTAGGCACCCCCCCCAAAGCTCTACCCATCTATATGCATGACCATGCCATTGCCTTGCTCGACTAAGATCGGATATCTTCGTCATCAATGCCACCTCTAACCAAAGTTACCCCATCCCCTTTATCATGCCCACCCATGCATGCATACAACAAATCTATTTCATAGCCATCAAATACCTCATGCTCCTCATGCTAAACAAATGAAGACTTGAGAACCACCAAACACCATCATTCCAAACTAAATCACACACGCGCGCACACACACACACACAATACACACACATAATAAAACCCTGAGACCATATACTACCGCAAACTGCCCAAACCAACTCACTTAGCTAGGTTTTGGGGATAGCCACCGACATAAAAGGATTGAACACAATAGACATTGACACCAACAAAGACAACATGCCAACGTAACAACCACCCTCGAGGTACCCATATTAACACAAATCTCTAATATACAATTGGCCGCAACCAATAGTGGGCCCTCCTTTGTCCACGATTACCAAAGACCACCTCTAATAGGTAGCAATTGTCCCATAGCCCTGCTCTGTAAACTTGCTACGGGTTCACATATGAGCTTGTGGCTATGCTCAAGGTGCAGTGTCCCTCATCCATGCCAAAATCCTCTCTCTCTCTCTCTCTCTCGCACCTAATATTAAACAAAGTAAAATTGGACGACTAACAAGCCCCCGTGGACTGTTATAGGAGGACAACCCCTCTAATTGAGCATGCTACTCAAAGGAGCCCACCTCCGAAAGCAACGAAGTAACCTTATCTTAAAGCTTGACAACACATGTTCAAGGTAAGGAAGAGCGGGTTCCCATTCACGTCGGCATAAACCAAAATGCCAATGTTATTTTATTATTAATATTTAATATATATTTTAGACAATAAAGTACGTGTGTTTGTTTTGGGGCTTAGCCGACGATGTACATGGTAATTTGGCATGTCAAGATGTTAGATTATGCTTTTGATTGTATGGATAAGCATTAACCTTAGTGAGTTCCATCACATATTAAACTTGTTAGTAGCTCTTAAATTCAATTGCATGGCAACTTTAGGCTAGTATTAGTCAAATTATCATGAGTTTTATTACGTACCATTATTCCTACCTAGGCTACTAATTCCCTTGTATGAAATTATGGTTATAAAATATGCTCTAAATTGTTCTTGGCATGACTCAACTGTGTGTTTGAGATATTATCACTTGTCGTATGAGATAGATAAATAGCAATGCCAACTTCACGAGGAAGCAAACATGAACAAAGAGTCTCTTTGCCCTACTTGCTTTACAAAGTAGAACATACACAATGTTGTTATTGGAGTTATAAAACGATTCTCTTGATAGTTGGGATTCTAAGTGTTTGTGGGAAGCAAGGTTGCACGGTCATTCCACCCACAAAGACCACATGGTTTTTTAAAAATTGTATTGCCATCGCAATAATACTAGTGAGTGTGAGACAACCCTCTAAACTCCCCCCCCTCCTCACCTTCAAGAATTTAGGATCAAAAGACCATATGTATTATATAATAGATGTCAAATTCCAAGGAGCAAACATGAATGGAGAGCCCCTTCGCATACATGGTACTTGTGATACAATTTTTTGGATAGAATAGGTTAATTTTTTAATTTTGATGAAGTTCAGGTTCAAAATTAAAGTTAGAACTTTGAAACAATGAAAAAAATAGGTAATTAGTGACTATTTAGTGGAAGTGAAGTGAAAGTGGTTCTTTCCAACTCATTGACCACAGTCCAGAGCGGGAGAGTCATCTGAGAGAGACAATAGACATGTGATTAATTGATAAGGACTTAGGAATCTGGCTATGGATGGGTGCATCGATTGAAAGGACATTTTTTCCAAGGACCATGGTCGTGGGTGGGGCCATTGTCAGGGAGAAGTGGAGATGATTAAGGAATCCCTCTTGGGAAGAGAGTGGAAGGTGTATGGTCAATTGGACAAGGCCAAAATCTGAATCATAAGTTAATCGGGTGTGAAGCCCTTATTTTGCATGATTTTATCATTGAGTAATGTTTGAATGTGAATGATGGTTTTATGAAAATTTGAGAAGTCCGTTGTCTTTTTTTTGAGGAAGTCAATTGAACTGTAAAGTTGAGAATCTACAATTTGTTAGTATCTCAGTGAAGTTTATGGTCATTCTTGAGGTCATTGTCATTGGGTGTGAAACCATGGGACTGAGTAAACAAATATTGAGCGTCAATTGGTAATGGCCATAGACTAAATATCTTGTGTGCGAATTGTTGTAGTGGATAAGGACTATTGTCCGGACAAAGACGACAACATGTGCCATTTTTCCTTGTAAAATTGAGTAACCGTACATTGAATGAATATATTATGGCTTGATATTGTAGCCACCGGCCTAACTGAAAGTATTAAACTGATAAAGTGCAAGTGTTGATAGCGACCATAGTATGAGTGATTATTTGGTCTCCATTGGGGTGGTGTTTTGTGAATAGACTCACCTAAGTCACTTGTGGACAATGTAGACACAATGTGCAAGACCATAGTCTTATGAGATACTCATGTGCATAGTAATCATTCGTGTTGATCATTTTTTAATAAAGTGAGAAACTTGGAAGACTCTCTCAGGGTAAGCCATAAATTCTATCCCAACAAGAGGTAGAGTTGCAGAATGACATTCCCCCACAATGTGAAGGGGTATGAGAATTTATCTCGTAACATGTGAGAAGCTCCATGACTAGAAGAATGACAATGGTCATAGTAGGCACATGGGTGTGGAATTTGCGGAGTATGCCAAGACCATAGTCAAGCGAGTGCACATTGTTAGTGATGCAATTATGAACAATGAAGCAATGAATTCTTGAGAAGAGAATGGTCTTACGAAGAAAGTCCAAATTATGAGAGGGACCATAGCCTACGACGAGGACGATAATTTAAGAAGGATGAAGCGTTTGAGACGGGGAGGTGAACCAAGCTAGGGAGGGAACCAAGAGATATCCCATATCGTTTGGTAGGAAGCCCAAAAGCCAACATATAAGGGAAGGAGGTCAGGTTAGTCTTCAAGAAGTAGACGCTTACTTGTTACTAAAGATTATGGCTTGCATTACACTATGAGACTTGCTACTTGTGATTGGATATTGGATATTGGTTACTTCACATTTGGCCCAAATATGTTACATATAGATGGGCCACATATTCATGTTATAGCTTCGGTAGTTGGTGGAGAAGACTACTTTAGGAAGTATTTTCATTCAACAATTTTATAGAAAATTGTCAGACCAAATTGTATGATCCAGGATTATGAGTTTGGATGGATAGGAAATCTTCATGATTTGGTTGTTTTTCATGTTACAATATTTGAACGTGCATGCATAGAAGGTAAATTTCAGGCATATAAACTCATATGAGACGTTGCATATCCGGTGAGGCTTTGGATATACTATCTATTTAATTAAGGTGGAAAGACTGTATTATTCATGAAGGAGACAAATTGGAATTTTATTAAGTCTTCAACCAAAATATGTGTGAAAAAAATATTTGGGATTTTGAAGGACGGATGGAGGATGATAATGAAGTGATCCGAAATATCTTTGAGGAAAATGTTTGATATTATAGCAACTTGCATAATAATACACAACTTATGTATTATAAACAACGAAGGGATTGAAGATGAATGGATTGTTGAAGAAAAAAAATAGCTAGAAGAAATAGTGAGGAAAAAATACAAGAGGGCAATAAACTGCAAGGAGAAAAAATTGGACTTCATGAAGTGAAAAGAATAATTCTAGCTAAAGAAGATGCTCAAATTGCAGATGAAGTAAATGAAATGAAAACATCTTTTTTTTGTTGAAAGAAAACAAGAAGGCAAATGACCTTCTCTGCCGAAGGTTTGTAATAGTACAAACTACAAAATAAATCCAGAATATAAAAAACAGACAACAACAATGGGACACATACAACAAAAGAATAACTAGAATTTATCTAGAAGAGTAGCAAAGAATTTATTCATGTTTTTCAGAAAATTTGTGGATTCTTGTAATGATGCAAGAAAAGCTCTAGAATTACCAACAACTTGTTCTAATAAAATTTCAATCTTATTTTGATTTTTTTCCACTTGTATTCTAGCAAGTGATGTTGTACCAATTAGTGATATAGCTATAGTTGCTTGACATGAAATATGTGTAGATGGAATAACATCTTCTTTCCATGATTTTATAGTACTTGCAAAAATCTAGATGTGCACACTTACCATGTTGCCATGACATTCATTCATTTTTTGAAACCACCTACATTTTTGTTTTCTGTATGTTCCTAAAATTTTATTAATCCTCTAGTCAATCCTATATTATTTGAGAATAAATTTGTATTGTTTCTACATGACAATCAAGAAACGGTTGAAACCTTTGATCGTAATCACTAATCGAATATGTAGTTTGATTCAAGAATTAACACTTGTGGGAAAAAAAACAGAATAAAAATCCAACAAGCAAGAATGGACTGTAAAAAAATTACAATATAAAAAAATATTTTAAACAAAAGTTAAAATACATGCGAGCAATTTAAATAGATAGGGATGGAAATATAGGAATATGTCATGCACCTCTCCATGATGAGTGCATGCATCACCATGGGCACAAGGGGGACCCCAAAGTGATACCCGAGATTTGTGACACTATAGGTTAGACGGCCCAAGTGATCCTAGTGTGGGTGAGGGCCCCGGACGTTGAGAACGCCTCCCATCCACGGAGACTAGGAATCACGAGGATAAGGCCATGTGCATTGGGTAGCTTATGATGTCCGAATTCCAAAATGTTCAAGAATTCCCCAATTGGAGGTGTGAACTAGGAGTTGTGGCAATTTGAATGGGCCCTGTCTAGGGACAACGCCCAACATCAAGGGGGCGTTGTGGTGGGACAACAGTGATCCGAGAGTGGCACCCAAAACTGTTGAGGTTTGGACAATCATAACTCATGCAATACCTATCCAAATGAGACAAGTGAGGAGTTTATCGCAATCTATGCAAATAGTAGATGTCGATGGATTGGTTGCTCAATAGAATCAAAGATTGGACGACGAAGTTATGGAGGTTTGAAGTTGTTTGGGGAGGGGGCTCCAGCCCCAAAGGCTAAGGGAAAACGTCTACATGACCCCAACTCTTAAGGAAAAATTTACTTGACATTGAAATAGGGGCCCTGCGCGGAGTCCTAGAGGCTTATATGGGGAGGCGGCTCTGTCCGTTGCAGAACATCGCGACCTTCACGGACATTAACCCAATGTGGGAGTGAAGTTGTCAAGTATGCTTTGGGCTATTATAGTGTTGCTTCGGCAATTCTATAATCAACTCAAGATTGGACATGAATGGAAGTCCTCACCTAATTATTGGCTACTTACTAAGGGGAGAGTCCCGAATGCATGTGTAGGAGAGTTTGGTAACCAAGCTATGGGCTCGGAGGTTGGTATGAGGAACTAACCATGCGCGTGTGGGATGTGTAAGGCTAGCACTCGTGACACTTGCTAGAGTTGCAAAACAATGAAAATAAATTAAGGCGAGCTAACAAGAGTCGCGACAGACGGGTTGGTGGTTAGCGGGAAGAGTTGGAAAAAATTTAAACAAAAAAGAGGCAGGTTCAAACCCTCTCGTGCACGAGAATAGTTGAATATAATAAACAAACTTCTAAGCTTCCGCGGCAACGGCCAATGTTGTTTTGAAGGAAGAAGGAGATATGGGCTTATGACTAAGGTTGAGGCCTTTTACGGCTTTATCACACATCCGCATTCAACCTCATGCAACCTTACATTTTGATAAAAAAATATTGACGTATTAATTTTTTTACTAATGTTTAAATAAAATTACCTTGTTTATTTGTTGTTTTAGCAAATTCCTCATCCATCTCGTCTCGAATAGCAATTAGGTAATGCATTTCAAAATCTGTCCACTTCATTCTTGCTATGTGTGTTTTCTTG
This sequence comes from Polytrichum formosum, assembly GCA_964035585.1. Taxonomy (NCBI): domain Eukaryota; kingdom Viridiplantae; phylum Streptophyta; class Polytrichopsida; order Polytrichales; family Polytrichaceae; genus Polytrichum; species Polytrichum formosum. The sequence continues at coordinate 15,251,077 of OZ037935.1, read as the reverse complement.
GGTTTTAATTCTTTAAAAAAAAATTAGATTCGCCAACCTCAATCACATCTTTCTTAGTTTTCTTCATTTTTTCGCGTCCTCTTTTGTTATTCGCCCTCTCTTCTTTCTAGCTAGTTGTTTCTTTTGCTGTTGTTGCCATTTCTTTATTTTTTTTAAAGATTTCAATGCCATGATGACTCTCTAGTTGTTCTCCTTACACAAATTATACATGGGTGTAATTGGAGGAGGATGAAATGCACTGGAAGGATATGGGAATAGACTAAGACAATGCAATATTGGAGAAATTAATGTTTGATTGCTTTTGAAAATCAGAATTGTTATTTCTTGCATCCATTGTGAATTTTGTGACCACTTATCTTGCGACTCTCTACGCGATTCCTTGTCAACAATATATCCTTCCATGTTTTGAAAATAAACTTCACACATCACTACCCAAACTAGGCCATAACAAGGATGCAAGAGAAACAAGAGAATATTGCAAACAACAACATTTTTTTAAAACTGTAGTTTCAAAATATGATGTTAGTATGTAATAAAAGGGAGCCACTATTGTATCTACAACCCCAAAAAAATTCATAAACATATTGTAATGACAATTCTCTACCATGGGCCCCTACATTTTTCTACCAAACCACTTGTTTTGTCACTTTCACCGTAAAATTTATTTGTCGTGTAAATAACGATCACATGTCACTGCAGCTCGAGTACCAACCACCACTAACAAATAACACTAAAATATAGCAAAGACACATATAAACAACACACCTCCACACTGTCACGATATGCGGCGTCGGCGGCCACACCTTATCCATGGAGTTTCATCCATTTAGATTTGGATGGATGAATCCTAGGAGTTGGAGAGATGCTCCTAAGTGAGGAGCCTCCTCCTTGGCTTGGCATTCTTGCCAAGTCAAGCCTTGTGAGTGAGTGTGTAGAGAGAACTTGTGTGAGGTGAAGATTGCATGTTTTTGCAATAAAATCTTGAGTTCTTCTCCCCTTACTTACACTCTTAGATTCTCCCGGAAAGATAACTTGATTTGTTGTGTGCATTTGAAGAGAGAACTAGAGCTCTTACTAGTGTTTGACTCTCTTTCTTCTCACTTGGCAAAAATGCTTCATTTTTTTTCTTCATTCTTGAGATATAACACGCAAGGGAGGGTGTGAGGACGAGGAGTGACGAAGTTGCGGAGTGTCGGAGAGAAGAACACCGCAGATTTGCGGAGCAATAAGAAGAAGAATGCTTGCTTGTGAATGACACATTAAGGTGAATCGTGGTTAGAATTCATTGAATTTTTTACGGAATTTCCAATCATTTGTTCGCATTTAAGCTTCAATTTGCGTCATTGAACTTTGGAAGAACACTGTTGATTCCAACTCAAGTACAAATTCATTCACAATTTTTTTTTAAAAAGGAGGAGGAAAGGAGGAGCCGACTATGGGGGCCGAAGCCCCTGGTTGGCTCCGGCAGCTCCTAGCTGTGGTGGCCGCCCACGGCACGCAGCGTCAGCCCCTCCCCCGGCCTCCTTCCCCCTTCTCCCCCCTTCCTCCTTCCCCCTTCCTTCTCACTTGGCAAGAATGCCAAGCCAAGGAGGAGGCTCCTCATCTAGGAGCATCTCTCCAACTCCTAGGATTCATCCATCCAAATCTAAATGAACGAAACCCCACGGATAAGGTGTGGCCGCCGACGCTGCATACCGTGACATGTTGAACCATGTCAGTGGATTATGTAGGCCTTAAAATATGTCTTTAGGGACCTCGACCTTCATGATCACTCTGACATTTTTTCATTGGTGTAAACCGAAGTGGTCCCGGGATGAACTCAACAACCAATCACAAATTTTATAAGGCCTTGGAATGACTTCATGGTCCATGGTATAAAGATGCCCTTAATAAAAAGTTGTATGCAATTATCATACAAAAATTGACTTGCCACTCGTTGCTTCCTCAAAATGGTAGGAATTTCCTCCTTTAGGGTTGGGTAATTGGAGAGGGTAGTACAAATTTTTGTAGCTCCGGTAAAACACAAACAAGAGCTTACACAATTTTTGTACTTCTTTTAAAGCACCCCGGTCGGTGTAAACCACTCATATAAGGAACATCGAGAAAGCTTATCATAAATACTAGGTGCCGAAGCTTATTTATTTTTATTTTAAATAATTATTTGGCAAAATGCCGCCGAATCTGCCCCTCACCTACAGTTGGCTCCTCGAGCTCTCATACTAAACTTAGCCATCTCACTTACCCACTCAAAAAATGCAACGTGAGGTGCGGACCGCAACGTAACACCAATGATCACTCGACTCACCTTTGCAGTAGCAACAGTTGAGGCGCACCTCACACGAGTTGATTACTATTGCTGATGCAATACGAATGCCCTAAGATAAGTTAGACCAACCTTACTATCTCTAGATCTTTCTTCTGCCATCACTAATAATGATAAAAAATCATCCAGTGATATGATTTTCATCCACCCACTATGTTCATCCTTAAGCACCATTGTCGAAAACCAAAAGTGATGACATAGCCTGTGCCCTAAGGGACAGAGGCTCAGAGCCAACAAAGACCATAACAATCGTCACCATCTCCCCCAAACAACTAAATCGGGCAGATTGAAACAGCTATATTATAGTATAGATGTATAGCGTAGCTATCTAGCAAAACCTGACCCAAACCACTGGCATAAACCCAAGTTAGGAAGCTGCCCTCTAAATTTACAGTGCCATGTGGAGGCTCTTATAACGGTGATGGATGGAGGTACTAAGCCCCCATGCTCTGTGGAAGGAGGTAAGCCAGGTTCAGTCGTTTAGTCCTCTGAAGCAACAACAAGCAGCAAAGCCTCATCGCAGCAATTGTCCACCGTCTCCCGCAAACAATCACAAATCGCATGCCGATCGGCAGATCAGAAGAAACAGCGATCGATCAGAGGAAGGAAAGAAAGGAAAGAAAGGAAAAGAAAAAAGATCCTTGCGCAAAGGATGCACCAGGGGAGGAAGCATCGAAGTACCAATAGACACGAGAGGATAAGTTCGCAGCAGAGTTGGCGATGGTCATCATCGCTATCGCCAAGGATGGCCATCAACGCCCTCATCACTGTCTGCTGCTCGCTCCTTCTAGTGATTCACTTCCTGTGGCGCCCCGTGGGGTTGCCTGCTGGCCTGCCAGGAAGGACCGGGACGCTATTGTGGCCTCCCAGGGGTTTCGTCGCTCTCCGAGACGGCTCTCTTAGTAAGTGCTCCGCTGATGTGTGTTTCCCTTTATCGTGGTCCAATTTGTGTTTTGAAATTAAATTTTCGGCCTCCCACGGTCTCCTCTCATGTGGTAGCAAGTTGATTTTGGACTTCGGGTTTAGGGTTTAGGGTTTTGATGTGTTTTGAGAATTTTATGATTGCTTGGTGGAGATTGAAGCCGTTTACGATTTCACATGGTTTAGGAGAGGTTGAGAAACCGGTGGGGGAAGCAGTGATTTTAAAGAAGTTCAATAGTACATTGGCAGTTTCGCATGGAATTTTAATTTGGTGGAATTCGCAGGTTTTTCCACTTCCTCTCTTGGTATATCCCCTCAACTCATTGTCTGTGAAAATCATGATACAAAGTCAATTTTCTTCTTAGGACAGTGTGAGGAAAATGGCAATGTGACCTCTTCATCGGATTAGCCTAGGACGAGAATATACGGAATAAATTAAGCAAGCTTCACTGAGCGTATTCCCTTCATAAAGTCCTCAAGAAATTACGATTCCATCAGAAATACACAGAATTCACACAAACTCTCCGGAGAAAAACATGTTCACATTCTGTATTGAAGTCAGTATAGATATCAATCACATCCGCTTGAATCCTAATTTTTGTGAGCGCGGATAGAATTACCACTGTATCAATTGGTGGTGCATACATTAACTAGAACTCAATGAATTCCTCAGTTCTACTAAATTAAGTTACATTCCCTGTGTGTTCCTGGTGTCTTCTCGTACATTAGGTTGTAAGTACATTTAGGAGGCGGCCTCCTTTTAGAATGCACAGAAAAGGAGTATCAACAGGAACGAGTGAAAATTGTAATGAGTTCTTCTTCACATGCAGAGTGCAAGGGTCTATGATTCCTCTTTACAGAATCTTAAGTTGACCCCAGATTGTAGTAATTATCAGAGGCAATTTTGTCGTTGCTGTCAAAGCTTCTCCCTGTTTTGTCTTTGTAGATAATAAGTGCTCAAGGACTCGATGAAGGCTCCAGAAATGCAGAGAACAGACAGGATAGAAAAACTCTATGTTCATAAGCTACATGGAAGAGCAAGAATGAATCTGTAGGCAAAAATTTGGCAAGGGTAGGGAGTGATTGTAAGAAAATTGGGAATTTCATGCTTTGAATGGATGACAGATCCAGAGAACAGGACAAAAGGTAGGAAATTCTTGACTTTTTGGCCATGACAGAATTGTTTTGCTGTGGGTTTAAGCAAGGTCTTTCTTTATACGATTGCAGTGCCGCAGCTGGGCTTTGGAACTGCAGGATTGGGCCCAATGACTGAACAAGCTACTATCTGGGCATTGAAGGCGGGTTACAGGTAGCTTCTCATCACAAATTTCCGAACTCATAATTAATATGTTAAAGACAATCACGTATTGAAATTACTTCATTTGCTATCATTTAATTTTGTGCTATTTGCATAAATATTTTATTGTCATATATCATGTGTCACATTATACGACTACCTATGTAAGAATGTATAATAAAACAATCATGACATGCACCACTAGAAGTTTTTTTGATGTAAATATTATCAATTAATCACATTTGGAAGTTTGTGATGCTCCTTGCTTCAAAACATGTGTGATCTCTTTGTCTGTGAACTTGTAGTTGTCCAACTTGCAGGATTCTTACAATCACTAAGGCAAGTGAAGCATCATGTGTAGTGATGAAAGTGTTTTGATTAGTTAGTATCTGTCTTCTTCATTTGTCGTGCTTGTGAAAATACATATACTTATAATTTCAAAGCTCATGTTTGCAGGTTAATTGATTCAGCGCAAGCTACAGAGTGGTACAATGAAAAAGCTGTGGGTAGAGCAATACGCACCTTGAGCATGCGCAGAGATGAATTATTCCTTGTTTCGAAGGTCTTGTGAGACTTACCCTGATGAGAAGTCTCTTTGTGCTCCCTGTTTATGGTAATGCTGAATGCTTATGTTTATGTCTATGTATATGCTTATGCTTACGTTTATGTTCTGAAGCTCAGTTCACCTTTGTCTCTTCTTACAGGCCATAGATACCTGTTGTATTTCTTTGACTTGTTTTATCTGTCTAGTCTGGGCTACTATTGGTTGTGGTTTATAGTGCACATTAATCTCTGTTATCCTTCATATCTGGGAGTTGTGGGTGGACTCTCGTTTATCCATTTGAATCTCCAGGAAATTGACAATAGGATGTGTAGGTGTTGAGATAACAGCTGCATCCAAGGAATTTGGGATATGAGTCAACAAAGACGAAATTTAGCAGCTCTTTAGAAGACTTGGGCACATCATATGTTGACCTCTTTTTGCTTCACTACCCCCGCTGCTTTCCAGCCATTTGTGGGGACTTCACACCTGCTGGATCATGGCAAGAAAGGTGCGATCAATCCTGTTTCATTGCTTGAGAACCTTGTGCTTGTGTTATTTGACTATATATAGCATCTGGTGGTGCACCTTTTGTGCACTTGGCTGATAACACAAAAATAATTATACTTGGATACACTTTCTGCTCAAAATCTGTTAACTATTCTAGGCTCAATAGTCAATATAATTGGGTGACCGTATATGATCAAATACTATGAAATATAATCTTCACTTTGACAATGCATAAGATATTCACATGAGCTCCAAAAATTATGAGGAAAATGGCTATGGGTACAATTTGGATTTTCTCATCATCTTGCACTAATTGCATGTTTCAAATCCTATGAGCAGTGGGTACAGAGCTAAAAGTGTCCATTTGAGGCCCGCACCTTAATAACTGCACCAGATGCACAGATGGGTTGCTTCTCATTCTTGTGAACCCATATTGTTGATTTAGATGTCCACACAGAGTGAATTGTACATACTGGAACAGCACTATGTAATACCTAAGATTGACCTAATTTATTATATGTTGGATCACCTTGTGCATTGGCAGCTGGAAGGCTTTGGAAGACTTGCATGATGAGCTTAAAATCAAAGCAATTGGTGTAAGTCTCAATGCTTTTAACCTTTTGTGATGTGGTCTTTCAGCTCAATCATTTGTGTCTATGGCGTACTGTGAACTTTGTTGTCTCCAAAAGACTTGTAGGTGTTATTTGTTTCTGTTATGGAGTAAGAATTTTTCCAGGACAAGCATCGAGTATGTGTTTAGGAAGCCTTTAAGAACACTGTTTAGAATAATTGATTCAAGAGAACTTTTGGAATGTTTCAGGTTAGCAATTTTGACAAAGAGGAGCTAAAAGAGCTTGTTGCTTTTGCAAGAATTAAACCTCTTGTTGTACAACGGTAACTCATCATTCATTGCAGGAATCCCTCTTGCACCCCATGCACGCAAGGAATCAAATATTTTGATTGCTCTTTGTTCTTTGGTTATAGATTTCCCAAAGCCTGCAGGTTGCAGCCATTTTAGTGGTATTCTTCTTCTGATCTCCATTTTATAACAATGTCAGGGCTATGTCAAGTGGTGCTTCAATTTGCAGGGTTTCATAGTGGTTGCAATTTCTGTTTTTTATAGTTTGAGCATCTTAAATACAACATATCCTCACTCTGCCTTTGCATTTCTCCACTAGCCACTAAGCATTATTTGGATTTAGGCGATTTCAATTCTGCTCAAGTAAGTATCTTGTAATACCATTCTTTTCTGTGGTTGCTGCCAGGAACTCTGATCCCTTCAGTTCCGACCTGAAAGTGCAGGTATAACTTGCCTATTTTACATTCTAGATATGTGTTTGTCATATATCAGACCATGCAGAGGTAGTGGAACTCTGTTATGTTAATTTTATACTTGAGTCTTTACCTAGCCTTTGTGAGAAGTTAGATTACATTGATTGAAGTACAAAAGAGCTTATGCTTTGAGCAGGAATTTTGTCATCAAGAAGGAATTCAATACATGGGGTACAGCACTCTTGGCAGTCAGTGGCTCATGCGAGGAGTCTCTACAAACCCGGTATTGTTTGATGCTTTTGATAAATCAGGTTCAAAACTTTCAGGATTAAGCCACATGTCGAATGCCTTAAATTTATCGAAAACTCTCCTTGACTTTGGCATATCTCAGATGCATCTGAGAAGTCCTGTTTTCATCTTGAGGTGTTGTCTATATTTCTATGTAATGACTGACTAAGATCGAGGAACAATATGTGCACATTTACTGTATTATGTGATTAATAGTGGTATAGAATAATGTAGAGAGGGGTGCAGCATTTCTGAAAGTCACTTAGCAATGTGCAAATCCTCCTTTACTTAGTGGGGTTTTGGTTATGCTGCTACACTTTAAGTGCTTCAACCGTTTTTGTGTGTACAGGTGTTGAAGCATCCTACAATCCAAAGGGTATCTGTTGCTCAAAATTGCACATGTGCCCAGGTAGAGCTTCCACTCTTGTATAGTATATTATCAAGTTTTGGGTGAAAATTGTCAGAATCCATGATGGTAATTATAGTTCAAAACTACACATTGAAGTTCAGCTTGCTGGGAGGCAATTGCTCAACTAATGCTCATTTTCCCTCAACCACTGTTGTCATCATGTTCTTCCTACATTTGCTCAACCTGCAATTTCAACCAGGACTTTTGCAGAAAAAATCCTCCATAATAGCAAACCAGTTAACTTGGATCATGGCTGGAAGTATCACAGTAAATGAAATAATACAAGCCTTGTTTCAATTCTTTTGTAGGTGGTCCTGAGTTGGGCACTACAAAAGCACCAAGTTGTTGTACCAAGATCAAGTAAACACGCCCATATAGTTGAGAACCTCAATGCTCAAAACTGTTATCTTCCAGATATTCAAGTTAAAGAGATAGATGCTCTAGATGGCCATGTTCCTCAACAGCAGTGATGGTAATTGAGGACACATGCACCTGCTGGCTTCTGTGATACTCAAAATTTTTTAGACCTAGCGTAGGTTGCAGCTGGTTCCATGTTTGTGGCCACATGGGACAGGAAATCATAGCAGCAAAGTTTCACCTTATACACCAGACACAGTGTCAATCCAGGTATGTACGACATTACAATTTTGTATATAAATCAGCTAAGAGAAGTTCAAAATTCAACAGTTGTCACTCACAACATTCAATTTGCTAGGCAAAAGTGCAGATGTACATCATTTTTGGAATGCTCACTTTAGTTGCTCAGGCACCACCTTTTGTTGATCTGGCTGGCCAACATGGGGAATAATCAACCAGCTGCATTAATGTGTGGCCACGTAGATGTATATGCCCTCTTTTTAAATTTGTAGCTAACGTCGTCTCAGCAAAAGAGTTCTGAGATCTAATTGTTTTCAACATGGTTGGAGCTGTTTCTGATCACAGAGCATTCACTCAACCTGGTCCGTATTCACCAACAACTTCGATTTCATTTGCTCCCTTGACTGTAGTCACAATCACTTGGTGAATATGCAGGTATTTTGACATGCGTAGGTTCATTTCATTAGAAAAACATTTGACTCTCCTGAGTGATAGCACAAGTTTTCTAGTCGCAGGAGAAGACATTCTTGATATGATTTTGCTTGTGAAGAGGTACCAATCTCAAGTGCCAGTCGTGATGACCATAGACCTAAATCCTATTTTGTAGAGTCTTGATTCAAAAGAGAGCCGAGAATATGGTAATCCTAACGTTCCCCTGCGAGATTATATTTTCTTTGCTATCTCCGTGGCATTGTACACAATCTGACATTATGTTCATGAAATGAAGGTGTTGATGTACACCGATGCATAAAGCCAAGTATTGAAAGTCAGTGTGCAAATGTGTAAGCAATATTGCAAGTGAAGAAGTGCAAGTAAAATTGGTGTAAGCCTGGATTCACCCTTAACCCTAATCCTGGGCAAAACAGTTTACACCCAGGTTGAAGGTTTGGGGTGTAGTGAAGAAGTGTAAGCAAGATAAGGGTCAGATTTTGTAAGGATGTGGCCTTCTGGAGAGCGAACTGTGGTTAGGTGAAGATCAAAGCACAAACACCATATAACACATGTTTAAAAGAGATTGGACTACATCTTCAAATTTTATCAACTACTCCACAATCAATAGTGAACACAATTGGGAGGACCTATGTATTTAGTTAAGGAATCAACAAACATGCACTTCCTATAATAATAAGTAAATTATGGGAAGTCTAATTTTCAATTTGATTTTTGTCAATGCTTTGTTGTAGATTTTCTTTGCATTAGAAGTTTTGTTGTGTAAACCCAATCGGAAGAAGTTGGAGAACATGAGAACAATTTGAATAACACCCACATATCTTAATGTATGTCGGCCTAATCATGTGGTCACTTTTCTTGATCTGACACCCATATTTGATTGGTATATAACAAGGCTAGCAGTGAGTAACAGACTCTACAAGACACATCTGATGATGAGATTAGGTATGTGCTCAAATATAGACACTATCATAGGTACAATAGTGAACACAGTTGGGAGTGCTTGTGTGATTGTCATTCAGGACCTTGCATTAACATGGTATGCATTCTTAATTACTAGGAGAGTTGTAGAGGACCTCACCTGTAGTGTTGGTTGCCCAATGCACATGTGTACATGTGAGTAATGAGCTTTTGAGGATTCCCCTTCGCGCGATCCTCCTCAATTTTGACAAGGCCTACAAAACAAATTAAATCAAACCACCATGAGGTGTAAGTAGAGATCCTTAGTAGCTGTCATGTAAAATCTTGTAACAAGAAGGTTGTAATTGCTTTGTAACTACATGCCAGTTATAAATAGCCATTGTGACTTGTAACTAGAGGGTTGTAATATTGTAACTGGAGGTTTTAACCAAAGGTTAAGTCATGGAAAGACATTTGTAGCATGAGCATTGTAATTTGCTAAATTTTTGGCTCATTCATTTAATGATTACTTTTGCAGACATACAAAATTGTGAACTTGTATGTTACTTGATTCCTTAACAAGTAGTATGTTACTTGAGTAGTGAAAACTAAGTATAAGTTCATGACCAACTCAGAAGTTGATTGATTGATGAAACACATTTACAACGTACCTTAATTAAAATCTTCTAATTAAATTCCTATCATCATACAAATCACCTGATTATTGGAGGTATTTAAAGATTTCTAAGTGTTGACAAAACAAAAATGAGATGGTTGCAACCATCTTCAATGCTGCAAGTTATACAACATCAAAAGATTACAAATTGTGAGAGACAAAATTTCAAGACAAATTTAGTTAAATCACAAACTCTTGTATTCAAAAACACTGGAGACAAGTAGAGAAAGCTGAGGCTAACTGATGCAATTCTCCTGAACCAATGACCATGAAAGTGTAGCTTCGCATATGGAGATTGATTCTGTGATTGAAGGGTAAAGGCATGCCCCTTGGTACCCCTTTCTGATCCTACCACATCTATGGGAAAATCATATGCTAAGTTACCAACATATTGTTTTACCATACTTGTTTAAAACTCAATTTAGATGGTTGAACAAGGTAAGGAACAATATATTCTTGCATTTGAAAGTCAAAGATACTGAGATGGTCTCTTGGGAATGTGAGGCCCATGATGGATGTCTTGGACCCTTCAAGCTTAACAATGTGTTTGTCAGGATACATAACATTTGTCAATAGCTCATGGATGTTTTGTGGGTTCTGAAGGACAAGGTATTTGGATGCTCAAATCTCCACCTTCGGATGCAGGTATTCAAGGGACATTCTCTGCATATTAGATTGAATCTAGGCCTCCATACTATTTTAGAATGTGAACAAGGCTACCATGATATTGAACAATGTTATGCATCAAGTTGTTTGTTGCAGGAAGTGGTTTCTCAAGTGTGCACAATGAACTATATGGTATGTCAATTGCTAGTGCATTATTGGAAGGGCTACAAAAATTGGATATTAAGATTGCTCACTTTCATACCAGATCAACATGTTGAGTTGATTGAATGGCATAGGAATTGAGATCTTGATATTTTATGCTTCAGCTTATAATTTAGCAAATTGAAATTAAATCCAAATTTTTGTGTATAAAGTGGTAAGTGGGGTCTCACTTCATATCTGCATGTTGTTTCTTGACCTCATCATGATTTTTGGCTTGGCCTTGGAGCACAACTCTCGGTTTCATTGACATTTTTGGCCCAAATGTTTGTTCTTAGATGAATGCGTGGATAAATTGTTTTAGGAGTCCATGGTTATTGCAATCATTAGTAGAGATGTATAACTGGGCATGACATTGCCTCTAGTTGTCATGTCCAAAAAAAAATCTAGATTGTTAGGTTGTAACCAACAAGATCTAATAATCCAACTTTTTGGAATTTTGGAAATTTGTTTTTCATACGGCAAGAAAATAATAGTCTAGAGCATTGGGTAATAAGTTGATGAGCCTAGCAAGAGTAGGGATTGGATCTTCCACTTGTGAAATAGAGACTCTCTAGAATCTTATGGATGGCCTCTGCGCCCTTAACAACTAAGATTCTTTTCTCTTTTATACATGAGACATCATTTCCTTTGCGGTCATCAAGTCCACCACTATGTTGAATGTAAATTTGCAGTCGACCACCGTGTCGATTGTAAATTTGCAGTTGACCACCATGTTGATTATAACCATGTTGACTGCAAAGTAGCAATCGACCATACCGTTGACCAGGGGGTTGACCACCTTAGTTTACCCTTGGATAAATTGTTGGGCTTTACCCCTTGCTGACGCGATGTTTTTGGTTTGGGGCTACATCACCATCAGAAGACGTGATGCGATGTGACAAACACAAACATGAAACCCCACTAAAGGATGTCAACGCGAATTTATTAATCATCTGTCAATATGTACATTATGCACAGTGATCATATACGTCTATGATAGTATTAACAAATTATCATGCTAATTAAAATTATGATGCAAATGTGAAAATTCAAATTTTGGCCCCCCATTCTACTTCCCTTGATAGATTATAATAATATAAACATTACCAACCAATCATCAAATCAATTCATTGGATAACCTTCACGTATGGAGCACCTTGTTTATATCAAGCTTCACCAAAATGTTATTGCAATGATATTTTTGATTATGATAAAGCTTCAAAAAAGTTACTTGCATAATGCGATATGCATTATAAGGGAAGCATTTCAAGTATATATGATAGTATGGATGCGAGCCCTTGATACCGTACCCGGCCGTCAGGGTCGGCAAAAATTAAATAAAAAAATAGAAGTTGAAAAAAATCGGAAATTATTGGAGAAGAGAGTTGAAAAGAAAAGTTATTCATTGAAGAGCATGCCGAATATTAAAAAATTGAGCCAACTTCATGTAGTAAAATCCCAAAATATTGCATACCGTAGCATCATAACTAGTTCGTGCGAAAATAATTAAAAAAAAAACTGGACATTATGAGCCCGAATTTTCTGTTGTTTGCAGAGCAAATTGAATTAACCCCTGAAGAGCTTGTGGCCAAAATCATGGCAAACCCAAAGGTTGCAGTGGCGTTTTAGGATCCAAAAGTAACACATACAAAGGACCACTAATTGAGATTAGGGCATTCAATTAGGTTAAACACACCAAGGCTGCCACAATAGGGTGAAAAAATAAGAAATCTTTCATTGTTGTGAACTAGCCTTGTATTAAAGCGCCGAATCTTTTACAAATATTTTTTGAAATTGTTGAATTTTTTATTAATTTATTTTTACCATGCCGGACCCACTTTCTCCACTTTAATTAATTATTCGGCATGAGATGTTGACCCTGTCGGCCGGGTACGGTAGTGCCGCTCTTTTGTGATACATCCATACTTGTGGGAAAGTACTGGAAATCGCAAGTGGGATGCACTGTGATGCTTTCTTTGTCTTCCTATCAAAATGTCATTATCACCGAAAGTGTCATAGGTACTTTAGGGCAACTGTCTCTATTACCATAACCTTTCCATGATAGAAGGTTTGTTAGAACTGATCATTAGAATAAACCTACCAACAAAGGTATAAATACTTAATTGTGACTTACTTATAGCATGCTCACACTAGGATCAACGATTGGTCTACAACATTGGGAGAGTTTGCAGCTTGATAGGAGTTTATGTCTTGTATGCAGTGAAGTGAAGGGGCGAAATTGTTATATATTATATCCCATGAGGTTGCTGTAAGACAAAAAAAATTGATGCTGACGGTAATAAATTTCGGAAAGAGATGAACTTTCCCTATCAAGAGGGAGCCCTGCTGCTACCAAGGAGCAACGATTGGCCCTAGTATAGGCATGGCATTAATTAGCACTAGAGAAAAACATGTCCAAAACAACAGTGCATGGTTGTTGGAATTACGGTGGATATGGTCACCGGAGGTTGCAAATAGTCAATACAATCTTGATGGCCAAGTTGAAAACTGGGTAATGTTTCAATATCGTTGTTTTGGGCCCACTAGGTTTTCTATGGGTGAGGATCCCCATATTCATGATGATGCATACCCTCTGCCCTTTCGACCATAGTGGGTGGCATGGAAAAAGGAGAGGAAAATCCTAAAAAACTCACATCCTGCAAGGAGGTGACAACAATACCCAAAATGATGTGGACCAACCCACATATGGCAACCACCCAGACCAATTTGTTGTGCAACCAAGAAACACCAACCCACAAGCCAAAATGTACACCCAACCCATAAATTCGGCAACCGAATGGCCACCGAAACAACGGTGGCCAGTGAGAAAGGTTGACATGGCAACCAAAACAACTAAAAACAAGATCAAACCATAATTGGGTTAGAATCACCCACATTCATGCAAAAAAGGCAGTGAAAATGGTGGTTCTAGTCAGAATGGTAGTGGATATGGAGGCTACCAACATTGTTGAACAGGGTTCATTCGGACACAATTTCCTCTAGTGTAGGTAGTTGGTTGCTTGGGTTGATGAAACTCTACATGTGGCGGTTTACAATTAGTATTGAGCGAGACACTATTTTGGTGACACTACATACAATGTTTAGTGTAGTTTTTCAAGTGGGATCTGGAAAATAAATACTGTGTCTAAAACAAGATCCATAATGTCTTACATCTGCTTATGCTTGCTAGGCATCCATATTCATAAGCTCCAGGAACTTGACCAAACAATCAAGCCATTGAGTAAAGCATCCATCATTACCTGTTGTTCCAAATAAAAAAGAATAACTATGGCATTCTGCAAAAAAATTGCATGAACATCGAGCAATTTGATTGCACACTTGAAATATTGGTGTAAGGTATGCAGGTGTTATTGGATTACTTTTCCTAATTGGACCCCTAGTATTTGATTGGTGTGTGGTTAGGCGGGGATCAAACAACAAATAGCATATAGACACATGCTTTAAAGAGATTGGATGATATCTTCAAATTTGATTGACTAAACCATATTCAATCGTGAACTCAATTGGGAAGACCTACGTAACTAATTAAGAAATTAGCAATCATGCACTTTTTGATAACCATGACTAAATCAGGAGAGGTCTGATTTTTGATTTGTTGTTATTTTTGTTGGGTGTTTCATTGTTGATTTGCTAACGTAACACAAATTCAGAGACGTGAAATCTGATCAATATAAAGGTAGCGAACAAGAAAAACGTTCGGAATAACACCTGCATACCGTACTTTGGAAGGAACAAAGTCAACATGAAATCAACGCCTCAAAACACTGCGAGCTCTAAAATCCTAGAGAGCCACACATCGGCCAGGATGAAGATAAGGAGTCTGTGGATATAAGTTATAACACTTGCAAAGTTCCCGAGTCCAATTATTGATACCTCGTTTGTCAAGTGCCTCCATCCAGCATCAATGGCTGCCTGCCACGATAGCAATGAGCTATGACAGTAACATTTTTTAATCGTCGACGGCTTGGTCGAGAGGTAGATTACATGCTTTTACCCAGCGAGAGGGTAGATTGCATTAAAGTTCGCAGCTCTAGCTGGTTGTGAGTGGCTGATCCTGACTTTGTTTTCATGTCTTGAGCTCTTGCCCCGATTTGCGTGTGACTGGCCCAGAAGTGTTGGAAAGCTCCCCACATCCACTTCCTCAACTGGCATCAAAACTAGTACGACTTATTGCAATTTCACGCTTCAAGTCATTCCTTATTATGGCTTCTTGGAACCAATTGAGTATCCATTTGTAGAATTGAAGCCTGGAGGTTAAGTATTTTGCTCACATTTGCTTTCCTAAAGACATTCAGCAGGCAAACTTCTTGTGAAGGATTTCCCTACATAAATCATGCCAGTTGTGGATTTTGCCACATCTGAAGAGTTGTCGGCTTCGCGCAAGTTCTGTACCATTGACCTATGTCCACAACACTCATCACCCCTCCTTTTGTCATTTGGAAGCATTGTAGTGCGGTGTGGTGATAATGGGATCATTTACAGTTTCAAAGTTGAGTAGACAGCCACCTACTTGATCGACTTTCGAAAGTTTTCTCTTTTCTCTAGAGAACTTTTTGCGAGTTCTTGCATAGAGATTATCAGGATTCTTAGCTGGTAGACAAACCACTCATCTGAGATTTAAATGAAGGCTCACTAGCATGTTGTACACCAGTAAATAGCTGCCATGACCATCAGTTCTATAAATGCCTTTATAAAAAAGTTTCGGGGGATTGCGGGCAGCAGATTGCTGCTCATGACGGCTTAAACATGGTCTTGAACCAATTAATTCAGTTCTCTAAAACACTATCCCATCTCATAGCAGAGGTGTGTAGTTGATGTTGACCATCAATTCAGATGCATATGCCGTCATCCCTGAGAGTTTACTCGTTGTAGACCACAGAAGCATTTTCTGTTCATCTTCGTATAGTAAAACTGTAGTTTATTTTGAGACGAATCTTCTTTCAGCTTCTCTAATGAAATGTGGCATGGAGAGAAGCCCATTATGCACAGAGGATTTCAACGCATCAAGGATGCGTGCGACTCCGTAAGTTTGCAAAATGTTTACATCATCCGAGGGTAAATGTGAGAATTCCAAGGGATACATTCACTGTAGGCTTCACAAAGTCACCAACACCGCAAATCGCACAGTTTTAGACACACATTCCCAAGCTACTCACATCATTTGGAACCCGGGAGACTGTCCGTAAAAGACCTATTCCTACTCTCAGTCGAATGAGCACTCAAACAGTTTCACACAATTCTTTTTCAGACACCGGCGGCAGTTCGGTGTTTCTGGTTTTAAGAATCCCAAATCACAGACAGCCATGACTAAAAGCCGCTCAACAACGATTGACAGCGGTAGCGGTCGCTACAACGTCGACAATAGAGTGCCAGAGGAAGAGCAGGATCAAAACCGCGGGCCATACTCTAGAAAGAAAATCACGGAAGAAGCACTTCCATCGTCTCATGAGGAAAAATGTGTACGAATCACGGGAGGATTGGATTTCCTTTCCTTTGCAATTTAAGGCGTTGCCTGCACATCATATATTATTTTCATGACTCTGATGCAATGGCTCCTACTAAGGAGCCAAGAGCTCGGCGAATGATAAATTGCGATGAAATCTATCAGTTGGGGAAGGCGACCAAGAATCCGGCGATCTGCACCTGCCTCTTGTTGTCGAAGCCCAAGACGCGGACGAAGCAGTCAGGGTAAGCCTTCTTGCACTCCTGAACCTCAGCCAACACCTGGCTGGCGTCGTTGCAGCCGAACATGGGCAGCTTCCACATGGTCCAGTAGCGCCCGTCGTAGTAGCCGGATCCCTGAAAGTTGTCGCGGGTCACGGTGCCATTCCTGTCGAATTCCAGGCAGGGAATGAGGTTCTGGCGGATCATGAACTCCACCTGCTTCGCGATCTGCTCATCGCTCAATGCGGGCAAGTACGACAGAGTCTCGAACTTGGGGTTGTTGTAAGGGTTCCACACCTGCAGCCATTGCAACCAATTCCATTCTTCAACATTCCATTACCAATGCCAATGCATGCCCCACGGTGCTCAGAGTGGGCTAGCTAGCTGAGTAGCAGCAGATTAACAATACAGTGCAAATTAATACAGTTCATTCATTCAGGTGCGGATGATACATATCAAACAATCCGAAACCAAGTGTAAAAATCCGCAAACTGAGAATCATGAAAGAGGGGATAATGGAGTCTGAAGTTCCAACCTGCATGCAATTGACGCGGCTGCCGTTCTGGACGGAGCTCAACTTCTGGGTCTTGCTGGAGAAGACAGTGGCTGCCTTGAGGCCAGAGAAAGCCTTCACGGTTGAAGCGTCGGACGATCCAGCGCTGGAGGAGGCAGAAGCGAAGGCGGCGGGGGCCACCACAGCGGAGGCAGCCACAATGGAGGCCATGGCTTCAGAAGCTAGCTCTCCGCGTGAGAGAAGAACGAAGCCCGTGAGGATGAGAGAAGCGCGCAGGAAGGGCGTTGGGATGGAATGAGGATAATTTACGGGGACGAGGAGGGTCTTATTGGCAAAACAAGAGTCTCGGGAGCCACACACCGAAAGGCAGGCGATGAGGCAGATAAGGAGCCTGTGGATAACCGGTCCCTGTTTACCCTTGGCCCTTTGTGCCCTTTCTACCATTTCCCCTTTACCTGGTCCTGGGCATTGAGCACCACTCCCAGTCTGCCACGACACCATGGGCCCACGCCAGTCCAATGCTTATTACTTATCCTTCAAAGTAAATTGTGGTATGTCTCCCTGTTTCACACACTGGATTCTTTAGCTCAGAAGGCAGGCTTCCACTATACTCCTACAATAATACTGCGTTAATGGCATCAATGTAATCTGTGTATATGTGTCAGCCTCTTTCCTGTGACAGGATCTGTGCTGCCGAGCATTGGAGTAGGCCGCTATTTAACTTAAGTTGAAGTTATTACTCTGATTACATTACATACTGGCATGGCATTTATGTATGCGTCCTACAATCAGCGGGGAGAGAGAAGCGGAAGACGAGAATGAAAGAGGAAGTGCCAAGTGGATTTCATTTGTTGGACAGGCCACTTGCTTCTGCTTTTCCCATCTCCCTCCACTAACATCCGCACAGCTGCAGGTGTATGAAGGACCTTGGTTCCCTTCTTCAGCAGTATGAGAAGTGCGAGTAAGTGTTCTCAGTACTCCCAGCCTTCTTCCCCTTTAGTTAAGAGTATCTATCGAATTGGGCTCCATCATCCATTGACGAAGAAGACGAGAGAGAGGTGACACATGAGCTTCTTCTTCTCTGTTCTGTTCGGGTTGGTTTTTGGCAAAATTCCAGCTGCTTGAGCTTGGACAAGTGGCGAATCTCGTTTGCACTCGCACTCTCTTCTCCTTTTGTAATCATTAAGCAATTCTTTGTATTCACATAGGCACGGATTGTAGATGTCAGTCTTTTGCTACCTTTAAACTCCTGGAATGTCTGTCGTTTCTTATGTTTTCAGCAATTTCTGATGCTTATCAATGTAAGAACAACAAACCCTTTTCACTCTCCCAGCAGCAAGAGCTCAATGCTGAAAAGATTCCTTGTTCTCTTTATACTCTGTACAGAGCAGAGCATCTATGCTATTTCGCCATAAATTGATTCCACGGCATCTCTTTCACCAATATTGAGCAAATTCCTTTAGGTGGGCATCAGAGTGCACAGGTCGGGGTTAGCTGTCGTGTCTAAATTCGTTCCTTGCAGAGGAATTCTGATATGCCTGTTTCTTTAGTAGGTCGTTACGAAATTGGAGATCATTTTGAATTCAGAAGTCTTGGATCCGAGCATGATAAAAAGCGTCCTGGTTGACCCTAAGTTGGAAATATTTACTTCTCTGTCTTTATTCACATTCTTGGAGGCGTCTATGTAGATGTATCCTGCAAAATTTAGAGGTCTTTATTGGTTTATCAAGGGTTTTGTTAGCAAATGCATTGACCAACCCATGAACGTTCGGCAGGAATTGCCATGTTTTGAAAAACATAAGCTCACTCTTGCATTTGGACCAAACCCTAAGTATTATTGTTTCGCTACTCGTCTGACTGGAATAGCATCTGTCATTGAATCAGGCCTCTGAATATTAATCGGAACGCTCCACCCAAGCTGAAGGTCATTGAGGATCTGCCATAACTGAACATCAATTCTCCCACCCATTTATGTGGTATCCATTTTGAGGAGAATATGAGGTACAGGGCGAGTGCAGAGGCAGTTTAAGTGCGAGGAGAATCAAGCGACTGTCGCAGAGCATCAAAACTACGAGAACCCTTGATTCGACAAGTGAATATCCGGATGCTGTTGCAGAGATTGCATTAGGAATTTGTAGGATACTAATACTTCAGACTTGATACTAAATCCAACAAGTATTATACCACAATTTGAGTCTCAGAATTCATGTTTTTGTGCAATTTGCAGTCTCAGGTGCAATCTGTTCAGAGAAAGGGGTTGTCAAATTTCAGGGAGGGGCGGTGGCTTACCTCCAAATCCTGTTGCAGAGATTGCATTAAAAATTTGTAGGATACTAATACTTCAGACTTGATATTAATTCCAACAAGCAAATCACAATTTGAGTCTAAATTCATAGTTTTGTGCATTTTGCAATCTCAGGCACAATCTGTCCAGAGAAAGGGGTCGTTAAAATTCTAGGAGGAGCGGTGGCTCACCTCCAAATCCTGTTGCAGAGATTGCATTAGGAATTTGGAGGATACTAATACTTTAGACTTGATGCTATTACAACAAGTATATCACAATTCGCGTCTCAGAATTCATGGTTTTGTGCAATTTGCAATCTCAGGTGCAATCTGTCCAGAAAAAGAGGTTATCAATATGCTAGGTGGCGCGGTGGCAAACCTGCAAGCGACAGGATTTTCCCAAGGAGTTGTATCCCATCTCATACAGGAGACTGCATCTTTGAAGGGGTTTGCTGGGATACAGCAATTAGGGTGGCATCATCAACAGTACAGATTTGGAGAAAGATCCAACAGCAGGAGGAGGTTCCTCACAGCAAATGCTTATGGGCAGGCTAATAATCTGAGGAAAAGGCACAGTGGTGTGACCTATGGGAGGCAACACAAAGACAGTCGAGTTGCGTGCTCAGAATCGAACATCACCGAAACATTCAATGAAACCGGGCTCGAAGTGGTCAAATCCTTGGAAGAGGCTGAGACACAGTCACTCCGAGCAGTGTCTGGAGATACTAAAGAGCTCAACAAATCTGTACACACAGACACAGATGACAACAATGTTGCTGCTAAGGAAGAGGGTTCCGATCCCTCAGTGCAAGCAGCTTGGGAAGAAATCTTCTCAGAGGAGGCAGAGAGTATCAAATTTCAGTCTTTTGAGCGTGATGCCATCATGGCAGCTGCTGCCAAAGTTGCAGAGGCACTGGGTGAATCTGAATTGGAGGCACACAAAGAAGGCCAAATGTACTTCCACATGTTAGAGCCTGTCTCACCAGTAGCAGCTCCTGTGATGGTCAGAGACTTCTCTGAAACATTTGAAGCCACAGAGACTGCTGTGCAAGAAACTGAAGTGCAAGAGGAAGTGGGGTTTATGGTTCGCCCCGAAGCACCAGAGCATCATTTTCCCGCGCCAGAACCATCACCAGCTGTGGAAGAATCATCAACAGAAACAACAGAGGCTATTGTTGCAGATTCTCCAGTGGCAGAGGAGGTGGAGGAACAGCATTTGTTGGATCCTGGTGCTGTTACATCAGCTCTTATGGTCAGGGAAGTTGCAGATGCATTGAAAGCTCCAGAGGAGGAGCAAATGTCACCTGCCTTGGAGAAAGAGATTGAAGCTGCCACTTTTCAGCAGGCTGAAGGGAAATCACTCTTAGAGCAGCTGAAAGATATCATTGTATTTGCAGGTCCTGCGCTTGGAATCTGGCTTTCAGGTCCAATTATGGGAATTATTGATACTGCCGTGATCGGCAACAGCAGTTCCGTGGAGCTTGCTGCTCTCGGTACGTTCTCATTGTGGCTCTCAGTGCACATACTGTGTCACTCACTACCCCAAGGTCTCAATGTTGTACTCAGTAAGATTGGTCCTTTTTCGACACCAGATGGGCGATATTGTTCCTTTGCTGAACAGTTAGGTTGGGTCCTAATTGCAGTTCCGTCATAACATGTAAAACTTTGCTCATATTTCTTCTGTGACCACCATAGGGTCATTGCTCACTACCAACTTAGCCATTTGAGCCTGTGTTGAACATATGAATCAACCGTCTCAATCCCTGAGTCCACCATCTTGTATAGTTCCTGTGCTCTAGACAGTGTGCATATTTCAATAGTCTTCATTGAGTTGAACATTTGTTGTTTAAATGAAATGCTTTGTGTGTATGTCTTTCAGGCCCAGGGACTGTATTATGCGATCAAGTGTGTTATATCTTCATGTTTCTGTCAGTGGCAACCTCCAACTTGATCGCCACCTCACTTGCTCAAAAGGTATTATCCTATTGACTACGCTTGATTTTTAGTGCCTACATAACATTCAGTGGAGTGAAATTGCATATGGTTTCTATCTCAAGTAGTCCAGTTTGAGCGTTTTGGACAATCTTTTTGTGCAAGATGTTGTTGTTATGCCAGTATAGAACTGGATTTGAGTTGCACTAAAAGTCCTGCATTATTACAGAACAAAGAAGAGGCAGCACACCATTTATCACGAATGATATTCCTGGCCTTAGCCTGTGGTGTCGGTTTACTTATAGGCACACTAGTCTTTGTCACACCACTGCTGCAAGGTAATATCATATTAGAACCTTCCTGCTGTTTCTAAAGTTATTGATGTGATTTCAATGCCCATCAAATGAGTGATTATGGACATCCATAACATAAAATCATGTATAGCTGTGCAAATAATGTGTTGAAATTCTTCAGTCAGTAATGTGTTCAAGGTTTAATGAATATGCATAGCAGTTGGGCTTGCATTTAACCTTCTACACACTCAGAAAATTTGGATTTACATGATTTCAAAGAGATCAGTTTTATAGTAATTAACCTCTATTCAGAAACTTGAATTCCAACAACTTGCAGTAATGTGAGCCAAATTGGAGTCAGAGGTATATGAATTAACTTCATTGCTCCTCTGAACATATGTGCTTGTGCAGCTTTTGTTGGGGCCCAGAATTATGATCTCATACCTGCAGCAAGGGTTTATGTCCAGGTATGGATCTGAACCTCCTACTTACAATCATGTGAGCTATTGAACATTTCCTGAGCATTCTATGAGGAGTTGACTTTTGGACTATCCTCCAGATCATAAAAGCCACCAGTTCATGAAACTAAATCAACAAATGCTCAATAAGAAATTTATTCCTGAACTCTTCTTGATGGAAGACTTTGTACAATCTCTTCATGCTGAACTCTTCTTGGACTTCAGGTGTACAGCACTCGATGTAGGTAAGGACTTAGATACCCACAGTATTACTTGTCCATGCATGGTCTTTAGATGTCAAGGCATAGTTCTGACTTGGTAAACATTAGTTGTCTAAATTGTGATACCTTGTGTTCCTCGACAGATCCGAGCCTTGGCATGGCCAGCAGTACTTGTGAGTTTGGTCGCCCAGAGTGCTAGGTGAGACAATACCCCTATGGTGTGAGCTGTGTATGTTTGGGTTTAAAGTAATATACTTGTTTCCACTCTTTCTGTAATGAATCCACTAGATATTGTCAACCTTTTCCCAACTCAATAGCTTTCACAAACTTGCAGATATCAATTGAGTAGAATTGCATTTCGATGGGTAGTCCTGCAATTCTACTCAATCGATATCTGCAAGTTTGTTACCGCAATTAAGGTAAATGAATCTTACTAATGAGCCTCACAGAAATAATTCTCTGAAAGGGAGCTGGTAGATTTTTACCAGAGCAGAAAGTTGTATTTGTTGCCAAGGAGCTTTGAGGATACTCTAGATTCGTTTCAAATAATAATCAATCCTTTTGTGTGCTTTTGTTTATTACCCAGCCTTGGAATGATGGATTCTAAGAGCCCATTGAAGGTGCTCATCATTGGAAGTCTCTTCAATCTGGTTGGCGATGTTTTCCTGTGTTCGTTCCTTGGTTATGGTATTGCAGGCGCAGCATGGGCTACAATAGCCTCTCAGGTGAACTATCAAATTTGACTTATTGCAACACTACATTTCCTTTACCCTTGTACAATAGTATATAATGAATATTATATTTTGTTTTGACAAGTTTGAATTAAGAGTATTCTTCAGCTTTACTGGCTTTGATTTGCTCCTTTGCTCATGTATCGTCCAACATGTTGCGTTTTCTCACAGTATGTAGCAGGAATTTTGATGGCACTATCACTAAGTGACAAGGGCTACAATGCTCTCCGTGTCCAAGCCCCGTCCTTCAAGGAGCTTGGTGATATTGCAAGGCTAACAACCCCACTTTTATTGACTATGATTTCAAAGGTAAGAGAACATTCAACTTAGCTTTGTACCCCAAATCAGGTACTAAAGAATTGTGCATATTTCTTATACAAAGCATTAGCAATAAACCAAGTTACCAAGAGACGTCACTTCAGTAATTTTTTGGAACATCTGTGTATGCATTCACTGCTAAACATAGACATAGCGAGTAATAATAATTACACAGAAGACCTTGAATAAGAAGCGTGTTGTGGATTTGCAAATTGTGCTCTCTGATTGCATATTGTGATGATGTTCATCCTACCTGCAGGTGTCATTTTACACATTGATTACATATTTGGCGACATCTCTGGGAGCCGTTACTGTTGCAGCACACCAGGTTTGTACTGAAACTTCCATCTCTAATGGTGATCAACTACAAAACCGCCAAAAATGTGATGCCATACTTCAACATTATTTACCTTTGGCAGGAATTCTTTTTCACATTCGTTTTTAATTCAGCAAGTCCATTTGTCCAAGGCTCATACACAGATGTTGTAGAGAGCCATGAAAGTGTCCAGCCCACACTAGTTGAAAGTGTGTGCCTCTACGAGTGTGAGCTCAAATGAAAGGAAGTTTTATCTTATATGTTTGGTGAACATATGAAATTTTTTCTGTCTGAATTGTTACCATTGCAATACCTGCAGTTTCCCGTCACTTCTAGACCCATAATAAACCCCAGGTTGCTTACTTATGCTAAAAACATTGCATACATATAGAATCATGTCCTGGAGGAAATTTGGGATTATATCTGCCATTATCAGCTCAGATCACCCTTGAATAATATTGACCTGACTTTGAGCCACATTCTACTAAATTGGTGCCCTACTCAACAGGTGATGGTTGGAATATATGGACTTTGTGCCGTGTGGGGAGAACCTCTGGCTCAAACTGCCCAATCCTTTATGCCTCCTCTTATGTATGGCTCACAAAAGAATTTGAAACAGGTGAATCCATGTCCCTTCAATTTCTGTGTTACTGACAGACCTGGATCCATAGGATGTCCTTCCTATTTCCTGTAATTCCAGTTTATCCTTAAGCTAAGTGGATTTCATGGATTCCATGAATTTCTTGTCTTCCAATTACATTGTCATGCTGATTGTCATCAGTTTCCAGACCATCAAGCAATGAACACTGAGTTTAAGGTGTAGCAAAAAGAATGAATAAGCAGCATGAATTTCTATTGTTTTCTATGGAAATAATAGTAGCTCCTAATGAAGTGGGACATCACCAGCAAGCGATTGTTGAAGTAATTTCAATCAGGAAAGAACATTATGTTCTCTAAGAAGTCATTCAACATTTAGGGTTTAGCAAAGTGAATGAACAAGCAGCAGGAGTTCGTATTGTTTTCTACAGACATAAATTTAGCTCCTAATGAAGTGAGACATTGCCAGCAAGCAATTGTCAAAGTAATTTTAATCATGAATGAAATTATGTTCTGCAAGAAATCTTTTAATATTTCTTCTTGGTGGGTGAATCTCCGGTGTGGCAGGCACGGAAGCTACTTAAGCAGTTACTGTCAATAGGTGTAGTAGCGGGCAGTGTTGTAGGTGGCCTTGCAATCTCCATACCTTGGTTTTGCCCTCGTGTGTTCACGAGTGACACTGCAATTATTGAAAAGGTCTGACCTCCTTCATGCATAAATTCAATACAACGTGATGCATCTTGTTTCTTTTTATATCTCCTTACAAGGTTAGTTGTATTTGGTGCAATTGGACAACCTGCAGCATATTCAGTTGATTATGTTTGCAATAAAAACTAGGTGAGGTAAACAGGCCTTAAACGGGCACTTTGGGCTCTGCACTCACTTCTTGTAGGATATGAAACACGCAAACAGTGCGAGATCATTAGCAAATCTATATCGTTTTTGTAGCCTAGAATGGATAACAAATTTTGAGCATTTAGTCCAATCTCGTTTAAACAAATGTCTTTTTGGTGTCCATTCTTAGATCCACACACCACTCAAATATAGGTTTCTATATAAGATGAGTAACCAAATCAAGCCCAATTACCTTAATGGATGTGAGGAGCCATTACACAGGTTGTAATAAGTGCCCAACCTGCAAAGCAAGCGGTAGCAGGCAACGTA
This sequence comes from Polytrichum formosum, assembly GCA_964035585.1. NCBI lineage: Eukaryota > Viridiplantae > Streptophyta > Polytrichopsida > Polytrichales > Polytrichaceae > Polytrichum > Polytrichum formosum. The sequence continues at coordinate 15,225,574 of OZ037935.1, read as the reverse complement.
GGTACTAGGTGCCTACTACAACCCAATGGCAGGATCAACAATCATGGATGATAATGTGCCTCCTCATATCCAATCATGAATGGACACAATAACCAAATCACTCGGCCTTGGCTGGACCACTAAGTGTGTTATTTGGGTACATTTCTCTCTGGACCCACTTCTTGTAGGACATGGGAAATGTAATTAGTGCAAGATGATTAGTAAATCCAAATTGTGCCCATAGCCATTTGCCCCATATGAAAACCTTATACATTACCAAAGTGAAGATTCTCGTGCTCATTAAGTGGTCATATAGGTCCCCCCAATCATGTTGACTATTGAGCCTAGAATGGTTAGCATATTCTGAGCACATAGTCCAATCTCTTTTGAACATGTGTCTTTTTGATGTCCATTCTTAGATCATCACCTAACCACATACCATTCAAATATAGGTGTCCAGGTTATTGTTGTTTTGGAATTAGGCACATCTACCTCATGTATATTACTTATCAGCCATACTTGAGACTTTCAAAAGTAGGTCACTTAAACCACCCTACACTCAGAGTGTACTTCAACAGCTGAGACAATCAGTACAATCCATGTAGTAACATCTCGTCTTTCTCTCATTCTTCACAAGTAAACCACCTTTTCTTGGTAGTCTACAGTGACAAAATATTGACCATTGATTGCTGTGAAGTGGTGATACATATTCATACTCATTTTTTACCTATATGTGCAGATGCGAGTTATAACAGTGCCATTTCTTGTCAGTACCATATCCTGTCCGCCAATGTTATCCCTTGAAGGCACCCTACTAGTAAATATCTACCTCTCTGCTCTTCTTACTGAATCGTTTTTGTTTTGGTTGTTTATTGTCTATTTCTGCAATTCCCATGAGGTGAAGATGTCATATATGTAATCAATCATCGAAGCCCAACCTCGGTCTGATGGACAAGAATCATGTATGACGGCAGGCTGGTAGGGACTTCAAATTTTTAAGCTTCAGCATGGCTCTCTGCTTCATCGGGGGCTCGGGCCTACTCTTGGTGTGTAAAGAGCCTTGTCATTCCTGTCATAGCTGAGATTTTGAGGTGCTGTGCACAATGGACAAGATTTCAAGTCATGTGTTACTCATGTGCTGTACAGTTAATTGTTGCTAGTTTGGAGTATGAATTCAGTGATAAATATCAAGTATATATTATGAACATCATGGTTTTTTGTACTTGGAAGCAAAATGCTAAATGGGGAATTAGAAGTAAATATATCTTCATCTTGTCAACCATCCATTAATTTCTACAACCATGTGCACAGGCTTGCAAAATGCTCAACTGGGGGCTTCAAGGTAGCTGGTGGATATTGGCCACCTTTCAATGGGTAATGTGTCATCCTTATCTTCCATATATTTGTGCAGAATTTGGTACTTTGACCAAGGAAGTTTGAATGGATGAATAACCTACACGGCATGCAGTGGATAATGTTTCATGGTCTACCGGGCTTTGCATCAAGTCCACCTCAAAGAGGTGGGTCTATCACAAAACCGGGAGACCATGACACTTCAAAATCTCACAACCCTTGATTTATTATAACTTACAGTGTAGAAGGGCACACATGAATAGGATGTAAATGAAATAGCTTGCAGTTGAGCCCAGTCACATATGTCTTCACACTACTCTTGAAGGCTCACAAACACACAAAATGCATTCTCATTTTTCCATGTTACGGCCTTCAGATGAGTTTCAAGGGCCTGACAATTTCATGTTCATTTCTTGAGTCATAGTGTATAGTGGCCCTAACTTTTGCAAGTATATCCTTATTGTGGAGTTACAACAAGCAACAGCCACTTTACACTAGAGCTTGAGGGCCCTTGACCTATGATATGCAAATTATGTGATCGGTCAAGAAGCCAAAGATGGTCCCAAGTTCACCTTACACTAGACCTTGAAGGCCTAAAGGACCAAAGAAATTCGAATGGATGAAAAATCTACATGATGTCCTACATGGTAGCAAGTGGATAATGTGATATGGTCTACCGAATATCACGTTAGGCCCATCAAAAAGAGATGTTCTAACATAAAACTAGGGGCCATGGCAATCAATTAAATTGCCATTGGCTCCTAGAAATTGCATATTGCCATGGTGGCGAGTCAAACCCAAACATATGTTGTGGTCCCTCAATATGGTCTATTTTCACTTTACACTAAGCTTGAGGGCCTGTCAATTGCAAATTGGATTTCTATTTCCCATGGTCTGATCTTTGAATGATTTTAAAGGTCCCTGAGGTTTTCATTGTCATGGCTCTTGGTCTGTCTGTAAAGCGTCCCCAACATTGAGGGTTGAGGGTTTATGACATTCTTGCAGGCTCGATTCCTCTTGGCATACATACGCCTGAATTCAGCAAAGAGTATTCTGAATGAATCTACTCCTCAAACAGCTGTTTAAACAGGAGCAGCGCAGGATTGATGTATTTCAACACCACGAGTTGAGAAAATGTAGAGTTGAACGTAGATATGGCTTCTTCATTTAGAAGCTGGAGGCACCATTCCATTGTGTCTATAAATGGTATCTTTGTAATCCTGTAAATTTTGTATCCTTTTGTATCACAACAAGAGATATTACAATTGAGTTGTAGAGTGACATCCATTTCCTCACCTCCCAATCTAAGTAGCGATCTTCTCCCAGAGTCTCATTGGTATTATAGCCTCTGCAGAACACTATAAATCACGTGTAACGTTGTTATCTGAAGTTCAAGATTGTTTCTGCGAGTAAACATCATCACCGAGTGTAAACATGCCATCTCACTACCATGTATGGACACATCCATTTGCCATGTTCTCTTACAGGGTCAAATTCATTTCCTTTCTGCAAGTCTCATGCTCCCTATCGTTTCAGAAGTCCAAGTTGTATAATCTGGGTGATGTACTTAGGTTTCACACTAGTCCACCTAGAAATAGGCATGTCAGCACATGCCCATCCATGTTGCCTCGAGATTAGCATTCAGCATAGTTGGTGTGTTCATGTACTCAAGATATAGAATACATGTAATCGGACATTTTTGTATCTTGTATGTGGACAACTTTTGGACCTCTCATGTACAAGTCTCTCGAAACCCTAATTGCATGTACTTTGTCCTTGCAAACGGGTGAGGGTGGAGCATGCGCCTTGGGATTGCTTAGTTCCTCAGTTTTGAGGTCACTTGTTCTTGAGCGCAGCGTTACCTTGGAAGCTACATTCATTTGTGTAAGCTGTATACTCAAGAGCCTCAAACGCTGTGGGTGGCTATTTGCTATTTGTTCGAAGTATAGTACATGGTTATCACTGGAAGTAATGCTTGACCTACGAGCATGTTTTTCTTGCAACGCACTATGAATACACCATCTCTTTAGCTCATACTCAAGTTCATGGTGATGTAATGTTGTTTTTCTTGTCCCAAGTACATCAATTGATGCTATAGTAAATTTAGGATATGGTTTTGGTGTCTTATGTTGAGGGCAAGAGCTTACTCTACATTTATTGTGGAAGGCCAAGTTAGTATTGGCTAGTGTAATTTGTTAATATTTCCCATAGTCATAGTCTTTCGAGTGGGATGGTAGTTTGAAAGTTACCATCTTGGTCGTGTATTTGGGCAAGTGGGGGCGTGTATTTGTATGGTGGGGGCGTGTGCTATCATGTCCTTGTCCATGTTACATTCTTGATTGTGTAGGGTGAGATGAGGGGTTGGTTAGTCTTGGGCAGACAAATTGTCTATCATGCGACTAAGGGTTATCTTGTGCGTTAAGTAATTTTGTTCTTATGGCTTGTTGCCTTGTGGTTTGTGCTAGTATGGTGATGAGGAGTAGGTTATGATCATATAAGATATTATTTGTGTTTAGGTTGTGTTTTGTGGTAGCCATTTGAAGTGGGTGTTTTCTTGTGTTATCCATTGGCATTTGAAGTTGTATGTGTGTTTTTTGGCACCCTATTTGTCTTTTCTAGAACTTATTTTGAAAGTTGTAATGTGTGACATGGGGATGCCTAGTGGAGATGTATAGTTCCTTGGTTGGAGCAGTTGGTTGTGGGCATTTGGGTTGGCAATGGGGGAGCTAGTGACGGGGGTTGTGGGGTGCGGTTGGAATTATGTAGTGTGGTGGATGGTGGGTAGGAAGACGGTTTTCACTTGGAGGGGAGTGTGTCTGATGATTTTGGATTTGGTCTGGTATTTGGATTAGAATTATGTGAAGTTGAAGATGTAGGTGCTTGTGGGATCTTGGATTTGTGGTAGGGTTGTGATATTTAATGTAGCTAGTTTGTTGGTATATTTTTCCATATTTTAGTGTTGTGTGTGGGTGAGGGTAGAGAGGATGGGCTATTATGCCAATCCTTGTATAGGGGTGTTTGCATGAGTGGGAACATAGTGTCCATTGAGTCTATGTGGATGTGGAAGTGTTTTTTTTAAGGATGAATAGGGCTTGATGTGGGGATTTGGTACACATGCTTGGTAATTGAGGAGGGGGAGTGTTCTCCTCCCCCCCCCCCCCCCCGTATTTGGTGACTATAAATTTGACTAGCCCTTGGTATATTTGTCCTAGTTGCCTCAGATTGTTTGTGTAAGTTGCTCACTTAGTGTGGTCGTGTACCTTGGGAGGAGAGAATATGCTTCAATGCCAAATGCATCTTGGGGGAGTTGTGTGAAGATGTTTGGGGTGCTAGAGGGCATCTACAAATGGATTTTATGAGTTTGATGAGTAGTTTGTCGAAGACTGAGATGGGGGCAACATAGAATGTGTATTCTATGCCTAGGCAAATGACTGAGTTGAGGATTTTTATTTTTTGTTGTATTGATGCAAGTGATAGTAGTAGTGTTGCACTTTGTTTTTTAATCCCCTCTTTGGTAGTTTCTTTTTGGATGGACCATTTGAATGATGGTACTAATCATATGCCTAGGTAGGTGTAGGGGTCATTTTGGGATAGCATGGGAAGTGGTTGGTTTTTGAAGTGAATGTTTTGAGCTTTGAGATATGTGGTGAATGCTAGTGGTTGGAGTTTGGAATTGTTTGGGCATCTTGTGACTTTGCATTTGGTTATGCCAAGGTCCATGTGAGCCAAGTATGGGTATAGCCTTAGTTTGTTCAGTTGTGGTTGTATTTGTATTATGTTGTCAATTAGAATTGCTAGGTCATCAGCATATGTGGATGTGTTCATGATGTTTGGGGATGTTTGAAATTTGTAGCCCTTTTGATCTTGTTCTAGCCATTAGAGGAGAGGCTTGAGAAATATGATAAAGAGATAGGGGCTAAGGGTGTCGCCTTGGATGGTGCCTTTACTAATTTTTATTGGGGGTGTGATATGTGAGGTATTTTATTGCAATATGATGGATGGATTTCATTGATTTCTTGATGATGTTTGGGGGATGTGTAAACTTTTCAATAGTTTGATGCTACATGTATGGATGGAGCCACGAACTCCGGCAGTGATGACTATGAGAGGGTTGACTTGCCATCCTTGGGCTTGTAAGGATAACTCTACCCCATCAATGAACTTCCCCAAATCAACAACAAAGATACAAACAAATACAAACCCTCGAGTTTCAAGATTCACTCTACTTCCAGCACATTTTCTGATGAAATGGCTCAAAATCACTCCCTTCACAAACCACAGAGCAGAACACCAATAAAGACAATACCGTACAAGCTAGGGATCACTGTCAATGATAGAAGCAACAACGCAACAAACTATCTCCTGAGCATCAACAAAATGTCCCCAACCATTCGACAACAAAACAAAAAAACAAAAAAAAACCCTAAGGTTTCATATTCACTCTAATGCCAGAACATTTGCTGATGAGACCTAACTACAAAAGCTCAAAATCTCTCTTGACAGTCATAGATCAGAACATAAATTTAGACAATCTCGTGAAAGACAATCGAAGCGACAACAATATTCTGGGTTTAATATTTGGTTATGAATTGGATCATTTCAGGCTTGTTGCAAAAAAATTTAAATAGATTGTAAGTTTGATCGGAGTGGAAAGAAGTGTTGGCTGTGGAGATGGTGGCGAGATTCTGGGGTTTAGCGAGGTTTCTGCGATGCAGAGAATGGTTTGCTAAGAAGCATCCTGCGAGTGGTGGGTATGGTGCCGGATGAACACCCCAATTTGACAATCCCACGTTAACGTGGCCCTTGTAACCCGTGACCAAGGGACCTCCTTTGGCGGAATGTACCGAAGCTTTACAGTAACAATCCCCTTCACGTCGAGCCCCGAGCAAGCCGCGGTTTACAGGCTTCCTCCATTTCAGCTCCAATTATTTTGCAAGCAGTTGGTCCAAGGTTGTGCGTTCCACAGTAGTTGAAGTGAACATCAATGAGCAATTAATATCTTAAATTTACATGTCGAATATAATCGATATCGACATACTGTCGCAATTAATTTGCATAAAGCACCCAGGCATCAAGATGCATGGTTTTTCGTTCCACTTAAAAATGTGATTAGTGTTCGATTTGGCCCACAATAGTGGCATTAAAGAAAGGCTATCAGGGCACAGGATGAGGAGAAAGAGAATGGACTCGAGATAACAAAATTAATATCAAAGGTGAGGTAAATATTCCCTTTGCATTCGATCCCACAAAAACCTGGGCACAATACAGCGCAAAAAGATTTCAAAGATAGAGAATCAACTAAGAAATCTACTTCTTCTCTTCCTTCTCTGCAGCCTCAGCCTTCTTCTTGCGGATTCCAACCAGCTTCTCATTCGTCCTCTCCAGGCGAAGCTTGTAGTATCCCTTCTCAGCCTTCATCTCATCAGTGATGGACACAATCTCTGCTGTGGGTCTGGGCTTCACAATTGGCAAGACTGGACCCGTGACTTGAGTCACACTCGATAGCTCCTCAGCACTCGAATCTCCGCTCTGTAATCGAAGCACAAATATCATGAGCCACAATACCAACCTAACCACCTACTATTTACTGGTTGCCAAATTAGAGCGTCTCGTATGTTACATTGCCAACTATGTTCCCATAAGAGAAAAGGATGAACATAAATGTGACAAAATCCTGGAAGGACCTATATAGTATTCGAACAGAAACACTGCATCCAACGTTCTAAATCCGGTCATGGATGCATGAAAACCGTAAATAGACGAAGATCGATACCTATTTTTAATCAGGTCATACATATATGAAAATCGAATCCACCAATTACCAAGGCTCCGTAATAAGTTTGTGATGGATGAGTAGATCGCAAAAGCATGTAGAAGACACAGGCATCTCAGAATGCTTCCAGTATTAGCAACATGTATCGCATCTCTATGCTTCAACCAGAGTAAGACGAACACACCTTTGACTTCTTTGAACGCCTGGGGAAGACAACCAACTTGGCCCTGTAGGTGTTCAACCGGTTAACATTCTCTTGAAGACTCTCCAAGCACCGATTCTTACGCCTGTGATCAACAGCGATACCGATGGTTGGTGCAAGCTTCTTGGAAATACCTGCAGCCTGTACAAAGAGTTTCAAAACATAAAAAAAATCAATACGTCACTATTATAATATATAATCGCAATTCTAAACTAGCTCAACTTACAGAGCCAACTCAGGTGGTCATTGCAATGAATCCTCCTCAAGTAATCACCATAAACCCTCGTCTCACATCGTGTGAAAGGCTAAACAATAGACTCCAACTCGAGAGTAGACTGGACGTCTCTCACCATAAAAGCATGCAGTGCACAACTAGGAAAATGAAACCCAGCAATGCATCATTAAATACAAACGCGAAAGAGAGGAAAAAATACCTTCAATTCCTCCAGAGTGAAACCCCGTCCAGCGCGGATCTTGGCATTGTATTTCAAGGTCTGAGAGTGGACGACTGGGCGGAGAGGACCGGCGGTGGGACGGGGGAACACAGCCACGGCCTTCTTCTGGCGCACTAATAAAATCACATATGTACAAACTCAATACACGTTTACGAGAAATTCAAAGCATGGAATACAGTCTCTCGAACTTATGTTATTTCTAGGGTTTACAAACAAGAATTTGCAAACCCTAGAAACGTTTTAAACCCTACCACAATTACTTCACCAGCAATATCACGTTCACAACTACTGTCCATCCATAGCACGAAATCCACTAAAGCACTTACGTTTATGCACATAAATCACATAAATGCCAACGCGTCCCAAACCCTTCCCCCTTGGAAGCATACATATCGCACCCAAAAATTGCCATCAGCTAAATAACATTCACCGCAGAATTTGGAAGATGATTATATCCTCATAAGAGATGGAAATAAGTTAGGCTCTTTAGCTAAAAGAGCTCACAGTACCCAAGCCAATTACTTCTAGCAGTCATGTACTATGACCCGTCTCAAAACACTTCGTGATGAAGAATCGGCTATTCACATCCATTAATAAATACGGTGTAGACAAAACTCGGGCTCTCCAGACTACACAAGTGCATTTTACCTAGAGGTTGATGCATAAGAGGAAAACATCAGCATACCCGTTCTTCTTCTTTTCTTGCGGGCGGGCTGGTTAAACCACGTCCTCACATAATTTTGCCAATCCTTCTTAAAGTGACCATTGGGGATGACATTGTTATGCTTCACCATGTTTCCAGACCTGCATGAAACACAAGATCAGCATCTCTAAACTCTAAAACAACTGTTTTACAATCTCAATGATATAGAGCCTCTTTCTCTATTCCATCAACGCCACCAAGAACATCCATCGTATCAGGGCCACAGCAACAAAGACAAACCAACTACAACAAATATCACACGCGGATTACTTCAAGGGGTCAAACCCTAAAGGGATAAAATCCCCATACCTTAAGGAAGAAAATATCCGGTAAAGCAAACGAGAAGAGCTCAACAAACTGCAAAATCATGAATCGACGAGAACAATCTGCAAGACAAAGGAGTGGGCGTGAGTTACCTCTGGGACGCCTGAGGTCGCGCGGCTCGCAGGGCGAACGAGAAAGAGAGATTAAGAGGAGAGGCAACCCCTTCTCACTTCCCAGGTCCAGAGCTTCGAACCCTAGCATCGACGGCTGAGATGGCATCACATCCAACGGTAGTGGAGTTTCTCACAGGTAACCTACGGCTTGAGCATGGCTTGAAAGATGAATGTGGAATGAATGATGGATGAATAATAATGACCTTCACGGATGAAGTCAAATTGAAGGCTCACTTCGATACCATCATGCCTAATGAAAAGTAACACTTGAAGACCTAATTTGAAGACATCGATGGAGTTATCCGTCAAGACCTTCAAAGGGGGACGAAACCATGGGTTTGGACGAAACCATGGGTTTGATCGAAACCATGGGTTAGAGAAAAATTTCTAGTAAGAGCTCATTAGTTTGTCTTGTATCAGAGTCTATTTTGAGAGTTGGGTGAATTTTATGGGATTTCTTATTTTCACCTCTCAAATTTTGAGATAACTTTAGGATCTAAAATAGGGTATGCACATGGGACCCACAGTCTTAAATCCCGGACCAGCTTGTGCAAGGCTAGCTTAGTCCACCCCAATTTTAGTAGGATAAGCTAAAAAGCCAGTTTTTAATAGCTCGACACTAGTATTTGTGTATGGTTACCGTAACACCATAGCAGGTTCGTCACCTGGCGAACGAATATTTATTTTTTTGAAAAAATAAGGTTCGTTTGCTAAAAATAGATTATTTTTTTTAATTCGTTCTTCTATTTTGAGGGAAAAAATAATTCGTCCTAGAACAGAGTAGATGTACCGGGATGACAATTTAAATTGATATTTTCATCCATTTGTGCCGGGTCCCCTTGTCGAAACCTAATTTTTTGCCCTAATCTTGCTTAACCTAAGTACTTTCACTTAACTTGTTGTAAATTGTATGTCTTTTCCGTTTGCACACTTGTATGTATTTGTTTTGTTGTTGTGTGTAAGTGTACAAGAGAGAAATTAGCAATGGCTCCCAAGCAAGGCTAGGGCGAACCGACCCATACATTGGTACCTTACCAGATGTTTAGTGATGTCACATTCGAATGAATCGGCCCTCAACCTCATAGGGGGTCTTTTTGTATTGAAGCCACTTCATCCACGATATGTAGGATGGTTGATTTTAAGTGAGTGCCATGAATCCCCAGCCGTTCGCCCTCCCCGATAAGGTACCGATATATGGGTTGGTTCGCCCCAGCCCCCAAGCAACAAAGGGTAGATTTTGCATTTGTTCCCATTACAAGAAAGGAGAGGGCGGTGGAGATTGAGAAGGAGTTTTCAAGTTTGGACCAGAGGTTAGAGGAGGAGCGCTCAAGACCAGGCAAGGAGATTTTGAAACGACTAGTGGGGAGACCAAAGAATACAGAGATGATGTTGTTGAAGTCAAAATTTGAGAAGATGAAGCGATCATGAAAGGTTAGAAGTTCCTACACAAACTGGTTTACTTCAGTTCTTTGGCCGCCTATTTTCAATGCAATGAAACAGCATAGATGTATTGCAGGAGCTTTGAGTTTCTTGAGGGCAGCTTACAGAGAACCAGGAGATCTCTCTAGTGTGTATGACAATTTATCTAAGAATTCTATGAGAAATTGATTCCTTTCAAACAGATAGCTCAAAGATACATACAATAGATGTGTAGAATTTGGCACTTACTTTGTCAAATCTGCTCAACATTGTCCAGTGTTAGAATCTCACCCTGCCTTGAAAGAAGAAATTTGCACAGTCTTGAAGAAGATGAGGATGGCAGGACAACCTCTTTATGCAGTTTGCATCCAGCCATTAATCAAAGCAATCATCCTCGACAAAGCTTCACAAATTCTTGAAGGTACACATTCAACAGCTTTTCGTGTCTCTTATGAATGGACCAAGAATTTTGTCAAGTTTGAATTGAATTGGAGTTACCGAGCATCAACAACTGCAGCATGAAAATTACCAAAAGACTTTGAAGAGCAGGGCAAAGCAATGGCACTACGTTGTGCATATTTGGTGAAAGTTCACAACATTCCTAAGGAATTAGTTGTGAACTCTGACCAAATATGAATACATTTAGTACCTACATGAGGATCTAGGACGTGGGAGACAAAAGGAGCCAAACATATCAAGGTACATGGAGCAGAGGACAAGCGACAGATTACTGTTACAGTCTCTTCAACAGTAGATGGTCGTTGTTTGTCTTTCCAAGTAATTTTCCAAGGCACAACCACAAAAATTTTGCCTAAGTTAGAAGGAGGGAGAAAAGAGTGTGAATTATCAAGGTGAAATATTTCCTACATCTACAACCATTGGTCTACATTAGAAACATGCAAAGAGTTTATAGAGAGGATTCTAAAATCTTTCTTGGTTGCACAAATTGAGCTCAAGACACTTCCAACAGATCAAGAGATGATTTTGCTCATAGATTGCTGGAGTGTGCACATTAGCAAAGAATTTCGGGAGTGGATAAAGATTCATCACCCGAAATTCATGTGCTCTACATTCCTACAAACTGTACAAGTGTGTTTCAACCAGCGGATGTTGTAATTCAAAGGCCCTTCAAGCATGTATTTCGTCAAGAATTCAACCAATTCACTATGGATATTATAACAAAGCAACTGAATGGAAGAACAGATGTGCACATTGATTTCAAAATGTCCAAGCTAAAGCCTCACATTTGTCATTGGCTTTACAAGGCTTGGATTCATGTTTCAAGCAAAATAAATATGATTAGCAAAGGATGGGAGCAGGCTGGACTTCTAAGAGCATTTGACAATGAGTTTCAAAAACAAGCTATGATGGATAATATGGTAAAACCATTGTTTAACAACAAATAAGAAGAAAGAATGCAAACTACAGATACAGAATGCAATGAAGAGATTGACGTCGAAGTGTCTTTAAACACTGTAATGGAGAATAATTTGAGCAAAGTGGCAGAACTTTTCAAGACAATCAACTCAAATCGAATGACAACAACACGGGAGTTTGCAAGAAAAAAAAATTGACAAAATTTTGATGTAAGTTTTTCCCATTGAAGTTTTTTGCATTCAAATTAAGTATTGTTTTAGTACATGTACTTACACATCATCTATCTATCTATCTATCTATCTATCAATCTACTTACACTCACAGACATGTCTACGTGCAGATTCAGCTGCTGGCTTGGAAGACACATCACAAGTACAAAAATAGTCAGCAACAAACAAATTCAACATCTGTTTCAATTGTAATTTCGTTCAAGCTATCACCAATTTTGTAATCACAAGCCGATTCAATGTCACTTATCCTAATTAATACTCACAGCATCCCCGACTCAAGCAACTGCTCCAACACCCCACGGCCCCTGTATGATCATGGTCACAGCCACAACATAGTTACTACTTCTGTTTCTGCTGGATCAATTCAGCTTGCTTAAGGTTTACACCTAGTAAGGGGCCCAAAGGCTTTGTAAATTGATTTTTCAAGAAATCGGACCATGAGAGTTGGACCATCAAGTCGGACCATGGAAAAATACCATCTTTTATGGTCCGACGTCATGGTCCATGGTGTAAACCGGCCTTAAGTCTCAACTAATTCTCCAATAAGTAGTATTGATGGGATTTTTTTGGTTATTTGCTTCGTTGTTATCCATTAACATATTGTTGTTATTTTTGCCAATATCTTACTTTTTGTGATTTTTTAACATGTATAAAATGCTTTCAATTGTAGAGGATGTCAGCTCTCACTCTTCATGCTCACTCTCATTCTTACTAAGCTCTTCTAGCTTATTCAACTTTTCTAAGCTCATGTTACGTTGAAAATGACCTATGCCGCATGAACAAGTTTCTTGTTCATGACATTGAAAATGTGAACATTGCATCCATAATATTGATACAAATGATAGTGTGCGAACATTAGTGTGTTAACCTTCGCCAACTCTTGGAACACCTGCTTACAAATTGTCTGGAATTCCTTGTTATGGAAATTGATCTTCTTCCACACCTCTTTGATATCTTGAACATTGTTAGCCTTCGGATTTTACCCATCGAGTTTGTAATCCTCTTGAACACTACCATGCCTTCTACTCTAACACCTCGTCATCCACCTCCAAAAGCCGAACCACCCACAAACATTGCGCTTAAACAATATGACATGAGGTTGACCAAGTTTTTCAATTTTAAATATTTTAATTTACTTTTAATTTTTTTACGGAATGCAATAATTTGGTTTCATTTCTTGTGGTTGTAGCCTCATAGGGGTATTATGTTTTTTTGGAAATCTTCGCTACCAATTTATCATTACTTGATTTGTCACTACCTGATTTACAACAGTTTTGATGCCTACTTTCCAAAAAAATTATTTATGCAATAGGTGAAACAATTTTTTGTATGGACCTATGATTTTTTTGTTTTAGCTCAATCTCATCAATCTCGTGTTATTAAATGAAATGCAATTTGATATATTGTTTGGATGTATAATCCATCCTCACAAGTTCATCAACTTTTATTACCAATATTTGAGTTGATGTCAGATCGGACATGTCATTGTTGGGAAAAGAAGATAATATATTTTGAGTGGGGTCTTAAGGGGGTTTCAAAACGGATTGAAATTCATCCACTAGATCTATGGGGACCGACGCTTACGGTTTTAATTAAACCTCATAATATAGAGCACCGATCTTCTTCACAATATGGACAAAAAAAGAAGATTAGGATATTACAAAAATAATAATTACATGATTGAAAAAAATTACCACATCAAAGAAGAGTATGAAAAAAAACCAAAAAACCATCAACATTATACAAATTTTTATTAACAAATGTATAGTTTATGTGTTGGTGAATTCTCGGAGGCTTCTCCATCAGAAAACACAATATCAATGGAAGTTGGTAGGAGGGGGATTCACTCTAGAATCAACGTTGTCGTTCAACTCCACCATTTATGGGGAGGTAATGATCACCATCAAATTTCCATTATGAGCCATCTAAAATGCATAAAATAATTTATATATTAAAATAATTACTATATAAATTGATTATATATATTAACTACTCGTCCAAATAAGTAAAATTTACAACCCAAAAAAAAACCCAAAAAATCTAACACCTTTGTTGAAACCAACTAATTCAATCTAAACCAACTTAATCTAAAGTCTATGCAAAAAAAAAAGACAAAAAAAGAAACCATATTTCATAAGGTTTATAGAAAATTACTCTGAAGCACAATCACATAGAAAAATAAACTAAACTAAATAAAAAATGCCTTAAAATTAACAAAACCAAATGCTAGCAAATTCAAATAACAATGTAAAAAATATATACAAGAAAATACATCAAGCTTAATATATAAGCATTATGCAACAGTCGGCACACAAGCACACAAAAGCATATAAGCATATTGCTAACACTAATCTAATACTAATACTAAGCCAAATAGTAACATTACATCAAACACTAACACTAAGCCTAACAATAATACTAAATCAAATACTAACACTAAGCCTAATAGTAACATTAAATCAACTACTAACACCAAGACTAATTAATTCAAATGTTAAACCCCTAACATTATGCCCACTACTAAGCTTGATGATAAGTAAAATTTATGTTTTTTAATATATAATTTAAGCCGTTGCTATTGGGCGAGTATATGCTACTATTGGGTGGTATCTACTGTTGCGCAAGAGGATCGCAAAAGTTGGGAAGGTCATAGAGCTAAGTAGGTAGGAGGAAAATAGTAGGGTAATCGTTCAATGTAGTGTATAGGTGGCAACGAGAAGGTAGCTGACCGCAAGGAGACAGCAAGGTTGGACACCCACAAAGAGAGCAAAACAACATCTAAATCTAAATCCAAATTTAGATCCCTCTACAACATAAATATGAGATCTCAATGCAAGATCAAAATCAATGGTTTAATTTAAAGCATCCCAAGCCAGTATTGAAAACCAACAACACAAAACATGAGACTCGAGAAGACTAACTAAGAAATCAAAAAAGGAGAAACTAGACAAGATCCAAAAACTAAAACATCAACGATTTATAGCCATTGCCTAGAGAGAATGAGAGGAGACCGAAGAGATCTTAGGCATGGCAAACAAGGGAGTGAAAAAGAGAGAGGGTTCTTTGCACAATAAGCTTATATAGTAGATGGCTTAGGGTGGCTAGTTAACAGTGGGGGGTGGGATGAGAATCCTTTCTTCCACACACCCTAAAGATTCGGCCCGTTATGGTTATCTACCCCTTAAAATATCCTAAAACCCAGTTGGGCCTACTAAACGAGTCCACAACCTACTATAATATACCCTCTCTAAGTGTTACCTCTCGAGAGTACAAAAGTTGTAATAGTTTTGGAATTCTATCACAATACTAGTTAGAGAGGGTGGGCAATCCAAAAAATAACACTTATGAGAACAACAATTACATGATGAAAATAGAGGCATTTAGTAACACTTATAGAATATTGTCACCTATATTAATAGATATTAAACTTAAGGTTACTTAGTGACCAAAATATGAGTTTATTGTTGGTTGATGGGACTCTTGAATACGCGAAATAACAATGGTCCATTTTTCTAATGACAAAACTTTGTCCTAAGCTTACTAACATTGTTCTATTGTTGTTCTAGAAATGTAGACAAGAGTTCCATTGCTTCCTGTGCTTAAGAAAATGAACCATTAATAGGAACCACTTTATCACTAATCTCTGAATAAACCTCAATGATTTCAAATGCTTATGATGCACTAAGTTTATTCCTTAGTTGGAATATAAGGTTGATTGAGATCGAATACAACTTCAATATGCACATATTTTTGTGCACTTATTAGCACTATAAACTCACAATCTTATGCTTTAATTGATAATTGAGAGAGTCTCTCAAGCAATATTAACACAATATTCAAAATTTTGAGAGAGTGGGATCCTCTCAAAATAATATTGTCCATTTGTCAACCTAAAAGTCATGTTAGGTTGATAAATACTAGATTATATTTCAAATGTGTAGTTTCCATTAAAATGAGAGTATGTTGAGTTGGGGAATCGACTCATTTAGGTTGAGTCAACCTAAATGAGGACAATATGTTAGTCAATTTAGGTTGAGTCGACCTAAATGAGGACAATATGTTTGTCAATTTAGGTTGAGTCGACCTAAATGAGGACAATATGTTTGTCAATTTAGGTTGAGTCGACCTAAATGAGGACAATATGTTTGTCAATTTAGGTTGAGTCGACCTAAATGAGGACAATATGTTTGTCAATTTAGGTTGAGTCGACCCAAATGAGGAAATATGTTTGTCAATTTAGGTTGAGTCGACCTAAATGAGGAAATGTGTTTGTCAATTTAGGTTGAGTCGACCTAAATGAGGACAATATGTTTGTCAATTTAGGTTGAGTCGACCTAAATGAGGACAATATGTTTGTCAATTTAGGTTGAGTCGACCTAAATGAGGACAATATGTTTGTCAATTTAGGTTGAGTCGACCTAAATGAGGACAATATGTTTGTCAATTTAGATTGAGTCGACCTAAATGAGGACAATATGTTTGTCAATTTAGATTGAGTCGACCTAAATGAGGACAATATGTTAATCAATTTAGGTTGAGTTGACCTAAATGATCAATTTTAGGCAGCACATCACTCCGCAATTTACAGCGGGAATCAAATGTTATTTTTTTTCTTGAACTCTACAACTCTCCACTGGTTTTCACTTCATTCTTGGATTAATAATTTTCTTTATGTACTTTCAATTCACTGGAAAACTCTCAAAATTTTGAAAATTGTGTTTATTAAGACATCTACAAGCTCAACATTTTGAGAAGAAATCACCGATATTGTATTAGTGGAACATGATGTCAATGTATCACCAGAGATCATATTGACGTGCTTCCAACAATTTTGAATGGTTCTAGTAGTGGCATTGACACGCCAAATTTTCTCTAGTATCTTCAGTGCTCGGTAGATGTCAATGCTTGAGTCAACTATTTCTACATACATCAAACAATTGATCATGTGTTGGATGCGTGACTTACGGTACTAGGCATTAAAAGAATTATTCATAGATGCATCCATTGGCTGGAAGATTGAAGCTATCTTGGAAAGCAATTGTGACTCACAGGGAGCAAGCATAGTCAAGTATATTAAAACCATAATTTTTTTGGTCAAACGCTTAAAAGTAGTAGCAAAGTGTTGTTTAAATTGGGTTTTTTATGGCGCCCTCTATTGTTGTGTTATGTAATCACACATAGGATATCCAAAGTTTAGCATTTCCTGATGATGAAGCCATACTCACCTTGATGAGAAGTCTTCCTCCAAGTTATAGATCCTTCGTTAGCTCTTTAAGAACGCAACCAATAACTACCTTGCAATCACTAATCACAAATTTGATTCAAGAAGAAACCCTAATGAAGATTATGAACTTTATTACAGACAACGCATCAACACTCTATGTAAAAAAGAAATTTTATATTAAAGGTAAGAAACCTTACACTAAAATTAACTTTAGGAAAAGTTCATATTCAAAGGGAGGGA
Source organism: Polytrichum formosum (assembly GCA_964035585.1). Lineage (NCBI taxonomy): Eukaryota > Viridiplantae > Streptophyta > Polytrichopsida > Polytrichales > Polytrichaceae > Polytrichum > Polytrichum formosum. The sequence goes on along the minus strand of OZ037935.1, from coordinate 15,208,182 downwards.
GTAGTGACTCCAAGCCTTTTGAAAGGAAAAATGTTGATGCTGATAATAAATGTTTCTACTACAAAAAACAAGGACACGTGATTGAAAATTGCAGAACAAGAATTGCTGCAAAAAATGGTAATAACAAAACTCAAACAAACATTGCTACCAGAAAAGAAAAAAAGCCATATGTGGTAGCTTTAATAGCTAAAGGAACATCAAACTCCACATGGTATGTGGATTCAGGAGCGACACAACATATGTGCCGTCAACTTGAAGGCTTCACAAAATATACAAAAAGCGAAAATCGACAAGTTGTCTACTTAGGAGATGACTCAACATCATAAACCATGGAAGGATATGATGATGTAAATATAAGACTTGTAAATGGTGATGAGAAGATCATACTTGATGTCTTACACATACCGGGACTTGCAAAGAATTTGTTTTTGGCCAAACAATTAGACAGAGCCGGTGGAGAAATCCGCATCAAAGCTGGGAAATTAACACTTATCAACAAGTTTGGACAAGTAATTGCAATATGCAAGTTAAATCTTGATTCATATGACTTAGGTGTCACTGTGACAACTAATCATCATGAAATTGCTATCCCAACTACAACATATCTAAACGAAGCAAATTTGTGGCACCTAAGACTAGGCCACATCAATCAAAAAGATATTGAAACAAATTCAAATTCAAAAGGTATTGAATTTTTTGATGAAAATGAAACAACTTTATGTCAATCTTGCATTGAAAGCAAACAACATAGAGAAAACTATCCAATTCAAGCAACACATTGAATTATTGAAAATAGTACATTCAAATATATGTGGACCCATGCAAGTTGGGCCACATACAAGGTGTACTTACTTCATTACGTTCATTGATATCTTTCAAGATATTGTCATGTATACTAAATGACACATAAATCACAAGTATTTGATAAATTTTCACAATACAAAAGCTTTGTAGAAAAACAAACAAATCACAAAATTAAAATACTAAGGTCCGATTAAGGTGGAGAATATGTGTCCAACGAGTTCAATGATTATTGTCAAAAAGAAGGCATCAAAAGAGAACTTACTACAACCTACACACTACAACAAAATGGAGTGTTAGAAAGAAAAAATAGGACATTGATTGGAGTAGTTCTAACCCACGGGGGGTTCACTCCATGTAAAGTTGAACACCACGTGCGGCCAAAGTTTGCTACCCCTATCTTACATGGAATAGATAAATTTAAAAATTATGATATTTTTTCTACATATACATAATCATTGATAGTATCTTTTGTATAGGTTTTTGAAATTTTTAGTCATCTTCATTTTTGTAGCAATTATTTTAGTTCAATTTTGTGTCATTCTAGTTAGAAACGGTATATTTTATTAAAAAAACATATCATCAAATTTGGTTACCATTTCTTACTATGTAATAGATACCGTGTATATCTACCCATGAAAAAAAATTGATAAAATTTTGACCCATTTTGGTGATGCAACTTACCAAAAGTATATTTTTTTTGGCCGCACGTGGTGTTCAACTTGACAATGGAGTGACCCCCCCGTGTTCTAACCATGTTATCCTATCCTAAATTACCAAAGAGATTTTGGGGTGAAGCACTTCAAACTGTAAATTACCTTCAAAATAGAAATCCATAAGGGCTATGACAACAAGAAAAATTCCTCTTGAAAGATGTCATGAAAGACAACCAAATTTATCTTATCTTAAAGTTTTTGGATGCAAAGCTCATGTCTTAATTCACAAGGCATTAAGAAAAAAATTGGACTCACATTCCCTTGAAGCAATCTTCCTAGGCTATTGTGATCAATCAAAGGCCTATAGACTAATGAATAAACAAAAAAAGATTATCATTTCAAGAGATGTCATTTTTTTATGAAAGTCATGGATATCCTCAAGAAATGACATTGCAAGACCAAATAGAAGAAGAGATTTTAATAGATCCAAATCTATTCAAAATAACCCTTCAATAACAAGGGAAAGTCAACCATCATTGCCATCCGGTAACATTAGGCCTCCACCTCCACAAGGACAATCATTGCAAAAATCAACAAAATCCACCTTCTCATAATGATGTACTTGAAAAATTTCAGAATTGTCATGACATGATGATAGAGAAAATTTACCTCATGCAGTTGAAGCAACTTCAAGATTAAGAGCACCAAGTTCACCTCCAAGCTTTTACGCCCAACCGCCAAGTTCTTTAGCTCAACCTACAAGATGCAATAAACCTTCACAAAGGTTAATTGAATCTATTGAAGGCAAAGAACAAAAAAAAAATCCTTATTTACGACGACATCATCAAGCAATTGTTGTCAATACTTCATCAAACCCACCTCAAACCATGAAAGAAGCCTTAACACGATCATATGCCAAAGAATGACAAGCTGCCATAAATGTTGAGTTGCAATTTTTGGACAAGAACAACACTTGGAAGCTTACCCCTCTTCCATCCAATTGAAAAGCAATAAGTTCTACATGGGTTTTAAAGATTAAAACTAAAGTTGATGGTACAATTGACAAGTACAATGCTAGGCTAGTTGCTAGAGGCTTTACACAAGTTCATGGTATTGATTACACGGAGACATACTCTCCGGGTGTTAAATTAAATTCAATCAAAGTGTTGTTAGCCCTTGCAACACAATATAATCTATACATACACCAATTAGATGTTAAGACAACCTTTCTAAATGGATTTCTAGAAGAAGACATTTATATGGTTATACACGAAAGACTACCTCCATCCGACAATCCAAACATGATTTGTAAACTTCTCAGGGCTATAGGAGTGTAATTCAATGTGGTTGAAGATACAGGGTACACGATTGGCAAGCAGAAGAGCACTGTGATGAAGGCCACCCATGTAACCCCCACCCAACCCACAATGAGGCTGTAACGACCCAGGTTGAATGGCCCAGGCCGGAAGGCTTTGCAACAAATTGTGATCCGAAAAAGGGTAGGAAGCGTGTAGTAAATTTTTTCTTGTTTTCTTAGTTAATTCTGAAATTCAGTTAAAAGGAGTAAAGATGAACCAGAACTTTGATTTCAAATCAATGTGAATAGGCTATAGTCTAGGAGAAACTACAAGGTAGGTTTGGGTAGAACTATAGCCTATCAGGAAGAAGTAGGGACATGATATAAACGGCAAGGCAGTTGGAGGCTAGGGGGGGGATCATTCCTTATTTTTTCTTTTTCACGAACGCTGGAGTTTTTTTGGCCGAGATAGGTTTTTTGTAGAAGACATTATTGATTTTTTTTGTGCACAACATCAACTGTGTGTGATTCATAGTTATTGGTCAATTGTTTGAAGTGCATTGGATGAGTGAATTGAACCGTCATATTAATTTGAAAGGGAATTTTTTGGTATTAAAGTCTATGATGTAATTCCAGTGTATCTCGGGAGGGATTCCCTTGTTGATCGTCTGAAATATGGTATGATTATTAGCGTTGATGTGAGAATTGATTAATTCTTGTAAGTAAGGGCCATAGTCTGTTGTGGAAGCTTTTTTTGATTTGAATTGCGGTTTGTTGCTATTTTGAGTTGAATACTTAACTGGCTAACGCAATCTGATATGCAGCTATAGGATGAAATTGTATTTCTTCATGGTAATATATTGAGACAGGCTATAATCTATTAAGAATAATTGTACCAAAATTCCGGAGAGGATTGGGTAACCAAATTGTGTGGATAACTCTGTAATGCACCGAGAGTGGTGTCGAGAGTGATTTCAATTTTCTATTACTGAAACAACGAGCACCGATTATTAATGTAAATTGAAATGTTGCCTATGGCCATGGCCTGGGAGAGAAAGAGGGTCTGAATGCATGGGCCTGGATTCGGATAAAAGTTGTTGGAAGTTACATCAGAGTATTAGGATTAAGAGATTTACTGCTTTACAAAAATGGTGAGCCTTTAATTGGAATGTATAGTTTTCACAAAAGGGAATGAAATCTAAGGGGTAGTCAGGGGGGGACGTTAAAGTCCCCCCCACGAACTTTTCGGACTGTCAGAATCGGGCAGGGGCAGCCGCCCGTCCAAAAAATCCAGATTTTCTGGACCCGACCGAAAACTGCTGCCCGCCCGCCCGACTTCGAAAAAACCATTGGCCCTTGCATTCTTGAAGGCCACTTATCCACAAATCCCATATTGAGTGCACTTCACCTTCAAGGTCCAAAATCCAATATATATGTCCACTTCCATTGAGTAAATAAGCAATTGACTGGGATTTCATTACCAAAGTGAAACCGTCAATAAAACATGTAATTAACTTGGAAGTCAAAGATAATTACAAAACCCTCACTAGCACTGAGGTTACAATTTTTGTGACTTACAATTTGAAATTGTCTTTGTCATTCTAAAATGGAACTTAAATTAGTGATTTATTTTTGTATGTTAAATATTATAATATTTTATTTCAATACCTTCTACTTTCACAAAGTTTTCATATGCATTTAGACTAAATAAGTGTGATTGAATGTAATTAAGTTTAATTAATTCTGATCAATTCTAATTAAGCCCAATTAAATCAGAAAGCATGCTTACCAAATTAATTAAGCCTAATTAATTATAAAATGTACCAGCTGGGATTAATCATGATTTACTGGTTTTTGATTTAAGTGCGTTTGAATATAATTAAGTCTAATTAATCTTGATTAATCCTACTTATTCGCAAATAAATCAGAAAGTATACTTACTGTAATTAAATAATTTCTCGAATTAATTCCAGTGAATTAATTATAATAAATAATATGTTTATTAATTCACTGAAAATATTTACTCAAATGATTAACTAAATTTACTGAATTAATTGTAATAAATTTATTATAATTCAGTGAAATTATACTAATTCAGTGAGTTTGTTATAAATCAGTAAATTTATTATAATTTATTCAGTAAATATAATTATCTTCTAAATATAACTAAATATAATTTGCTAAAAATTTTACTAAATTATTTGCTAGATTAGTAAATATAATTTAGTGAATTAATTATAATAAATTTAGTATATTTAGTGACTTATTATAATTCAATGAATTTATTATAATTAATTCAGTAAATGTACTAAATGATTTACTGAAATAATTTACTAATTTTTTATAATTAAATTGAGAAATTATTTAATTATATTAAGTACATTTTGTACATTTTAATTAGGTTTACTTAATTAGGTAAGCATACTTTCTGATTTATTTGGGAATAATTAGGATTGATTAAGATTAATTAGAATTAATTATATTCTATCACACTTAATCCAGTGAATTAATTCTAATAATTAATTAATTATTGCATATGAAAACTTTGTGAAAGTACAAGGTATTGAACTAAAATATTATAATATTTAACATACAAAAATAAATCACTAATTTAAGTTCCATTTTAGAATGACAAAGACAATTTCAAATTGTAAGTCACAAAAATTGTAACCTCAGTGCTAGTGAGGGTTTTGTAATTATCTTTGACTTCCAAGTTAATTACATGTTTTATTGACGGTTTCACTTTGATAATGAAATCCCAATCAATTGCTTATTTACTCAATGGAAGTGGACATATATATTAGATTTTGGACCTTGAAGGTGAAGTGCACTCAATATGGGATTTGTGGATAAGTGGCCTTCAAGAATGCAAGGGCCAATGGTTTTTTCAAAGTCGGGCGGGCGGGCAGCAGTTTTCGGTCGGGTCCAGAAAATCTGGATTTTTTGGACGGGCGGCTGCCCCTGCCCGATTCTGACAGTCCGAAAAGTTCGTGGGGGGGACTTTAACGTCCCCCTGTAGTCAGCAAGTACGAGCTTGGATATATTTGTAATGATGAAATTTCAGACCATCGACTCGTTTGGCCAAAAGCCAATTGGCTCCTAATCTCTATCTTAAGTGTGTAATTTAGGCACGTCAGCAGTCTCAATTGTGTATTGAATTATATTTGCATCAATTGAATTTGAAGTCAATACAGTCATTCTTCCTCGTACAGATAAATAAAAAATGGTGTGGTTATGATTCCAAGACAAAGAGTCTTGAATTGCCATTGTGTTGGAATGTTGTATCGGTCAATTATTATGACTATGATCTTTGTAGTGTAAATGGAGAAACTGCTACGCTCTAACCCTTGGCAAAAAGTGAACCGTCAAACTGGAAAGACTATTGACGATGAGGAGATAACCAATTGCAGTGAAGATCAAAGGACGTGCCGCTTATGATATCGGTACGTATGGATTACTAATTAAAATCTTAAGTTGAATTAAGGATAACTTAGAATTCCACCAACATTAAGAATTGAATATCGTAAGCAATATTTGTGAGAATAGTAAATGCAATGAATTGGTAAATGAAATGTCTTGAGAACTAAGAGTGTGGAATTGTGACACTAAATAAACAAGATAAGTTTATGAATGATGTGAGAACATGTTAACGCGCATAAGTGGTTTGACTTATTGTCATAATGAGAGAGATTATGATTACCTTGGCCAAGACCAGGTAAGAGATAATCGTCGGACTGCAAAATTAATATCATATTTAATCAACGAGACTGGCAATCCCGAAAGGATGATTGCATTGCATTTTTGAGTTACACTAAATGGAATTAATCAATGAAAGACTATTGACTACGCCGAAGTGCCCTTGGCTTCGGTAAAGAGACAAAAATGGGTTACTTATGCAAGACCATTGACTATGGTTGTGCCTATGCTTGTGCACCGCACTTGGTCCAATTAAAATGAACTCACTGCCAAACTATTGTCTGAGGAATTAGAGTGAGGTGAGGGACTGTCACAATTGCATGTACTGACATGGAGAGGTTTTTAAAGTTTTATCCCTTATCCATACACCAACTGTCAATCCTAATCCAAAGTAAAGTGAAATAACCTTGTGTTTTCCCTAATCAACCTTATCTGAGACACCTAGATGATATACAAGTCACCTTTTAAGTCTTCCCTGAGTGTTTCCCTGGGTTTGTTTGTAACCAAAATCTAAACTACAAAGCGCATAAGAGATGTATAATCCAACTGTGGCAATTGACACCATGGCTTGGAATGCCACCAAGTTCCCAAGTGATTGCATACATTCTCAAAACAAGAAGAATTTGTAAGTATGCATAGTCAATGTTTTGGAGCCTTATTGTAGACGTGTCGACTTCCTACATGCCCGTATGGGCAGGGATTATAAGCCATATTTTTCTTGTGTTGTAGGCAACTTGCTGAACCAATCATCATGGGAGCGACAAGCTCTAAAAATCATTTGGTACTTAGTTTCTAGGAACCAGTTGTCAGTTGTAATGTGGGACATGTTTCATGCCTCGTTGCTACGTAAGTGAATGTGGACCAACCCAACATTACAACCGGTGATCGGTCTCTAGACACCGATTACCTAGTACATAGTAGTCCAACCAAGCGATTTTGCAAGTGTATCTATTCCTGATTAGCTCGGATAGGAAGAAGCACATAATCATCTATAATAATGACCATGCCATAGCCTGACCACTATGTTTGGTAATGTACACGTATCACCCCTACCATCGGCTGCAGTACGTTGGGCGCCTACTCTAGCCCGTGGTAGGGCTCCTTGCATCCATTACCTAGTCCTCATTTGGAACTCAAAATTGCAAGATAAATTCCTTACCTTGCTACTGCATAGTTGTAGCCTGGGTGTTGTCAGGCCCTTGCCAAACGACCGGCAAGGGCAATGAACCAAGGGGGCTGATTGGGCGAGCTTGTGTGCCACTCACCGCACAGGCGGCAACTGCAGAGGTAGTCCGATGACGTGCCTCGGACGTGGCAGAGAACTCCGGCAAGCAAAACTTCCAGGGGATGAAGGCTGGAAGTGCGTGGAATCCGCTTCTGGCCACGCCCTGGCCCACCAACACCGCGTCTTCCGCTCGCCCTCCTCGCCGAATCCCGCTCGTCTCCGACTCTCCCTGCTCCTCTCCGACTCGCCTCCGTCGTTGCTCGATGCCTCCTCTCCCGCTCACCTCCCTCGCTGCTGGTCTGCGACTACTCTCCCTCGCTGCTCGTCTCCGACTTGCCTCCCTCTGTGACTCGCCTCCCTCGCTACTCGTCTGCGACCTCCGTCGCTGCTCGTCTGCGAGTCGCCGGACTCGCTGCTGGTCGTCTCCGACACATCTGTTACATTCTGTGCCTTTTCTTTCTTGCAGACACAGTTGCTAGGGAGCAGTAAATCTGTGGACATTGATCTTACATGTGTTTAGTCATGTGTGTGTTTAGTCAATTTTTTGGGAGCTGCGTGTGTAGTGGGGTAGTTCGACAACAAGTGTTGTGGTTGCAAAATGATCATATTGAAATGAAGAAAGTGGTTGTCACTGTGCCGAAGATGTAGCTATCGGTGGACGAATGTTTCGCGTTGCCGCGTTCTTGCTGACTACAGAAGAGTGTAAGGAAGCAGAAGAAACTTAGAGGACACTTACATTCAAAAGAAACTCTAAACTAAATTGAAGTTGTGGTCAAGTTCTGGAAGCTGTTTCATTGCATGTTGTTGAGGTTCGGGTTGGTGAATCCAAACAATGAGGTTTCTCTCCCTCCCTGGAGGATTCGCAATTTGGGGGGAGGAACAACTCAATTGAAGGGGAGCAGATTGATAGTTAATTGGTGAACTCTCCTTCCTGTTAGGAGCTTTGTGGTCATCCCCCTCCATAGCTTGCTCATTTGTCAATTATCAACATATTCAACCCACATTTCGTGTTGTTATTTTCGGTTCAATAAATCAAAGAGAAAATCGTGTCTCTAGATTGCATGGACTCGCAACAGCCACCGCAGGACGCAGGCACTCCCAACCCTAATGCTGCGACAGGTACCATTCCTCCTAGCACTGTCAACCAATGTCCTGCACAGCTTCCCGCCACACCTCCTGCAGCATTTTTCCATGGTTTTGGACCTGTTGGGAATCAAATGCCGTTTCTATTTCCAGGGTTGAGGATTTCTCCTTCCGTCAAAGCTGGGCCTGGCACGACCATCGATTTGACGGAAGGGTCCCAAAAACGAGGTTCCCAGGAATGTTTCACCGACCAGCCCAAAGCCAGCAAGAAGCGGAGAGGTCGTCGGAAACAACCAGAGATTGTGGACTTGGACAACACGAAAGACGAAGTGGAGCCCCCGAAGAATGTTGGGCATTGGAAGGATCACTGGGTCATCCAGCTGATTTCCATTCGGGGGGAGATGCACAACACTTTCAGTGCACCACCAAAGCAAGGTATTGTTTTTTTTGTTTTTTTGTTTTTTTTTCCGGCTCACTTTTTGTTTGCGCCTTTCATTTTTGGATTAAAGTTCAGATGCCACCTGTACAATCCCACATGTTGCCTCTGTGGTGTGCGTCGTCCTCATTGAATCGTTTCATTGTAGTATCCTACAATATGTTTCGAATTGAGGCATCGTGCTGTCATGTCAAATTGCGGCAAACAAAGAGTGATTGTCATTTTTTGATTCCGATCCTGGCTTACAGTTTGCGGTGATCTGCAGGTGTGGACAATTGGTCGCGACTGCACACGAAACTTATGTCCCTATGCCCAGATTTCACGAAAGACAGTGAGGCTTGCAGGAAAAAATGGAGTGCCATCTACAACGACTACAAGGAGGACAAGGCTATGAATATGAAGTCAGGCTCACAACGATCCGAGAAATGCCGTTGGTATGAACTTGTGGACGAGTTCATGTTCGATAGAGCTCATGTTGTCTCCCATGCGCATGCAAGCGCCACGAATCCCGATGGACCGAAGTCCACGAGCACATCGGACGCCATCAACACGGTGCACAAGGTTGGGGAGAGCACATCAAAATCTCCCGAACCAAAGCGTAAGGAAGACATTTTCATGGAACGTTGTATTGGTGAGATTAGAGAGAGCAGCAAGAGTCTCATGGATAGTTTGAAGGCCAGTGACGACATGAAGATGGCTATACTCATGAGCATGCAACAAACCATGCAAAAATTGGTAGACAAGCTCTAGGCAGTTATAGTAGTCTTCTACTTAGAACTTCAAGCCAAAAATCTGACCTTAAGGTAAACAGTCCTAATTTGGTTACTTATCTTAATCGCGCACCTATATTTTGTGTGGTGGCTGGGTATATTTTGAGTGGTGGTTGGTTAGGTGCAAATGTAAGAACGAACACCAAAGACTGTATTTAAAAGAGATTCGACTACAAGCTCAAAGTTTGTTAACCATTCCAGGCTGAATATACAACCTATTTGGGGGGGCCTATTTCACTTTCAGTGGACTTTGGTGTTCATAACAATTCAGCTGCAAACTTGTTGGGATTGATCCTGGGTTCTTCAGATACATTTGTGAACGCACATTAGTTTCAACCTCATGAAATTGAGTAGTATAAGGTAGCAAACAACAAAAACTAACCAAAGAAGGCGTCTACCTTATGTGAATAAAGGACAGTTCTTGTCTCTGTAGTTGCTGCAACAAGTTAGGGTTCAGTTTTCCATCAACCAACTTTGGTAGTCTTGGTCTAGCTAATGTGTCAATCACTGTCCATAGTAAAAGTCTGTGCAATGCAAGCCTTCGTCCTTGCCATCCAAAGACTTTTCGCAATGCCATTTCTTCTCGCACACAGCTCCTTGTATGTTTTGCCACCAGTGCCCATTGCAATTTCAAATTCCTTGGCGGCCTCATGTTTGATATACTCCAAAGTCTCCCTCGAGTTGTCGTCAATGCCCGCCAGGCTTTGCAATGCCAAGTTGGCAATTGGAAGTCTCTCCTGCATGGATGAACCCGGGACCCTCATTGCCAACCCATTGTGCACCTCATCTATGGCCTCCCGCATCCACTCATTCTTCCAAAAGCTGTCTCCAAAAATGATGCATATGTTGTGCAAGACCAAGCACGTGCTAACCAAATCGGGCACATTCCTCAATTGCACATCCACCCTCTTCAACAGAATTCGCCATCTATCTTTGAGCATTCCGAATGCTCGTTCTATGCACATGCGTGTGGAGCTTTGCACGTAGTTCCAGTGGTACTCCTCTCGTGTCAGTCCGTCTTTGTGGCCCTTGAACGGGGCCAACATCCACGGACGACACGGGTACGCGGCATCGCCAACCAACGCATACGGCGAGAGTTTCCCTGCCTCGCAGTATTGTCCAATCTCGGTCCTCGCCCACAGGTTGGCATCATGCATGGATCCCGCCCAACCTATGTCAAAATCCCAAAACAAACATTTGCTGGATACTACGCCTTGCAACAAGATTGAATGGAACCTTTTGCGGTTGTAATAATCGGCAGCATGCAAGCGGGGTGCAATGATGGGTATATGGGAGCCATCAACCGCCCCGACCACGTATGGAATCTGGTGCAAGTCTTGAAACTCCTGCGCGAACTTCTCCATGATGGCAGGAGAAGGCCATCTGATGAATTTCTTGAGCAGACGTTTTTTTATGGCGACACAGAATTGAGAGACTGCTAGTTGACTGGACGACAAGCCAATCTTGTACAAATCTGCAATGCACTGCATGGAACTACCTGTGGCCAATCTTGATATGGAGATAGCGACCTTCACTTGCACCGGAATGGCTAACCGCATGTCCGTATCTTGTGTTTGCAAGTCGGGTGCAAGAGTACTACACAAATACTCAAATGTCGACACGTCCATACACATGCGTCCTTTGAACTCCCTTGCATTAAATGAACCAAGCAGGTTTTGATCGAAGAAACCAGGCTGGTGCAACCCTCTGTGATGAGCCCACAGCCGTCGTTGCGGCCTCCCGTGCAGCCGCTTGAATCCATGCACTGCAAGAGTCATGCAGGACATTTGGTGCCAGAGCCATACAGAAGTTGACCCGTGATGTCTTGACAGACACTCCAAGGTGGTGAGGAAGGATAGCTGAAACATGAGCAAAATTATGAGCTTGTGCACGTCAGGGTCCATACTCGCAGTGTGCCTGCTTTGGGAGGGTAGTAGCAACCGAGGCAGAGCAGCTGAGGAAGATGCCTGAGAGAGAAGAGAAGCCTTTGCGAACTTGTATTATGAGTTTGAGCTTGAACCGGAGCAGGTGTGAAATCGAAGGACGTGTTATTCAGTTGTCACACGATGTGCCTCTCAAGGGTTATAAGAAGTCATCCTGTCATTTCGGCAGACAACTGAAACTCATGTGTGCACATCGATTTCCAATGGGAATATCAGTTCCTGATATTTTGAGCTATTGAAAAGAATGCTTAATCTCTCAGTTTCCAGTCCAATCTTGTAATGCTGCAAATGTGCATGACAAGATTCTCAATCTTAGGCGACTTTGGAAGCAGTCATCGGGGAGATATTTGGGTATAACCGGTTGACATCCTAGTGTATTGCAATTCCAGCCGGTTACATGTTGAAATCCTCCGGGTTTCCTTTATTGAATTGGCGTATACTCTGTATACTCCTCCAAGCTGATCGGAAATTTTAATGCAGTTTTCAACTTCAACCGGCTATATGTCAAACTCAACCACTTCATCTTCAACTAACTGCCGGTTCTCCTTCATCATAGTTTGGAAGTAGAACGACTAGGTCTGTCTATTAAATGCAACCAGTGCTCAAAACTCGGGTGCGATGTGCTTCTACGTGACGTCGTTGTGGATCTGCTAGACATGGAACTCGTGTGCTACTATCGTGAGTTTGACACCACGATTGCATGTGAGGAGTTGCATTGCAAAGCCAAAGAACGGATACGCGTGGCCGGGGCCAATACCTGGGATGAGCACCACATGGTCATGATATCCTCGCCACTTCCTTATTCCGGCCATAGCTTAATGAATGTGCCGCCTAGGAACCTTCCAGCTCCACCTCCAAGCAACACCCCATCCTTGAGATTCTGCCACTCTTCCTGCCACAGCCGCTCCCTCCGTTCGATCATGAAGAGGGAGATGAAGCCAACCGTAATGTCGTAAACTGAAATGTAAACCGTAGGGAGGTTTACTCAACCTTGTTTACTAACTGTAACTACAAAAATTAGCTGCGTGAATAGACAGTGCCGAACAAATGCAATTGTGTAGGCGTTTCGATCAGTCTGCGGGATTAGTTTCTTATACCAGCCATAGCTTAATGAATGCTCCGCCCTGGAACCTTCCAGCTCCAGCTCCGGGAAGCAACACCTGATCTTCGAGCTTCTGCCACTCTTCAGGCCAATCTTCCCACATCAAAGCTGCAAACTCGATTGTAAAGGTGAGGCCGGTTACGCAACCTCCATCAGTAGCTGTGCAACTCCAATAACAGCTGCGATAATCTATAGTAACGGCCAAAAGCAATTGTGCAACTGATTTGATTAGCTTGCAAAATTACTTACTCACAGTGGCCCAAATCCAGCTCCACCTCCTGCAAGCAAAATAAAACCTGGTCGAGTTCCTGGCAGTCTTCCCGCCACAGCTGCTCCTTCATTCGATCAGTAACTGTAGCTCTAAAAAAACAGCTGCGATATAATTTCTAGTGGCAAGCAAAAGAATTCGTGCAGCGTAATTCGATCAGTTTGCACAATTACTTCCAGAGAAGTTTGTCATGGTAGATGCTTATTGCTGGCGCCGAGGTAGTCAGAATCATGATTTGGAGGGGCTGTTGAAACACCTTCGTATGTCGAAGCCCTTTGGCTCCAAATTTTCGCCGGATTCGGCGACTGGGCTTACATAAAGGTAGGCAATATCCCAGCCACAGCTCCCATCTCTAATCACTGACTCGAAAATTTTACAGTTCCTGCTGATCCGGAAACAGGCACAGCCAGCTCCCTCCGACCACTGACTCCAAAAATCTAAAATGTCTGCTGTACCAGAGATCCGAAAAACCAATCCCGCCTGTAAGTTACGTTCGAATGCTTCCTAGACTGGACTCCATTCCAGCAGAATCTGTGATCGTGCTGACATCGAGGACAACCGCTAGGTGCCTGATGCCGCCGCCCTTATTGCCGCACGTCTGGTGCCTGGGGCGAGCAGGCTCCGACGTGGCTACAGGCAGGCTACTCCTAACCCTAGCCTGCAGCCCGAAATGGCCTGCCGGCCGTGTGGCAACGGCCTCACTTTCTGCTTTAGCATAAAGTCAATATATTTAAGAGGTGGCATATAATTATGGGCTAGGAGTTTCCGCCTCTTTCAGTAGGAATAGATATTGAGTGAGATTTAATCATCTAAACCTAATTCGATGTGAATGCTGAGCCGAAAGTTTTGCCTATTTAATACATTGGCAGTTCTGAAGGATAGAGAAACTTGTACCGTGAGCGCCATGCAAAATGTTATGAAAGCTGAGAGCCAAACAGCATACAAGGGCATTTCTTGTCAATTCACCTTGACCCAAAACCTTGACAATGGTACTCCTCCATCCCTGGAAAATGCATATAGCATTCTGCAACAATGTAGAGGTCGACCGTCAGAAGATATTCAGCTGATAGAATTAATTCGTTGACAGTTTCTTTGATGTGAACAAGCCCAACATTCAACCATGTTTCCTCAACCAAATTCGGAGATACTATGACAGATGCAATTATTCTTTAACAGAAGGTAAATGCCTACTTCAAGAAAAATGCTCAAGGTTTATGGTTATATGGGCTGGGTAACCCTCCAGGGGTGGGAGGCCCAATGGGGGTTACTAGACATCACCATTTTGGTGCCCTCCCCGCCCTAGATTGAGGACCGGTGTCGTGAAGCAAACTCTTACACGATGTAAAAAATATATAGTAATGTTATTTTTTTAGTTTTCATTGATTTTCATAGTTAATAAAGTAATAGAGAAGGTTTGGAAAAATTGTGATTATTTTCACAACTTTTGTTGATTTTGAAGACCTTATGTCATTAGAGTTAGTTTTGATTTGATTTGAAGTTAGTTGTTGTCGAAAGGAAAGGTGAAGATTTTTTCACCTTTGTTGATTTTTGTGGCTTTATGTTTGAAAAATACGGATAGATATGATTAAAAGGGGGGGAGATGATGTGGATCACCCAATGGTTATGCGGATGTCCATTAGACCCATTATGGGCGGTTGTGTCCCCATGTGACTAGACTAAGGAGGGAGGTCTTCCTCTCTCAAAGGCTCTCTCCAATTTGGAGATATAGAGAGTTTTAGTTTCGAAAGAAACCTTTGAGGAGGAACCATAGATTTTGTATAGCGTGAATTTCAATTAAAATTTGTGAGCATGTTTATTTTGCTTTAGTGATTTCAATGATGTATAGACTACTCCATTTGGAGTTGCTATGAAAAAATTATGGATTTTAGAATGAAAGCAATTTTTTTGCCATCGGAATCTAAGAGTAGGTACTTTGAGAACATGTGAGGTATGATTTCTTTTGTTTGTTCTCAAATTTTAGGAGTGCGTAAATCATCGTTAAGCTTTCCAAAAAGCTATTAAACTCTCAATTTGGAATAGAATGAGAAAGTTATGATCATAGAAGCATGAAGGTATAGATTTGCCACTGATTTTGGGAGTCCGTGTTTGAAAAGCCATAGAAGATAGGCATATTTGAATTTTGAGTTCAAAATTTTAGATAGCATAGATAATAGAGTTGGATTTTCAAAGAGTCATGGTTCACATCATTTGGAGGTTTTATGAAGAAGTTATGGCTTCTTAAGCGGAGAGATGTATAACTGTCACAAAACTAAAGCCTCAACTTTGGCATGCCATATCTATGAAACGGTAAATCACTTTCTTTTGAAATTTTTATTGTATGTGTGTCTTTGTGTTGGCTTTCCAAAAAGCTATTGTGCAGATTATTTGGATTAATAATGCACATGGGACATCCATTTGAATGCTAGCAGTAATTATGAAGGGTTCAAGCTTCTACACGACTTGTTTATTTTATTGTACACATAAATTTGGCGTTTTCAAATGGCAGTTGCAAGCATGAGCAATTATGGATTCTCCCATACTTTGGGCATAGACTACTTGCAACCAGAAACCCCGTGTTTTCCCATAGCAGAACCCTTTCACCACGACACCGGAAAGGGCAAGGGATATACTATGGGAAAGTCATCTTCTTCTCAATTCCAAAACGCCATTTTAGACGCCAAGTACTTAGTATGTACCTTGAATTGCTAGTGACGGAGGACATGCCGCACAAGAAAATCACAACAGCAATGACACCGAGGCACACAATGCCATCTGTTTCATTGCCATGTCGATCACTATATTCGTTAATTTGAGACTTTCTCTTGTTTCAAATTAATATATGGACCACAACAACATGATTTAATGTTTGGGTCGTCCTACCCAAACCATCTTGATATGAGTTCTTAATTGGGTTCTTGATATGAACACCTGCTTCAGAGTATTTGCATCTTACAACATTCTCCAATATCTGTGTGATTTTATCCATGTTCTTATATTTGTAACTGTCTCAAAATGCCGCAAAAGTCCCAAATTAACGAATATAGTGATATCATGATTTGAACGCGTCGTAAAAGATTTGGGCAATTGCATATCCTCCCGCATCATTTGTTGAGTCAAGTAACGCAGCGGGGTCGATCACCACAAATGTGAGACCTAAGATGTATGCCCAGCCAAACACAATAGAGGTGATAATCGAGGTTAAGATCCCATATGCCCCGTTTGTGTCTGAGGACTTTGTCTCTTTAGGCTGCCAAAACAAGACAAATGTAAGCCATGATTAGAATCATGCAGAAACATCACAAACCTGTAACTCAAATATCACTACAGTAGTGACTCCACAAAATGTCTACCGAAAATAGGGTTGCATTCTTAATCTTTTGTTTCTTTATTTCATAGCTGCAAGGCTTTAAAAGGTTTGATAGATTCAAGTTAAATCATTGTTGAATATATATTTATCTAAAAATTGAGTTAGCACTGAAAAGATACTAAATCTGAAGGGTATGTATCAATCAACACTGCCAACCTTACATTAAACGCTGGTCACTTGCATTTTGAAATTAACTGATTCATTCTTGAAGCATTGATCACTGCAATTCATGAGAGATGAATTAGACAAGTCCAGCTTGTTATGATCAGAACATGTCAAACCCACTAAAGAGAGTTTGTACAGAAATATATTTTGCGTACCATGTGAGTAGAGGCATCGTACGCAGAAAGGTTATACTGGCTCATGAGTAGACCTAAAAGAAAAATATAAGGTAGAAATACCATAACCCGTTAAAATAAGGTGATTCGCATTGAAGATTTGGTCTGACAATCATGAGATAATTTTCCAAGATAGACGAGAAGGATTCATGAAGAATGCAAGTTGTTTTGTATTTTTATGTCTTGTACAAAAAATTCCACAATTTTTCAAAGTGGAAAGTTTGTCCAATCCACTTCCCATTGACTAGGTACTCCGCATTTCCATACAGAACATCACCTAAACCGGTTAATCATGAGTACATTAGACCTTGCCTCCCATTGGCTACACTGCATTGAAGTTGCCGCCGAGCCATGCTCCATTTAAGACATGGCACTTCACCATTATGAGGCGGTCTAATGCACCGCTAGTGGGTGGTTAACGGGTTATGGTATTTCTACCTTAGACATTGTTGTGGATTCCGACATCTGGTGTATTGAACGCTGTGAATACATTGGATGCCGTCTGCCGCTGTGTGGCTACTGCTGGGATGAGCACAATTAACAAAATCACACCTGTCAAGCACATACCCCACTATTTCTTGTTAACGTTTTTTGTTGAAATATTGGTTCTTGTAGTAGGTGGTTGATGTCATTAGCAAGTCAAATAAAAAGTTTCCGTGAGGGGAGGTTACACTTTGTAAGACATTAAGAACGGCATGCAAAAAAATTACAGGGTGGAATAAAATCCTTAGATGAATTACATAATTATAGGGTACTAAAAATTTGACTTGAGTATACATTAGGTATATTCCAATAATAATCACCAAATATATTGAATATCCCATGAATATGCGCAGCACTCCCCCTCTGTCCCCGCACGGGTTGGGGGGGGGGTGTGGTGGATACGGGTAATTAAATTGGAACACTCACCAACAACATTCCATGCAACAACTATAATAGTGACATATGATAACCATGTGATGTTCAAGCTGTTGATCAGTGCATGAAGGAATAAGATGCCCCCATGCATTGCAATAAGTACATACTTGCTTGCAAGGTATCCACCTCCATTGGCGCCACCAGTTGCAAGAAGAATCATAACTTGCAATAGTTGAGCCAACGAGAACTCCATAGCACATGTTGTGGCCCACAACACAACTCAAACATCATAAAATCAATGCAAAGTTTTGCCCAAGCTGTGTCTATGTTTACCAGTTATGGATTTCTGCCTGAATGTTGTGACACAACTACATTGAATATCGGATGTGGTGTGCCAACATTAAAATTGGTGTGACATGTTGATTAGAGTGATCTCCATGTTTGGTCATGCAACTCCAAGTATCATATGACGCCCTCTCTAGTCGCCGCCCAGTGATTGCAAGACAAACGAATATGGATTGATGATGAATAGAGTGGGCCACACTATATCATACGCTAATGTTGTCAAAATAGGGCTCATTGGTGAAGTTTATGAGATAATTGTACGCAAAGGTATGCTATGGGGGACAGTGGAAGAACTCAAAAAAATTCAAAAATTTGAACATCATTAAGAAAAAGCGGTTCAGAGTTGTGTAGGGCACGCACCTGGCCAACAACATTGTACCTGCAATGTTGTCAAACAACCCACGCATGCAACTAGTTAGAGATCAAACACATAGTTAGGAACCTTCGAAGCATCATCATATCTAGTATTCATGGTTTAGGGTTTAGTCAACCACATCAATCTTTGCTCTAGTAATAAATTATCTATGTGAGGGCATATTGTTTTGGATGATGAGAGGTAGGCTTTATTGCAATAATTCCCTCTTGCTTGTTTCTGTTGCTTTCCAAACCTGCCACTTACAATGTGCATCTCCATTGTGGTAAAAGTCTAAGTGATCCCTACAAAATTTGAGGACTCAAATCAAGGCCACCTCAGCCTCAACCTAGATTATTATCCAATATTGGGCTATCGATGTTTGGGTTGAAGTTGGCGTGTCTCGCACTAAACAATTAGTTAGGATGCATCACATCTGGATGACTTGAACTTACAACCATATAAGACTATAAAGACATCTCCTTCTAGCTCATCTCTTCACCCATGATGTACCCATTCATACGTTGTACCCTCACACCTACATAATGTCTCATGCCTACTCCTACTCCAACTTCAACGGAGTGAAACACCCCTCCAACTGTAAGATGCCACTGCAATACAATCCACAAAGATTACTCAACCCGCATATACTAGTAATATGTACCTTGTTGTCATGTAGATTGCCACATAATGGGTGCAAACCCTGTCAAAAAAGAGAGGTGGTGACCCATTTTGGGCTGCAGGCTTGTTAAGAGGTTAACTTGGATTAACTTGGGCCAATGCAACTTAAGTTGCACACAATCACTCTTCACAAGGCAATCAATTAACCCAATATCAAACTCATGAGAAACCTCCAACTCATAATCCGTCTACAACTGATGCATTGGATAGAAACTTTGTCCACTAATCACTATGCCTTCTATCCCCTAAATTAGTGTGCCCCCTCCCAACCCCCTATAATAGTAGACACAATAGTTGTTAGACTAGTGGAGTCTTCCACAATTGGTCATTTCGACAAGTCCATGTCAATTGAGATTTTCAGCTCTACCAGGAGTAATCTGAAGCATACAAAGGAAGATGGAGCAAAGTAAGAAGGGTCTTTTGAACTTGACATGTCCTTTGGGATGGAGTTAGACATCTAAGACAAGTGGAGGGGACAATGTTTTTTGGTCAATCCAATATTGAAGTTACAATGAAAGGTAAGAACTGTGCAAGTGGCAAGAGAGAACATATTATTCCAGTCACCTTCAAACAAGATTCTGCATAGTCCATGAACAAATTGCACATATGACCAATATCTTAGATTCGTAGAGCACATTGGATGAACGTTCATCATAGATGTACGATATTTAGATGCGGCGATCACAAAATGGCTCTTGACATTTTATGAAGGATATTAGTTTCAATAATTGTTTATGGTGGGATCTGTCAACATTGCAATTGTGCACTTTCATTGCGATAGTTGGTTATTAGTTTGTTATTCTCACCAAAGTCAATATTGTGCTTTGCATTGAAAAGGCTATGAAGTAGAAAGTAGTTTAGTTTTGGCAAGAGCAACTGTGTTTGTAGTCAAGTTCTATTATATATTCAAGAATGTCAGCTAGATGACTAGTCTTGAATTTACAACTGCATACAAATGCAAACTCGACATCCACTTCCAACTCATCTATGCACCCATGAGATACCATTCATACATTGTACCCCCACCCTCTACACAATGTCCCATGCCTATTTCCATTCCAATTGAGTGAAATATACCTCCAATAGTAAGACACTGTCGCAAAACATTTCACAAAGTTTACCCAACACCCTTAGAGCTTGTGTGTATTGCAATTTTATCTACTTAGCATTGTAAGGATGCTTTTAGTCACAATAATGGGGTGCATTTTACACTTTTCGCAAATGCAGGCCAAAGATAACGATCAACTTTGTGTATTTGAGATTCTTGAGCTTAGCCGACCAAACCAATCTTTGTACCTATTAAAAATTATCCTTGATTCAACACCCACAAATTGAGCCAAGAGTCTAGGGATGCCATGAATATATGCATAGCGAGCATCACTCAAAGTTACATGTTTTCAAAGATATTAAGAAACTGCTTCTTTGCATCAATTTAGGGTGAAATTGAAGAGATTGAACTTTCAAGGAAAGTATCGATCATAACTTCATATTGCCCCAATCCTCTAAAATGGAAGGATTGGTTGCATCGTATCTAATATTCACACTCCCAAGTTGCCATAGGCAAAGGCAATGTCCCAAAGATGCCGAATCAATGCACATCCTCCAAAATGTCCTCTAGGTGCCAAACCTTTAATATTGCAAAGTAACGTGCCCGAATACCTTCAACAATTATATCATTTAGGGAATTACACAATTCTTCAAGATGTTTGTTGTTGTGTTTTTCAAAAGTAAACCAAATCTTTGTTTTTTACGTGCAGATTTTGTACATACTATGAATTAGTTATGAGTGTTCTAGTGTTTTGCTAGAGTGGTGCATGAATTCAAATTGGGTAACTTCAATTTAGAGGAAAGACATCCTTCTTTAAGTTCCACACATTCACTCCATAGAATCATCCTAAGTTGTGGATCCCACGATCAAAATTAACTTCTTACAATACATAAGGTTCTACATAAAAAGAGTCAAGATTAAGATTTTTGTTTGCCCAAAGGTTCTGAGATATTGATAATCAATTCTGTGATACAGGTGTTGAAACTCTCCCCTTTAAAAGTTTCTTATTTAAGAACACCTCTAAATTGGTGACAATGAGATACACCTCTAAATGTGTGGATGCCTACTTTGTTTAAATTCACCTCCTTTGTTTAAACTTGTTTAGAGGTGTCCTTAATGGGAACGTGTGGTCTTGCTCTTAGTTGGATACACATGGGCCAATGCAGGTCTTATACGCACACAAACACGACACCCTCCGACGCAAGCCAATTAGTTAATCCAATATCAAACTCATGAGAGAAACCTCAGAACCGTTATGGGAGAAACCTTCTGCTCAGATCGGTGTGGAAGTTATGAGCTACTGCGTATTAGAAGTTAGAATCATTCGCATCACGTACTTCACTTCCATGCAATGCTGCGAAATGCTACAAGAGTATCTATCACTGGAGGCATGCAACACCATCCAATGTGTTTTCGAAGCACACAAAATCTGCAGTCTGTTTGGCCAATTACGCCGCTTGCTCTGAATTCTGCAACATTTGTCTCACCAATTTGTGTCCCTTTGAGAAGGACAGAAGAACCTGTCCACTTTCGAAAGAGAGACGTTAGAGTATCGTCGACAGACCTAGAAAGTAAACCACACTTTGGGAGAATGAGACAGATTGCTACCATTGTTGTCTATAATAAAAATCTCAAGTATCCGAAAAGAGAAATACTACGCGAGTTACTCCACATTGCCGTCTCTTGCTGCAGCTGCTGTCTGTGCGCTAGGGTTACACGTCATCGATCAATATTGAGGGTGCGACACCTAAATAAAGGTTTCTGTGCACATTTGGCGGCGAGCCATTAAAGATTCTCTTCGTCTCTTGAAACCCTTGCGATCCACAGGACTATGTGACTCGTGTCGTGGATACTTGTGGCTGGGTGACATATACGAGACTCTTCACGATGCACTTGCATGCAGAGAAGCCAGGGAGAACAACCAGAGCAACTCGTTGAGGCATCGTGTCTTCGTTAACCGAGTCATCTTCCTCGCTCGCCGAATCCTCAATAACGCCCGCCATATAATCTCCGTTGAACGCCGCACCTCTTCCCACTCTGATAACTCTTGCATTCGGCTCGAAGGAGAAAGCAAGTCTGTGCAACATCCACACTATTCTAGCCAACTGAAAGAAAGTGGTGAGTAGCTTAAGGTCGGATCCATTGGCCTTCAGATCCTTCCCGTCCATTTGCTGGCTGCATTGGAGAATGCTCTCGTCTAGGTCTAGCTCCTTGTGGAAAATTCCTAGATACTTTCGACAGCAAAAGGCACTGAAAGCTTCTGTGTACTTGGCTGGCAACACGTTTGAGACTGGAAAATCAGCAGCGTTTGAGAATGCCTCATACTCTTCAAAAAAAGTGGTGGGGTGTTGATGCGGAAGTGAAAGATTGGCCAGCTGAGCATTGTCCCCGAAGTCTTCACGTTCGAAGTCGGAGAAGAAGATGGCAGAGAGATGCGCTTGGTGAGCGTACTTCACATGGCTACGCCTGGAGAATTGAATCTCTGCGAACAGCTTGTCGGCGCTTTTATTTCCGTGGACATTCGTCCTGATGTATTCCTTTGTGAAATTCCGAGAAGCCATATGCAACCCTCGCACAAATGTTTCGAGGAGCCCAGGGGTAGCAGAAGAATCCACATATGAGCCATTTTTGTACTTTCCTTCGTTGGCCCGCTCCCTTTCAAGAGATTGAATTTGCAAGTGAAGCTTCCCTTCGTTGGCTTCTAGCCTCGAACGGTTCTCTTGGAGCCTTTGCACTTCGTGCTGCATCGATATGCTTTCCTGATACCATCTCCGCACCTCCTGTTCAAGGCGAGAAATTCGATTCTGCAACTCCAAATTGCGACAATCTGATTGGCTCACGCTCTCCGAAAGCTCATCCTTCTGAGTGAAGAGATCATTGATCACTTTGGCTGCAGCTTCCATCTCCTTCTCCTTCTGAGAGAGAAGCTTTCTAATATATTCTTCCGCAGCTGGCATCTCCATGGGATGCGATTCTCGCAACTCCAATACATCCGTACTTCTTGAGTCTTCACCATCCGTACTCTTGTGTCCTCCACAACCGAAGTGCTTCGTAATAAATCGGAATAAGGACCCCAAACCCAGCATAGGAGAGGCCCCAACCCCTTCCTTAGAATCCATCCGTCCGGAACCTCCGGTGCTCTGCATCTGCGGTGAAATTGTAAGGGCACCAAACTTCAAGGAAAGCTCTTCCTCTCCAGAATTGTCCATCCTCCTGATTTCGCAGGCCTCATCTATAACAGCACACGATTCCTAGCACCCTCCTCATCATTCAACGGCAAAATCTCCTCACAGTTGGTGCACACGGTGGTGCACACGGTGGTGCTACTCTCTCGCTGCTGTGCTCACACTAATCAGCAGGGAGTGCAACCAGCGCTACTTGGCGTAAATTTACCGATTAGGGCTCGCATGCTACCTATGTACATGATGAGTACTTGCATGCCGAATGAGTACCTACTGGGTGGATATGTGAAGCTTACGACGCATAGGGTGTGGTTCCGCCCTTTTGGTTAACTTGTTCCTAAACAGAATAGAAAAGAAAATGAAAGCTTAACTTTGATGCAGCGTGACCTGATGACACTGACTCCAAGATATCCTTAAAGGTTTTCACTGCACTGTAATAAGATAACTTAATTAAGTGGTATGGGCCGCATGGCCTACGTCCTTAATTAAGTGGCATGGGCCGCATGGCCTACATCCTTAATTAAGTGGCATTGGCCGCATGGCCTACGTCCACAAGTTACAGTTGCGGGTTGGCCGTGCCATATAAATTGGACTCGGACGAGCGGAGGTATATGTTATTCATCCAGTGAAAAGGTTGGCAACCATTACAATAAGCTATTTACCATGTGATTTAACATCAGAATTTGTCAATGTGACTTTTCAAAGAGCTTCTCAATTAAGATCATGAGTTAAGCACAAACCTAATTAGGGATAGAGGGAGGTTTCCAGTTTGGCCGCCATCTTCTTAACACCTTTGTGAATGCACAGAGGTGCCGGGCAGGGCAAGCTTTGATTGATAAAAGTTGTGCGCAATTTTAGATCGAGAATTTGGAATTGTCGGTTTGCAATTTAGATATTTCGGAGTTTGGCAGTTAGCAATTTTCCATTGCGGTTCCGCAAGGCTTCTTCACGTTACAAGAGTTTGATATAATGTTTTAAGGATTATCAAGGAAAGTTCACTCATGCTGTTTGTCTGTTTAGTTTGTGAGTAGGTTGTAGAAGCGCCTGCGACTATGAAGTCGTAAGAACGGGGAGGAGATTTTTATAGCCAAGAAGGATAGAGCGGATCGAAGGTGGATGACTACTCCCTCCTGAATTGAAGTGAGGATTCGAACATACACTTGAACATGCAATTGAACATGGAGGGAAGTCACCGCTAAGTACCTAGGTACGCTTTGGCTGACTTTGCAACCTGTTTGATAGCTTTGGCTGGGTTCTTTGGAGATGGCTCAGTTTGCGATTGATTTGTCCAGAATTTAGTGCGGATTGGAAAATCAGTCAAAGAGAATCATTTGTGAGTATATTTGTGTGACCAATATTAACCTTAGGTTTTCCTGAATTCTCGTCTGCAGTTACTTGTATTCAACTTGTGCGTTGGTAAAACACTCTGCTTTGAATCTGCTGAATTTATGCCAGTCCTTCTTGAGCCTTCTGTAAGGTTGAATTGTTCGGATCATTGGCTCCCTTTAGCATTTGGAAAGATGGAATTAAGCGTGGTTATAATCCAAGTTTTGGTACTGGTCGACCTAGAGTCACAATAAAAACCATACTGGGATAGGCACCTTCGGCAAGGTCATGTATAAGGTAAAAATTGTTCCCGGAAATTGGTTCGAGTCAGTAGGAACTAAGCTCTCCAGTTTTATTGCACCTATTTCAAGAAGAGTTGATTGAGAGTGTTGCCATTGGAGTGTGCGCTTGTGTAGGTTACATCGCCTTCAATTACTGTTTTCACTATTTGTGTCTGTGCTGTGAAGCTTCACAGAACTTGTTAATGTAGAGGACTGCAATGTTTTTGCAGGATTATGCTCCTTGTGACTGGAGGAATGTAATTGTGCAGTCACTTATATTTACTAGCGAGTACACTAATAATTAGTCCTATTACTGTGGGCCACTCTAATTTTCTAGAGCCCACGCTAATTATCATAGTGAGAACTAATGTGGGCCACATTTGATTTTCAACCCACACTAAATTATTAATAGAAATTTATTGTGGGCCACATTGATTATTTTTTTAGAAAATTAATGCAGATGATTATTTTCTTCTATGCTACTGTAATTTAGTCCTATAACTAATATTCAAAGTGTTGGTCGGAAGTCTTCATGAAGACTTAGGGAAGAGCCAGGGTGTTGGACCCACATTATTTCTACCCTGATTACAAACTTAGTGTGACATGTGCTCATTATTTTAACGCTAATTTTTCACCGACACTAATAGGAGTATTTAGTTTAGTGAACAATCTGATTAACCTCTAGGATTTTTGGTAGGTATTAGAGTTATCCTTTAATTTAATGGGATTTTCAATTGGGAGTTGGTTTTATTTTGTGTACAACACCTTCCTTCTTTGGTAAGTTTTCGGTGCATGTTCGGAGGTAGCGTGGAGGTTTGAATGAAGAACATTCTATATCGGTTCAATGAGGGTCAAACCCATTTTGGCATGTCAAGAGGTGCTAAAATGAGCTCGGCCCTCATTGAACCAAAATAAATTCAAACACAATCGTTCAAATGCAAATCAATTCGTTTAAAATCAAATACAATCGTTAACTTCTGGTGAGAGGTTGAAGTTCAACTTCAACAGGCTTCTGTAATTATGTCATTTTTCTTCAACAGGCTTCTCAGTTACAATGTTTACGTTCTCATATGGCTGAATTGTTCTAAGGTGGATGAGCGAAAGGATCCGCTGCAGCTGCTTCATCCCACCTCGACCTCTTCAAGGTCTTATCCGTCAGTATGATTGCACATGCTTTCTTTCAATTTTGATACTACAATATTGTCACTATTTTAGGCACACGTTTGAAGTTCTTTCATTTGTTTAGGAATTATAACTTAATTTGAGTTTAATGTTCAGGCGGAGCTGAGACTATCCAGAAGCATGGAAGGTAGTTCTAGAGCATTTTCTGGTGGTCCAAGAGTGGCGGTGGGATTGGACTTTGGCACCACTTTTTCTGGATTTGCTTACGCCCACATTTCAGAGCCTTCCAAAGTTTTTACATTCTACGAGTGGCCTGAGCAAGCGAGTGGTGGCGGACAACCTTATTGCAAGACACAAACATCTATCTACTACTCCAAGGATGACAACGATGTGCTTAAGCTTGAGAGTTGGGGCTGGCCTGCCTTGGTTGGATATAGGAAGGCACTCACCACCTTGAGATCGAAACATCTAAGAGCACCTGCTTTGAAAGTTGGGGAGTTTGTAACAAAATTTAAGCTTCAACTTGCAAGCTATGGGGATGGACTTTCAGCAGAAGCATTGCCAGACGAGTTGACAGCAAGAATGATAATCACTGATTATCTGCGAGAGATTTCCCAATTCATTATGAAGCATCTGAAGAATCGATTTGGAGAGCACTTTGACATGCATGAAGTGCAATGGTGCTTGACTGTGCCTGCGATATGGGATGATCATGCAAAGCAGTTGATGAAATCATATGCTGAGCAGGCAGGTTTGATACAAAGTACAAATGCAAATACTGATAGCACTGCAAGCCCGCATCCTCTACTGATTGTGTTGGAGCCAGAGGCAGCAGCTGTATACTGTCTTCACAAGATGAAATCCCTATCTTTTGAGATCCGTGACAAATTTCTGACTGCAGATATTGGTGGAGGCACAGTGGACATTGTCATTCACGAGAAGCCGGAAAGTGGTGAAGACGCGGATCTTCAGGTCGGTGTAAATGTCCCAAGTTATCGAAAGACTTTCTGAGTTTTTAGCATTTTGATTCATATAAACAAGAGCAATTGGCAAGTGGTGATAGCCTGTGTTTTGGACGAGCATATACTAGTTCACATCGTACACAAACTTGGAAAATAGAAGAAAAATATATCTTGTTGCATCCAAGAAATTAACCTTCTCATGTCTTGTTTTTCCAATTCAATTGGTATTGCAGTTGAAAGAGGTGGCATGCAGCACAGGAGATTTATGTGGGGGAACTTATGTTGACATGCACTTCATACATCATCTTTCTCAGCGCATCGGATGTTTGCACTCGTTTCTTGACGAGAATCCTTCGTCACTATTGTCAATTCTTAGATGGTGGGAAGGAGTGAAAAGCACATTCAATGGAACGACTTCCGCATCTTTTGACATACCATCGAAGCTTGCTAGAGCGTGGGAGACCTACGAGAGCGAGCATAAATCCGTACAAAAGTCTGATAGTGAACTTGGAGGTCGGGAGTTGTGTGAACGTGAACAACAATCAACAGAGATGTCAGATAGTGAAGTTGATGGTAATTTTGATGAGGTTGAGTTCAGTGCACAGGATTTAATGCGCATATTTGACGAAGTTGTTGACCAGATTATTGAGCTTATCGGAAAGGCACTGCGTCCATTTTCGAAGGGGGAGGTGAAGGCAATGATGGCCGTTGGGGGTTTCTCTGGAAGTCCTTACTTGATGAAAAGATTACGAGAAGAGTTTGCAGGCATTGTGGGGGAGATTGTGAGTCCCCCTGACCCAGGCAGCGCTGTTTGCCAAGGTGCAGCAATGTGGGGGATCGCCAAACAAGACATCATAATTTCTCGAATCTGCAGGAAGACGTATGGCATCTCCACTACGGAAAAATTTGAGATCGGAGATCCATTGGGCTACAAGTGGGTTAATGATGATGCTGAAGCAATGTGTGATCATAAGTTCTTTGTATTTGTCCGAATTGGGGATGCCATACCTGTCAACCACACTGTAACTAAAGTATTAGTTCCGTGTCTTCATTTCCAGAGGTCCATGTCAATTAAGATTTTCAGCTCTACCAAGAGTGATCCGAAGTATACAAAGGAAGACGGGGCAGAGAAAGAAGGGTCTTTTGAACTTGACATGTCCTCTGGGATGGAGTTAGACAAGGAGAGAGAAGTGGAGGTGACAATCTTTTTTGGTCGATCCAGTATTGAAGTTACAGCTAAAGGTAAGAACTTCTCTGCAGGTAGCAAAACAGAATATACTATCCCAGTCACCTTCACACGAGATTCTGTATAGTCCATGAACAGATTGCACCCAAAACCAATGTCTTAAGAGTCATAGATCGCACTGAGCTTTTGTAGTTCATCATAGATGTATGTCATTCCGATGTAATAATTTGAAAATGCTTCTTGACATTTTATGGAGGATATTGGCTTCAAGAACTGTATAAAGGGTTATCCGCCAAGTTTGCAATTGCGCACCTTGATTGCTATTGTTGGTTATTAGAGTGTTACTCTCCCCAGAGGCAGTATTGCACTTTACATTGGAATGCAGAATGTATCTTATTTTGGCAAGACTATTCGTGTTTTGGAGTCAAATTCTAGAATATGCTCAAATGTACGTGTGGACTCTTATTGTCTAGACATCTGCAATTCGTGCTTGTGGAATAGTACGTTTAGGCACACTTGTTTTCTTTTTCTGTTCAACATTGTTCTTGACAATGTCTTGCACGTCAATATCAGCAGGTGGTCATGTATTGCCCTTTGTTTCAAAGTATGGGCAAGACTAGCATCCATCTTGTTGTATATATGCTTCTAGTTGAAGAAATAGATTGATATGGAGTTTTGAGCAAGAGGTTCTGGAGAGGTATTGACACTTTCAACGGTAACACACCACTGGTGTGCGTGGGTCTATCTCGTTCTGGTTTTTAAAATATTGAATAGGTATCAAAGTTCAATCATGCTTTTTGGCATACTTTTGGAAATGTATCTTGCTATCCCACGTGGGTCCTTGAGGATTTATATTTGTGGTTTCTCCTTTTTCACTCTAGTTTGTGGCTTTTGGAGGCTTCAGTTTGTTCATCAAGCCAGATTCAACTTTAGCTTCTGGATTTCAGTTTGTGCATCAATCTGGATTTGGATTTAAGGTAGAAATACCCAAACCGGTTAACCACCCTCTACCAGTGCACTAGACCGCTGTCATAATAGTGAAGTGCCATTTTTGAAACTGATCATGGTGAGGCGGCAACTTCAATGTGTGTACACCTAGTGTAGCCAATGAGAATCAAGTTTAATGTACTCATGAGTTAACCGGTTTAGGTGATGTTCTGCATGGAAATGCGGATTACCGTGTTTGGTGTAGGGAGTATCTAGTGAACGAGTAGGGGGTTTGACAACTTTCCACTTTGAAAAATTGTAGAATTTTTTGTACATGGCAAAAAAATATTAAACAACTTGCATTCTTCACGAATCCTTCTCGTATATCTTGGAAAATTATCTCATGATTGTAAGACCATATCTTTAATGCTAATCACCTTATTTTCACGGGTTATGGTATTTCTACCTTAGTTTTGGGTTTCAATTTGTACATTTTATTTTGTAGGAGGCAGTTTGTGACATCAGTTTTGATCCAAATTTGCTTTAATCGCTTAATCTATATTTAATATTCTATTAACGGATGGTTGATCTAGACTATTGGATCAATCCCACCCTCAATCAAGTTGCGGCCTTCTTATCATGATGCGACTTTCTTATCATGCTTGCAACCTTCTATTTCAAATGTGCAACTTCTGGATCAAGCTTGCAACCTACATGTCTAGGAGTGACCCCTTCCATGTGCTATCTTCCCTCCTTCCTACTTACCGTGCTCACAACCTTACTCCTGCGCCCACAACCTCATTGTCGTGCTAGCAGCCCCATTGTCTTTTCTATTAATTTTCTTTATTTAGTTTAGTTTGTTATAGACACACATCCACCTTAACACAAAAAATGTAACCCTGATACGGATATAAACACCACAACACCCACCCTCCACATCTCTCCCCCCACAGCACGCCTCCACATATCCATTGGCTCCACCCACCATGAATACTCCGCCACACACATTTAATGGCTTTGGAACCAATACCAACACCATTACAACTTCTCACTCATCCCAACACTCGACCCCCCCATCCTCCCATGACTTCATAACTAAACTAACAAGGCTCACCCAAAGATACATACCCGACCTAACACCTCGCCTACCTACCAACCCTACTATACTCAAATAGGCCTTGGTCCACATCACTATACCCTCTTCCATACTAGCATTCCTCATAGACTCATTCTCACTCACCCATTCATACTACTCTAGCCCACTCACATGCCCCTTCAAAGTCCACAATGACCACTCCGCCCACCCTTGCAACACAACATTCGGGTCCCACTGCAACACTTACTCCACCCGGTGGGCAGGGAGAGGCCTAGCCCACCCACCAAACTCTCAAGCCGTAGAAGAAGCCCTTACCATTCTCATCCTACCACACAAAGATCGGTATAACAAAAGACATGCTCTCATCAGCCCCATCTAGACATCCATGTACTCGCTCACCTTGATCCACACATCCTCACAAACCACCTCCAAACAAGTTTCCCAACATACCTAGCCAGAACTGAACCCAAATAATTACAATCCTCTGTAAACACCAACTCAAAAGTCCCTACATTATCCCCATCCTCGCCGAAAGATTATAATATTGCCTTAAAGCCGCATTACACCTAATAGACTTATCCCTTACACAAAATCCAACCCATTAGACACACCCACCAAGGTCCATCCATCTAAGAAATAGAAATACACCCACCCCCCTCCCCCCACCCCTCCCAACCTCATTCTACACACAACCACAACCCAAATACCCCACCATCCACACTTACTACATAGATGGCTCCTTCACCCATCCACACCAAGCAAATGAAGGAAATGTCGGCCTAGGTAACTACCATCGCACCAGCAACACCCAACACACCTACAGACTCTCGGAAATACAAAATATCCTACACTTAAAATTAACATCCATTTACATAACCCTCTGCCTCACAAAAGCCAACACCACTCACTCATATATCTTAACGTACAATTACAATTCTAGCTATTCAATTCACAACCACCTCTCCCAACCTTCTTCCTAGCATATTCACCCAAACATATTACTCATAGAAGTACAGTACAACGACTATCACAACACATCCCCTGTCGCGTACCTCTCCATGAGGAGTGCCCGAAACACAATGGGCACAAGGGGGACCCCGGAGTCACACCCGGGACTTGTGGCGCCGTTGGTGAGAGGGCCCAAGTGATCCTAGTGTGGGTGAGGGCTGCGAGCGTTGGGAACGCCTCCCACCCACGGAGACTAGGAGGCATGAGGGTGAGGCCATAAGCTATGCGTAGCTTATGGCGTGCCAATTCTAGAATGCTCAAGAACACCTCAATTGGAGGTGTGAGCTACGAGATATGGCAATTTGAGTGGGACGTTGTCCCGGGATAGCGCCCTGGTACAACAGTGGCTTAGGAGTGGCTCCCGGGACTGCGAAGCTTTAAACTGGCATAACTTCTTTAATACTTACCTGAATGGGGCAAGTGAGTAATTCATCGGCATCTACGTGAAACGTAGATGACGATGTAGTGGTCGATTGTTAGCATCAGAGATGATATGAAGAAGTTATGGGGTTCTGTAGCTGCTGGGGCTTCCAGTCCCATCGGCTAAGGGAAAATTTCTACTTGGCCCCAAGTGTTGGGAGAGAGACAAAAGATTACTTGACGGTGGGGTAGGGTCCCTACCTAGAGTCCTAGAGGCTTATATGGGTGAGGTGGTGTGGCCGAACCCACCCGAGGCCGAACGGCATGGCCTCCATGGGCATTGGCCCAATGTGAGGGCATAGTTGCCTAGTATGGCTCGGGTTGTTGTAGTGTTGCTCCGGCAACACGATGATCAACATAAGATTGGACTTCCATGGGTGGAAGTCCACATCTAAGAATTGGTTACCGATTAAGGGGTGAGTCCCGAAAGAGCAAAGTAGTAGGGTTGGGTCCCCCCTTATGAACTAAGAAGGTCCGCGGTATTGAGAGCCAACCTTTCGTATGGCGGAATGCGAAGGGTTAGCGATCGTAATCCTTGCTAGAGTTCGAAAAATGACAAAGTTACTTAAGGGGAGCTAGCAAGGGTTGCAACATCCCCCCTCACTCCAAATAATTTACACACTTTTGGCATACTAGGTAACAAAGCCACCGATAAATTTGCCAAATTTGGTGCTAACAAACTCCTTCCAAAATCCTTACAGACAACCCCATATTACATCCATCATACATTTTAAATCTTACATATAGAAGGAATACACATCCCAACTCATGACCACTATACTCACTCAATGCCCATACGTAACAAAATGGCTTAACAGTCCACTAGTTTACTCTCCCCTTTCCAACAAAATAAAATAAAATGCCAACCTTTGATGGATGCAATCAAAGAGGCCAGATGATATGTAACATTCACTACCCTCACAAAAAGTATCGAAGGAGGCATGCACACAAAGAATATCACCAATCTCTTATAACAATGCTACATACTTTTAATCCCTATACACGCATGCATACAACAAATCCACGCAATAGCTATCAAATACCTTACACTACACATGCTTAACAAACGAAAATTGAAAAAACCATCAGGCATTGGTACTTCCCACCTAAACAAATAAAAGCAATGAAATCCCAAGAATGAACTCTACAACATGTTGCTCAAACCCATTCAAATAGCTTAGATAAAGGGATAAGCAAACCCCCAATAGTTAGCCCCAGAAATTTGAATTCAACATAGGTGCAATGAGCCAAGACTATATGCCCTCGTGACACCCACCCTTAGCAAACACAACTCTGACAAACAAAATTTATAATCCCCCCAATTGGGCCTACAATGCCCCTTTCATTTGCCACTAGGGATCTCCTTCAATGAAAGGTAGTAGCACGTGTCCCATAGTTTTGCTCAGTGAACCTGCTCTGAGTTCACATATGAGCTCGCGGCTATGATCAAGGCGAAGCGTCTCTCTCTCTCTCGCTTTATAGATTATGATAGTAGTCTAATTTCATTTGTTTTTGTTGTTTATTTTGCTTGTTGACTTAAATGTGAGTATTGTATTATTTTATTTTATTTTAATCATTATGCTTATTATTTGGCTTACAATGAGGTTAATGTACTAGTCATGACTTACCCAAAAACGATGGAATTAAGCCATTTTTTTGACTCTAAACATACTCCAAAAGTAAATCTCCTCCAACATCCATCCACATTGTGCCTTTAGACTAATAAGGGGTTCAACATGAAGTCATCCCAAGGCCCTATAAAATATGTGATTGGTTGTTGAGCTCGTCCCAAGACCACTTCAATTTATACCAAGGAAAAAATGTTAGATTGACCATGAAGTTCGAGGTCCCCAAAGGACATATTTTAAGGCCTACATTATCCACTGACATGGTCCAACGGGTTTTGCGGTGAGAGAGGCAAAAGAGATGCTCTGGTAGAAAAGGCAAGGGCCCATGGCAGAGAAATGTTGTTATAATAATTTTTAATGAATTTTTTTTGGGGAAGAGAGGATGAATACAAGAGAAGACAAATGAATGGTCAAATTTGATTTTTCCAAAACTACCCTTTTTGTACATATATTAAAAAAATCAACACGTTTTAATTTTTGGTGCATGGTCATTCCTCTTGGTCCACATTCAATTTACACCTAGTGAGGGGCCCAAAGGCTTTGTAAATTGTTTTTTTTAAAGAAGTCGGACCATGGAAAAAAACCACCTTCTAGGGTCCGATTTCATGGTCCATGGTGTAAACCTGGCCCTAACTCTCAACTGATTCTCAAATTAGTAGTATTGATGGCATTTTTTGGTTAATTTCTTCTTTATTATCCGTTAACATATTGTAGTTATTTTAATTTAACTCTAATTTTTTTACCAATATCTTTTTTTAATGATTTTTAACATGTAAAAAATGCTTTCAATTGTAGAGGATGTTAACTCTTACTCTTCATGCTCACTCTCATTCTTATTAAGCTCGTCTAGCTTATTTAACTTTGTTTAGCTCATTTTATGTTGAATGTGCCCTATACCACATGAACAAGTTTCTTGTTCATGACATTGAAAATGTGATCACTACATCCATAGTACTGATACAAATGATAGTATGCAAACGCTATTGTGTTAACCTTCGCCAACTCTCAGAACACCTGCTTACAAATCATCTGGAATTCCTTGTTATGGAAATTGATCTCCTTCCACACCTATTGGATGTCTTCAACATTGTTAGCCTTCGAGTTTCGGATTTTACCCATTGAGTTTGTAATCCTCTTGAACACTACCATGCCTTCTACTCTAACACCTCGTCATCCACCTCCAAAAGCCGAACCACCCACAAACAACACGCTTAAACAATTTGACGAGAGGCTGACCAAGTTTTTTAATTTTTTAATTTTTGAAATTTGAATTTTTTTTACGGAATGCAATAATTCAGTTTCATTTCTTGTGGTTGTAGCCTCATAGGGGTATTCTGTATTTTGGAATATTTTGCTACCTAGTTTATCGTTACTTGATTTGTCATTACCTGATTTACCGCAGTTTTGACGCCTACTTTCTAAAAATATCATTTATGTGATAGGTGAAACAATTCATGTATGGACCTATGATTTTCTTTTGGTTCTACCTCAACGTCATGAAACTCGTGTTGTTAAATGGAATGAAGTTTAATCCGTTGTTTGAATCTATACTCCATCCTCACAAGGAGTCCACAAACAAATTCACCAACTTTTATTACCAATATTCGAGTTGATGTCAAACCAAACATGTCATTGATGGGAAAAAAAGATAATATATTTTGAATGGGGTCTTAAGGGGGTTTCAAAACGGGTTGGAATTCATCCACTAGATCTATGGGGACCAACGCTTATGGTTTTAATTAAAACCTCATAATATAGAGCACCAATCTTCTTCACAATATGGAAAAAAAAGATTGGGATATTACCAAAAAAATTCATAATTGAAAAACAATTACCACAGCAATTAGAGAATGAATTTTTTTTTAAACCAAAAAATTTAGCAACATTATACGAATTTGTATTAATAAATGATTAATTTATTTGTTGGCAAATTCTTTGAGGCTTCTCCATTGGAAAATACAATATCAATGGAAGTTGGTAGAAGGGAGATTCACTCCAGAGTCAACATTGTGGTTCAACTCCACCATTTATGGAGAGGTGATGATCACCACCAAAATTCCATCATGAGCCATCTAATATGCATAAAATTATTCTTATATTAAAATAATTACTTAATAAATTGATCATATATATCAATCACTCATCTACATAAGTAAAATTTACAACCAAAAGAAATAATGTAAGTAACAAAAAGTAACCAAAAACAAATCTAACACCTTTGTTGAAACCAACTAATTCAATCTAAACCAACTTAATATAAAGCCTATGCAAAAAAAACCATATTTAATAAGGTATATAGAAAATTACTCTGAAACACAATCACGTAGCAAAAAAAAACTAAACTATCTCAGCTAAACAATCAGTACACATGCACAATCAAACAAACTAAACTAAATTATCAAAAAGCCTTAAAATTAACAAAACCAAATGCTAGAAAATTCAAATAAAAATGTAAAAACAATTTGAAAGAAAATACATAAAGCTAAATATATAAGCATTATGCAACAGTCGGCCCACAAGGATCCAAAAGCATATAAGCATAATGCTAACACTAATCTAATGCTAATACTAAGCCTAATAGTAACATTACATCAAATACTAACACTAAGCTTAACAACAATACTAAATCAAATACTAACACTAAGCCTAATAATAACATTAAATCACTACTAACACCAAGACTAATTAATTCAAATATTAAACCTCTAACACTAGGCCCACTACTAAGCTTGATAATAAGTACCATTTATGTTTTATAATTTATAATTTAAGTCGTTGTTATTGGGCAAGTATATGCTACTGTTGGGCGGTATCTACTATTGCGCAGGAGGATTGCAAAGTTGGGAAGGTCATTGAGTTGAATAGGTAGGAGGGAGGTAGTAGGGTAGCCGTTCAATGTAGTAGATAGGTGGCAACAAGGAGGTAGCTAACTGCAAAGAGACTTGCAAGGTCGGACACCTGCAAAGAGAGCGAAACAACATCTAAATCTAAACCTAAATCTAAATCTAAATCTAGATCCCCCTACAACATAAATATGAGATCTCAACGCGAGATCAAAATCAATGGTTTAATTTAAAGCATCCCAAGCCAATATTGAAAACCAACAACACAAAACATGAGACTTGAGAAGACTAACTAAGAGATCACAGAAAAAAGGAGAAACTAGACAAGATCCAAAAACTAAAACATCAACGATTTATAACCGTTGCCTAGAGAGAATGAGAGGAGACCGAAGAGAGCTTATGCATGGCAAACATGGGAGTGGAAAAGAGAGAGGGTTCTTTTGCACAATAAGCTTATATAGTAGAAGGCTTAGGGTGGGTAGTTAACAGTGGGGTGGGGTTGAGAGTCCTTTCTTCCACACACCCTAAAGATTCGGCCAATTAAGGTTATCTACCCCTTAAAGTATCCTAAAACCCAGTTGGGCCTACTAAACAAGTCAATGACCTACTATAATATACCCTCTCTAAGTTTTACCTCTCGAGAGTACAAAAGTTGTAGTAGTTTTGGAATTCTACCACAATACTAGTTAGAGAGGGTGGGCAATCCAAAAAATAACACTTATGGGAGTAACAATTACATGGTGAAAATAGAGTCATTAGTAACACTTATAGAATATTTTCATATGTATTAATAAAATTTATACTTAAGGTTACTTAGTGACCAAAATATGAGTCTATTGTTGGTTGATGGGACTTTTGAATACTCGAAATAAAAATGGTCCACTTTTCTAACGACAAAAACTTTGTCCTAAGCTTACTAACATTAACACATATTTAAGTAAATTTAGACAATTAAGGAGTCTAAATTTTAATTTTAATTAAATAAACATGATTAATAGTTCATTAATGTATAAATTAAATGAAAGCGGCTCGCAATATATCGTGCCACGGAGGGGGATCGGGTAGTCTCCCGATGGCAATGTGTGGGAAGCATGCACAAAAATGGTAGAAAAAACAAGGCACTGATGTATACAAGAACATTGGGAGATCTCCCCATCCAGAAAAATTCAATTACAAGACAATGAACAATACATAAAACGATGGACATGTTATTGTACATAGTAATCAATGAATTCTTGAACCAAAGCCGTGCATTGTCATTGACAAGCCATGCACGGAAAATAGAACATAACATGAGAATCCAACATCCATACTTGAAAAATGCTTGTAGCACCAGACGGGGGGTGCTATCATGTGAGCGGTGAGCAGTGAGCGGTAAGTAGTGAGCAGTGAGGGATGAAAAATATCTGGAATTACACTCAATATTATCCTATAACCGTGGTATTTTGGCATAATTAGTAGAATATTTCTTTATAATAATAGTAGTGGGGAGTGCAAACAAAATGCAAATGAACCTAATGAATCTCTTACAATTCTATTTTCGAAATCAATAACCACAATATTGGCATGAGGGTTTCATGATGAATCTAAATGTTGTTGCTAGATTCAACAAAAGAAATGCAAGCACATTCCAAGTATTGAGAAATCATGAATTGATGGAGGCATTGGGGGGAAAGAAACTAAGCTATTTGGGCATATCATTTATGAATAAGAGGAATTTGCTCATATAAAATCAATGACCACTAGTTGTGGTAATTAAAAAAACAATGCAAAACAATGGCCTCAATTTTTTGGTTTTATTAAAATGCCAAATCTAATGCCGTTCACATTCCAAACCAACCATATCCAATCCAATCCAATCCAATCAAACATATGATGGATGGTATTGTCAACTATCTAAATGCCCCCATTGTTCTCCGACGCCTCTAAGTGGAACAACGTCTCCACATTGGGATTAAACATGCGAGACTTTGGGCGATGGGTAAGGTGTTGATGTGGCCGCTTGTGCAAGAGCAACGCTCTCCGCATATACGGGAAGCAACAATGACCTAGGAGGGGATGATAGTTGCTCCATCATCTTGCCAACATTGTATTTAGATATACATAATGAGGGTTAGTTACTTTGACGATACACAAGTTCACAAAAATCAATAAATTCAAATAGGTTGGGCAAAACTCACATACTCAAATGTGGGGTGGAAGCACGGTAAAGTGGACAGCTCTTGATCCTTGCTCAGGTTTAAGTGAAAGTGATCCAAAACTATATACCAACTTTGAATTTTATGAAATAGAAATTCACAAAAAACAATTTCAAACAACGTATATGTATTTTAGAAGACGGTGCAAGTGGTGGTGCAAGTGGGTGTCATTGAAAAGATAATTGTCAAAAACTTGTTTAAAATACAATTACATTACATTAAATTGATGAATTTTTGAAAAAAAAATTACGATGACCTCAAGTTTATAATGAATTCAAGGAATATGAAAAGAAATTCCAAGTTCAAAATATTTAAGGTCATGAAATTTATGTTCAAAACTATATTTAGTCAGTTGCTTTTACGCGTCACTTTTGATGATAGGTTTTGAAGATCTCATATTGATATTCTATATTTGAGTACCTAACTTAACAATAGAGGTTATCATGAAAAATAATTTATTTTAAACAACATTTTGCTACTACTTATAGGCGTTTGACCAAGAAAATCATGGCTTTCATATACCGGAGCATTTTTTTGGTCCACTTTACTATGCTTGCACCCTGTGATTTTCTTGCTACTTCGCGAGGAGGTTCATCATCCTCCTCCAATGAAGGTGGTTGTGATGATTAACCAACTACGGGGTTCTGAGATGAGAACTCGCGAAGCGGTTGAAATATGTTACTGAAGATAAGATAATATTCCTCATAAGTAACAAAATGGCATCCACTCTTACGACATGCATGGACAGAGGAACCTGAAATGAAATTTTAGAAAACAAAATATTTAGTATATGTTCTATAAGCATTACAATGGATGGTAGAAAGTCTATTGAAACATTAAGGTAGACCTACTGAATGTCGATGGTAGACATTAAGATTGTAAATCCACCAGTAGAAGTTGTAACATCAATGACCACCGCTTCAGGTTTACATAAAGCCTCAATAATTATCTATATTAGGATAGGATGTTTTTCACGAGCACCTCGCCAAGGCACATAACCATTCATTAGTTGATTTTTCTCAGCAATGTTTACCCTCCCAAATGTAAAACATTTTGCCCTTAAATTTTAACAAATCTTTGTCCTTATTCAATTCTTCCTCAAAATGATGATTTGCATGTTACCAATATTGGTTCCAAGAGCTAATTATCTCATCTGTAACATCAAGACAAAAACCATCATTTTTGGCAATTGACACATACAACACACGATCCCCCTTCCTATAGCCATTGGAAAATTCAGTTTCCAATAATTGAACATCACCCTCAAAGATTGGTCTAACCAACGGCAAAACCATAAGACAACACAATAGAACAAAAAATCGCAATTTTACATGTGGGGTCACATGGAGTTGGTTAATGATAGAATTAAAAAAAAATTCAGTCTACGAGCATCAAAATCCTTGTTTCCCAAAATTTGCAAATCAACAGCCACATAACAACAAAAAATTATGAAAAACCCATAGAAATCATTTTGTTGAACTCACATATAGAAAAATTGACAACATGTTCAAAATATGTTGATCATTCTATATTGGCGAGTCAACATGATTGGGAGGAGCCTATACAAGGGACTAATAAGCACAAGAATCTCAAATTCAAGAACGACTAAGATATTCACGTGAGCTTTGTACAATACATGGCTACATGACTACGGGCACGAATTGGTTTTGCTAATAAACCTTGCACTAAGTCCCCATACAAACCCACCATATATGAACTTTTACAATGTGCGAAACCCTCAACAATGTCCACGATTTAGAATTATCAGCAATTTTGCAATACTAATCATATTGAATGAACTCCATCACAAAGGTTAGAGGTCAATGCACTTCCCTGAAAGGCAAATCCGGAATTTTTTTCATGTAGCAGTTAGTTTATAGTAGAGAATAATCTGTAAAGCAACTAACGAAGGATGTTCT
Organism: Polytrichum formosum; assembly: GCA_964035585.1. Lineage (NCBI taxonomy): Eukaryota > Viridiplantae > Streptophyta > Polytrichopsida > Polytrichales > Polytrichaceae > Polytrichum > Polytrichum formosum. The sequence goes on along the minus strand of OZ037935.1, from coordinate 15,167,818 downwards.
TGCTAGATTTCCCAACGAGAATTTGCTTCTCAATTTCAAACGTATAATCAATTCAAGCCTACAATTTGTTTCTCAGTTTCAATACCAGGATGAATGTAGGAAGAAAAAATCTCTCTCCACAATCTTTAATTAACAGAAGCTCAAGGACCAGATAATTTAAAGTTCATACCAATGCCCGGGAAGTTTTTGGGCATAGTTGGTCAAGATACTAGTGATTCTAAATCTAGCCGGTTACAGATTGACATCTTCCGGTTTTGGGAAGAACCGGCTGTTAGTTACAGAACAACCGATTGAATTTGAGAAATAACCGGTTGACGTTAACGAAGTCAGGAGAATTACCGACCATTTTAGAGGATGTGTAGAATACACCTCAAATGAATAAAGCAAAACCGGAAGATGTCAACCTCTAACAGGCTAGATTTAGAATCTTGACCCACTGTGCCCAAAAACTTCCAGGGCAGCGGTGAGCTCATTACAGGTTGGCCACAGAAAATATTTTGAGTTGAACTCCAACCGGTTATTTCTTAAACTCAATCGGTTGATCTGTAGCTGACCGCCGGTTCTTATTAGACATAGGCTCACACATGTGTGAGCCTTAAATGATGTGGGAGGGTTTAGCACCCCCCTCCCCCTTATGAACAACAAAATTTTGGCAGAAATCTACTAGTGCAGATTTCTGTCAGTTGTACTTTCGTTGCCGAAGGTACAACTGACAGAAATCTGCACTAGCAGATTTTTGCCAAAATGTTGTTGTTTATAAGGGGGAGGGGATGCTAAACCCTCCCACTTCACTGAAAGTTTATACATGGCCATTAGTGAGCTCCACTGTCCAGGAAGAACTAGCGGATAGTTACAGAACAATTGATTGAGTTTGAGAAATAACCGGTTGAAGTTAATTTCTTCAAGAGAATTCCCAATCGTTTTAGAGGAATGTGTAGAATGCACCTCAAATTAATAAAGCAAAACCGAAAGATGCCAACTTGTAACTGGCTAGATTTAAAATCACTAGGATCTTGACCCACTGTGCCCAAAAATTTCCTGGGCACTAGTCAGCTCATTACATATTTCAAGATACCGAGCATGGTTCTCAATCCAAAGGTTGTCAAGCTAGTCATAATATAATTACTTATCTACAATGACACCCACAGGTAGCATATTTTTTCCCATAAAGAAATAGGAATGTGGGGGGCGTCATGGTACAATTATGAGGTTGGCCACAAATAATATTTTGAGTTGGAACTCCAACAAGTTTTTTCTCAAACTCAATTGATTGATATGTAACTAACCGCCGGTTCTTCCCAAACATAGGCTCACACATATGTGAACCTTAAATGAAGTGGGAGGGCTGATCACCCCCCTCCCCCTTCTAAACAACATACTTTTGGTAGAAATCTACTAGTGCAGATTTCTGTCAGTTGTACTTTCGTTGCCGAAAGTGCTAGTGCAAGTTTATGTCAGTTGTACTTTCGTTGCCAAAAGTGCTAGTGCAGATTTCTGTCAATTGTACTTTCGTTGCCGAAAGTACAACTAACAGAATTTTGCACTAGCAAATTTCTGTCAAAACTTCCCCTTACAAGCCACTGAACTTGAGTATTTTCGAACAACACACACGCTCCAAAAAACCTCATGTTCATCCTACATCATCCATATCTAATGTCCATATATTGGAAGCCCTCAAAATCACCAAGTGTTGTAGAATATCCAAATATGATCTTACAAATATTGACTTTGATAACATTGTTATAGAGGATGTGAAGTATCTACCGTCTTCTTTAGATGGGAATGTCCTTTTTATTTTGCCACCGGTCAAGACTACAATTCCAGATGCTCATGGCAAGGCGATGGATGGTATGGACAAGATTTACGATGGGTATGTCTAGTGCATAACCAAAACAACAAACATTCAAAATGAATTTGGTTTGACTTTTTGGAGGTCTTCATGCGTTGGCCATCTCCAATGCCCTAAGGACTCGTGTGAATATCTTTCACGAAATGGTGGAGTTCGCAACTCTACCGAATGGATTGGTATTACACCCACTCCCGTCATGGTTGGTACAAACCCATCATATAAATCTAAGGTTCAATGCAAGGTTTATCATGCCGCTCCCATATGTCTTGATGTTTGCTATACAAAAATTATATATTACGTCCATTCACAATCGTCAAACACATCCCATGTTTGTATCCACTTAGGTGTTCACAACCACCCTGTGTCTATTGGAGCGTGTCGTGAGTCACTAGACATGGCTTATTAGTGTGTGGAAAATGAGGTGGCTAAAACCCCAACTACAAAAACTTAGTTATTGTTATGGCTGCCAGTAAATAATTTTTGACAAATTACATCCTCAAATCCCCTCTTCTAGGAGAAAATAACCATCGTCATAGAGCATCCTTGGAGGTGGTAATGGATAAATTCTCCGCTTTGGCTTCTCCTATTTGTAGGAACTTCGTAGCAGGTTCGAAGCATTTCATTTGTAGTGGGATGGGTTCCTTGGATAGCATCATGGCGCTGAAAACCACTATGGGTTCAAATATGTGCATGATAGTCGATTTCCAGGGCAATCCAAAAATAAGGTCTTTGTGTTCAAGATATCGGTGGATCTTGCTGGAAGTGGAGTTGATTTGGTGAAGTGCATGCAATGTGGAGGAGACATGGAAAATTCATGGATCATGTTTGACCATGTGAAGCGCTTGCGAGACTGGACGACAATGGTGTGTCACGTCTATGATAGTAAACATTGCAAGGTTCTCACAATAGCATGTTGTGATATGCAATTGAAGGATGCCCAGGCCCAAACCATTTTTTGGAAAAATTTAAATGTTGTCATGCTGGAGAATGGTGTTCCCAATGTCAACTTCAAAAGATTCATGGCGGACAACGTCCAAGCAAATTGAATATGTGAGGAAGATTTACAGTGATGGTGACCCATCCATTCCTCTAGAGGGTCGCGAACGTACATGTCTTTTCCATTGGTCTACAAATTTGGATAAAATAACACAAAAACACATCCGACCTTCATTGCAACATGAACACAAACAACTTTATAAAGACTACAAGGACGCCGACATCAAATACTATGTAATACAGACATGGTGGTTGTCATTAGGGGCAACCACCGAGGAAGGCATGTACAGCTTGTCGTAATGGTTGGGGTTTTGGCATTATTGATATAGACAATGGGGAGGTCACATGCTCATTGTAAATTTTTTTCTATACACAAGTGCCCTTCTCTACTATTGATGAAATGGTTGTGTCATTTCATTTTTCTAACTAAAAATATATCCAACATGTATTGTAGGATCTGACTTTGGATCAGCGTGCTAAGATGCCAACTTGCAACCTAGCAGAAACAATACATGACAAGTGGCTGCAACAATTTGGGAACAGAATGACATGCTTGTACAAGGCAACCATGGATGACATAATCTACGCATTCATATAGATCGCAAATTATCGTTCTTGGCTTAAAGGGGGCTCTTCAGGAAAAGGGCCGGACCAAACATCATTGAAGCTCAAAGCCGCAGCGTACATCGGCGATCCCAAGCTACTTGCAGAGGCAATGAGGTCATACCCTAGGGTAGAGGATCTTAATACAAGGAATTGTGCATTGGAGGGCTCTGAGTTGTTTGGATCAACCAAGAGGAAACTAGACTTACCGCCTGGATCTGAGTATGATTCTTATCGTTCTGACAAAGTGGACTACTCCATCCTTCACCCTAACACAAGGTCAACGAGGGCGCGCATGGATGAATCCTTCAAGCATGATGAGAATGTGGTGTCTCACACCATTACTGTGTTGGAGTCAGAGTGTCCTAAATCCCATTGGGATATTTCACGATTGTCTTATCCATCCAAGAAAGATTTTCATGCGTTGCAGGCAAATATTGGGCATCCATGTAGGGCTAAAGTTGGGAAGAGTACATATGGCACACATTCGCCAACTTACACAGACATGAAGAAGGAATATTGTTCCAACAACCACGTTCCTTCAAATTTTTGGATTTATGTAGATGACATTAATCGATGTGTGAAGGGGAGCAATAAAAAATGGGTGTTTGATTGGCCAAAACTCCCTAAGGTGTGGCCAATGCAGATTGGTACAAACCCTACACATGAGGAGGTATTTGCATTGGAAGAAGTTGGGTTTCAATTGCAATAGGAAGAGGCACTGTCACCACGTCGTCGATTGAGAAAAATGACCAACCTCCCCATCCCTCACTCACATTTCCATGTTCCTCCAAACCTAGATGCGCACCCGAACACACGGTTTTCCAAGGTAGTTCAATGGAACATGGCAACGCCATTATCAGAGCACATGAATAATTGGGAGAACGCATTACACATGGATGGGTATTATGTGGTTGGTGTCACTCCCATACCATGCCCTGGATATGGATGCATCATAACCATAGTTTCCAAAGAGGAGAAGACATACCTTGTCTTTATTGCAAATATTCCGCAATGCACTTGCCTGGACTTTGCAAAAATGTTGTCTTTGGCTGTGGGAAAGAGGGGTCAGTGGGTTTCATGCAAACACTTGTATTACGTGCTCATGTATTTGTGCAAGGTTGACTACGCCAATGACAAATTCATTCATGCACCGACATTTAGCTACAATGAGGTGATGCGTCTTCTTGAGCTCGCAGGTGTTGCAGAATAGGCTTAGTGGCATAGGGGTGAAGGGCAATGTTGCAAAAATATGTGTGTATGCCCATATGAAATGTAGTGGAAACTGATGGTGCAACTAAGTAGTTGTTTGTCACAATAAAGTGCTTGACATTTCAATGGCGTACTTGACATGTCAATAAAATGCCTATCACCGTGGATCGGCAAACGTCCTGAAATCCATGGTAATAGGGCTGAGTTCAATATTTTGTTTGCCCACAATTTTATTTTCGTAATATATAATCCAACTATATTGGAATGTTTTCTTTAAAAATTCTATTATTGGTCATTTTGTTGCTCACTACTCACATGTTACCGCTCACTGCTCACCGCTCACTGCTCACATGCTAGCTTCCCTCGCACCAGAATTGAACAACGGGAAGGCTAAGCGTTTAAATCTCTAAGTATTGAAGCAGTACAACTTTCCGGACTATGTCTGGGTAGACCATAGGACCAGGAGGGCTCCCGGTGCGATTGAAGGGATGAGCAACGGAGCATCAGTGGTTGATTCGTTGTGGGCAGAACCTAGAGGCGTGGGAACCCGAGGATGTCCGAGACGGGGATGACATAGTTGAGCCTGCAAATGCAAAAAACGAAAAATGTGAGGAAACATGAAGAGGTTAGCACATGCAGAAAGCAATACCAAATGAGATTAAAAAAGAAGAAGTGAAGTACCGTGAGAAAGTTGAAGGCGGTGTTTAACTGGAAATCTCCTCCATTGTGGAATTGATGAATTGGCTGCCTTGATTTGCAATAGGCGGTAAGCAACATAGGAGTTACAGGTTGAAATCTTGGTGGGTTTCAATTCGACTCGCTTCTTGGGAGATTTCTTTGGTTTCAAAAATGTGGTCCCAAAAAGTGCCGCGCTCGAGGACACTCCAGACGAAAAAAGCGAAAGTTAAAGTATGTTAGAAAAATGAGAGAGGGTGAGCGAACATCATCGATCGGGAGGTCTCCCGGTGTGAATTTAGGAAATGAAAAGCAAAATCAAACAGGGGAGAAAGAATTGAAGTGAGAATGAATTGAAAGTATTGGAAGAGGAGGCGTGTATGAAGCACATACTGAAAGTGTCGCGAGATTGGACGAAGTATGGCGCGCAATTGGCGGTCACGAATGGGCTAAACCATTTATGGTAACGTGGGAGTGGGGGTTGTCCATCTGTGATATGATTATGCAAATAGAGAGGAACATTTGGTGCGTGTATGAGTCCCTCGATGTAAGGGTACAATGCGGTTGTGATATTATCGATGACTCTGGGACCCGGCCAAGTGTGAGGGAAATAGCAACAGTCGGAGTGTTTGTTCCTAATATGACGGCTGGGTTGGTTGTCGACAAACAATATATTGCCCTCCCTACAACCGAAATAATTTGCATGGTAACTAAGGAGGACTTCTTTTTCTTTAAGGAGGAAAGGGACGTCCTTACTAATGAAACTGTTTGTATTCGTGCACATGGATTTACCCCAGACAAACTTGAGTGCAGATATGATGTTTTCGCGAAAGAGGCGGTGAAGGACAGTGTGGAGAACTAAATCTTCCATGCACGACCAGACATCGACATGGAAATCACGTAGGAGTAGGGACATGAACTCTCTCAACCCGGGACGGACTTGGAGATCCCATAGCTTGTCCATCAAAAGGTTGCCCTTGCCCCCGAAACGCGCGAAGCACTTGGCTCGAACCCTCTCCGGGGAGCGCCTACAGAGAAGACCATCGACGGAGAGAACAATCAACTTGAAGGGCTTGGGTTTGGGTTCGAATCGAGGGCGCACATGAGTAACAGAAACCTCAAAACCCTGCACATGAGAGGCACCGGGAGGTCTCCCGAAGAGAATATGAAGAAAGAAACGGCGGGGGAAATGTCGACAATGCATGATGAAAAAAATTCATTCAACGAGTAACACATTTACAAACACATTCACGACGCAAGAAATGAACAGGTTGGTAAGAAACGAGAAAGTTATTACAAAGACATGAGAGTACTTAAAAACATGAATAACGGTGTTTGGTTGTTGGTTGCATGTCCAAAATGTTAGATGGAAGAAGGACACCCAAAAAAATGAAACCCAAAACAAAGAAATGAGGAAATCCAAAAGAGAAACCAAGCGTCAACCCAAGCCCACCTCCGTGACAGATTCAGGGGAGCCAGAGGACATGGAAATCTGCCGAAGATGCGCAGAACCGCACTCCGAGAGCAACTGGCCAGTATGGATACTTCCAAAGAACCCATAGCATGGCCAGCCGACTGGACAGCGGGTGACGTTGGAGAACCCAGAACATTGGCAATTTTCTGGGACACCTGAAGGGGCAACGTGGAATCACCTCTTTCCTTTTTTTTGAGTGGCCTTCTTTCCTCTGACACCTGAAAAAAATGGGAACACCATGAGACCACGGGGGGTTCACTCTATGTAAAGTTGAACACCACGTGCGGCCAAAGTTTGCTACCCCTATATTACATGGAATAGATAAATTTAAAAATTATGATATTTTTTCTACATATACATAATCATTGATAGTATCTTTTGTATAGTTTTTTGAAATTTTTAGTCATCTTCGTTTTTTGTAGCAATTATTTTAGTTCAATTCTGCGTCATTCTAGTTAGAAACGGTATGTTTTATTAAAAAAACATATCATCAAATTTGGTTACCATTTTGTACTATGTAATAGATACCGTGTATATCTACCCATGAAAAAAAATTGATAAAATTTTGACCCATTTTGGTGATGCAACTTACCAAAAGTAGATTTTTTTTGGCCGCACGTGGTGTTCAACTTGACAATGGAGTGACCCCCCCGTGCATGAGACGCTGGGCAAAGCATCGGGAGGTCTCCCGATGTCAATACTTGGGTTGAAACTCAGGCGCTCTGTCCACATCATCTGGCTTAAACCTCTTGGAGTAGCCAGCCATAAGCTTAACGTAGTGAGAATCAGACTTACGGAGCTGGGCCTTTCCATCCGGGAGGGGGTTCTTTTCAACAAACTTTCGCACATCCAAGTTTGAGGCCAAGAGATTTTTCAACCAGTCAAACAAAGTCCGGAGAAGGTAATTATCCTCATGTAGAACTTCAGGCCTAAACGTGGGAGGATGGATGGCCTGACTCCAGTGGTTAGGACAATTTTTATCCGGGGAGTCATCAATAAGCAGAACATTACGTAAGGTAGCATTAGGAAGTTTTTTGAAAACCCTATGTGTGAGATCCTTCATCAAAATGGGTTGGTCGGGATTATCCCTATGCTTGGAGACAGTGCAATGATCCTGATAAAAGAATCCATGGTCATCAAGGGGAATATCAAGGCGACCAAGCTTGAATCGCCTGCAATCCTGCATAAGAGCATCAACCATCTGCAAGGCTTTGTGCTTCCGGGTTGAAGTCCAGAACAAGACGTCAGCCTTCTCGTACAACCAATCTAGGAGTTCACGGGCACCACTTCGCAAAAGGGTCTTGTCATTTTTGTTACGCAGTTTAGAGAAAAGGAGCCCGTTGAGATCAAAGACTAGGAAATATCTTACCGATGACACACTAATGGACTGCGGAGGCAAGTCAGTCGTTGCTGCAAGACAATGGAACATAATTTCAGAACAAGGTTACATGAACCTCATACAATAAAAGTATATCTATGGAGATCCATCATCGGGAGACCTCCCGGTTCTGAAAGAGAATATTGCAAAAGAGTATTAAAGTGAGAAAGAACTCACCTCGGGGGGACATTTGAGTGGCCGGAGTCTCCTGGAGGATAGCAGCATCCGCAGCGAGAGACTCCACGGTATGCTGTTCTCTGTTAGTAGTGGCGGTGCGCCTAGATCTTAGTTTGGGTGAATGCGAACCGGAACTGCCCATGGGCATGGGACCACCAACCACTTGGGACTTAAGCTTCTGGCGAACAGGGCGAGGGGGAGAAAAACTCATGTCATCAACATCTACTGGGGTAGAAATATCATTGACGAATTCATTCTGCATGGCTTCATCCGCAGCAATATCCATGTCAAGATCCTGGTCATCAAGGAGGATAGGCGATTGAGGTTGCGCGGTTGGAGGAGACATTGCTGCAGGTAGAGGCATCGGGAGGTCTCCCGATGCCCGAGGAGGTGAGGGTGCACGAGAAACGTTGCTTGGGCCAATGGCAGAGTGAGTTGGCGAAGCCACAATGTCGGGCGCGACGTCTTCGGCCATCGGGAGGTCGCCCGATGGATCACCGAGGTGAGAGGGGCCTCCTCTATCGCCTGCCTGCTCCCAGTCACCAAGGTTAATAACCTCCATGTCATCGTCTGAGTCTTCAACAGGGGTGGGTTCGTCCAGTTCCACGACCTTTTTCTTCTTCTTGTCCTTCTTGGAGGCACGAGCAAGTTGTTTCCGCGCCAGCCCTTGCAGATATTGAATGATCCGTTCTCCCAAATCTGTGGCCTGAGTGTAACTCACATTGTCCTGGGCGATGTCCGCAGTGGGTACAAGTTTATGGAGATCCAAAATCTTCAAATTTCCCCCACATTGTATGTTCAAGAGAATCCTGTCGAGTTTAAGAACACCCCCCATAATTGCGTCGAGGGAGGCGACGCTCAGCTCTGTGTTTAGGATCAACCAGTTTCCCAAATCAGATTGTTCGAGGGAATTGGCATCCACAAAGGTGGGTAGCTTGGGTGAACCGAAAATCCTCCACAAATGTTTGGCGCTATCAGCCTCCTCGACAACCTTCAGGAATACAACCAAGATGTACACGAGCACCTGTGTATCATGGGCGGGAGTAAAAAAAAATTCATGTTCCGTGTGTGGGGAATACACGACTATGTGATAATCCCAGACGGACGAACCACTCACCCACATGGCAAATTCTGAAGCGGTCGGGAAGGAGCAAAAGAAATAGTGGACCCCCAAAGTTGAAGAGTTTTCCTCGAAGACCTCTAGGAATTCTCGACTTATAAGATGTTTGGAAGGGACACCTCGTTTTTTGTCCCAAAAATTGGAGGCACTGACAATGTAAGGATCATCAGAGATATTCCAAGCGCGCACATCATGAAGAATATCTTGAGCGCCCTTCGCCTTGATGACAAGGTGTTTTGACCTGATGGCATCATCTGCACGCGGCGTGGAAGTCACCCCCTGCAGGTAAGCATTGTAAGCATCCCAGAAATCAGGAAGAGCAGGTTCCTGGGAGATTTTCATCAAGTTTTTCCTCTCCTTCAACCAAGCTTTCCCAGCTTCTGTTCCCCTGACAAGCTTACGCATCATGGCCATGAAAGCGGCATCGAATTTGTACTCTTTGGCCACGGCTTGCCATTCCGAATAGGTCCAAGCCTTGTATCCTTTCCCCTTGTGTGGTCTCTCCCAGCCGAACTTTGTCATCACCTCTTGCCTAATGACCATCTCATCCTTTTTCTCGTCGCACATATCAGTGAGGGAGACAAGACCTGCAACACCAAGCTGCAAAGATTTGCAACACACTTTTCCTTTGAGAATGAGGTTGCCAATCTCCTAGAGCATATCGTCAGGGAGGCCCTGAATTCTGCTAACATCAGATTTGGTGAGGGGAGGTCGTTTTGATGTCCCGGAAAGAATGACCCCGTGACCGTTGGGAATGTACCCATCAACCCAGTTGTCAAACACCAATCTCCAAGTGGTAAACGTAATTTCGCTGCATATGACAAGGGGGAGACACTCTTTGATACTTCCCGTGTCGTGGAATGTTGTTGTCATTGCATGCTTGAATTTTTGGACATGGTGTAGAGCGACGTCAGAATATGTGACAATAGAAACAGTAAGCTAAAGGCATCGGGAGGCCTCCCGATAAATGGATATGTATCTGAAAACTCGAACAATAATATTGAGGAAAATAGTACTTACATTCTATTCAGGAGAGTGTATGCCACCCAACTTAGCAGGTTGTGGTTGGTTGTGGTCCATCCAGACTGCACGCCCTTGAGTCACGTCCTCGAAGAATGTAGGCTTGACGTCTTTGTCGTGAATTTTGAGGTTCAACACTTTGGACATGTACATAACTTTCTCCTTGTCCAGGGACCACACCACGACAATCTCGTGATTCTCGCAATAGGTCTTCATGTCCTGCTTGGCGGCGAGCTCTGGTATGGCCATTACCTCTTTCATGGCCTGAATTGTGTGTTGGCCACCAATAATCCAAAAATCGCAATCCAACATATCCTCTTTCAAGGTCGGTTTCAAATCGAAAGGCTTGAACTCGTTCAATGTGTTATCAAATACAATTGGCATGACAAACACTGGTTGCTTAGCCCTGGATCCATGGAGCGCGATGACTTCGTCCATCAACTGTTGGCGTCGCCCCATTGTGACTTGCATGTGCACCCAAGTAGCCGGTGCGCAGTGCAGCCGGTTCAATGGCACCTTGACCCTCCGACCATCGGCGTCGTCGAGTGGCTCGCATCCCCAAACGTATAATGGCTCAAGATGGTTGTGGATGGCCTGGTTGATGATTTCCAGCTTCTTGGGGTCGGTCCTGGAGCTCTTCTGCATGCGCAATAGATCTTCGAGGCTAGCTTCCTTTGCGGTCTTAGGAGGCTTGGAGGCTGCCCTCCTCTGTCTCTCCGGAGTCCCACCTGGAATCGAACCAGGAGTGGAGCCTCTGGAGACCGGGAGGTCTCCCGATCCTGGTGTGGAACCCCTCCTCGCCTTCTTCTGTGTTGGCGGGATGACGATGACCTTCAATTCCTCCACTATAGACACAAACCTTTCACGCATGTCGCTTGGCAGCTTCTCGTCGTCGGGGAGCCACATGAAGCCAAAATCTGTCGATCTCCCACAAATATCTGTGTCTAATTTCGCAACAGGAACCACCAGGCCCACATAATTCGTGGCCACGGTGGGGGAGGAATCGCAAAGGTTCAAGATGACGCAGACATCTGAATACTCCTTACAATCAACAACATCAACTGAGGTCGGTGACGTGACCTTCCCACCGACCACATAGACAAACCTAATTTTCAACCTTTGTTGAGAGGTGTCCTCCACAACCTCAGCGCCCCACTTCTCAACCTGGTTCTTGACTAAATAGGAGGCCATAGAAGGTGGCTCGAAAAGACCTACATTCTCTCCAATCTTTTCAGACACCAGATGCTTCAACCGCAAGGTGTCCATATTGTCTCTGATTCAAACAGGACATTGTGAGCTTCTAAACATGTTACGAGAGACCAAATTCAAATATAAATTTATAGAAATCATTCAGCATCGGGAGGCCTCCCGATGCTGGGAGATTGTCACCAAAAATCCTCCACCCTTCGATTTCGTCCTAGCCCGAGTGGAAAAATTTATAATGACATGTAGAGACTTCTCTCTTTGTAACCCAATATATAATTCCAATCTACCCTTGGAATATACACAACTTGATTAACACCACACTATGTAGTTTTACATTCCTTAATGTCGGGCAAGGTTATATCCTTAGCCTTTTCTAATGTCCACCCGGCCGCTTTGGCCACGCATGCCTTCAAAGATATCCCTCTTGTGAATCGAGTCCTTGCCATCGACTCCACACTACTACATGAGTTCTCGCTTATTGATTCCGTGCTATCACATGTCATCGTGGTTGATTCCGTATTGGTACATGACACTTCGCTTGTGGATTCCATGAGCACATAGGCTTTAAATACAAGTATTAAAAAAATACTTATATACTTATCCTTGCCCTTCCTTCTCTAAGTTCTTCTTGATGTAAATCTCTATCAATGTCTTCCTACTAAACTTCAGAATAGTATAACTCCCACCCAACTTATGTTCTTCAAGTAAAATTTAAACACTTGTTAAGTACCTTATCAAAAATCTCCACACCAAATTTTGGCACAAACAGAGTTCATATGCAAAAGTTATGCATGAAAAACTCTAACTACTTAGTATGAATGCTGTGATAAAGCATCCGGTCATTAAAACTCTAATAACTTCCAACTGCTACGTCCAATCAATCTAAAATTTTGACACAAGATAGATATATAAGTTCAGAAGGTAGTGTCAAATTTTGGTATCCATATCTATAACCCTCTAAGAGATACATATTTTCAAACCTTGCTGCTTTGTTCCTAGACACCCTCCCCTTCAACTTTTAATAACTCTTTCATCCCAATGACAGAAGCTCTCAAATTTTTACCACAACTCCCATACTTTATAATAAACAATCCCTCAAATTTTCATACCCATTGAACACTCTGATCATCCATAATTGACAAATCTCTCACTATAAAGTTCTGCTCAAGTTTATAACTAATAAAACACTACAAGTAATGCACCTAGTACAATCTAGTCACTCTAAATGCCACAAGTTTAAACAAGTTTGAACTCTCTCACTTCAATATGAATCTCAATGCAACAAGTTGAAGTTTACAATCAAACTCCAAATTCCTTAAACCCAATCTACTTCTAACAAGAGGTCAATCCCTCTTCAAGGCTAAATAGCCTTGGCTCTTCTCCTAAGAACTAAGCACACATATGTGCTCCTATCTTGCTTCCCACACACCCACACTTATAACCCGTGGGGTGCTTAAGGAGCACAAAGGAAAGAGAGGATGAGTGAGGGAAGAATGAGGGATTATATAGTGAGTTGAGAGGGAGAGAGGGCATGAGGTAAGAATAGGGTGAGAGGATTAGAGCCTCCAATCACAACCCCTTAACCTTCTCCTTTTAAGTAGGGACTCATCCCATTCACAAGGCTCTCGATAAGCCTTCGAAATCTCCTCCTACTTTGTAGGCTCTCATCTTATCTCCTAAGCCTTCCTCCCTCAAATGATCAACAAAGATTCTAATTCAAACATTTAACTAACCTTGGCTTTCTACCTACCACACTTTATCAAGGTATGTCCTCATACTACTTAAGTCCACTCCACACAAGCCTAATGCTTCAAACTTAGCTTTCTTCAAGCTTCACTCTTTTTATATTTTTGTGAATAATCATAAATCAACAAAACACTACTTGTAATGTTTTACAATTGTTAACAACACATGTGGGCATCAATTTGGGCTCACAGAGATGGCGACCATCTGGGACCGGCTCTTAGAATGTCTTGCTTAAAGTCAAGTGTCTTCATGTGTGGAATTGCTTGCACCTACTGCCGGCCGTTCGTGTCGGAAAGCTTTGTCCATTGAGTGTCTCCAATTGTACCGAGTTGTTAGGAAATGTATTCGCCACAATGTAAGGACCTAACCAAACCGCATCAAATTTGCTCGGAAAATCCTTTTTCTTCCCATCTTGGAGCATAACCAATATTCCTCGTTCTAATGCCCTCTTCTTGTGACGCTTGTCAAAGATAACCTTCCTTCGCCTTTGAATTGCTTCCATGTGTTGAGCGGCCCTCCGCCTCTTCTCATCCAACTCCTCTAGATCCCCGAGCCTATTTCTCAAAGACTCATTGTCGTTGAGGCGTGTCCCTATTGCAACCCTCAATGACTCCACCTCAAATTCAATAGGGAGTGTAGTCTCAATACCGTAAACCAAAGAAAACGGAGTAGCTTGTGTTGTCACTTTGTAAGTCGTCCGATAAGCCCACAAAGCCGCGTTTAACTTGACGTCCCAATCTCTCTTTGAGTCGATGACCGTCTTGCGTAAAATGCCCACTAGAATCCCGTTCACCCGCTCCGTTTGACCATTAGTTTGAGGGTGATAGGGAATAGTCTTCCTATGGTCGATCTTAAACCTCTGAGTCATCTCTGAAATGAGGTCATTAAGAAAATGTGTACCTCTATCACTAACTAGAATCTTTGGGACTCCAAACCTAGTAATGATATTTTCATACATAAATGTGGCGGCATGTGCGGCCGTGTCGGTTTTTACCGCCTTGGCTTCCGCCCATTTAATCAAGTACTCGGTAGCTACAACAATGTATGCCATCCCTCTCGAAGAGTGGGGATGGACCTCCCCTACATAATCTATTCCCCATTTCTCAAAGGGAACTAGTGGTAATGAAATGTGCAATGGCATCTCCATCCTAAGGTCATTTCGAGCGTACCTTTGGCAAGCATCACACCTTCTAACATAGTCGTGTGAATCCTGAAACAATGTAGGCCAAAAGTAACCTGCTCTAAGGATTTTCTGGCCGGTAAGTTGACCAGAAAAATGCCCTCCACAAGCACTATCATGACAAGCCTCTAGAATATCCGGAATCTCTACTTGCGATACACATCTTCTCAAGATGGTGTCCGCTCCTCTCCTGAACAATCTATTGCCTATCACTGCAAAGTGCCTACTATTGACTCTAACCTTTCTTTTCTCCTCTTTCGTCCATTCGGTTGGTAATTGTTGAGTGGTCAAGAACTCTACAATTCCGGCATACCAATCCGGTGTGGACGTGACTACAAACAATCTATCATCCATGAGGCTATCATCTATTGGCGTAGTACCCATCTCCTCCGACAATCTAGACAAGTGGTCGGCTTGTAAATGCATGCGGCCCGGTTTATATTCCACCGTGTAATCAAACTCTTCGAGTAACAAGACCCACCTAGCCAACCTTCCACTCAACTCCGGCTTGTTGACCAAATATTTAATGGCCATGTGATCCACAAAAAACACTACCGGATTACAAATAAGATAGTGCCTAAACTTCTTGACCGAAAATACCATGGCTAGACACTCTCTCTCCGTAGTGGAGTAATTCCTCTCCGCGGAAGTCAATTGCTTACTAGCATAAGCTACGGGTAAATCCTTCCCCTTCTCTCCCGTGGATTGACACAAGGCACTACCCACCGCTACGTTGCTAGCATCACAATACACATGAAAAGGCTTTTCCCAATCCGGTGGCCTTAAGACGGGATAAGTGCTCAATTTTGATCTCAACTCTACAAAGGCTTGTTGGCACTCATCCGTCCAAACAAATCTGACATCCTTCTTGAGCAATTGAGTGATAGGGACCGCTATCTTTGCAAAATCCGGAATCAACTCTCTATACCACCCCACATGTCCTAACAACTTAGAGATTCCCTTGGCATTTTTCGGAGTTTCTAACCCGTCAATGACCGCTATCTTGTCGGGATCCGGTTCTCTTCCCTTTTGGCTCACAACATAACCCAACAAAACTCCCCTTTGTACCCCTAGGAATGTCTTGTCCGGATTTAATGCCAACCGCATTTGCCTACACCTAACTAAGGCCTCTCTCACACAATGCACATGCTCCTTAGTGCTAGATTGGGTACTAAAATCATCAATATAAACTGTCATGGATTTGAAAAGCAAGTCGCTGAAGATATACATGACTAGTCGTTGAAATGTAGCCGGTGCGTTGCATAAACCAAATGGCATCACCACCCATATGAAAGTCCCCCAAGGTGTTGTAAATGTTGTCTTGTGTAAATCCGCTAATGCTATGGCTACTTGGTTGTAGCCGGCATATCCATCCATGAATGTATACCGCTCATGACCCCCTGCCTCCTCTAACAACAAGGTAATGAATGGCAAAGGAAAGTGATCCTTTTGCGTACAATCATTGAGCTTCCTATAGTCTACACAAACTCTAAGCTTCCCATTTTTCTTTTTCACTAACACCATGGGAGAAACCCAATCCGTAATCTCTACCGGCTTTATAAACCCAGCCTGCAACAACCTCTCTAATTCTGCTTTGGCTAATAATTGCAATCTAGGATTCATCCTTTTTTTTTTTGTCTCACCGGTTTAGAGCCCGGAACTAACGGAATACGATGCTCAACCATCTCTCTAGGAATCCCCTTGAGTTCATCGTATGACCATGCAAAGGTATCACTAAACTCATCTATCAAATCGCTATACTCTTTAATCTCCTCGTCATCGAGTTTAGAACCCATCTTCATTGGTCTAACCTTGCCATTCTTCATTTTGACATCCACAAACTTCCAATCTTCTTCGACCACTCGTGTTTGCTCCTCGGTATCTCTATACCAATCGTTGGGGACATTAGGATAATCCTTGATATCATGACCCGCTATAATGCCCGTAGAAGTAGTTTTAAAATGCAAAGCGGGCTCTAATTTTGAGAGTTCTAACATGGCCTCCTCATCTTGAGTCCCATCTACATGTACCAAACTCACATCACTCAACTCAATATCATCTAACCATGAGTGAGTCCTCCCTTCATCCATTCTTCCTCCGTGAGAACCTCACATGGCTCTAAGGACAAATAATCTTCTCTAGACACATCATCTTGGAGGATACAACTATGAGTCATCATCATGACATCGCTAATGGACTCCGGGTATTGTCTTAGCCAATGTGTAAAATCTCCATCAACATCTTGATTGTAAAAGCTAGGACCTAAGAACCCGTTAGAGGAATACATTTTAGCCTTCTCCTTGTTTTGAACAACCCCCACCAATGTATCCTCAAATTTCTCATTACTTCCGCCATTCTCCTCTTCATCCGACATTGGATCAATCTCCTCCCTAACCCAACCACTTAAAGGTGCTATTGAGACCTTGACCCTATTATCTACGGGACCATAAGTGATAGAAGGTTTTTGTCCTCCCCAATCTACTACGGCGTTAGACATCCTTAACCAAGGTCGCCCTAACAAAATGGGGAATGCATCCTTATTGTCGTGCATTTTAATGACTTGGAAGGTCACAATGTATTCTTCACCTCCCGTGTTAAGCCGACAATCTTTGATAATCCCCACCGGAACCACCGGACTTTGATTGGCCATATTAATCACAAATGGCGACGGACCCGTCAAACTTAAGCCCAATTTCCGCATAGTGTGCTCGGGTAGAATATTGAGACTACTTCCATCATCCACCAAAACATGAGGAACCACCTTGTCCACTATTGTTACTTCAATCTCCACCGCCTTGACTTCCCGAGTTCTTCCTTGCATTTGGACCTTTGCCGACACTCTAGTCTTTGGCCTCTTGGCCCTCCTATTCACGGGCATCCCGTCCTTCAAAGTTTTCCTAGCTACCGGTGAAATTTCTAACAATTGGCCAAAGGTGATATCGGCCTTTAGTGAGCTAAGGTCGGCCCAAAGGTCGTATCCATCTACTCTATCGGCCTTAGGCCTTCTAACACTATCAAACTCCTCTACGGGAATGCCCGGACCTTCCCAGTCTCCTACATCACCACCCTCTAAATCATGGATGACATTAGACCTCTCCCTCTCATTGGCAATTTCATTTTCTCTCTCTAATGCCTTAGTGGCCTTCCTAGCTTCTCTAGTTACATTCTCCAAATCCGAAAAATAAGGAATTTCTCCTAAGGGATTTTCCTCTTCTTCCACCTCCTCTACTTCTAATGGTGCATTACCTCTCATTGCTCTAGTGGTAACGGCTAATGCCGGGGCCTTATGCACAACTTCCTCTTTAAGACCCCTCAACTCATATGATATAGAGTTAGCATGTGGAGGACATGGACCCTGGCCATTAGTAGGCACCTCTAAATTTACCGGAATGATGGAGGCATTCATAAATCGGACATCTTGAGACGTGGATGGTCCCATTTGTCTAGGTGATTGTGTGACTTGACCTCCTTGCCCCGGAAGGTTTGTATATCCATCATAGTAGAGGTTGGAAGGTTTAAGGTTATTAGTACCTTCACTTTGTGGATGGAAACCTCTCATAACATCTTGACCCGATTGTTGTGTGTTGGTTGGAGGGTTTGGTGCTCCACCTACCTTATCCGGATGACGACATTGGTTAGACGGATGTGGACCTCCACAATTACTACACCCTTGACCTTGGTTTTCCGACCAACATTGTCCTACAACATGATACCTCCCGCAAAGATGGTGAAATTCTTTCTTCTCGGTATTTTGGTTATTTTGACCTCGAGGAGGCGGACCCCGGTTGTTTCCTTGGTTTTGATTTTGATTTGAACCTCTTTGGTTTTGTTGCGGACCGTTATTGTTCATTCTTTGATTGCGATTTGGCCCATTTCTACAAAACTGAGGCGTATGACCGTGTTGTTGACATTGAGTACACCAAAATCCCGATGAGTGATTACCCGACTCGATTTGAGGTGGAGGACCGGGTTGTTGATTTTTAATTAACAAGGCCATTTGGTCCGTGAGATTTTGGAATTGTTTCAACATCGCCTCTTGAAACCCTAGTTGAGTAGCACCTAACCGTTGCTCTACTTCTTCAATTTGAGGGTCTGTTCTAGGGGCCGGCAATGCTAACATGGGTGGGGGAGCCTTCACCGCTAAGGGAAGCGAGACCGCTTCAATGGAGACATATGGAGGACGGTTAAATGGCCTAGTTGGATCCACTCCCGATTTAGGTAGGAGAGGGATGAATTGAGGGATTAACTCATCCTCTTTCCTCCATAACCGCTCATAATCTCTCTCGATATGTTCCATGTCTCTAGCGGCTACCTTAGCCTCGGCTAGGGTGCAAGGGTTTCTTTCTAACACACCCCTAATAGTATTTGCTTTGACAAACCCTCTCATAAAGAATTGCATTATGGTATCATCGTTGAGCAAAGTACCTACGTATCTTGCGCACACTAAGTCAAATCTCCTAATATAGGCGGAAATCTCTTCATCCCTCCCTTGTCTCATAGTCATTAAGGCTCTAAAAGCCATACTTTGACCGACTTCGGGTCGAAATTCATTTAGAAACTCTCGTTGTAATTGATCCCAAGTTTGAAAGTGTCCCTCGTCGTGATCTCTATACCACTCGTAAGCTTCCCCGTCTAAGGTCGTAGGAAACCACACTAACCAATATTGTTGGTTGGTAATTAATGAACTAATTACCCTCTCAACGAATCTCTCCATGTGCCTAGAGGGATCCTCATCCTTGGTCCCATAGAATTTTGGGAGGTTAGACGGTATATCTACCGAAACCAATCCTTGGGGTACGATTATTGGTAGGCCTCTCGGCCTTACCAATGGATCGATGGGAGGAAATGGAGGCAAGGGAGGTATGGGAGGTGGAATTCCACCTCCCCCTAGAGGATCCATGGTGCTAGGTGACCCTCTCTCGCTAGATCCACTAGTACTCACAAAGTTTTCTTGTCTAATTCTATTAGACTTGTTAATTATTTTCTTACGCAATTCGGAAGGAAGATTACCTTCCTCACTTTGAGTAGATATTGGTAATACTTCAACTAATGGACTAATTAATGGTTCAACATTTGAACTAACTTCTATACTATCATCTACTCCCTCTACTACTTCCTCAATATTAGACAACCTACGCTTAATAACATTCTTTTTTAACCCTAATGCTAACTTAGGCTTTTGAGATCTATTATTTCTTTGCATCCATAATGTAGCGATCAACCCTTACTTTGACCAATCAAAGCCTCACAAGTTCTCTCTTTAATATTTCCGCTTAGTTCGTGTGATCATTGTTTTGGAGGTGAGGACATAGAGACATACAATTTTCAATGAACAATCCCAATCAGGGGATGACAAGCTCGTGTTAGCATCAAGGTTAATGAGAGAATCACCTCGTCATACCCCCTTTCCGCGTAACATTTGCAACAAGACCTCACGTGAGGGGCTGACCATTCTTATGTACCATGTTTGGAATCGAGGCTTCACCCTTCGATTCCTCACATTATACTATAAGTCCGGAATTACCCTCTCCGTTAGTCAACGACAAAGACGTAAACAAAAATCATTTTTTAATTATTTAATTTTTTTCACTTGGAAGAAGTTTGCTTACCTGAAGCAATTCGCTACCTCATGTTTGTTAGTCTTTTCTCTCGACCGTGATTGCTAAACACAACGACACTTCAATAATTGCAATTGAAAAGCAATAAACCCCCTAGTTGAGAACTTTAAACGCTCACACCCAAGTGAGTGTTTAAAGTTGAAATTCCTAATTTTTAATTAACCCTCTACCTCTTAGTGTACTAGTGCAGATCCTATTAATGTGATCTTAATTTATGCCATCCCAAGGAAGGTTGAGTAGTCACACCTTTGCCGCGCTACTTCCTTAATTGAAATTGTATAACTTTAAATAACTAAATGAAAACTAACATTTCACGAGCGCTCTGTCCTTAGTTGATCTTCACGCCTCGCTCTCCTACCGCCTTCCAAGACTTCTGTCGCCCGCTCTCCAAGCTCCAAGCTCCAAACTCGAAACTCCCGGCGGACGCACCATTTATGTCACCAAAAATCCTCCACCCTTCGATTTCGTCCTAGCCCGAGTGGAAAAATTTATAATGACATGTAGAGACTTCTCTCTTTGTAACCCAATATATAATTCCAATCTACCCTTGGAATATACACAACTTGATTAACACCACACTATGTAGTTTTACATTCCTTAATGTCGGGCAAGGTTATATCCTTAGCCTTTTCTAATGTCCACCCGGCCGCTTTGGCCACGCATGCCTTCAAAGATATCCCTCTTGTGAATCGAGTCCTTGCCATCGACTCCACACTACTACATGAGTTCTCGCTTATTGATTCCGTGCTATCACATGTCATCGTGGTTGATTCCGTATTGGTACATGACACTTCGCTTGTGGATTCCATGAGCACATAGGCTTTAAATACAAGTATTAAAAAAATACTTATATACTTATCCTTGCCCTTCCTTCTCTAAGTTCTTCTTGATGTAAATCTCTATCAATGTCTTCCTACTAAACTTCAGAATAGTATAACTCCCACCCAACTTATGTTCTTCAAGTAAAATTTAAACACTTGTTAAGTACCTTATCAAAAATCTCCACACCAAATTTTGGCACAAACAGAGTTCATATGCAAAAGTTATGCATGAAAAACTCTAACTACTTAGTATGAATGCTGTGATAAAGCATCCGGTCATTAAAACTCTAATAACTTCCAACTGCTACGTCCAATCAATCTAAAATTTTGACACAAGATAGATATATAAGTTCAGAAGGTAGTGTCAAATTTTGGTATCCATATCTATAACCCTCTAAGAGATACATATTTTCAAACCTTGCTGCTTTGTTCCTAGACACCCTCCCCTTCAACTTTTAATAACTCTTTCATCCCAATGACAGAAGCTCTCAAATTTTTACCACAACTCCCATACTTTATAATAAACAATCCCTCAAATTTTCATACCCATTGAACACTCTGATCATCCATAATTGACAAATCTCTCACTATAAAGTTCTGCTCAAGTTTATAACTAATAAAACACTACAAGTAATGCACCTAGTACAATCTAGTCACTCTAAATGCCACAAGTTTAAACAAGTTTGAACTCTCTCACTTCAATATGAATCTCAATGCAACAAGTTGAAGTTTACAATCAAACTCCAAATTCCTTAAACCCAATCTACTTCTAACAAGAGGTCAATCCCTCTTCAAGGCTAAATAGCCTTGGCTCTTCTCCTAAGAACTAAGCACACACATGTGCTCCTATCTTGCTTCCCACACACCCACACTTATAACCCGTGGGGTGCTTAAGGAGCACGAATGAAAGAGAGGATGAATGAGGAAAGAATGAGGGATTATATAGTGAGTTGAGAGGGAGAGAGGGCATGAGGTAAGGATAGGGTGAGAGGATTAGAGCCTCCAATCACAACCCTTTAACCTTCTCCCTCCAATCACAACCCCTTAACCTTCTCCTTCTAAGTAGGGACTCATCCCATCCACAAGGCTCTCGATAAGCCTTCGAAATCTCCTCCTACTTTGTAGGCTCTCATCTAATCTCCTAAGCCTTCTTCCCTCAAATGATCAACAAAGATCCTAATTCAAACATTTAACTAACCTTGGCTTTCTACCTACCACACTTTATCAAGGTATGTCCTCATACTACTTAAATCCACTCCAAACAAGCCTAATGCTTCAAACTTAGCTTTCTTCAAGCTTCACTCTTTTTATATTTTTGTGAATAATCATAAATCAACAAAACACTACTTGTAATGTTTTACAAGTGTTAACAACATATGTGGACATCAATTTGGGCTCACATGACATTATAAATTTTCTATGTAGATGTAGCGGTTCATGTTCTATATAGTTCGCCGATTTAATCCTAGCAAACACATTGTATATGTGTTTAGGCCTAGTGGATATAATCGCACTATGTAAAAGATATGATCCGTAATGTGAAATAAAAGTGGATCGTTATTTAAACAAATGATAACTTCCTTATTAGCTACACCCGTGTGCAATATGTATGTCTAACATGTATGGGTGTACGTGCAAATTGCAATATGTATGTGTATGTGCAATATATATGTGGGTTCCCGGTATACCGTATGTTCTATATGTATGCGCTATAAATATGGATGTATGTGCAATATATATATATATATATATATATATATATTTGGGGATATTTGCAATATATATATATATGTGTGTGTGTGTGGACATTAATTCCATCCTCGCCCATGACATAGGGCCTATTGGCATTACAAATCAATTCCATATGTCCTACTCCTAACCTTAGTGCACATTGGACATTCATTTCATCCTCCCACATGACATAGGGCTAGAGGTGTATTTATTTTTACTTTATCTTAAAATACACATTTAAAATGCATTTTAAAATCCTCGACAAATTTCTACGGCATTTTTAAATTTTTTTTTATTATAAATTCATGACTATAGCCAATCCATGGCAATAGGGCAAATATAGACACGCTCAACTTTGACAATTGTTCCATATTACCATATAGCATTAGTACATTCAAACTCAATGGCAATGTTTGAGCCTTGAGCATTGCCAATTTGCCACACAAATTGGCAAATATTGGAATACATAACGCCCCACATGGCACATCGGACAAGTCGTGAATGGTGGTCTGCATTTACAATGTCATCATTCTTGGATTAATATTTGGGCGGAGAAGAGCTCGATGACCTAATCCTAGAAGAGGGGAATGTTTTCGACAATGATTTGCCATAAAAGACCTCACGGATTGATGTCTTCGATGATTTTCAATAATAAAAACATAAAAATAGTCTTAAATATTCTTAAAACTATTTTATAATGCCGCCTCCGACCTATAGAATAAAAAATGCAACACTACATAGGGCCTATTGGCATTACAAATCAATTCCATGTGTCCTACTCCTGAGTCCTAACCTTAGTGCACATTGGACATTCATTTCCTAAACCCTACATCATACATGTAGGCTCAATTTCTAGTCAACATCCAACATACAAATTTGAAATTCACATTATTTTTTCAACAAACATACCCAAAAATAGTTATTACAAAAACTGATCACCAATACAACTAAACCCATTGAACACCATAGGACATTTGACATTACTATAAATATTCATTCATAAAGGGACATTATCGTTGTCTTGAGGAATAGAATTCCTTGTCCTGCGTGGCCCTCCCACAGCTACCCTTGGGGGCGGTGCTTGGTAATCACTATCATCGGGAGCTTCGCCCACGCCGGATTCATCGTCAGTGCTGGCATTGTCATCTGTTCGGGCGTCGGACTCGTGGCCATCAATTGCCGGGCCGGGAATTCGACTAAGCCGTGTGCCAGCCCTTGGCATTCTAATCGATACCATTGGTCTTGAACCCGTTGCATCCATAACGCCGTCAGTTTGTGGACGTGCAAGTGGGGTGGCCCCGGTAGTCCTCCATTCTCGCACATCTCTTTGTCGTTTTTTTTTTTGACCTCTCGTGGTCCGACCAAAGTTTGTCAATGCAATATTAGGGGGTGGCCTAGCCGGTGTGGGGCATGGGGCGCGCATGCCGATGGTGGCACCAACCAACCGGGAGCCCATGCGTGGTATTGTTGGGGCCCGACGCGCAATGTGTTGCGCCAATGTGTCATCCGAGTCGGATTCCGGTGCTCGCGCAACGGCCGGGCATTGCCCAATACCTCGCAATGGACTAGTGTTAAGGACAACATTGGACGTGCCCTCTCCTTGGGGCTCGGAAAAGGGTGGTATAGTTTGCATGGGTTGTGCATATGTTGTCGGCATAATAGGAGTGGGCACAACATCCGTCGGTGGATGAATGGGGGAAGCATGTGGTGGGACTTCGTCCATGTCCATCCGGTTCGGAGCCGCTTCAAGAGCTTCATCCACATGTGGTTCGGCCACTACATCTTCATCCACTACGGGTTGAATGTCTACCGGAACATCGGGTATTGTAGTTGTCGGCGTAGCGGGACGCACATGCGTAGTGGAGAGAAACTCCCGACCGGCTATGTTGGCCCACATGTGAAGATCACCATCGTCCTCGGCGTCAAGTCCATCGTATGCAAACGGATCATTGTGGTTGTCAAGGCCCAAATTCCCTCCACCATGTCCCCCATCGCTCTCGTTGTCCGAAGGCCCCGAGGAATCCCCATCGGGTCCCGCGGGGGGGTCACCATTTATATCCTCGTCGGCCGAATAGTCGGAGTCTTCGGACATCATGTTCACTAGATACCATGCGGCCGAGTCCCGATCAACCCTCTCCCGTGCCAACCGTGAATTGGTATAAATGTACACCAAATTTTCGGCCCTCGCCGAACTCAACCGGTTCCTAGTCTTGTTGTGCACAAACGAATAACTACTCCAATTCCTTTCGCAAGACGAAGAGGAGCACACTTGGGCCAATATTCGCTTTGCCAAAGGGGCCAAGTGGGTGCCACCTTCGCCCACGAGGTCCCACCACTCGTTGGGTGGGATGTTGGCTTCCATGGCTAGGGGCATATTGGCGAACGCGCCCCTACGCTCTTTGAATGCTTGAAATTCGGCCACAACCCGACCGTAATGACCGTCTTTGCCCGTGGTCAACCTCCTCATGGCGTCCAAGAATCCGGATTTAACGGCCGCGTCTTCGTGGACGACGTTGTCGTCCAATAAATAAGGATTCAAGATTGCACCGGCATGGTGTAGGTCCGTGGTCATCATACGCCACCGGCTGTAGAAATCTTCTTCGGCCAAGGTAGCGAGGTTGTGTGCTAGGTTGAAAGGAGGATTCCTTAGGCTAAGCACATGTTTCTCCAAGTTCTTCATGGTCAACCAAGCCTTGCCCATTGCCAGTTCAACGCCATCAAACACTCTCAATGCTTTCAACACCTCCTCCGACATGTGGCGGTAATTATCGCAACTTGTACAAAAACTGTCGTCATTAACCGTTGTCTTGATTTGACGTGCCTCCATTGCACTTCTCCTTCGATCATCGCCTCCTCTATTTAATTTGTTCACGTAGGCGGTCTAATCGGGATGAATAACCGTTTGTTCCAAAGCATGTCTCACCTTTAGAAGCCGGTCAATCATGAGGAAGTTGGTGGCGAATCGTGTGGACCCGGACATCTTCAAGCCCAAATTGGGCGAGTAGGTGAGGAAGACCGCCGTCGGACATTGGTGGGCCCGGATGTATTTGACAATGTCCTTCGCCTTGTCTACGACGTCCTTCGCCCATCGTTGTTTACCCCAATCCTTCAACAACAAGTTCAAACAATGCGCCGCACACCCTTGCCAATATATGTGTGGCCATTCCCGGCTAATATTGCTCGCCGCGGTTTTCATGGCCGCCGCATTATCGAAGCAAACTTGAACAACCTTTGTGGGGTCCACTCCAACGATGTAGCGTTTGACCTCGGTGGCCACGTAGGCGGCATCCTTTGTGCTACCGGTGGTGTCGATGGAACCAAGGAACACGTCGCCCGCCGGACAAATTTGCATGGCGTTCATCAAAGGGCGGTGGACAACATTCTCCCATCCGTCCGAACAAATAGTGCACCCATATTTGTGGATGGATGATGTTGTTTTCAACTCCACGATTTTTTGTGTATTGAACCGTGCATCGTCAAATAAACTCTTGCGCATTGCATGGTATGTTGGGGGATTGTACATAATTCTAGCCTCGGCGGTTGTCTTAACGGCCTGGATGAATGCGGGATGGCGGACAATACTAATGGGGATATTAGCCTCATAAAAGGCTTGCGACCATTTTGTATACAAGTCTCGTTTTGTCGAATTTTGCAACCCTTTTTTTAGTCCCATTTGCCGTTGGGAACGTCGGTGGGGTTCGGGAGTCGTCCCGGACACCAACTCCCTTGCCACTGACGGTGCGGGCGATGGTGGAGCGGTTTGGCTTCCGTTCGCGTTCGACAATGCACCGCATGACGCTTGTTGTTGGGACCCGACCACAGCTTCTCCCCCGTCCTCAACGCACTCGTCCACAAAGTCATCCGGAATTGGCGGCCACGATCCGCCGCACCTCGAAAATAAAGACTTTACAATCGGCCCTTGACGTTGACACAATGCCACCCCCCGCATCTTGCCGTCATTTTTTTGGTATCCCAAATGGGCAACCATGCGGTCCTTCCTATAAACTAATTCCAACGCGCAATATTTGCACTCGACCTTCTTGGACGTTGGAGTCCACTCCTTGGGCACAAACCAAGGCTTCCATTCATTTTGCGTGCCCATCCCAATATAACCTACTACCTCTCTCCACTTGCAACGAATGCCAAAAGACAATCAAGGCCAACTAGAGCGAGGGGGAATGATGAATGCTAATGAGCGGTGAACCCTTTATAGTCCCGACGCTTGAACGTGCACTAAATATAAAAGATGCTATGATATTAAAAGTGTTTAGAGTAATCTGCTATAGGATCCATTGCAAAAGCAATTTGTTTATGTTTGGAGGGGGGTAGGTCCAATGTCTGCCATTCGCAGCGGACTTCGGGGGTCGACTGCTGCTTGGCAGTCGACGTGGCAGTCGAATTCCAGGGTCGACTGCAAACTAGCAGTCGACATGGCGGTCGACTGCCACGTCGACTGCCATTCGCAGTCGACATAGGGGGTCGACTGCTGCTTGGCAGTCGACGTGGCAATCGACTTCCGGGGTCGACTGCAAACTAGCAGTCGACATGGCGGTCGACTGCCACGTCGACTGCCATTCGCAGTCGACATAGGGGGTCGACTGCTGCTTGGCAGTCGACGTGGCAATCGACTTCCGGGGTCGACTGCAAACTAGCAGTCGACATGGCGGTCGACTGCCACGTCGACTGCCATTCGCAGTCGACATAGGGGGTCGACTGCTGCTTGGCAGTCGACGTGGCAATCGACTTCCGGGGTCGACTGCAAACTAGCAGTCGACATGGCGGTCGACTACCACGTCGACTGCCATTCGCAGTCGACATAGGGGGTCGACTGCTGCTTGGCAGTAGACGTGGCAGTCGAATTCCAGGGTCGACTGCAAACTAGCAGTCGACATGGCAGTCGACCGCCACGTCGACTGCCACTCGCAGTCGACATAGGGGGTCGACTGCTGCTTGGCAGTCGACGTGACAGTCGAATTCCAGGGTCGACTGCCACTCGCAGTCGACATCGGGGGTCGACTGCTACTTGGCAGTCGACGTGGCAGTCGACTTCCAGGGTCGACTGCAAACTAGCAGTCGACCCCCGCAGTCGACCGCTAGTTTGTAGTCGATGTGGCGGTCGACTGCCACGTCGACTGCCATTCGTAGTCGACATCGGGGGTCGACTGCTGCTTGGCAGTCGACGTGGCAGTCGACTGCAAACTAGCAGTCGACATGGCAGTCGACCCCCGCAGTCGACTGCTAAATGCAGTCGGCCCACACGTCGACTGCCACATAGCAGTCGACGCCGCGGTCGACTGCTAATTGTCGACTACCTTATCCAGAGTCGACTGCTATCTGGCAGTCGACTGCATGGTCGACTGCCGTATAGCAGTCGACCAATCGTCGCATCCATCCTGGCCGTTGGATGATGCACGGTCCAACGGTCAGGATCCAGGGGCGCGGCGTCCGGTCGTACCGTCGGTGTGAGGCCCACCCAACCTATATATATAAGTGGGGAGGCCTCATTGACATCATTTTTCAACCACCCCTCCTCAAGCGGGACATTGGGACTAAGCATGCCTAGCATCCTTTGCCTAATGTTTTGAGAGGGCCTAGGGGGCGGTTGGAAGATTGGTTTAGGGTGCAAATTCTTGCCAATTTTGGATCCGATTTTTTGCGGTGGAGCGGTGTGAATACGGCCGTGTTTGTGAACACGATAATAGCGTGTTTTTAAACACGATGGAGGATCGAAGTTGGAGGATGCCGGAGGACGAGCCGGATGCTCCCGGCAGGGTGCACAAACGGCCCCCTAAGCGGCAACGACATTCCGATGTGGGATCAGGAAGTGCTTCGGGAACGGGAGCCAATATTACCCCCCGTTCAGATAGGTGCCCCTACGAGCAGCCAAGGAGGGGCTTCCGTGGCCTCAGGGTCGTCGAGTAGGAGCGGGAAACCAAGGGTAAAATTCTCGGATGCGATAACGGCAAAGGTCCACCAAGCCATAGTTGACTGGTATTTGAAGAATGGGGAGGCCGGCATCAAATTCCGTTTTTTGGAGCAGCCGAAACACAAAAGGGTTGAGATAATTAAAAGGGACATGGAGGTTGCTATTCGACAGGAAGTGGATGGCCCCGAGTTTAGCGGTGATAGGAATCTTGCGGGGTTCGATTCATGGGTGAAGAATAAGGCCCAAAATGGTATTTTCAACCTCAAGCAATTGGTTGAGAACATGTTCCCGGAGGGCGAAACAGGCGAGGTGTTGAGCCCTCGAGCTGTAAGAATCCGGGAAATATTTTTGTGGTGGGATCCCGTGGCCAAAGGATTGTCCAAGACGGCCTCCAAAATAATTCCTTGGAAGGCGGAGAAATTGGAGAAGTGGCTAAGGGTGTCGGGCCCATGCCAACTATTGTGGATTCCCGATACGGCAAATGTCGTGAGTTTGAAGAGCATAAAGAAGGTGGGGGGTTACAGGGAGGTGAGGAAGGTGAGGATCGAGGGCGACGATCGTCTCCCACCGGAGATTACATGGGCTGAAAAGACCCCAAAGACGTCGGATAGGCAAAAAGCTCGTATCCAAGTAAGTGCGGAGGCATGCGTTTTAAAGAGCACGCATCCAGGTTTCATCAAGTTTTGGTTAATCAACAGTGTGTCCAATGCGGGCTATACACTATGGTGGAACGGGGGCACTCTACGAGAGATGTTCATCCGGGATAGAGCCCACCGCCCAAATGCCAACATTTTGACAATGGACGCAACCGAATGGCAACTCTATGACCAAGTCCAAAAGTTCCGGGCGAAGAGGGTAAAGTTGGTTTGGGCATTGTTATGGATCATGGAGGCTTTGCACGCTGCAAATGTGCAACACAACGATCTATCCATTGACAACATTATGTTGCATTGGGAATCGGACGGGAGCCTCAAGATTGGGGTGTGCGATTGGGGATGTGCAACGCATTCGGGTGAGGATGTCCTATCGCTATGGCATGCGGAAACCGTAGAAGCGAAGGAAAAATTGAGGAAGGAGAAGTTTTGGGTGGCGCCGGAACTGTTTTACATCCAAAACAAGAGACACCATGATCCCGATGTATATTACACCGCGGAGGCTGAGTGTTATGCGGTCGGCATGATTGCTCGACAACTTTGCAACGATGGTGATGACCGAATTCTCTTTGCCAATGAAGGAAGGAAAATTTGGGATGTCACTTTGAGTGCATTGACATGCGAGAACGTGTCCAACCGCATTTCATTGACCATCGCCAAACTACGGATGCAGATGCCGTTTGTGGGGTGGGATGAGCCCATAGACTGCTGGAGAACTGAGGTTAAGGATAGTGTTTAGTCTGTTTAGTTCTTTAGGCAACATCGTAGGGGTTAAGGTAGTATGCGTGTATCATTGATATGGACAACCTTGTATATTTTTTATATCTTTACGATATACTTGTTTTAATACAACGCGGTTTTTTTTTCTTCTACATATCATTGTTGGCTTTAATCACATTTTTCCTAAACTACTTCCATCCATCCATATTCCACTATACCCAAACCATTAAAATTTAACCCAACAAACATATGATGTTGACTGCATTTGTCTGTTAATAGTATCAGTCGACGGCAATGGTCGACTGCTACAACTACAGTCGACTATCTTCGTCGACGGCAATATAGCAGTCGACTATCAACCATGGTCGACTGCCAATGTAGCAGTCGACTACCATGGTCGACTGTTATGTTGGCCGTCGACGAAGATAGTCGACTGCTACATTGGCAGTCGACTGCTATACAGGCAGTCGACGGTGGTAGTCGACTGCTACATTGGCAGTCGACCAAGGTAATCGACTGCCTATATGGCAGTCGACCATGGTAATCGACTGCCTATATAGCAGTCGACGGTGGTAGTCGACTGCTACATTGGCAGTCGACTACCATGGTCGACTGCTACATTTGCAGTCGACCATTGTAGTCGACTGCTAAGTTAGCAGTCGATTAAGTGGTCGACTGCCTATATAGCAGTCGACCACTTAGTCGACTGCTACATTAGCAGTCGACCATTGTAGTCGACTGCTGAGTTAGCAGTCGATTAAGTGGTCGACTGCCTATATAGCAGTCGACCATGGTAGACGACTACCTGTATTGATGTCGAAATAATTACTTATCTAAAAAAAATCTCATTAGTAATTTTTTTTACTACAGTAACGTCCGTTTGGCGTCACACCCTGGACGTGACACGACGTGACGCGTTTAGGCCGCGTCACGTCCATTTGTACATCCCTGGTCACGCAGAGCATCGGGAGGTCTCCCGATTCTATGCATTTCTCGTGTAGAGCTACTGTTGAAATTTCGTTTCCGCTGTTCTATTTCTTTCTTGTTTGTGTTCCCTTCCTTAATTTATATTCATTACTTTTGGATTCCAAGGCCATTTCATTATGTATTTTTACTTCTCGTCTTTTTCTACATAGGGTGATCCATGACCATCGGGAGGCCTCCCGATGGCCATGGCCTTGCAGTTCTGTCAGATTTTCGTTTTCTTTGGGCATTCAACATTCTTTTTAAAAAGTGGACATGCATTCTGAACAATGGATGTTTTCGCAAGCACTCTGTTCAGAGTCTGTATTTATTCATATATAAATTTTTTTTACATTGGATGTTTTCGCAAACACTCTGTTCAGAGTTTGTATTTATTCATATACAAATTTTTTTTGCAACGATGGATTTGCAAACACTCTGTTCAGAGTCTGTATTTATTCATATACAAAAAATATGTATATTGGAGGCTCCATCCTATTCTATTCACTGTCCAATGAACTACGATTTTACAATGAACTACGACCCCATACTCGAATCTTGAGTTGCCGAGCTTTCGTAGCGTTCTTCGCCAGATTCGGTGCGAGGTGTTCGGTCGTCGAAGACTCCATACTCGCCGTTATTCCTGGCGTAGGCTTCTTCATCTTTCGAGACTTCTTTCTCCTCGTCGTTGTCTTCATCCTCCTCCTCCTCCTCCTCATCTTCGTCTTCGTCATCCCCGTCGCCACTTTTCTCCTCTTCCTCTCGATGATGAGCGAAGAACTCCTCGTAAATCCTCCATTCTTCAGTGTCGCGATCGCCTCCACCATTGTTGGATGCTCCCACGCTGGAATGCTGCGAATTCTCTCCCCCTCCCTCTCTCGAACTCGCGGTTTCCCTGGTGGAATTTTTTGAATTCCACACCACTCGGTTGTTCTCTGTGTCGCTTCCTCTGCTCTCATCTACTCTACATTTCTTCGAACTTCTCCCGCCACAGCTGCCCCTTCCCTCCTTCCTTCTCATACTGCCGGGTTTGTTAAAGTCTTCTATGAGTTGGATATGCAAATTGAGTAGAATTTGCAATCGACTCCTACAGAAATGGATGTTGGTGTTTCTGTGCTGTCTGGGGGCCTCCCTTATAAGCGTTTCTATTCTCACGGGACATCATTCATTTTCCCACCTATCATTAAGACGTAAGATTTTTTTGGCATTGCATGTATATGCACATGATCTGTGGGGTCATCATGTTATGTGAATCTGATACGCCGCATCTTCTCCTTAATTCTGATTACATGTAATCAAATAATTATTATGATATCGCCATCGTATATGTTGCATGGGGAGGTCTCCCGATGATTTTTCCGAATTTGCACGTGCTTAGTATATGTGACCGATGGCACGTCATCTCCTGAATTCATGCTGCCATGGTTCATTATCCATTTGTCCATCATTTAATTTAATATTTTTGTTTTTCCATGTGTGTCCAGTTGGGTTACGCATCGGGAGGGCTCCCGATCCTTTCATTGTTTATTACTTCTGCAGTTTACATTATCTTTATTATTCATGATTTATTTCATTGTTTATTGCTTCTGCAGACCTCCACGTCCTTTGGAATACAGAGTGTATCCCAGTCCACTGTCAATCGCATTCGGAATAGTATATTTCGAAACGTTGATGTTCGTAAAGGCGGCTTCAATTTCTCAAAGTGCTCTGAATGCGAACACTACAAAGACTTGATTGACATGAGTATCAAAGGCAGTGAAGAGAGGGAGAATCTCAAGAGGGAGTTGAGAAAGCACAACAACCACCAGGGTTCATGCCGCAATCTCTATCATGCATGGCGCCATGAGTCCAAAATTAATCCCCGCGAGGTTCTGGCTATCATCCACGACGGCATGGACACAAACAAAACAGCAATCCCCCGACTCCGTGTCATCACGAAGGCCACTGCAGGGCTGTTTCAATTTCCGGTCAGCCTCACTGGCATGGTCACTCATGGCCACGGCCACGGCGCATATGCCCACTACGCAACCGACTTGTGGCCCAAGGATTCCAACTTCACCATTTCGTCCCTTGCCAGGTGCCTCCGTGCGTTGGAGAAACCCCCTGTTCGAAATTCCAAAATGTTGTTTCAAGATCCTCCATTGAACGATTATTTTGATAAACTTCTATGGGGTAAATCTCGGTGAATTCTTAATTCTTTTTGTCCAACATTGTCATTCAGGTCATGGGGTCCTTGTCATCGGGAGGCCTCCCGATGCTCCCTCTTTCTCCTCCCATGGTTGGCCTCCTTCGTTTATATCGGGAGGCCTCCCGATGCCGCAGCCTCCAACTAAACCTCCATTTTCTGGTCCCTTTTGTGTGCAGATGCCGATCTTCCCTCCCCGATGCAACGGATGCTCCAGATGTTGTACGTCCGCTTCCAAAGAAGTTATATCTCCAGCTGGACAACTCCGCTAGGGACAATAAAAATCAATACGTCATGGCCTTCTTGTCCTTGCTGACAGCTCGCAAGGTCTTTCATGAGATCCAGGTCGGTTTCCTTCTCGTAGGCCACACCCACGAAGATATTGACGGCTACTTTAGCTACTTGTCCAAACAACTCAAAACAACCAAC
Source organism: Polytrichum formosum (assembly GCA_964035585.1). Taxonomy (NCBI): domain Eukaryota; kingdom Viridiplantae; phylum Streptophyta; class Polytrichopsida; order Polytrichales; family Polytrichaceae; genus Polytrichum; species Polytrichum formosum. The sequence goes on along the minus strand of OZ037935.1, from coordinate 15,134,136 downwards.
ATCTTTGTCCTCTCCGACCTCATGAAAACGTTCATGGAATCACAGTTCCTTTCCTTCATACCCGAGTTGATTCAGGAGGTCGTTGATTTCAAATCCTTCATTAAGGGATACGCCGAGGAGCTCGTCGGTCTTAAAGAAATGCACATTTTTTGCTTCTTCCTCGATAACGATGACTGGCATGTATTCCAGTATAAAAAATCCGCACTTGATCCGGATTGGTTGCCACGAAGCAGCTCCGTTTGCATGTGGAAGGACGATGGTTGTGGTCGTCCCCTCCTCCCCTCTGGCGACCCTCCTGCTCTTCAGATTAAGCCTCCTTAGGGCCACGTTCTTCCTGGCCGTTACGGTGACAAAGAAGTAACTGCTGACGATACACGTGATGCAAATCAGAAGAAGGATGGGATTCGTGCTGGTATCAGAAAATATATCGAAATTTGGGAGAGCGGCTGTCTTGAGAATGATACCTACCGTCAAAAAATGGAGGATTATGTCACCTACTGGAAAGATGTCGCTGAGGAATTGGATGCTCATTTCCCCCCCACGCCTCCCACCCTACAACTTGATTTTTGGCCTTCTACTTCTTACACCACTCCAAATTCATCTATGTCTGACCTTGTTCAGACTGACACAACCCCCGAGGATGTTCCCATTGATCCCTTCTGTGGAGTGGCCTGCGACAAACCCAAGGAATCCTTCAATCCTTACAGAGATGTTCTCCTTGGTGACTTTGTTCTTGTTCGTCCTTCCGACCCTGACCTCTACCCTGTCTGGATGGGCCGAGCACTCACTGCTGTTCAACTCGATCGTAGCCATCCCCAGTATGGTCAATTTCAAATTCGATATTGGAGGCCAACCAAAGGCAGGAAAACAATTTTTGACCATGATCGCTACAAAGGGGCTTGGGATTCTAAGTGGGAGTGTGACCCATCTTCCGCAGTTGTCATGTGGATAGAATGTAGTTCTGTTCTTTATTCCAATAGAGCTAGGAAAAACACAAACGACACTTCTGTTGTGCAAATAGGCAAATCTGAAAAGAAGTATGCTCAACGAAACCTAGAACTTGCAAACTCTGTAAGTCAGCCTTCTTAGAACAACCATCGGGAGCCCTCCCGGTGTTTCCATTTTCAATTTTCCTTCCAATTAATATATGTTCATCTTTTATTTCGTTCGTCGTGGTGCTCCTCTTTGTTGCACTTGCACATGGCTATTGTTTCACATGTTTTGTATTTCTTTTCATGTATACCCTCGCTCGTGCTCATTTCTTTCACATTTTATGTGATTTTTGTTCTCAATTGCTTCACACTGCATTTTTTTTGGTCGTCCACTTTTCGGGAGACCTCCCGATGTTTTCTGCTTTGCACGCACATGTTGTGGACTTCATGCCATTCTCTTCTCGTCCCATATCAGGAGACTTTGTTGCAAACTGTATTTTTAGTTTTCTTATGTTCTGTGTTTTCTCCTATTAGTGTGGGATGCTATTCTTTTCTACATGTTCCCAACATGTGTCCTCAATTATCTTTTATCACATTCTTTGGTGGTCGTACTCCCCAATTGTGTTACATGACAACACGGGGAGGTCTCCCGATGCTTCTTTACTTTGCCTCCATAATTTACAGATTGGTGTTTAGCATCGGGAGATCTCCCCATGTTATGTTTGGTTTTCCTTCTTTTCTTACATTATTATCGCTAATTTTATTCTCTACCTACATTGTCTACCATAGTTAATTATATTAATTTACTATTTTAAGCCCGTGATTATAGTAATCACGTTCTAATTTAGTCTAATTTTAATTCATACGTCTAGTTTTAGTTAAATATGTGTTCATTGCTCTATTGTTGTTCTAGAAATGTAGACATGAGTTTGATTGCTTCCTGTGCTTAAGAAAACGAACCATTAATAGGAACTACCTTATCACTAATCTCTGAATAACCCTCAATGATTTCAAATACTTATGATACACTAAGTTTATTCCTTAGTTGGAACATAAGGCTGATTGAGATCGAATACAACTTCAAAATGCACATATTTTTGTGCACTTATTAGCACTTAGACTCACAATCTTCTGCTTTAATTGATAATTGAGAGAGTCTATCAAGCAATATTAAGACATCTGCAAGCTCAACATTTTGAGAAGAAATCACCGATATTGTATTGGTGGAACATGATGTCAATGTATCACCACAGATCATATTGACATGCTCCAACAATTTTGAATGGTTCTAGTAGTGGCATTGACATGCCAAATTTTCTCTAGTATCTTCAGTGCTCAGTAGATGTCAATGCTTGAGTCAACTATTTCTACATACATCAAACAATTGATCATGTGCTAAATGCATGACTTACGGTACTAGGCATTAAAAGAATTATCCATATATGCATCCATTGGCTGGAAGATTGAAGCTATGTTGGAAAGCAACTATGGCTCACAGGGAGCAAGCACGGTCAAGTATATGGAAAAAGTGCTCCAGTGTACTAAAACCATAATTGTTTTGGTCAAACGCCCAAAAGTAGTAGCAAAGTGTTTTTTGAATTGGTTTTTTTTATGGCGCCCTCTATTGTTGTGTTAGGTACTCAAATATAGAATATCTAGATGAGATCCTCAAAACTTATCATTAAAAGTACTGCTCAAAAGGTAATGCTAAATCTAGTTTTGGACATAGATTCATGACCTTAAATTTTGATGTTTGATTTTTTCCATATTCCTTGAATTCATTATAAACTTGAGGTCAACATTACAGAAATTTGTTCAAAAACATCAATTCAGTATAATTTAATCATGTTTTAAACAAATTTTAGATAATGGTGTGTTCAATATATTTACTTGCACTACTTCCACCATCTTCTAGAATATGTACTAGACTTTTTTTGAATTTTTTTTATCAACATAAATTGCTTGGCTTTGTAGATCAATGTGTTTTTCAAATGTTTATGAATTTTCCCTTCATAAAATTCAAAGTTAGTATATTTTTTAACCACTTCCACTTATACCTATGGATGGTAATGAAGTTGTGTACTTGACCGTGTTTGCGCCATGCACCTAGTAATGAGCAATTGTTTTTAAATTCATTCCCAACTGGAAGGTTAGACCTCAGATGGGTATTATTTCTTGATTTCCCTTGGGTGGCGTTGGTTCCCCATGATGGTTGTATTTTGACTCTTTCTTGCAATTGATTTCTTTCATTTGGCTCCAGAAAAAAAAGAAATTCATTCCTAGCTATGTCCATTAAAGACATATTATCAAAAAGAAGGACTTTATGTTTACCTCCTTTCATTTGAGACTCAATATCAAGCAAAAACTTCTCAAAAGTGACAATGGTCATCCATGCTTTCTTGTTTTGTTTTGTCCTTAATATTCCCAAGTTCTCTGCAATGCATGGATTCCTCCAAGCAAAAGCTCTAGGCATCCTTGACTTGATGACAAATGGTCACAACTTAATGTTGCCATCCATTGTCACAATAAGAGCCACATCATTTCTCTCTTTGTCTTTCTTGCCTCCACTAAGTTGGTGTGTTGTGAGTGTCTTGTTAGGCTCTTTTTGCACTGGCTCACTCTCAACCACTCTCCACATTTACCCATTATATAACGCTAATCTAGCATTGGCTCATTCTCCACCCTCCAACATTGTCACATGTGGTAACAAATTCACATCATTAGAGTATATGTTTCATGGATTTTGGTGCAAATAATAATTATACAATAAAAATAAACAAAGAAGGGAATAAATGTCTTATAACAAAGTAACTGATAACATTTACTAGTGTATTTTTCAAGGGAGTATGAAAACATAACTCTTATGACAAAATTACACTAAAGAGGTTACACTTCGAGAAAGTAGATTGTAGTCCAAAGTTTAAATCAAGATAAATAAGAGCCCTTAGACAAGGAACTGTCTTACACAAACTTTAATCTTAGACCGATATAAAGTAGAGTCCGTTTGACTATGATGAAAGTCCATTGCCTTGGGCTTCAAGATGATAATACGTAGACGTTACGCAATCCAAGCCGTATCCTTGACAAGTGAGATATCTAAGTTGCTCTACATCTTATTCTAACTGTAAAATTTTGAACATGATGAAACATATCCTAGAGCCTATTCCATGGGTGGCCATCTTTTTTTGCCATTTTGTGTTATCTTATGTACACCCACATTTTCTTAATGAAGGACCATGTCCTTGACAAGTGAGATATTATTATTATGAGTTGCTCTACATCTTAATCTAATTGTAAAATTTTCTTAAATGTAATCAAGGGTATGCTATAGTCTCTTTATGGGTGGGTATCCTTTATGCCATGAAGAGAATCGTCAACATAGAATTGGGGGCCCTTGAACCATTTGCGGGCGCTGAGAAGCCATGAGGACATTATCAACACAAAGAGGCCTCCAATGGCTACAGGAGTGTAATTCAATGTGGTTGAAGACACAGGGTACACGATTGGTAAGCAGAAGAGCACTGTGATAAAGGCCACCCATGTGACCCCCACCCAACCCACAATGAGGCTGTAACGGCCCAGGTTGAATGGCCCAGGTCGGAAGGATTTGTGACCGATTGTGATCCGAAAAAGGGTAGGAAGTGCATACGAGATGTATAATCCAACTGTGGCAATTGACACCATGGCTTGGAATGCCACCAAGCTCCCAAGTGACTGCATACATTCTCAAAACAAGAAGAATTTGTAAGTATGCATAGTCAATGTTTTGGAGCCTTATTGCTGACATGTCGACTTCCTACATGCCCGTATGGGCAGGGATTATAAGCCACATTTTTCTTGTGTTGTAGGCAACTTGCTGAACCAATTGTCATGGGAGCGACAAGCTCTAAAAACCATTTGGTACTTAGTGTCTAGGAACCAATTGTCAATTGTAGTGTTGGACACGTTTCATGCCTTGTTGCTACACCAGTGAATGTGGATCAGCCCAACATTACAACCGGGGATCGGTCTCTAGACAACGATTACCTAGTACATAGTAGTCTAACCAAGCGATTTTGCAGGTGTATCTATTCCTGATTAGATTGGATAGAAAGAAGCACATTATCATCTATAATAATGACGATGCCATAGCTTGACCACTATGGTTGGTAATGTACACGTATCACCCCTACCATCGGTTGTAGTACATTGGGCGCCTACTCCAGCCCGTGGTAAGGCTCCTTGCATCCATTACCTAGTCCTAATTTGGAACTCAAAATTGCAAGACAGATTCCTTACCTTACTACTGCATAGTTGTAGCCTGGTGTTGTCACTTTCTGCTTTAGCATAAAGTCAATATATTTAAGAGGTGGCATATAATTCTGGGCTAGGAATTTCCGCCTCCTTTCAATAGGAATAGATATTGAGTGAGATTTAATCATCTAAACCTAATTCGATGTGAATGCTGAGCCCAAAGTTTTGCCTATTTAATACATCGGCAGTTCTGAAGGATAGAGAAACTTGTACCGTGAGCGCCATGCAAAATGCTATGAAAGCCGAGAGCCAAACAGCATACAAGGGCACTTCTTGTCGATTCACCTTGACCCAAAACCTTGACAATGGTACTGCTCCGTCCCTGGAAAATGCATACAGCATTCTACAACAATGTAGAGGTTGACCGTCAGAAGATATTCAGCTGATAGAATTAATTCGTTGACAGTTTCTTTGATGTGAACAAGCCCAACATTCAACCATGTTTCCTCAACCAAATTCAGAGATACTATGACAGATGCAATTAATTCTTTAACAGAAGGTAAATGCCTACTTCAAGAAAAATGCTCAAGGTTTATGGTTATATGGGCTGGGTCACCCTCCAGGGGTGGGAGGCCCAATTGGGGTTACTGGACATCACCATTTTGGTGCCCTCCCCGCCCTAGATTGAGGACTGGAAAGGGCAAGGGATATACTATGGGGAAGTCATCTTCTCAATCCCAAAACGCCACCTCAGATGCCAAATAATTAGTATGTACCTTGAATTGCTAGTGACGGAGGACAGGCCGCACAAGAAAATCGCAACAGCAATGACACCGAGGCACACAATGCCACCCGTCCCATTGCCGTATCGTGATTTGAACGCGTTGTAAAAGATTTGGGCAATTGCATAGCCTCCCGCATCATTTGTTGAGTCAAGTAACGCGGCGGGGTCCATCACCACAAATGTAAGACCTAAGATGTATGCCCAGCCAAACACGATGGAGGTGATGATCGAGGTTAAGATCCCGTATGCCCCGTTTGTGTCCGAGGACTTTGTCTCTTCAGACTGCCAAAACAAGAAAAATGTAAGCCATGATTAGAGTCATGCAAAAACATCACAAACTTGTAACTCAAATATCAGTACAGTACTGACTCCACAAAATGTCTACCAAAAATAGGGTTGCATTCTTAATCTTTTGTTTCTTTATTTCATAGCTGCAAGGCTTTAAAGGTTTCATAGATTCAAGTTAAATCATTGTTGAATATATATTTATCTAAAAATTGAGTTACCACTGAAAAGATACTAAATCTGAAGGGTATGTATCAATCAACACTGCCAACCCTACATTAAACGCTGGTCACTTGCAATTTGAAATTCACTGATTCATTCTTGAAGCATTGATCACTGCAATTCATGAGAGATGAATTAGACAAGTCCAGCTTGTTATGATCAGAACATGTCAAACTCACTAAAGAGGAGTTGTACCGGAAAATTTTGCGTACCATGTGAGCGGAGGCATCGTATGCAGAAAGGTTATACTGGCTCATGAGTAGACCTAATAGAAAAATATAGACATTGTTGTGGATTCCGACGTCTGGTGTATTGAACGCTGTAAATACACTGGATGCCGTTTGCCGCTGTGTGGCTACTGCTGGGATGAGCACAATTAACAAAACCACACCTGTCAAGCACATACCCCACTATTTCATGTTAACGTTTTTGTTGAAATATTGATTCTTGTAGTAGGTGGTTGATATCATTAGCAAGTCAAATAAAAAGTTGCCGTGAGGGGAGGTGACACTTTGTAAGATGTTAAGAACGACATGCGGAAAAATTACAGGATGGAATCAAATCCAAAGGAGTAAAATCTACAGAAAAATTACTTAAATATAGGGTACTAAAAATTTGATTTGATTATACATTAGGTATATTCAAATAATAATCACCAAATATATTGAATATCCCTTGAATATGCGCAGCACTCCCCCTCCGTCCTTGCACATGTTGGGGGGGTGGGGGGGGTGGATACGGGTAATTAAATTGGAACACTCACCAACAACATTCCATGCAGCAGCTATAATAGTGACGTATGATAACCATGTGATGTTCAAGCTATTGATCAATGCGTGAAGGAATAAGATGCCCCCATGCATTGCAATAAGTACATACTTGCTCGCAAGGTATCCACCTCCATTGGCGCCACCGGTTGCAAGGAGAATCATAACTTGCAATAGTTGAGCCAACGAGAACTCCACAGCACATGTTGTGGCCCACTACACAACTCAAACATCACAAAATCAATGCAAAGTATTGCCCAAGCTATGTTTGTGTTTACCAGTTATGGATTTCTGCCTGAATGTTGTGACACAACTACACTGAATATCGGATGTGGTGTGCCAACATTAAAATTGGTGTGACATGTTGATTAGAGTGATCTCCGTGTTTGGTCATGCAACTCCAAGTATCATATGACACCCTCTCTAGTCGCCATCCACTGATTGCAAGACAAGCTAATGTGGATTGATGATGAATAGAGTGGGCCACACTATATCAGATATTAGTGTTGTCAAAATAGGGCTCATTGGTGAAGTTTATGAGATGATTGTACGCAAAGGTCTGCTATAGGGGAAAGTGGAAGAACTCAAAAAACTCAAGAATTCCAACACCATTAAGAAAAGGCGGTTCAGAGTTGTGTAGGGCACGCACCTGGCCAACAACATTGTACCTGCCATGTTGTCAACCAACCCACGCATGCAACTAGTTAGAAATCAGAAACATCTTTAGGAACCGTCCAAGCATCATTATATCCAGTATTCAACCCATATTATTGAGGCCCTGTTGACTCAATGTGTGGCCAATGTTATATTCATGATTCTCATGGTTCCTTTCACAATATAGGAAGATGACAGCTGATTCCAGCAGCAAAATATTGAGAAAAATCCGTGGCCAGCAAGTTAAGGTCATTGCATTTGATATCGCGCCACTTTTTGTGCTCGTCTGGCTTGCAGTGAGTTTTTGCAAGAGTATGGCAGCAGGATAATTCACATCAAAACACACCAGAGACAAAAGATGGAACTCTAATCAGATCAAAACAATTCAATTTTCTTCTCAAAGGAAATTACTAACATGTTTTGTCATTATACACAGCATCCATCCGTACTATTGACTCGGCCCTGTTAACACGTTGTGTGACCAATGTACTATACTAACGGTTCTTATGGTTCCTTCCACAATTTAGAAAGTTGATATGCGACATTGCTGGCTGCTTCCAGCAGCAAAATATTGAGGACGGCCCATAGCTAGTAAGTTAAGGTCATTGCACTTGATATTGCACCACTTTTTGTGCTCTTGTAACTTGCATTGAGTTCTTTCGTGTGTATGGCAGCAGGATTACTCATATCACACGGCAGATACAACAGGGAGAATAGAGCTGTAATCAGATCAAACGAATTCCAGTTTTTTCTAGAAGCAGATTACTAACACGTTGTGTCATTATATGCAGCATCCATCCATATTATTGAGGCCCTGATGATTCGATGTCTGACCAACGTTGTACTGATGGATCTCATGGTTCCTTGCACACTTCAGAAAGTTTTACTCTACGTCATTGCTGGCTGCTTCCAGCAACAATATATTGAGAACAATCCTATGGCTAGTAAGTTTAGGTCATTGCGTTTCATAATGCAGCACTCTTTGTGCTCTTGTGACTTGCATTAAGTTCTTGCAAGAGTGCGGCAGCAGGATGACTCATGTCACAAACCAGAGACAAGAAGGAGAATGGAACTCTAATCAGATCAAAATGATTCAATTTTGTAATTTTCCTGAAGCAGATTCCTAACTCGTTGCGTCATTATCCCATATTATCGAGGCCCTGTTGACTCTATGTGAGAACAATGTTATACTGATGGTTCTCGTGGTTGCTTTCACACTTTAGAAAGTTATACTCTACGACATCGCTGGCTGCTTCCAGCAACAAATTATTGAGAACAATCCTATGCCCGATTAAGGTCATTGAATATGATATTGCACCACTTTTTGTGCTCTCACGACTTGCTTTGAGTTCTAGCAAGAGTATGGTAACAGGCTTATTCATATCACACAGCAGAGACAAAAGGGAGAAAGGAACTCTACTCAGATCAAAACAATTCAATTGATTGTTTTCTTGAATCATATTAGACACAGTGCGATATTGAAGTAGGAGGATGATGGTACCAGCCAGTGAACCACGATGCAAAAGGACCCCACTCAGGGCCAGCCAACTGGGAGCTCCAGTAGTAAAGTCCACCTGATGTGGGGAAAGCAGAGCAAATCTCTGCCATGGACAAGCCCACCACCACCGTGAACGCTCCTACCAACAACCAGCCATAGACCATGGAGATTGTTCCTCCATACGTCAGCCCCGTGTTGAACAGCGTCGACACACCTGTGAGGATGGAGATGATGGCGAACGAGAATGCGAAGTTGGAAACCAGTCTGCAGCAATATCCACAATGAGGAATCATAATTGTCAGGGTCCATTTAGATGTAATCTGACTAAACTCATGTATGTATGGAAGCAATGTGAGCATTGACATACGAAAGGTCGCGCTTGAGCTCTTGCTTGTATCCAAGCTCAGCCAAACGCTTCTCCCCGGAGTCCATCGCTTGTGCATTCGTTACTCTTGCTAATCCCATCGCCATGTCTTCTCCCAATCCTGAAACATTTTAAAATGGTGGGAATTCGCATGTCACCAACAATCAAATTTTGTGATTTCCAAAAGCTTTTGCAAGAACTTGGAGCCACATTTACGTGTACATCTTTGGTTCCTTCAACTCAATTGGGAATAAGTTAGACACTCCACAAGCCGGAAGAGCACTCCCAACGCTGGAGAGTTGCAGACCTCTACTTATTGCTGCCAGATTACATACGGTTTTTGTTGCTCTGTCAATATTGCCTGTATTCAGGTATTAGTTAGTCAGCACCTTGCGAATTGAGAAACTGGCCAGATCCTCGAGCTTCACACTTCACCACTTCAGTTTAATTTAGCCCAAAGACATGCCAGATCCACTAAGACAGTCCCCAATGCATTCGATGACTCCTTGAATTCGCCATGTCCAATGCTGATTAAATACATCACCAAGACGTGTGAATTCCAAAGCTTTTACAAGGTCTTTGAGCCAAGTGCTCAACTTAATTGAAGATAGACACTCCACCCTGCATGAGTTACAGAAGTCGGAAGATCACTTCAACTTAGGAGAGTTGCAGACCTCAAAATCTTGCTGCCAGATTACATGCAGTTTTTGCTGCTCTGTCAATGTAGCCTGGGGTATGGATTAGTAAGCACCTTGCAAACCGACAAAAGTGGTCAAACTCTTCGAACTTCGCAACACTCCACTACTTCATTTGACCTCGCCCCAAAGATACTCCAGATCCACTACTAGATAATCCATTAACTTCCCCATTGCATTTGAGGAGTCCTTGAATTGGCCATGTCCATTTCTGGTTAAATGCATAATGAGTTCGACACAAAGGGAGTAACCTTGATTCAGCCCACTCCTCGGCTTTTAAACCCTCCGGGTGTCTACAGCAGGTTGCACCCTGCATAAGTTATTGAAAGTGCAGCTCAAGGCATGCCACACCTAACTTGATGATTCTCCCTCTTAGAAACTCTGAAGTTTGAAGGTTTGACTAAATTCACTCCAACGTCGTGAGAGCTCCCAATCGATCACCCTAAAATGCACCTCTACTCACAATGCTACAGAAAATGTGACCGGAGCACTTTGGAGCAGTAATGGATTGGGATTATTGGGCACCATATCTCTCTGGACCCAGCCACTAGTCCAACCTTCCAAACTTTCAGCTGCAACCTTCTAACAACAAATTAAATATCCGGAGCCTCTAGCCCTCCATTTCCACTGCAACACAATCCACTTACTAATATCGCATCCTGGCCCCTTAAAGAGCTCACAAGAACCGCAACGTTTACCTTGCTTGTCATTTTCATGACGCACGGGGTCTCTCTTGAATAGAAATGCTAAGTTCTCACTGACAAAAAGCTCATCATCTGCACGTTGAAGACTTTCATACTCGCTGTACAGTCTAACCTGGCTCATCATCTTCACGTTGAAGACCCCACTGGCTGTACAGTCTAACCTCCATATTAGGGTGAGTTTCCATGTACGCCGCGTGCCCACCAGATTCTAGTGCAAATAAGGGCAAACCCTCCCAAATGTAGAGGGAATATGGTGGGATAGGGTTCGTATGTGCCAACTAGCTACTCCCATCTTCTCAAATCTGGGCTGACCTACTAACCTCCTCCTTCATGTTAAAACCTCCTCCTCTACCTAAAAGCGGTCTTCAATTCTTTGGTGACCAACACTTCTAGGTTTAATATTCTTTAGTGAGCGCATGGAAGACCAATGGCCCGTGTCCACGGCCCTCCACATTCTAACAGACCACCAGATGGTAATCATATGGTTGCTTGTGCTTAACCACATGCAAACATCTCCAACCCCCTATTATCTAGAATCTAGTGTGCGAGCGGGATACATGGAAACTCACCCTTAGGACACTCAATTATACAACACCTTGACTATATGACACGTTCCCCAACGACCAAACTTTCTAGTGTTAATTTTCCTTCATACTAAATAACATTACTCGGCTTAGCCATGGTGTTTTGTGGGCCATGGCTAAAATTTTGGAATATTCGGTTAGTTTGAGTTTGACTACGACATAAAGTTATGTATGACCATGACACTCGTAAAATGATATTTTTTAGGTCTTATTTTCCCTATGATAAAGGTAATCAATGTGCATCAGTGATGGGACCCACATATATTTGAAAGTTCACATGTAATTAGTACTTTGAAACATGCAAGGGAACCTTAGGGAACATTGTAAGCATTAGGGAACCTTAAGGAACATTGTGCACATTGGGGAATGTTTGGGAATGTTGTGAGCATGTTTCTTCAATACAAATGACCTTTCAAATGTATACAAATTGACATTTAGATTGAAATAGACCAATCTTCTTGAAAAACCTTGATAGTACGATATTTGTGGTCAAATGTCATATTAATGAGAATACAACATTCATATAATATGACACTTTCATGCACGACCAAACATGTCTTAATAAAGAGGGAGAACATTGTTGAACATAATCTTCGATAATTGGTTTGACAAAATGTAGGTTATGTAGTAGAGTTAAGTTAGTATTGGAAAATCACACCAGTGGAAACATAATTCAAAAAGTCAAGAAGAGTGTAAGAAAAAAAAAACTCTCTTATAGGAACACACACCTTAAGTACATAGAACAATGAGTCACTTAAAGGTTCTGACACCAATGCTACTAGTGTTTTTTGTTTTTTGTGTTGGAGATAGACTCAAGGCCAATGCAGCCAGCACCTAGAATAAATGAAAAGGACCAAAGACGCGCCACTTCGAGGGAAGGCAACACTACAAGGAGAACATAATAAAATGACTAGCGCCATATGATCGGATATGACTAGCGGTTGTATGGAAGTCATATTGAACCAAAGTGATGACTACAATTGACTTTAGTCATTAGAGTTATCCTTTAACTCAACCGGAGTTTTAGTAGGGAGTTGGTTGTTTCGCATGCAAAACTTTTCATGCCTTGGATGCCAAAACGAGTTTGGTACCCAAAGGACCAATATGGAATGTCCCTCTTTCAAGCCTCCGCATTGATTTCAAGCATGCACCCTAAACTTACCGAACATGGAAAGTTTTGCATGCGAAACAACCAACTCCCTACTAAAAATCCGGTTGAGTTAAAGGATAACTCTATTATATGACTAAAGTTTTAGGTAGATCGGACAAAGATCGACCGGGAACCCTGCAGAGAACGTGTTGGGAACATGTTCACCCAATATTTTATATTTTCATTGTAGTCATCACGGTCCACATGACTAAGATTGATAGGAAGTTGACTATGGTTTCTAGGTCCCAATAGCGAATGATTGTTGGGATGCATTTGGATTTCCTTCGTGCTTGTCCCTGTAGGGAGTCCCCGGTTTTTTGTGGTTTCGTCAAATGTTCGTTGGCAATGGATTTTTTGTTGCTTTTATGTTTATTTTTTGTAGCATAACCATATTTTCGCTCATTTGCAATGCTTGTGAGGTCTAGTGCTTTTACACAACATCATAGTTTATTTCTTGTCTTTGAAAAATGCACATACATAGTCTATATAGTACATATAGAATGAGACATGCACATAGCAACTATCTTTGCCGTGCGACCTCCTTTCCTAGTGTTGGACAACATTGTCTTCAAAATGTGGATCCTCCTCCATGACTTCCAATGCTCTGCTGACATCTTCCGAAGTTAGAACCCTGCATCCCGTCAACACAGGGGTGTCAGGTGTCGTGTCAAAGGCAGTGCATATGTCGCTAAAGCCGTGATGTTCTATGTCCCTATCTATTTGCAGTGCCTACATTTCAGGTCCTCCATCCACCTTTGATAACACTCTGCAGCTTCGTGGCTCTCTACGCAAAACAATTTTCCACCCATCATTCCCCTCAACATCCACAAAAAAAACTTGTTGCACATGAAGGGGAAATGCAAATGAGTCTATTGAGTAAGGAATCGATCGATCAAATTTGAAGAGTGTGAATCCATATTCATCGCATTTCATTGTGGCGCGGGCTCCACCTGTTTGCTTGTGCCCATGTGCAATACAACACAACAACCTCAAATTTTATGTAGTCCACGCTTATTATCTCCTCCACCCACCCAACATATTCCAGATTGGCCGTCCTCATGTTCATGTCGCTACTGCTAGAGCGACAAGATTGTAGAAACGTGGCGGCAACACCGTTGTCGCAAGTGGGCAAATCCACTTTTGTTCCACATACTCTTATATGATTGCCGTACGCATACATTGACATGTACCATTTTGCATCTTGAGGGTGGCAATAAGTGTGCTTGCACATCATCGGATACAACATCCCCCCTCGCAATGTCCTCATCCACTGCGATTTGGAGCCATTCCATGAAGGTTTCATGTGAAACATCGTTTGCATACTTTGCACATCTTCCCTTGCATTGCCGTTTTTTCTCATGTCTGGCATATTCCCTTCTCTTCATATCATGGTCCCCAAATGAACATTACCAAGTAATACGTGAATAGCTCGTCCCCTTCTTCAATGTCTTGTGTTGCAACAGTCATGGCATATCTCCAAACTTTGGGGTTCCACAGTGTGGGCAATGACACATAATCCCAACACACATTGGCCTCCTCCTCCCTCCCAATAGAGCTATTAATGTATCTAGCAATGTTTCCATTCAAAACATTCTCATCTTGATAAGCGTTTTTCTTCACATGTAGCGCATATTTTATAAATTGTGGGTTTGCCTTGCACATATTTTTGAACTCCATTGTGAAAAACCATTGCCCTACAAATGACAATAATTCATCCCCGGATGAAAATACACTACGGTTGTACAAAATCGCACTCATGGTAGCATTTCAAGGCAGGGTGAAAGTTTGGAGCCCAATTTACCCTATTTTTGGTTATTTTCTATTAAAAAATGATGAATAGGCATAGTCTTACATCTCGCATACATTGAAGATTGCTTGACAAGAATTGACTTGCATCCACTAATTCATCATAATGAGTACGAACATGTAATGTTTGTACTGTCACAATTTTAGGGCTAACATAAATGTACTCGTTTTGTGAAGTTATAGTTTAAATTCTTATTTTTTAAAGAGTCATATTCAATGATCTAATCATTATCTAACATCCCCAACCATTTCTATATGCCTAAAGGAAGTATATGACACAAAACCCTGGCAAAAGGAGGTTTACAATTGGCAGGCCAAAACATGTGTTAAAAGTCATTTTTTGAAAGAAAAAAATTCAAAATAAATTAAAATACCTTTAGGTGTAGACGAGTCTGCCAGTGAATTTAAACAAAAATGATTGTTTCCCTCCAGAAGGGAGCATCGGAGATTTTAGCCCCCATTTGAGCTTCAGCCCATCAAGAACGATTAGGGTTTCCTTGTGTACTGGTTTTGTACACTGCGTACTGGTTGTACATCATGAGCCAATCGTCGTCGACCGCGTGGCGAGAAAAACAAATAATGACCTGACACCTCCAGGTTTAGGGGGGTGCTTTCTAGTGACATTCCCTCGTCTACTTTCGAATTTGTAAAGGGCGGAGTTCTTGACTTTGTCGTTTCTTCAACAATAGAAAAGCGACCAAGTCTGCCGCCTGGATACATGGAGTACCGATCATCGGACTTTTTGTACTAACTGTACATGGTGGTACTCAAGGGCGGGGGGGGGGGGCGACCGTAGCATATTATCACCCCCAGCCTTTGCTACTTCCAATGCAAACATGCCCCATCCCATGAATGCATGCGTTGACACTTTGACCTCCCAATTCCTTTTCCAATATGTAAAGGGAGTGAGCTTTGGAATTGATCTTAGGCCCCACTGTCCATAGAAGCTATTTGTGCCAAAATTTTGCACTTACATGTGTTGGTCCCCAAATGAACCAGACTCTCCTTCCTTTTGGAGCGGTAGAGTATTTAAGATTAGGGAGTGTAAAGCAGCAGTTGCTGCGGCCTGTACATAAGGTCTCCACATTTCCTACAAGTTTGAATGCAACATAGTAAGCTAAGTACCATCCCACGTACATACTATTCAAAAGAAAAAAAACATCAATGATGTTTATCAAATATACCAAGATTGATTTCTTGAATTCAAGATCCCGCTTGTACTGTCGAAGAGGTTTGCGGATGTTTTTCTTGACAACACTTTTGCTCCCATGCATTTTTTGCATGGACATGCATAACTTGTGAGATGTTGTCTATTTGCTTCCTTCTCTTCCATGTCCCACAGTTGCAACTACAACAACGCCTCTCGTGATGACTATATTTACTTATGTGATGGCGTAAAATGTTTGAAAATAATGACAATGCTTTGTCATTTTGTTTATTGCAAAAGTGCAATCGTTATGAATATAAACTGCGATGGTTTATGAAAATGATACTGGTTATAGTCACATCGAATGACTACATACAATCATCAAAATTGAAACGCTTATTACTACACCGAAAATAATGACTAGCCCCTCAGAATGCAAAACGCCAAATGTGACTCATTTTAGTAAGAAATCATATATCATATGATTATTATTAGTCATAATATGACTAATAATTGTCGTTATTGAATGAATGCACTTGACAAATGACCACTCGCAGAAAAGACCATGTAGTCATGTAAATACATAACATGACTAAATCCAGTCACATAGTGATAACTAATTCCAATCAAAGGACATGACTACACATGACTCAATCCAGTCACATAATATAGTCACACACGTATGACTAAATATAGTAAGAAATGATGAAGGGTCCAGGGGCAGTCCAAAATGAGGTCCCAAAATCCCATAGGGAACACGCCATGGGGAACAAAAATTGTCCGATATGAACGTAGTCATTTTGTCTGGAGCGACTAATTCGACATAATTAGGTTGAGGACTAAAAATGGTGCTAGTCATAAGTGCATTTTAATACCTATATTAATCATAAATCCTAATTATTTTTTCGTGTTTTCCTTGTAGTGCAACCCCTAAAGTACCTCATACCACAAATGTGTGAAAAGTATCAATCACCACATGAAGGTCAATCAAGGACAACCCCAAACCACCAAAATTGGAGGGAAATTCGGCACATCCTACCATACTGGATCATTTGGATTGAGATGAATGATATAGTTTTTAACCAAGAACACCTCAAAAGAAACCCTCTTTAGACATCTAATTAAAGTTTGGGAAGCAATACATATCCTTTGTCACAAACACTAACTTGGAGATGTGATGGATTTGGAAGATTCTGTAGGATTAGTAAGAGGAATACTAAATACTCGAACTATGCAAGGTAAGTAGGCCTAATTCAATCACTCATATTAATTGGACACCAATATTTCGGTGGTGTGTGATTACATGTGGATCTAAGAGCACCTTCACAGCCAAGCTACCAAGTCACCACCACATGTCCCTTTATCATGTTTTGGAAGGAGTAGAGGCATAACAATTCTCACTGCATCCCACCGCATCACCCTCTCCACATAGCGATATAGATTAGGTGTCGCAACCCTTGCTAGCTTCTCTTAACTATCTTAGTTATTTTTCCAACTCTAGCAAGATTACAAGCGCTAACCCTTCGCATTCCGCCATGCGAATGGTTAGCTCCCCATACCGCGGACCTTATAGTTCATAGAAGGGGAACCAACCCTCCTACTTTGCTTTGGGGACTCACCCCTTAATCGGTAACCAATTCTTAGATGTGAACTTTCATTCATGGAAGTCCAATCTCATGTTGATCATCGCGTTGCCGGAGCAACACTACAACAATCCGAGCCACACTAGGCAACTATGCCATCACATTGGGCCAATGCCCATGAAGGCCGTGCCGTTCGGCCTCGGGTGGGTCCGGCCATACCACCTCACCCATATAAGCCTCTAGGACTCTAGGCAGGGCCCTTACCCCACCGTCAAGTAGCCTTTTGTCTCTCTCCCAACACTTGGGGCCAAATAGACATTTTTCCTTAGCCGCTGGGGTTGGAAGCCCCTAGCAGCTTCAAAACCCCATAACTTCTTCATATGATCTTTGATGCAACAATCAACCACTCCATCATCATCTACATTTATGTAGATACCGATGGACTACTCACTTGCCCCATTCGGGCAAGTATTCAGGAAGTTATGCCTATTCAAAGCTTGGCAGTCCCGGGAGCCACTCCCAGGCCACTAATGTACCAAGGCGCAGTCCCAAGACAACGCCCCACTCAAATTGCCATATCTCCTAGCTCACACCTCCGATTGAGGTGTTCTTGAGCATTCTAGAATTGGCACGCCATAAGCTATGCATAGCTTATGGCCTTACCCTTGTGCCTCCTAGTCTCCATGGGTGGGAGGCGTTCCCAACGCATGGGGCTCTCACCCACACTAGGATCACTTGGGCCCTCTCACCAACGGCGCCACAAGTCCCGGGTGTCACTCCGGGGTCCCCCTTGTGCCCATGGTGTTTCAAGCACTCCTCATGGAGAGGTACGCAACATTAGATCCACGCACCAAAATGAAAAAATGATCTCTATTTTGATGCAACACTATAGTGGATCCTTTGCCTCAGTCCAACCTCTTTTAATGCTACAAAATGTTGTCTTCATATTGTGCTTCATGCTTTATATTGATCTTTACAAAATTGTTTTATTCCCCCTTTATTGGTTATTTATGCACCCTTAATTGGAGTGACCTGACACATTGCTTGTGGGAGTGAACCTTCAAGGACACCAAAATCCCATAAGGCGATGAGGCGATGGCCACCCATATGAAGGGGCGGCTAAGTGCACATTGGGTGGTGATGAAGTAGTGGCAAGGGACCACATTAAGCCTTATGAAGACCGAGCGCTAGGGTTGTCATGAAAGGAGCCTCATGATGCCACATAGAGGCAACTTCACAAGACCTTATCCTGATTAGAATATTGAACTACTGTTGGAATAAAAACCTCCCAATTAGACAAGGGATGAGGCAATAGAGGCCATCAAAGTTTGCAGGAGCATCAGCCTAAAAAATGGTTGGTGGTCTCACTTTGGGGTGGACATCCTATTCTTTGTCAAAAGTGGAGGCCTTGCATGGAGGAGCATAAGCTTATATGGGTGGGGAAGAGTGATGAAGTCATAGGATGGTGTCTAGACACTTCTCCCACTCCCGGGACATAACATTATTTAGATCCATAACAGTGTTATGTGGGACTGACAATATTCTACAAAATATTCTATCATTCAGACTGAATGTGAGAAATATTCCACAAAATATTGTCAGTCCACAGAACACTGTTATGGATTTGAATAAAGTTATAGACTAGTGTGGTTGTAAATTTCATTAAAGAAGTAAGCCATTTTGGCTCCTTAGTAACCCGCATCAGTATGGGTGTCCATAACTCCTGAGAGAGAATCCTAAAGCTAGTGAGTGGTAACAGTAGTTTGCGGGGAGTTCAAGGCATGTTCTCAAGACGACAAGCTCAACATGAGTTGGGGTGAGTCCCTACTCAAAACCCCATTAGCATTGGGGTTTGAGGTATCTCGAAACAAAGCGTATGCCATGCACTCCACACTTAAGTTCATTGAAGACGATGGGACTAACTCATGCATGGCCTTGGTTGTGCAAAGTTAGTAGCATTGCAAATCCATTTGGATCCCAATTGGTTGTTGCCATAATTACACAATAGGCTACTCTTGAACCAAATGTGGGTTTTGGGTTGTGAAAATTATATTAACACATGCACTTTGGTAATATAATATTACAAGTAGAGTGGTAATCGGTATTAGACTAGCAATGGCGCCTCCGCCACTACAATTTGAAGGCCTCTCCATGTAGTACTTGACAAGCTCCTCTACTGCTACTTTGGGGTAAGTGTTCAAAGGTGATGTAGTGGCAACATTGGAGATGCCCTAAGGAAGGACACCAATAACATATGTGTTCAAAAGAGATTGAACTACGTGCTCAAATTTTGTTAATTATTTTAGGCTCGATTGTCAAGGCAATAAGGGGGGGACCCATATGATCAATTCAAAAGAAAGAAAATCTTTACTTTGATAATGATGAAGATATTCATATGGGCTCCAAAAATTATGAGGGGAGTGCTTATGGCTAGGAAATCAATGGATTTCCTAATCATTTCATGCTATATTGTAAAGGTATCTATAAATTGTGAAGATTGGGGATGGAATCTAGGTTGTACCCCAAGTTTGGTCATGTGTTCAGATTGTGGATGACTTGACGCATGGATAACATGTGTAAAAATAGCCCTAGGATTAAACTCTTTATGTTTGTAGTCAAAGGGGTCCTTAGGGTTTTATTTTGTGTATAATCCAACAATGCATGGGGATTGCTTCCGTTGTCATGAGTGTTGGTTCACAAACGAGGGGTGTTGGCACAAACCCTACATGGTGGAGCCATCAGTGCGTGCTCTACAAGCCAGCGTATCCAGCTAATAGCCTAAATCCCCCCTTTGCCTCTAGATGTATTCCAACTAACCAACCAAATGAATAAGTGGGGTCATATCAAATCTTTGTTTTCAAAAAGGATAATCAACTCCACAAATATCAATCAAGACTTGAAAATGTTTATTGATATGATATTTAAAAAACCATTATAATTGAAATAGGTAATAAGGATTGGTACATAATCTATTTTCATGTTTTAATTTTTTGAATTGATGTATCCATATTGGTAAAGTAGCTCAAACATTCAAAAAACGATTGGTCATCCACAAATCATTTTTCTTCTTCTAGGAAGTAAACACTTTAGAACACGAGTTAAAGGGCAAAGCAAAGTTTGGTATTACGAAGGATAAGTCATCTAGAAGTGGGGAGCTTTGCTAA
Source organism: Polytrichum formosum (assembly GCA_964035585.1). Classification (NCBI taxonomy): domain Eukaryota; kingdom Viridiplantae; phylum Streptophyta; class Polytrichopsida; order Polytrichales; family Polytrichaceae; genus Polytrichum; species Polytrichum formosum. The sequence continues at coordinate 15,113,564 of OZ037935.1, read as the reverse complement.
TCTTGAACACGTACTTTATCTATGTGATTATTCATGAGCAAAATTTATCCATTGTAACAAAGCCATGGATTATGAGAACTTAGAAGGTTGTTGCTCTATCCAATTGAGCTAAGAATGCAAGACAATACTAACCTTCATTCATTTGTGAATTGCAAAGAAAGAAGCTTCCTTTTTTTTTGTTTTCCACTGTCTTCGTATAACAAATGAAGGGTGCGCAACGTAGGAATGGCATAGGGTTCAACCTTTATGATTTACAAATTATTGTACTAAACAAAAAGATTAATATTTAATTTACTTTTAACATTTTGGGGGAGGGACCACATAACTATTTGTCATTTATCATCTTGACATTCATTATTCAAATCTAGATTGCACAATGTTTGAGAAAAGGTTATGAAATACAAATGAGGATCCTTGAGCTGCAAAATATTCCATGAGCTAAACTTGAATCTTCTTTAAAAAAAAAGGATTATGTTTTATTTTTTAAATTCAAGACAAAAATTTCAAACCTTCAAAGTGAATTGTATAAACCAAGATAATTCATATGATGGAAATGTTGAACACTATATTAAACATTTCAATACTTTTAGAGTCCAAAATAAAGAAATTCAATGGGCGGTGTATACTATTGGGAGCATGGGAACACCATTGGGAACACATTATTGGGAACATGATAACAACTCATTGGGAACTCATGAACATGGCGTTGGGAACTTGGGACATTCATCATTGGGAATACATATGCAAAAATATTTCATGTACAAAATGGAACAAACATGTCAAATTTCAACAAAATACGTTATAATGAAAAGTTGGCATTAAGTATGCAAACAATGACAACAACTATCAAAGATAATATAATGCCATGTGAGCATACCACCATTTATAGGTATCAACAAGTTATTTGTATTGCACAACATTACTAATCTACCGAAGAACATATAATACGCAAGTCAGTTGAGACTACATTGTGACCACACTATTGAATGATTGTATTGCTTGGAATTCAACACATGAAGAAGCATCAATGGACAATTGTTCCAGTTGATTGAATAAAAATGAACAATTTGGTGTCCATTAGTATCAATAACCCGCAAGTAAGTCCATGATTTGTTGTAGAAAGGGTATTTGACATATTGCCCATTTGCCCTTTCACCAACTCACAACACCAGAGGTTGTCTTTGGCAAATTTTACTTGGTTCGTGACGATTATAAATTTTTAACGACTTCCCATGATCACGGGGCCTGAAGGCCACATGGCCAATATACTATCAAGAGGTTGCCAATCAAAAGTTGAATACTTCATGTCATGTTTTCACTTAATTTCATTTTTGGTGTCCCATCCATTATATCTCTCTAGCACGTTTCTGGCAATAGAAGTGGGAACGAACCATTCCACATGAATCTGACACACATGCACTCCATTTGTCTCCAAATTCGGAGGTGTTAAAGCGCAAAAGACCCAAATCGGACCATCAATATCTTGATCTTGTGCACAAAGGATCATGAAGTGCCTAATAAACACATCATTGGTAGGTCTTGAAAAATGATAGCTGTGAGCCCAAAAGGGTGCCCACATTTAGTCTTAGACCCTTGAAACGTTAGTTGATGCACTTTGAAGTAGCATGTTACTTCACAAAAATATAAAAAGAGTGAAATGTTAGTCTTAGAAGTACCATGTTGTAAGAGGCTAGGATGTGAGTTGTTATTGTGTTTTTACCTTCGGAAGGATTTGAGTGAATGAGGATAGGTAAGGAGAACTTGGATTGAGTAGTTAGTGAGTAGGCTAGTACAAATGGATGGAGACAACCAAAGTGACTCAAGAGGCAAGTGCATTCGAATTGGGATGAATGGAGGATCACATGGAGCGCACAAGTGGACCACCTCATCATGGCCACTTAATGGGGAAGGTCCAAGGAATAATGCAAGGTGGAGGATAAGCAAATTCTCAAAGCACCAATCAAATCACGAGTTAAGCATCGTGGTTTGAATTAAGTGGTGAGCAACGATTTGGGAAAGTAAGGGGAGAAAGTTATGGCGGCGGAAAGCGAAGGAGGCTAAGTTTGGGTTGAAGCATCCCAAGTTTGGTAAAGTGTGGTAGGTAGAAAGCCAAGGCTAGTTAAATGTTCGAATTAGGATCCTTGTTGATCATTTGAGGGAGGAAGGCTTAGAAGATAGGATTGGCGCCTACTAAATAGGAGGAAATCTCAAGGGCTTATCGTGAGCCTTGAGGGTGCTCACCCCCTCAAGCTTACTATATAATCCCTCATTCTTCCCTCACTCATCCTCTCTTTCCTTTGTGCTCCAAGGCACCCCACGAGTTATAAGTGTGGGTGTGGGAAGCCATATTGGAGCACATGTGTGTGCTTAGTTTTTAGTTTGAGAGCCAAGGCTTGTTAGCCTTGAAGAGGGCTTGACCTCTTGGTAGAATTAGTGTTGACGTGGAGGATTTTAAAGTTAATTCATGATTCCAATTTGTGGTACTTAAAGTTCATGTTTTGAATACACGTGGTTGCAAGTTCCATGTTTAAGAGTTGAGCACTTGATGTTGTGATGAGTGCAAAAATATACTTGTGTGGATTAGTTAGTCTTAGTGAAGTTAGGAAATTCTCTCTCCCCCTCTCCTCTCTAGGATTTTAGGATTTTAGGATTAGAGAAGAATTGTGTGATTAGAAAGGGGTTGTTAGTAGAATTAGGAAAATTAGGTAGGAAGATTAGTTAAGGGCTTGAATAATTAGTGAGGTAGTTGGGGATTACAACTACAAAGTTGTGGGTTCATGAAGGAGCTGGGTTTATAAAGGAGCTGGGTTTGTTTAGTTAGAAAGTAAAGAGCTGGGTTTATGAAGGACCTGGGCTTGTTTAGTTAGAAGCTAAGGAGCTGGGTTCATGAAGGAGCTGGGTTTATAAAGGAGCTGGGTTTATTTAGTTAGAAGCTAAGGAGTTGGGTTCATGAAGGAGTTGGGTTTATGAAGGAGCTAGGTTTATGTAATTAGAAAGTAAAGAGATGGGTTCATGAAGGAGCTTAGTAGATAGCCTACTTAATTAGCTCATAGACAAGTAGTTAGTTACATTATGCTAGTTAGTGTTATGTGTGGCTTTCACAAGTAAATGTATTTGAGATTGACTATAGAGAATAGTGTTTTTTAACACTTGCATCCTCTCTTTAAAAATAAACCACGTGCACAAATTAATGGAGAATGTGGAGCACTCTCGCGATGGCAAGACAAAGGAAGCAAAGACCAAAGTTAAATCCAAGACCACTTGAAGGGTGAACCTTGCACTATGGACTCATCCAAGTCCAAATCCAATACCGCGGAGGAATGTGAGCCCAAACCCACTACTCGGACTACGGACGCTTAAGGGTGGGGGGTTTGGCCTCACAATAGCACAGGTCAACGGTTTCTAGGCCCTACATAATGCGAGTCAGGTTTGTGATCCTCTTGAAGCTCATCAGTTTGGAGAATTGGAGTGTTTGAACTGACCTAAACTCAAGATTTTAGCTAGAAATCTCGCAGGCACATTCCCTCTATCCAAAGATTCGAAAGAGGTACGGACAATACTTCTTTTACATCAATCCAATATAAAATGAGAGGGCCATCTGTCCTACTATATCCTCTAACACTATCATGATTGCAATTCAATTGCCAATGATCAATGAATTCTTGCAAACCATTGATAACATCCTCTAGTTTTCTCACTTCACGAGGTCAAGTAGGGGCAGGGTCATCCTCTGGCATTGAAGGTCCGCCTATGATATTCTCCTTCCACATGAGTATACCTTCATCTAGAAGCTACTCCGCATCACTGCTCATCAAGTTATATTGCATTACTTGCCAATTGTCATCATGAACAAAGAATTTTAATTGTTGGGCTTTGGTAAGTCCAAACAAAATGTTCCCACTTGGTAAAAAACCACTCCACAAAAGCCTTCTAAGCAAGAAGCTCTTTCATCATATGCATAATGGTGGCCACCTCTCCTTTATCATGTAGGATTTCATCAATAATGTATGGTATAGAAGTCATTTTTATGCAAGTCCATGCTTCATTTCCCAAATGATGCATCTATGTCATTGTGCATGCAACCAACTAGAAGGTAAGATACATAAACCTCCATAAATATCCCCTTCGTAACTAACATGGACCAAAAAACTTTGACAAACATACATTTGTTGTCATTCCAAAATTATCCAACTTAACATATAAAATGGACGGAAGGGACACATCAAGCCTGAGATTACTTGTTGGGGCTTTCAATCCCTACACACATATCTCAATCCCATGCAATATTGCTTTGTAAAGAGAAGACCGACCAACACCATCAAACAACACTCTAGTTAAGGAGACTGGCGAAGCTTCCAAATCGTAGAGGAGTCTTATAAATGATCGAACAATATGATTACAGTATCCTGGATATAAATCTAAGGAATAATGAGCATAATGCTCTTCTCCATGGCCATGCGCAATTATGCCCATCACAGATAAGGGTACCTTTGTAAACATATCTCCAACCCATGGTCCCCGACGTAATGTCCATAGAGACCATCATGTGGGAAGCCCATGATGAAGTTCTACAACTGCTGCCAAATTTTGGCAATCCATCTTGACATGGAGGTTGATATCATTCAACATTCGATATCACGGGCCTTCTTCGCCTCCTCCGTCGACTTTCATGTCTCAACTTATGAGAAGTAGGATTACAAATTAGGACTGCATAATTTTGTTATAGTTTTGTAGATTGCAGATAAAATGCATTCTAAAATCCAACTTCTACTTGATTGAAGTCAATATAGGGTAATTAACATTTACTTCCTACTATGTCATTTAATTAATCTAAATATAGGTGAAGGTTGATGATTATAATCATGACATTTTACACATTATCTCAATTGTAGTGACCAACCTTGATATTTCCTCCCTATCAACCGCATGTTCATATGGTACAACGTTCATTTTAATGATGATTTCACTCATTGCATTGTAATCACATCATTGAAATGTTTAATCTTGTTCCAGATGGTCCCTATGAGTGCCATACGTGTACCCATGTGTGTTCCCAATGTTCCCTAGTAATTCCCATGCATGTTCCCTATGTGTGCACCCATGTATGTGTTCCCTATGTTCCCTAGTAGTTCCCATGCATGTGTCCATATGTGTTCCCTATATGTTCTTGATGTTCCCTAGGAGTTACCATGCATATTCCCTATATGTTTTCTAGTAGTTCCCATTGTTCCTTGTGCGTTCTTGATATGCTCCCAATGACGTTTTTAGTACTTTCTAGTGGTCTCATGCAACCATTCATAATCCCAAATTAGGCCTAAAATCCCAAAATTCTTAATATAGTGTTATTGATTTTACATTCTTTGTGAAGTGATGTACTTCAATAACCAATGCATATATATGTCCCATTTTACAAATACTTGAGTGTGCATGCAACTACAACAATAAATGCAGTCTACATCCAAGGCTACTTTCCGCAAATTCTATCATAGGGTCGTCATGGCCAATTTTGCATGTGTTGACAACAACCCACCATCACTAGACTATCGGTGCCCTTTTTCATTAGAACCCTCACTTGCACAACTATTCCATGTTGTTCATGCATGTTTTTGTACACATGGTGATTGTGTCACCGACAATCATTTACACCATGTATTTGAAGATTGTGTTACCACAATATTTTGTACTAATAATTGACCATTGGCCATGATTTTTTTTTAAATGTTGCATTTGGCCAACTTTTATAGAATGACATGGAACATAGATTGCATTTTAGGAACAAGGAATGTTCTACATCAAAAAAAATTGCACTCCTCATGGTGAATTTAAATTTTTGCATAGAGCATTGCAAACATGTTAGGTGATGGGAAGGTGATTGATATAATTGGCATTTTTGCAGGGTGACTAGCACAAACATTTAGATTACTATATTTTGTGATCTTATATTTATGATAGTGCAATATTGATCCATGTGTCATTTGGGGATATTGACATATATATGACCAATAAAATAAACGACTTTGCAATTTTTAAACCCGCCTTTGGATAAATTTTACACGGATGCAATTTCAACACAAGTGCAATAATCCAATGTAACAATCTCGACATTATTTGCCTTGTCTTGGTGAATGTCATTTGTTTATATATAACCATCTAATGTGTGGTGTGGGGTGGAGCAATGCTAGGCTTGTTGTGAGGGAAGCTATCTCATGAGCGATAAGCAGTGAGCGGTGAGTGGTGAGCAAAAACCTATGAGCAGTGAGCGGTAACACGTAAGAAATGAGTCCAAATTTAGTAAAGATGCACGGAATTAGGACACACAATTGCAATTTTCACAAAAAATTGTATATTTTCAATCGTTAATTGCAAACCTTGAAAATGAAGCAAGAATGAAAGGGGCCTATTACCATGGATCATATAATTATTTTCAGTCCATTGCTGATTTTTATTATAAAAATCCAAACCACCACATGTCATTTATTGACAATCTTATACATGTGGTTAAAGACAACACTTGCACCACTACTCACATTCTACAACACCAGCAAGTTTAAGTAGGTACATGACCTCATTGTAGGTATATGTAGGTGCATGAACGAACTTATCATTCTCGTAATCCACCTTGCACAAAAACCTAAAAACATAATAGAGATGTTTGCAATACACCCATTTCCCTTTCCTTCCCAATGCATGAGAGGACATTTTTGTGAAATCTGGGCATGTGCAATGCGGGATGTTGCCAATTGTAACACGGTATGTGATATCCTCATTAGAAACAATGTTGATTATCACTCCAAAGCCTGGATATGGAATGGCAGTGACACCAACCACAAAATAACCATCCATGAGTCCGGCACTCTCCCATTTGTTTTTGTGATCCGCCGTTGGTGCTGTTGGATTGCGACGCACTTTCTTCCCAAACCTGAGCGTAGGGTGGGCATCCGGGTTTGTTGGCCTACAAAAATGCGAACGCGGGATTGGAAGGGTTGCGATAGCTGACAACCTTCGACGAGGGGACAATGCCTCTCTTTGTTGCAATTGAAATCCGGCATCCTCAAGCGCCAACACCTCATCTCTTGATAGATTGGTACCCATCTTCACCGGCCAAATGTTTGGTAGTGTGGGCCAATCCAACACATATTTCTTCTTACTGCCACTTACACAACGTTTGATGTCATCAGGGCAAAATCAAAATTCGTACTCCACATTGTTGGTGGAACGAAATTCTTTCTTGAACCCTGTATATGTTGGTGCAGGTGTGCCATGTTTACTACTCCCAACTTTGGCATTGCACATATTCCCTGTAATGGCCTGCAATGCCCAACATCGTTTAGCTGAGTTGGGTGGCAATCGTGCAATATGCCAATTAGAAAGAAGACAATCGGTCTCCAGCACAAGTGTAATATGAACCACATCATGTTCTGCAAAACTCAACGATTCTTCTATGCGTTGACGAGTTGACCGGGTGGTAGGGCGAGGGATGGAGTAATTCACTTTGTCAGGCCGGTGAGAGTCGCAATCAGCACCGGGTGGCAGGTCGAGTTTTCGTTTGGTGGACCCAAATAGCTCGGACCCTTCCAATGCACAATGTCTGGTGTTGACACCTTCTGCCCCCGGGTAAGACTTCATAGCATCGGCCAACATTTTTGGATCGCCACACCTAGCAACTGCTTTGAGTTTCAAAGACGCAGAGTCTGGGCCTTTACCATTTGACCCCCCTTTCAACCATGCCCGATAATTTGCAATTTGCATGAAGGCACGGATCATGTCATCCACAGTTGCTTCATATAAACAAGTCATCTTGTTGCCGGATTGTTGGAGCCATTTGTTGTGCACAGTTTCTGCAAGGTTGCATGTTGGCATTTCTGCACGTTCTTCTATCGTCATATCCTATGAACAACAAACAAGTACGGGGTTAAAAAAATGACAAAGACATGTAGAAATAAAAAAAACAACAAAAATTGAATGACATAGAATAATGTAGAAATATGTCCACTTACAAGTAACATGTAACCACCCCATTGTCTGTAACGGAAATGCCAAAATCCCAGCCACTCTGAAAGGCCAAGGATGTCTTCTTCGGTGGCAGCTCCGGATGACAACCACCAAGAACGAATCACATGGTATTTAGTCTCCGCATCGTCCATTGTCTTTGCATCTTTGTAATCCTTGCAAAGTTGTTTGTGTTGAAACTGCAAGGATGGTTTGATACGTTTTTGTGTCACCTTATCCAAACTCGCAGACTAGTGAAAAAGACATGTGCGCTTACGTGCGACCATGGGCAAAGTTGGATCACCGTCCCCGTAAATCATCCTCACTGCATTCCAATTGGCTTGAGCACTGTCTGCCATGAAACCTTTGAAATTGACCACTGGAACACCATTCTCTGCCATAACAGCATTCAAATTTTCCCAAAAGAGAGTTTGTGCTGTACCATCTTCAGATTGCATGTCACAACATGCGATGGTCAACACTTTACAATATCGAGTGTCGTACACATGACAAGCCATTGTTGTCCAATCTTTCACACGTTTGACATGGTCAAACATGATCCAAAAATTCTCCATATCCCCCCCAACTTGCATCCTTTTTACAAGCTCCACACCACTACCAGGAAGATCTACAGACATCTTGAAAACAAAAACTTTGTCTTTTGATTGCCCTGGGAACCGACTGCCATGGACGAACTTAAAAGTAGAATGGTCTTTAAGCGCCATAATACTGTCCATAGTTCCCATTCCACTACATACAAAGCGTTTTGATCCGGATACAAAGTTACGACAATTTGGGGAGGCAAGAGTACTGAATTTGTCCATGACCACCTCTAAAGATGAACCAACTAGGTGATGGCCTTCAGCAATAGTGGGAGATGTAAGAAGATAATCGGCCAAGAATTTTTTACTCGCACCCATAACTATGGCTGAGTTTTTTGCCGTAGGTGTTTTCAATACTTCATTCGCAACACATTGGTATGCCATGTCTAATGATTCACGACATATACCATTGGACACATGGTGATCATGTGAACCAAGATGAATGCATGCCCTAGACATTTCAGTAGATATGGAGTGGACATAAAGTATGCGAGCATGACACACAGCAATGCACACTGGTGGTGAACGACATACCTTACACTCAAGAGTAGATCTAGCAGGGGCAATATCACCCACAAGAAATGGGAGAGGGGTAGAACCGGCCCATTCGGTGCTATTACGGACACCCCCATTGCGATGCATGTAATTGCAGTCATCATTATGACATTCAAGATGACCTGCACAAGTAGAACGTCGAAAGGACAATCCAAAGTCGTTTTGGATATTCGTGGTTTTGGTGGAACACCAAGGATGACCATCACACATCTTGTCCATACCATCCATTGAGCGCCCATATGCACTTGGAATTCCAAGTGGAATAGGAGGTAAGGCAAACAAAATATCACCATCGAATGAAGATGGTAAGTATTTGACTTCACGAACAACTATGTTGTCAAAATCAATGGATGCAAGATCGGACTTTGACCTTTTCCTAGACTTTGTGAACTTCAAGGCATCAATGATAGTCAACCCTATTGATGAAGACGAAGGGTGTAGTGGAGGACGTTGAGGAGGTATATTTTGACAAAGAAAGTTGTTGAAGAAAGGATTGCACGAGGACTTGGATGCAAGCGAAGGGACTTGAGAAGGAGTAGAATTTGTATTCTTAAAAGGAAATGGGGAGGTGTCCGAAAGATCAACGATCGAACAAATGTTATCATCAGAATCTGACAATACACAAACAATGTTATCATCAGGCTCCAATTTAACATTTGTAACATGCGGCATTTGAATTGTGGATGTGCCGGATTGGTTTGTCAATACAACAGTTGAAGCTTGCATTTGGGAATCAGAAAGACCTATCACCCTAAATGAACCGGGCCCCAAAATCCACCTTGAACCATCTTCGGTTCTATTCTTTTGGATCAAGATTGTTTCATAAACTTGTCCATCCTGTGAGAGCATGTCTTGCTCAATGTACATGGTTCCTATCTGGAAATTAAACCTCAAACTTAGAAGATCCTCTAGGACACAAACATGACCATCATCTTCAAGCGGCAACGTGAATGGAACAAAAGATCCAGGAGCTCTAATGGTGGCCATAGAAATCGATGCAAAAGATACATTTGACAATAACAGTGGATGTGACAAATTTTTGTATTGAGTGTTGTGTACTCTAATAATAAATGAGGTTTGAAATACGTGACACCGCAACATCTAATAATACAGAATTAGACAGCTCACAATAACAACCAAAAACATTTATAGAGAAAAGAGGAAACCTAAACCTAAACCTAAAAAATATCTCATATGAAAACCTAATTGTACAAATCTCAACCTACAAGTGGGATGTGGATTTAAGAACATCATAACATTTTCAATAAGCAACACCAAACGTATACAACAGGGAATTTAGAAATGCAAGAAGAAGGATGCACGACACTAGTAAAGAGGAGAAGAAAGAAGAGGGGTTTGAAGTTTTCTAGCACAAAGCAATTACATAGGGCAAAAATGGAGCGGCAAATGAGTAGGATCAGTGTATGCAAGATGCAAGAAACAACACGTATATTGGAATTTCCTGCAATTGAAGAAAACGAGAATGTTGAAATGGAGGCGCATGAAAGCAAACAACCACTCATTTTTGCAAGAGACGATGACAAAGGACAGAGCAACACTGCCAACAATATGTCGGATGCTGAAGAAGAAGAAGAATGCGATTCCATGTACAATGGACCGGTAAGTTTTGCATTGATTTCTTCCATAGGTGAGGTAGGTCATCAATTGATATTATGACAAAAATTTGTAAAGTACATAAACACAAAATTCGTATTATTGATGAGACATTTGAAGGAAAAGGTTTTGGAATCGTACAATTGCATGAAAAATTGAAAATTTTACCAATTACAAATATTGTGTGCACACTGATTATAGTGTATTAGAGCCATGCGATTGCGTAACACATAAATGTAAACCCTACAAACAACACAGAAATTCTGTGTCATTACGAAACAACTTATAGGGGGACATTTCTGAAGTTCTAGCATACTCCACATGAAGGGGATTTTTTGTTGCAATCCACTTCCGAAAAGGATTTGTTTGGAATTCGATCCACTTCCGGAAGGGATTTTCTTCCGTTTCGATCCACTCCCCGAATCTAAAAATAGACATCATCTTTTCGGAATCTTTAAGGGAAAATTAACGTTTTGGAGAGTACTTTTTGGGAAAACGACCATTTCACAAGGGTTGTGGCGCAGAAGGCACATAGACCACAGACGGAGGCGAGTGCTCTTAGTGGAGCGCCCATGAGGAACCTGGGCGGCAGACCCACGGCCAATGCGATGTTGATGGCGAATGACGTCCTCCATCCGGTAGTTAGCACGGGACACACATCGGCCAGAGCGCACGGAGCGTCCGATAGCGATTGTGAGGACATGACCGGCGTGGACATGGAGAACACAACACCATCATCCGATCCTTCCTCAAAACAAAATGTAAGTTCCTCAACACACGCCTTCAAATACAAGTGCTTATAACATGTACTTCCATTCAAAGAAATTTATGGAATAGGGGTTTCGTTACCGAAACCCCTATTCCAGAATTTTGTTGTGTTTGAACAAATGTGTGGAATAGGGGTTTCGGTAACGAAACCCCTATTCCACACCTTTGTTTTCTTTTGAACAAATTTCTGGAATAGGGGTTTCGGTATCGAAACCCCTATTCCACACATTTGTTCAAAGACAACAAAGTTCTGGAATAGGGGTTTCGGTACCAAAACCCCTATTCCACACATTTGTTCAAACACAACAAAATTCTGGAATAGGGGTTTCGGTGCCGAAACCCCTATTCCACACATTTTTTCAAAGAGAGCAAAATTGTGGAATAGGGGTTTCGGTACCGAAACCCCTATTCCACACATTTGTTCAAACATAACAAAGTTCTGCAATAGGGGTTTCGGTACCGAAACCCCTTTTCCACACATTTGTTCAAACATAACAAAGTTCTGCAATAGGGGTTTCGGTACCGAAACCCCTATTCCACACATTTTTTCAAACATAACAAAGTTCTGGAATAGGGGTTTCGGTACTGAAACCCCTATTCCACACATTTTTTCAAACATAACAAAGTTCTGGAATAGGGGTTTCGGTACTGAAACCCCTATTCCACACATTTTTTCAAACATAACAAAGTTCTGGAATAGGGGTTTCGGTACTGAAACCCCTATTCCACATATTTTTTCAAACATAACAAAGTTCTGGAATAGGGGTTTCGGTACCGAAACCCCTATTCCACACCTTCGTTCTCTTTGAACAAATTTCTGCAATAGGGTACCGCAACCCTTCTTCCACACCTTTGTTTTAAAGAGAACATCTTCCTGGAATAAGGGTTTCGGGTTTGAAACCCTTTTTCCTCATTCAATTTTGTATTAGACTATGAATGCCAAGTACATTTCATGTTGTACACTATTTTTTGTTTTGATGTGAAGTTCATTATAACTATGTGGTTAACATTTTGTTGTGGAATGGATAGTTATTTTGTGGCATAATTTTTTTTCATTTATCATAGACTTTGATTCCGTTGTTGACATGTAGGATGGTGTTTTGGCGGACGCTGAAATCGAGGAAGATTCAAAGAAGAAGTTGGTGAAAACGGATTTTAATTCCATCATCAATAGCTTGCGAATTCGGCCCCTCTCAAAATCTCGTTTATCCATTCCTATATGCCGCTTGGAGCCACTACCTTTGGTTAGGCCAATTCTAGAAATTGATGTTCAATTGTTGGAGAATGAGTTTCTCAATGGATATAGAGAGGGTGACCGTGTCTTATATGTTTCCATTCTCAATGATCGTGGGGAGAGTTTATTTGTGACAAATGACATGTCAAGTTCTTGGGATCCACTATGGCAACAAGCGAATGATATTTTTGAGCACTCCCTTTCTCAAGATGACGATCTTCAAATTTTTAAGGGTAAAATATTTTGGGTATGGGAGGGTAACCACCGAGTTACAGCATGGAGGCGTCATATAGACAAAGTTCATGCCAATGACGAGAATTGGCATTACAGTGTGGATTGTATATGTCTTGATGCAAAAGATGCGACTGGCGTTCTTTTGGATGCGATGAATGACGTCAATAGGTAAGGTCTCAAATCCATTTATGTATTGATTTTTTTTCTTCCATTCATTCATCTTTGTATTTACTATTTTTTTGTTGAATTGTAGATCCACAGAGAATGATCATGTGAAAACCAATTTGGTTCACAAAATTCATCGCATTCGGATCTTTGGGACTTTGAAATTGCAAGATTTAAAAAATCTTTTGTCCCCCGAGGATTATGCTAAATGTGAGAAGAAACACCCATTGACCACATGGTATCCTCTTACCGCAGATATTTTTACGGCTTTCATCTACAAGGTAATCCTTCAACATCTTAATGACTATATCAGTTTTATGTTCTTTCATTGAATTGTCTAATTTTTTTATTGAACTTCAAACTTTTATTGTTGGTTTCAGCGCAATATTGTGGCCGCATCAGAAGAAGCATGTCGTGAGTACAAAGAAAACACTCCATCGCCCCAAAGATCCTCTAGACTTGAGTCGGAGGCTATAGCAAATGCGGTGAAAAAAACAGTGAGGACATACAGGTCAAAGGAGTTTGATAAACTCCTTGCAGTTGCGGATCCCGCGAATGGAGTTGATTTTGTGAAAGAGGTAATTTTCATATTCAACAAAACAAGAATAAAGACATTGACATGCAAATATTTCTTATTCGATTCAAGTACATATTGTAAGGTTCTGGTGCACAGTAGTACTACCTTTTTTGAAACCTGCTTGTCCTCTCGCTTTGATCCCTTTCAATTCCGCCCATCAACTAATTATTTTCTCTATAACATAGTCATAATGTCCACGGGCCGCACTCTTCATATCACGTACAAACTAAGATGAGTTTAGGAAGGGGTATTATTTGATGCATTAGTTTACATAGTATACATAAGGAAGAGGCATTCATTTTATCTATTGTATACATCTAGAAAGGCTATTACATTATCTTGAAGTAAAGGCATGTGTGCAAAAGGGGGCCCTAAGGTTTAGAGAAAATTTTGATATGTGTTGGTTTCATGCAATTCACGTTTATATCCATTGTTGTCATATGGTCATAGTCCTTTATGACTACTTTGTCCATTCTTGTTGGGATTCGGAGAAGGACAAATTCTCTATTAGAAATTGACCAAATGCCTTGTAATGGCCAATGTTGTCGGACTTTCTCAACCACTAGGGTCTAGGAACTTTTAAGAGGTTGATGTCATTGTCGTCAAGATAGAGGCCTTGTCCTTGGTGAGAACTTGTTCCTCGGGGAGATCACTCCATTGTAAAGTTGAACAACCACGTGCGATCATTTTAGATGTAAAAAAAGTAAAAAATGTAAAAAGCATCACCAAAATGGGTCACAATTTTATCAAATTTTTTTCATGAGTAGATATAAATGGTACATGTTACATAGTAAAAAAAGGTGACTAAATTTGATGATATGTTTTTTTAATAAAACATATTGTTTCTAACTAGAATGACGCAGAATTGAACTAAAAAAATTGCTACAAAAAATGAAGATGGCTGAAAATTTAAAAAATATATACAAAAGATACCATCAATGGTTGTGTATATGTAGAAAAAATATCATAAAATTTAAAATTATTTATGGCATGTAATATAGGGGTAGCAAAATTTGTTCGCACGTGGTGTTCAACTTGACAATGGAGTGATCTCCCCGAGACTTGTTCGATCATTAAAATCTCATGCTATAAAAACTTCCTCTCAAGATTGATAATAAACAAATTTGGTTTTGCTAGGGTTTGTATATTAGTTGTGAAGGCTTGAGTCTGAGAAACGAGTGAGTGGTAGAAGGGTGCATTTGAAACTGAATTTGGATTTTGTAATATATTTTTGTTACATTTTGTGTACTACATTTAATGTTGGATTCATTGGTGTTAGGTAAACGAACATTGGAGTTCTAATCCTAAACCAGAAATGACATTGGAAAAATTGCAAAAAATTGCAACAACTCCTGTGGATGGCAAGTATAAAGTGAAGTGGTTAAGGCTCGGGGAAGTCACTCCATTGTAAAGTTGAAACCACGTGCATACAAAAAAATCTACTTTTTCTAAGTTGCATCACCAAAATAGGTTAAAATTTTATCAATTTTTTTTCATGAGTAGATATACATGGTATCTATTACATAGTAAAAAATGATAACCAAGTTTGATGATCTTCTTTTTCTATAAAACATACCGTTTCTAACTAGAATGACGCAGAATTGAACAAAAAAAATTACTACAAAAAATGAAGATGACTAAAAATTTCAAAAAATACACAAAAGATATTATCAATGGTTATGTATATGTAGAAAAAATATCATAATTTTTAAAGTTATCTATGGCATATAATATAGGGGTAGCAAACTTTGTACGCTCATGTGTCCCCAAAGAATACACTAAGTGACTTCCCCGGGGGTTAAGGTGGTGGAATTCATCTCCGATGACACATGAGGCATTGCGATTTTTGCCTCCTAATTTCATAGACAATGACCTTGACTTGTGGTTGGTGAAAGCATCATTTTGGGCTCAGGTGAATTTTATTCATTGTTCGTGTATTTATTTTTATGGAAGCAACATAATTGTTATATATTTAAATATTTGTTAAGATAGTTATTTGACATAAAGTTTTGTGTCAACATTCTAATTTAGTTGGAGGAAGGTGCCATCAATGAGTTCAATGGCATTCTACCACAATTGGGAGACGTGATTTGGGATAACGTCCTCAAGATCGGAAATTATATAGAAAAATGGCGTTGTCTTCTTTGGAACAAGGCATATACTCCATTGTTACGTGGTTCAATACCATTTGTAAAATCCACAACATTGATGAAGAATCTTGAGGGCGAATCGGCAGTGAAACGTGTGATATACAAGTATTTTTTTTTCATTGGATCATTTCATGAAATAAAGTTTAGGGCCATTAATGATAACAAACTGAATTTAGTTGTTTATTTTGTGTAGGTACCTAAAAAGGGAGCTTGAAGCCCAAAGAGCAATTTTATTGCAAGCATTACCTTCATTCTTGAACTCATGGTCTGACACCTCAAGTGACCAATGCATATTTTCAAGCTTGCAGTTGATGTTGTGGACTCATGATTTATTGATTCACTGTCCATGGTTTATTGAATGTCCAACAAATTTTTTTCCCGCGGAGGAAAAAACTCTTCGGTTGTTAATGGAGCCATCACAACCAATGGTGGATGAACCTAGTGAGGAGCAACAACATGCTGGGAGAGGAGGTAAGCGCAAACGGAAGGCACAAACTACAACAACACCTCATGTACCACCAAAAGTATTTGTACCGCCGCCGCCGCCACCACCATCTGCATCAATGTCACAACAAGTTAAAAACAATGTTGATTTGCACCTTGATGATATTGCATTAACTCTTAGTCCACCCCATGTTGTCATTGCTTCAACACCTTCAAATTCTATTCTTCAAACTCAACATGTGGTTATTGAAGCTTCTAATGAATCCAATATACACAAGGTCTCTACATTTGTGAGGAATGAGTCCATCTCCAACATGTTGGAGAATGGTGCAACCGACAACCCCGTGTTAATGTCTGCATTTGAATTTGTCAAAAATGTTAGTGATCTTTAACAATATTATTTAATTTTGTTTTTTTGTGCAAAATTTTTGTGTTTGAAAATAACTCTTTGTTTATGGTGTTCTAATACATTTCAATTTGGTTTATAGGTTGGTCATGCTCGCAAAACTCGTGTTTCATCTAAAATTTGTAAATTTGGCGGATTTGATCTTATCATCGCGGATTTGCCAGAGGGTCTACCTGTTCCGAATGTGTCCTCTCCTCCAGATTTGATTCCATCTTGGAATGCACACAACTCAAAAGACATAGAGGCTTTGTTTGAGTTTGCAGATGGTTTTCTCACCGATGATGCTCCATTATTGCTATTTCTTCCGGAGTTCAAAATGGTTAAGGATGATGTTAGAACATATGCTGCTTCATATGGGTTTGCATTGGCAAAAGATTGGTGGGCAATAAATGAATTGTCATTGTGTTTGCCAACAAACACAAAGCTTACGGTACATCTCTATCTTTAATCGTCAAGTATTTTCCCAATTTATGTGGTTTTTATTTTATGTTTGATGTCATGACAATTTTTTTTAATAATAAGTTTGCAATTTTGTGAATAGACTCGACGATTTCGAATCATGATGTTTTTCCGTTTGGAGCCCCGTCCACAATTTGTTTTCAACAAAGCAGGTGGTCTCTCTTCAATGGAAGTGGAGAATCTAGATATCTTTTTCAACCGTATTACATCCAAAACTCAAATGATGCATGACAACATTCCATGGAGAGGTGCGCGGGAGAAAGATCCAGAGTCATTGCAATTTTTTATTGAAGCATTGACTAAACCGGGAGATGTTGTTCTTGATGCTTATGCATCCACAGGTAAGAAACAAGTTTTTTTTTCCTTGTAAGTTGTGAGTTTTGAATTTTCTATAAATGATAAATAAGTCATGATATACACGGTTGTGTTTGTTACAGGTGCATCTATTCATGTTTGTCGTCGTAGTGGCCGACACCTTGTTGCCTTCGAGAGAGACTTGGCAATTTTTGACACAATATTGGCCCCTTTGTGCAATTCATTCCCGTCTCCTAATGTTCATGGCTTGCAATCATTCAACATGCCAGATGAAGATGATGATGAACCTGTTCGGAAAATTCCAAGAAAATCTCGCCTGAGTGCGTAAGTTTGTTGTTTTGAATGATTTTAAGGTTTTGGTTTATTTATGGACTACTTAGTCTCTCACCAATTGTTTCTAACTATTTTTCATAATGTGTGTAGAAAAATGAAGGAAGCGATGTCCCCCCTCACGAATTCATTCTCCCTATGTATGCCGAGTGTGAGGCAATACAATTAGCAAATGTTAGAACACCTCCAAGGCGACGTAGATCTAAACGTTATGATCTTCGTATCTTGACATTCATGGATATAGAGGCAGACGAGTGTAATTCATGTTTGTAATAATGAGGAGAGTAATAAATAACATGATACAATATAGGTAGATGAAGAGGTCTTGCACATGACTTGGTATATATGTGCACATGTTTATTTATTTATTTTGCATGACACTTATATAGTCTTTATTAAATAACCACTAAGAGTGGACATTCATTTGTGTGACCATTATCTAGACTCCCTAAACCCTAATGCTTCCACATTTGCATCATTGCTTTATGATTTTATTGTTTAAAATGTTTACATGAATTGAAGTAATCAATTGCGCAAGGCAATTTTTGGCACATAACATATGTTGATGTTTGACCTACAATATGTGGTAATAGGATACCGAACCCGCGGTGATGGGTATATTTTCTGAAATATTTTCACCTTAATTGGCTTGATAATTATTGCTCACCGCTCACTGCTCACCGCTCATCGCTCATATGATAGCACTCCCCGGCTTGTTGTAGTGGTTTTGTCCAAATCGCAAGCAAACAAGAAACTCCACCTTCATCATGTATCGCAATCCATTGATGGTTTCTTTGGAAAAAATTTAGAAAAGCTTCATCGCATAGATATCTACATGTAGTTGAGCTTGATGAAGATATTCATGGACTCCCAAAACTTGACATACATTCCCAAGTTTGTGCAAGAGCTTGGAAATTTCAAGACATTCATTAAAGGGTACCACCATAGTGGGACGAATTCTCTCACTAGGTTGGGGTCCAAACATATCTTCAAATTCTACATGGAAGATGATGGTTGACCCATGATGGAATACAAGAATAAAGCTACTAATGAGACATGGTTGCCACCCAGGGAGGAGGACAAAGGAATGATTCAATCAAAAATTGCATGTTGGTGACCTAATGCTTGTGCCAAACAAATACACATGGCGCGGGGGGGGGGGGGGGGGGTGAAGAAGTG
Organism: Polytrichum formosum; assembly: GCA_964035585.1. NCBI lineage: Eukaryota > Viridiplantae > Streptophyta > Polytrichopsida > Polytrichales > Polytrichaceae > Polytrichum > Polytrichum formosum. Next base: position 15,094,543 of record OZ037935.1, on the reverse strand, counting down.
AACCTCCATGCACATCACAAAGACAAAGAGGCATAGAGGGTCACTAAGGCCATTGTAAAATGAAATTTCATTGTGAAAGGGATCGGGAAATAACATTGAGGTGTGGGAAGCAAGGATGGCACGTACCGATCCAATGCATTGGCCATGATTAGATATGTGGAATATTGAAAACGCATATTGATGGAGTTAAGAGAGCCATACCAATGTAATACCACAGGGGATGCACTCAATGTGGCCTATACGGACCCACGTGGGTCCACAAAAGGGGTATTAATTGTGCCTAGGGGTTACAAAATATACATAAGGTATGAGTACTCTTTATTCTAGCTTTGTACATATACTAGGTGTATTATTCACATAATCCTAATTGTATCTCTACCTTTAATAGGCCTATAGTCAATTATATAGTGAAGTGGGTAATCTACAAGAGGTCCAAATGAATATTTCATCCAATATGTAAGCCATATTCATCCTAAAATTTAGGGTTTAGGATGGGGGAAAGACCACCCTTTGGAAAGCCTAAAGTGCAGGTGGAGCAAGGATGGAGCTCGTAGGTGGTTTTTTTTTCTTCTCTTCTTCTTGTATATATGGAGCTCCTAAAGTTCGACAATCTAAAGCTGAGGATAATGATTATTCATTGAAATTGGGATGTGATTTTGTGGTATCGTTTGTCTCTCAAGCAATAGTTGAAGGAGTGAAGAAAAGAGGGGGGAAAAACAAGTCGGCCAAAACATTGACCACCAAGACTTGGTAATTGGGAAGGGTCTATAGGATGCACCACAAAATTGGCAAAAGGTGGTTTGAGTATCGACAACCAATTGACCTCTTGGACTAGCATTCTAATATTGAAATGAGATTATGTTGGTATCAAAATAAGAATGGGTCAATGTGGACCTATGACAAAGCATTTAATGATAGAGTTAGAAACTTTCATCGCATTGGCTATAATGACTTATATTGTAGAAATAAATTTGTATGAATTACATCCAATGAATGAATGACTTTTCAATGATTACATCAATGATAAATAAATATGTCTTGCTAAGAGAATTTTAGCTATATTTTTCACACTATATTTTTTGCATATACATATGATTGGGGTCTATACGATTTATTTATTTTTCACTTGTGTATGTGGTTTCTAGTTCTAATAATGAATGCATTCCCATGTGCAACACCTTGTACTGCTCAAGGAGTTATGGCCAACAAGTAATTACACTAAATAGGATATTTAGTGTTTGATTATATTTAATGTTGTTACCACCCTACTCTATTTAAGAATAATTTTCAATTTTTTGACAATTAGTGTTAAAAGATGTGCTAGAAGATATGTTGGAATTCTCCTTTTATCATTGTTAATTTTTTTTCATATCCTTACTAACACTAAATTCAAACATGTAACTTCCACATATTACCATAGTTGATATTTAGTGTTTGAGTTTACATTTGATGTTACTTACTTTCATAGGGTTATTGATATTTAGTGTATGCATTCGTATTTAGTGTATCAAACACTAAATATCCTATTTAGTGTAGTGGACATTTCACAACAATGTGAGAGTTGACATAGTGGATGGGGTTGAGGACATTACACCCAAGGACGAAGAGGAGGTTGACTACTGCAGCTCTACAAAAAGAAAACTAGATCCTCAAGGCAACCCATAGAGGGACATACTTGTGGGGGACTTTATTCTTGTCAGAGCAGAGCACAAAGACGACCATGTTTGATTGGGAAGAGCGTTGAAACTAATGAAACACAATAACATGTCCATATTATACGGGTAATTTAAAATCTAGTGGTGGGAACCATGTGCAACATGAGGGGCTTCCAAGAAAACCATATACTGGGCTAGCAATGGAGGAAAACACTAACACTTGCATAGTACATCCATTGAGCATGTGTGGTGTATACCGAGCATGCCAAGGATATGCAAAAGACACATGAATCTCATCAAAAGTAGCAGAGCATGCCATTGAGGCTTTGGACGTAGCAAACGCAATGAAAATGGGAACTTCCTAGGCACAATCACAATGATTGTGGTTATATTTATGTAAAGGGGGATCCCCCATACAAATTACAACCAATTTACATGGATGGATCCCACCATGAGCTTTGTGCAGTGCACAACAATTTTCAAACAAAAGTAAAAGTCCATATACAATTTTCCATAATGGAACACCTTATTGTGCAAAAATGAAGAATGAATATGAATCATATACCCAATTCCTAGAATTTCACAAGTAATTTTGGTCCGGTTTTTCATTGTTCATCTAGAATTGCTTACATTTGTGATAATGGATGAGTTTACAAAAACACCAATCCCTAGCCTGAGCATGGAAGGCCACATGTAATTTGTAGATCATTTACATTTGGAATGAATATTTAACTAAATCCAACTAAGTTATAAAAAATTGTTTCTACTAAGTTTATTGAAAAACCATTACTCTATCATGACTTGTAAATAATAAATCATGAATTATTGCATGATAAAGACTTGCACAAACTAGGAAGGGGCAACTTTTGCCACATGTAATGAATTCATTTTTCTAATATTGAATTAAGAAAATAAATTGTGAATCATACATGGGTAATTTCCATAGATGTTGAGGGTAAATGCCATGAAGGACTAGTTTTATATATATAAAGAAAATTTACAGTTTTAGGGTTATGGAAGAGATGTATGGATTCATGCATGAGTAACTTATGCAAAAGGTGGAGGTAATTATAGAAAATATGTCACATAGAAAGAAAAATTACTTTATGAGATAAATATTCATGAAAGAGTAACTTGCACAAAACTGGGCTATTTTTGTCGCATGTGTAAAGAAAACGCATGCATGAGTACACTAGTACTAGAGGCATTATTTAAAAGAGTTTTTGTTAACTATTCTATGAGGGATATCAAATAAAGTGAGAATTCATGCTAGAGTAACTTGCACATAACTTACGCAAAAGTTAAAGGTGGCCTAAAGAGGTTATGTCACATACACATAAGCATATAACCGTTCAGAGAGGTAAAAAGTCTAACATAAATCTCTTGAAATCAATTGCTAAATTAGAAGGTCACTACATTTTGTCAATCCAAAATCAATTGTTAATTAGAAGTTGGAAAGGCTTGAATAACTACTAAAGTCCAAAATTTGGTGTCGAAAAGAAGCTCATCAACACGTTTGCAGCATCGACGACATTAATTTGAATGGTTGAAAGGTCCATTTGATTTAAAATCCCCTTCTTCCTAGAAATGATTCCAAACATCAACTTCCACAGATTTTACCGAAGTGTCAAGGTGGCAAGAAACACTTAGGAATTGAAGTGTAATATGTAGGCCAAGTTAACTGACCACTCTTCTTAATTTGACAACTGATGGAGTGGTCTAAGGCTTTTAGTCAATAATGGACACCAAGACGACACGTGTTAAAATGAGACAGGACTAGTACTCAACTGTACACAACATTCTACATTCAACAAATGGGCTGGCATATGTATTTGATAACCTCAATTAGTAAGAGAATCTTCACAATCCTCAACATTCCATACCTTTTGCATCTCAATGCGATCTGTAACTTGAAATGATTCATCACAATTGTTGGCCATAATTCCAATTCCCTTTCAGCGTTCAGGGAGATTTTTCACACGAACCCTCTAATAACTGATTAAAATGGGCCCCAACCGGTTATTACATATTATTTGTCGGTTTGGGTTGGATCCATCAAGTTCATCCGGTTCATTTCTCCCACTTGTGAATTTAGCTCGGTTGAAATCTGGATGTAAAAAAAACTGGCCGGTTAAAAATCCGTTTAAATAATATTTTGGCTGGTTTTCATATTTTTCTCAACTAAATTACAGTCCCTCACCAAAATACTTAATTTATCCTTAGCAGGACTTGAACCTGGTTCAAATACCCCCCCACCGGTTGGGGGCTAAGGATTTACAACCCCTCAAACCACCAATATCTTCAAAGACTCTATGACTACAAAGATCAACAAATTCATCTTGCACACCTAATCTTAGACACATGACATGCAATAGAACACAAACTCACAACAATAAATTTTTTTAATATAAGAATGAATTCACATGTTCTAATACGAAACAAAAAATACACATTCATGATCCTCCTACACACTTAGACGATTTGAAGCCATTGATGGCAAGACGGGTTTAGGTTAGTACAAATAACCACCAACACAATAATTTACATTTTATGCACGAATCACAACAAATTATTATCTTCTTGCTCGGAACCAACAACTCCACATAGATACCATTCTGGATGAAAGAATGAATATCTAAATTTGGCATTGTTTTTTCATATTCTTATAGCTTCATTAATGATTTCATGACAATCTTCAATTGACCCTTCTAAAGCAACTTGCAAAATACTTTCCAAATTCAAGGTGTGATTCCAAGTGATCATTGACCAAATATCTTTGAAACTTTTGTCCAACCAATCTGTAGTTGCTTGTAACTTAAATGTAAAGAACTTTCTCTTTATTGCAACTAAATTGATCAATGGGGGGATCTTCCTTCCTCCAATTTCATGCTCAATTCTATATTGGCTACATAACAACTTCAAATAAACCACCCCCAATCAGCCAACCTAACTTGTCTAGACGGCATATAAGTCGGACCCAATACTTTAAACGCTCTCATGATGTAATTGTCTTCAAATCTACATTCTAATGTATTATTTATCGCCAAAGCAAAATATTTTTGAAATGCCACTGCATTCATAAGGTCTTGTCCCGTTCTATTCCCTATCATTTTAACTTCATGAAATTTACCTTCCTTAATTTCGCTCGATAGCCTCTTTAAAAATCCTCCTTAAGGACCAAATTCTGATAGAATGTGATATCCGGTTCGCTTATTGAAGACCCATTAATAAAATCCGTAGCCTCCTCAATAAAGAGCATATGAATTTGTATAATATTGATTTTTATCACCAAGCCTATTGTAGTTATATTCACAAATTTATTTTGAAATAAACGTGATAATATGGATAAAATATATAAAATATCAGCCAAAAAATAAAGCCCATAGATATACTTGAAGGTACGAAGTTTTCTAAATATATTGGACAAAACTCCATCATCCATAGCATCGTAATTCTTCCGAAAGTAAGTTAGAATGTTCTTTAAAGAATTACAAAGGGTTATCACGGCTTGCTACCATGATAACCACCTAATTTTATGGTATCTTTTCAAACACTTTGTAAAATCAGCAAGCTCTTCTTGTAATAAAAGCAATGCATTTTTTTTTCTTGCACGACCTCTTGAAATGCACTGCTACTAAATTTAAGAACGTATCTATTTCTCTAGACATATTTTTGCAAGGTCCAACTTTTGTTACATCTATAGCTGCTAAGTTTGTTCTATGTGCCACACAATGGACGGAGGTTAAAAAATGATTTACCTTCTCCTTTAAACGCGTGACAACTCTATTTTGTTTGCTGATCATGGTCGATGCTCCATCGGACCCAAATGTCATACATTTGTCAAAATCTAATTCTAATTCTTTCATGTTTTTGTTAAGGTTTTGAATATTATACATGTATCTTTCTTCCCCCTTTCAATATACAACAATCCAAGAAAAATGCAAAAAATAAGACCTTCCTCTACAAAACTAGCAAAGACAACAAGATGATCTATTACAGATATATCCGTGGATTCATCAATCATAATTTCAAAAAACTAAGAGTCTTGGACCCTATCTAACGATTTTTTTAACCACTGATAAAATGCAAAATAAAATCTCACCACAACTTTTCTCATCATAATAAAGTTTCTCCGTCATATTAGCTTTAACATTTATAAGCAAAGAATAAAAACCCGAAAACTTATAAAAGGGAATGACTTCCTTTCCTATATAATATGCAGCTTGGAACAAAGAATGCATGGTTTTATCGCATGGTCAATTCGCCTCTGTAATATTTTTTTTCATTGTTCGTTCTCCTTTCTGCATTGCCCAAGTCAAACATCCATGCTTTGTACTCTTCCCATGGTCTTGAAAGGTTGATATTCAAATATTAATGCTGCTCACAGTGGCAAAGGTTGATCTACCTTCTTTTTGTCTATAAACTTTGTAAAAAATCCTACCCGTTATAAAATCAAATTCAATCCAATCAAACTTACTATACCATGTATCCTTTCACATGCTCACAACAATTTCTAATGGAGTCAAACTCGGACGAGAGATGCAACCTTTAAATGATGATGATGTTTGAATAAATGTAGAGTCATCACTCTATGAATTCTTATACAACATAGTGCACAAGCATTTTTGTTTTTTCGCCATGTAAAAAGAATTTTCCTAGATTGCACAAATATCCTAGAATACAATCACAAGGCAAACATAATAGAAACACAACCGAGAAGAAAAACAACTACAACTAATCTACCAACATCCAAATTAAAGAGAATCACAAATAAAACCCAATTTTAATGTGCCCGTGCATTGCTACAATATTGTGCTCCTGTACACCCAACCAATAGCAACATTCAACCTCAAACCAACAACCTATCACATTCCACCTAAACCAGCAACCACTCCTAAACCAGCACCCTATCACATGCAACCTAAACCAGCAAACACTCCTAAACTAGCAACCTATCACATTCAACCTAAACCAACAACCTATCACATGCGACCTAAACCATCAATCTATCACATTCAACCTAAACCAGCAAACACTCATAAACCAACAAATATACACATTCATCCTAAACCAACAAACACTCATAAACCAACAAATACACACATTCATCCTAAACCAACAAACACTCCTAAACCAACAACCTATCACATTCACCCTAAACCAACAAACACTCCTAAACCAGCAAACACACACATTCAACTTAATCCAGCAAACACTCCTAAATCAGCAACCTATCACATTCAACTTAAACCAACAAACACTCTTAAATTGGCAACCTATCACATTCAACTTAAACTAGCAAACACTCTTAAACCGGCAACCTATTACATTCACCCTAAACCAACAACCACTCCTAAACCAACAAACACTCACATCCAAGCGGGGAACCATCAAGCGGGAACTAGCAAACGATGGCGGAGTGGGGACCAGCAAGCGATGGCGGAGCGGGGGTCAACAAGTGATGGCGGAGCGGGGGCTTTAAAGAGGAGAGAAAGGCCAAGAGATGGTGGAGCGGGGAACCAGCAAGCGATGGCGGAGCGGGGAACCAGCAAGCGATGGCGGAGCGGGGAACCAGCAAGCGATGGCGGAGCGGGGGCTTTAGAGAGGAGAGAAAGGCCAAGAGATGGCGGAACGGGAACCAACAAGCAATGGCGGAGCGGGGAACCAGCAAGCAATGGCGGAACGGGGGCTTTAGAGAGGAGAGAAAGGCCAAGAAATGGCGGAGCGGGAACCAGCAAGCGATGGCGGAGCGGGGAACCAGCAAGCGATGGCGGAGTGGGGGCTTTAGAGAGGAGAGAACAGCCAAGAGGGCCAAGGAGAGGAGAGCGTGAGTGGAGAATGAGCTCAAAAATGGCGGGGGGAGGGGACCCCTATCTCCCTCATGACCCTCCACATACACGGCCGGGATTCGGACCATACCCTCGGTGGTCGGCCGGTATCCGCCAATACCCTTGGGGGATGGTTAATATCCGGGGACTTACACATTGAATCCATGAATTATCCGGGAATTCAAAACGAATACCCGTCAATATCCGGTTGGTTCCCTTGGTGGATCGGATGCCCATCCGACTACACCCTTCCATATCCGGTTTTTTGTCCAAACCAATCCCCTCACATTATCTGGGCACCGAAAGTTGATCCCTGTCAATGTCGGGGTGTCAGAATCGGGCCGGGCCCGGCCTCCACCGATTTTTCTGAACCCGACTGAAACATGTTGCCCGGCCCGCCCAACTTCGAAAAAAACATTGCCTTTGCATTCTTGAAGGCCGCTTGACTACAAATCCCATATTGAGTGCACTTCACATTCAAGGTCCAAAATCCAATATATATGTTCACTTCCATTGAGTAAATAAGCAATTGACTGGGATTTCATTATCAAAGTGAAACCGTCAATCAAGCATGTAATTAACTTGGAAGTCAAAAATATTACAAAACTCTCACTAGCACTTAGGTTATAATTTTTGTGACTTACAATTTGAAATTGTCTTTGTCATTCTAAAATGATGGTTAAATTTAGTAATCTGATTTCAGTACATAATTTAGGACATTTACTAAATTAATTATAATAAATTCACCGAATTGTATTAAGTTACTAAATTTAGTAACTTTACTATAATTGATTCACTAAATTATATTTACTAACCTAGTAAATAATTTAGTAAATTATATTTAGTTATATTTAGAAGATAATTATATGGGGTTACGCTCGGGGTTACAGGCTTGTGGTTACAGGCTCAGGATTACAGGTTTGGGACTACATGCTCACAGTTTCAGGCTCGGGTTACAGTATGTGGTTACACGGGGTGGTTACACTCAGTAGTTACATGTTGGTTTTACGTTACTCTCCTTCTGGTTACACACACATTGTTGGTTATCTTCCTCCTCGTTGGTTAGGGTCCTACTGGTTACACAATCCTCGTTGGTTACAATCCTCCTGTTCCTTGGCTATCATTGTTGGTTACGCTCCTGGTCGTTACACCCTCATTGTTCGTTATAATTTTTCGTGGTTTCACATTCATTATTCGTTAGGCGGAACTTGGTTACACCCTCCTTGTCATGTTTGCAGCTAGAGGTGATAATGTACGCAACAGGAATTCCATTGTACCACTCGTCGAAAACCATGAGCGTGTAAAGTGGGAACTGCAATGACAATTGAGGATAATGAAGAAGCACACATAAGCAATTCATGTAACCAGTATTGTAACATGTTGTCGTGGGCGGTGGTTACAAGGTGTAGAAGACTGTAACAAACCTCTAATTCTTTGTTGGAAGTTTCTTTGGCATGAACCACCCAACCACGAGGTAAGATAAAAAGCCATTACTCTTACGCAAGAGCCCTTTATATACCTCCCCACCATACCCGGTTGTCTTAAGTTTATCTAAAGTAAGAGCAAGTTCAACTATAATGAACTCTATTCTATGCTTTTACTTTAAACTTATTCTAGACTACCGTTATCTTAGTTCTAGTCAACATGTACCAATAATGGCCCATGTTACAAAGACACTGACATGCTGAAACGGTATCCACCAGTTGCCTGCCATCTGCTTACAAAAATAGCACACCTAGTGTATTGTGGTTACGAAGTAGGATGCAGTTTACCTTTTTGGCGTTAGTCCCAAAAGTGGCGTCTATGAAAATAACGCTTTCGTGACCATGTGCCAATATGGACTGTCGTTGCCACTTAGTTTGTATGCCAATGGTGAATGGAATGTTTGTTCCTCGCAACTCCTCCTGCACCAGCAAACCTCCATCATGGTAGTAGAAGACATCATGCATGTTTTCTTGAACCCACATTTTGACGCTGGTGGCGTCATTCATATGCTTCATGTATGTTTCGCGTGCGTGGTTACGGGCGACATTACGAATATCTTGTTCGTTGAGGAACATGTCCCTGCTGATGCGGCCTCCCTTGCGAATAATAGCGAGAACATGTTCCTTGTATTTTTTCATGATTTGCGTAACCAACAAGCCCTTACGAATGATCTTGTCTATCCATTGGATTGTTTCTGAAGACAAATGGGCACCAACGGTGGTAGTGACACCTAACTGCCCGGCACCATGGACAACAACACCATTCTTATTCACATGGTATATCTGTGTGTATACCACCTGACAAATGTGGGGCAGTAACCACAGCCGCTTGAGCAGGAAACTACATTGGCAACCCTTCTTGTGGTTCAAGCCCTTGATTTTCTTGGAGACTCTGGGCCCTTTGTGGTTCCAGGTGTAACCGGGTTTTAGGTGTAACCAAGTTCCGCCTAACGAATAATGAGTGTGAAACCACGAAAAATTTATAACGAACAATGAGGGTGTAACGACCAGGAGCATAATCAACAATGATAGCCAAGAAACAGGAGGATTGTAACCAACGAGGATTGTGTAACCAGCAGGACCCTAACCAACGAGGATTGTGTAACCAGCAGGACCCTAACCAACGAGGATTGTGTAACCAGCAGGACCCTAACCAACGAGGATTGTGTAACCAGCAGGACCCTAACCAACGAGGAGGAGGATAACCAAAAATGTGTGTGTAACCAGAAGGAGAATAACGTAAAACCAACATGTAACTACTGAGTGTAACCACCCCGTGTAACCACATACTGTAACCCGAGCCTGAAACTGCGAGCATGTAGTCCCGAGCCTGTAACCCTGAGCCTGTAACCACAAGCCTGTAACCCCGAGCGTAACCCCATATAATTATCTTCTAAATATAACTAAATATAATTTACTAAATTATTTACTAGGTTAGTAAATATAATTTAGTGAATCAATTATAGTAAAGTTACTAAATTTAGTAACTTAATACAATTCGGTGAATTTATTATAATTAATTTAGTAAATGTCCTAAATTATGTACTGAAATCAGATTACTAAATTTAACCATCATTTTAGAATGACAAAGACAATTTCAAATTGTAAGTCACAAAAATTATAACCTAAGTGCTAGTGAGAGTTTTGTAATATTTTTGACTTCCAAGTTAATTACATGCTTGATTGACGGTTTCACTTTGATAATGAAATCCCAGTCAATTGCTTATTTACTCAATGGAAGTGAACATATATATTGGATTTTGGACCTTGAATGTGAAGTGCACTCAATATGGGATTTGTAGTCAAGCGGCCTTCAAGAATGCAAAGGCAATGTTTTTTTCGAAGTTGGGCGGGCCGGGCAACATGTTTCAGTCGGGTTCAGAAAAATCGGTGGAGGCCGGGCCCGGCCCGATTCTGACACCCCGACATTGACAGGGATCAACTTTCGGTGCCTAGATAATGCGAGGGAAACCAATCGGTTCATTTGTAACTAACCGCCAGTTCTTCCCGAACATTGTTCCCTTTTGATCCAACGACCAAAAATGGATGTGGAGTTGAAAGTGCCCACAATAGAGCAAGAAAATCCTCTCAAAATGGTGATTGTATACCAAGTGCCCTAAATAGGTTTGGACTCAAACGATACCCTCGGGGGGACGGATAATATCCAGGGACTTACACATTGAACCCGTGAATTATCCGGGAATTCAAAATGAATACCCTTCAATATCCGGTTGGTTCCCTTGGTGGATCGGATGCCCATCCGACTACACCCTTCCATATCCAGTTTTTTGTCCAAACCAATCGGTTCATTTGTAACTAACCACCAGGTCTCCCCAAACATTGTTCCCTTTTGATCCAACAACCAAAAATGGATGTGGAGTTGAAAGTGCCCACAATAGAGCAAGAAAGTCCTCTCAAAATGGTGAGAGTATACCAAGTGCCCTAAAACGAACCCTAAAACGAACCTCAAACGAACCCTACTTCAACATCCATCCGGGCGATAAAACTTTGATGATGGGCAATGAATGTGTGTGCAAGGTGATCATGTCAACATCACATGAGCTTCCCCTCAACCTCATTTCTTGGAAAACACATTCTTTTTATGGCAACCAATTTTAGTTTGGTGCAACCGGTTTTAAATTGCCCAATTAAATTGGGTTGTTGTATACCATGTGGAATCAGGCAATAATCAAATCTAATGCTTCTAAATATTCGTGAACTGCGAGAGCCACATGAGCACAAGAGTCTATGTTGATGATCATTGACACTACAAGACTCAGTCGCATGTTCTCTTCTACGCTTAGTGACACCCTTCAATCATCATCATAACCGATGACTCATCCAAGAGCACAGCACAAGGGTTGTCAAACTTGTCACAATGGTGCTTCCGTGGAAGCACGAAGTTCCATCCATAATTCACAGATTATGTCCATGAACGTATCGATTGCGACTCATAACCAGCTTCCGTGGCTCGCCATCCACTCTCCTCTCGCTGGTTATCTAGTCCAAAGGTCTGGAATCTGTGGAGCCAAAAATCTAGAGCTGCAAGTTTCGGAACCTGATCCAGAAGCTAATGAGGAAGTGACGTTATTAGAGACTGGAAATGCAAAGGAGGGTCCTGAAGAGGGTGAAGGGGTCGGAGAAGAAGACGGCGTGGTCGCCGTTGGACATGTTGAAGACGCGCTCTGGTGGGTTAGCGGCGATGATGAGATCTTGTTCCGATGTCAGGACGCCCAAATCCTTGCCTGTCCGGATGTAGAAGCGCCGAACTTGGCCGTAGTTGGAGGCTGTCAGCGTCAGAGGCTCCACGCCCATCACGTAAGGCGTCGGGGTCATCAGATTTATCGCCAGGTTGATGTACTGCAGCACCACACAGGTCATACGAACCAAACCACAGCATTCACTTCAGAAGTTCGAAACTTTGTAAAATCCTAGTAGAGCTTGAAGATTGGTCACGCTCTCCTTGGGGTATAACCGCAAGCTTAGTTTCATTGGACTAAGCTTATGAAATCCAAGAAGAGCTTGAAAATTTGGTAATCTCTAGCTTATTACTATGAACTTGAGGATGAAACTTTCTGAAATCCAAGTAGATCTTGAACATTGTTCACGTTCTTATTGGGATGAAACCTTGTAAACTTTAAGGAGAGCTTGAAGAATGGTCAAGCTTTCACTGGGATGAAACTAATGTTGTGAAACTAATCCAACTAGAGATTGAAGGTTTGGTAAGCTCTAAGTAGCTTGAGCTTGGGGATGATCAAAACTAAGCTTATGAAATCCAACTAGAGCTTGAAGATTTGGTCAAGCTTTCAGTAACTTGAGACTGGGGGTGAGATGAATCCCAAGCTTGTGAAACTCATCAAGTATCCAACTCCCCCCGAACCAAAATGATTCCAAGATAGTTCGATCGAGCTTACCAAATCTTTGAGCTCTTTTTGGATTTCACAAGGTTTCATCTCGAAGCTCAAATTTACGGAGATCTCGACCAATCTTCACGATCTACTTGGATTTCACAAGGTTTCGTTGAAAATCTCAAACTATTGAGATAGAGCTTTCGAGCTTTACTTGGATTTTAAAAGCTTATTAAGATTCATCCAAAGCTGAAACTATTGAGCTCGGCCACTCTTCAAGTGTAAGGTGGCACTGTGCAAAGCGAGGTATCAAGAGTTAATGGTACTAACTGAGGAGAATTCACGACAAGTTAAAGGCAACTTGAATTCCCAATACTCCTAAGGCCCCAAGTTGAAACCTTGAACTTGCAATCTTCAGAAGTTTGGTTTGATGTGGATTTGACTAGCTCATCCAAAACTCAAACTCTTGAGCCAAACCAATCTTCAACCGCTCAAGAGTTTGAGCAAGTGTAAAGTGGTCATGCTCAAAGTGAGATATCGAGAGAGGAACGTTACTGTACACATGACATTCATGACATGCTTGCAATGGAACATACAAAACAACTCTCAGCATTCCTAGGCGACCTGATCCATGAGGTAGCTTTGAAATTTGACGGAGAGCTTGAAGTCGTCATTCCACGTGAGATCCAAGCAAGTCATCACTCTCAACCTCTCTAGTGTAATGGGACCTTCAAAGGCACCAGATCATTGGCATAACCAGTCACTCATACAAGTAGTGAATATTTCCAGCAACTCCTCTGTGCAAAGTATGGATTTCAGTCATTACCTTTTGAGGTGTTGCGCTCATGTAGAACTTATCCAACTGCGCTAAGTTCAGGGAAGCAGAACTTGGCATTGATGGACCATTTGCGAAGTTGAGAGTCAAGTCGTTGCCATTCAACAACCGGGGGAATGTCTGCAGGCCAGGTGATTCATCACGTCATTACTTTAGAATTAGGCAGAGTTAAGATATATATATATCTATCGTCACAAATTCAAGTGAGGCACCCAGCCTTACTGCATCTAGAGAGCGTTAATTCAATTGCAGCATTCTGCTCAAGCTAGCCGAGTTGTGATGAGAACTCCCGGGGTTTAAAGATGCTCAATTTTTTTAAAGAAGCATCATCATCACTATTTTGAAGCTCTTTTCCTAATCTAAACATCACCTTCATCAAGACTATAGATTCTATAAAGTTTTATACGTTTTTCCAGAAGTGAATATAAATCATCCCCTAGGGGTCTCTGAGTGGTGACCCATGATGATTTATAAACAATGCAACGTGAAAATTGTGAAGCTTTCTAGTACAGACACAAATTTTCATATCACTGGGTTCCTCTCCATGCCTTTTTTTTTTCAAGCATGTATGTTCACTTGCTCCTCTTTGTGAAATCGAAAGAAAAGAAAAACAACTAATTCAGGAGAAGCATTTACTAAGCTTTTCAGAAACAAGTGTTTATAAACTGATGCATATTGATGGTGTCATGAGAAATTGTTTACAGTGTTGGGGAATGCCCCGAACATGCTTTGACTGTTGGAAGGCATGCAGGCTGAGAGGTAAATGGCTTTGGAAATTTTTGTGGGGAATTTCTCAGATGCGTAGGCGATGGAGCCTCCTCCGAGACTGTGTCCCACTAGGATGACCTGCAAGAGGTAATCACCACAAGACAAAATTATCCAAAACCGTTACAACAAAGCTAATTAATCAAATCCTCTCTACTACTACTACTACTACTACTACTGCACCGGATCATCGGCATTCATGTCGGTTATAAGCATCCTGATGTTTCCACGCACCTGGCCAGGTATAGCGGCGATGGCATCAATTAGTGGACTCGTGTACTCTGCAACGGTGGTCACATTATCGGCGACAGCTTTGTTGATACCATGGGAAGTAAGATCCACGGCAGTCGTGTTGAAACCACTTTGTCGCAGAAGAGTTTGCACCTCAAACCAGAACCAAGCGCCACCTCCCATACCATGAACAAACACAAATTGCTTCGGTGTATATGAAGAAACCTGCTCATCATGAGCAATGAGTGATCCTCAGTAAAACTAAGAGAGAGAGAGAGAGAGAGAGAGAGAGAGAGAGAGAGAGAGAGAGAGAGAGAGAGAGATCCTTAATATACGAGCTTCGAAACCTTTCGATTGTCTACACAAGACTATAAATGACAGCTTCAAATACTGCAGATATCTGCCACAGGGATATCTGCACGACTAATTAAGAAGAGTCACTCACATTTACGCTGCATGCATTCATGCTGTCTGTGGCTGCCGATTGAGAGGAAAAAATCATGGCGCACAGAACCACAGCCCATCTCTGCACCTTAGAGAATCCCCCACAAGCCATGAAAATTATTCTTTATGCTGCAACCTACACAAACAGTACTCTTTTCAGTATCTCTCAATCCTTGTTACTGGTGATGGTCGAACTAAACACCAGTGCTTGGCACTAAGATTTATACATATATATCTATCTAACAAATCTTCTGCGCTGTGAGTCACTATGCTTTCAACTCAAAAAAGAGCGAGGATTAGGATATATCGCGCATTAACTCATCAGCATCTGAGACTCGACTGCAAAGAAATCATACTGCTGCTGCAAATACGTAACTGCCCCAAATTACATCTCTATCTTCATCACCAAATCTTCTGTGTACACACACTATATAAACACATACACACAGACACACGCGCTCGCGCGCACGTGGATAGATGCAAAGAGGTCGAAGTTCCCGAGATGATCTTGAGGAAAGTGAGATGAGATTCAGTTACAGGAATCACCCCTCAGTTGGTATTAAGCTGCTCAGCAACACTACATCGGAAGCCCAATGTCCTTGATGGTACGCACACGTGCACACTGCTCGGACGAAAGCCAATGCAAGCCCAAAGATCCCGAACATTCAGTCGTCCGTGGTCTCTCGGTGGCGTTATACATATAACACAACCTCTACTCCAAGCTGAGTTGGTGCTGCAGAACGCGGCGGCTTCTCGTTACTTCACATACTTAGATTCAAGAAATGTTCAAGAACTTATCCAAGCCACTACTGCAAAAACACTATTTTTGCGGGATCCACTTGACCATTGTTCATCATATTTAATCTCCTAAATTACTGGCGGTCTTTGCCAGACTCAGCCCATTCTCATTGCAGTAACTGTTAGGTATATCTATGCACTTCTGGCGGAGTTGGCAATTTGGCATACCATTTGCTTTAGAAAGAGAGGCAGGCAGCAATTGCAAGGTGATTGGCAATGGACCATGAAAAGGGAGTAACTTAACTTTTTATCAGCCATGACACATGGCATGGCGCAGGCGGCATCACCTTTAAGACCAGCCGAAGCGGTAACTTAGTTGACGTTTCTGATGTCCAAGGGTTATTGTTGCTCATGGAAACCGTTACGAATGAAACTTGATATCTGGTTGCACCCTGTATCTTGCTTGCAAGCCTCCAAATCTGAGGAATTGAGAGCTACGGAGCTTGAGATGTCTTTTTTTAGATATACCTTTGTAGACGATACTTATTAGAAATATTACAGTACTCTGTTTTTTGTCAAACAAGATGTATGGGCTTCTGATTGGCGTCACCAACATTGTGTTCGATTACATGTACAAATTTCACAAAACCGACATGTACGACCCATGGGGCCAATTGCAGATACTTCTAAGATGAAACTTTGTAATCTGTGTGCTGCCCTGGAATCATGAACAATGGGTGGTCATGAGTACTAGTGGTGACCGCTGGCCTGGAACATGCAGGGAGGTCCTAAAAAAGGAAATTTACAAACGGGAACTTTTTGTCAATTGGGCTCCACCAACTTTGTTTTTTTAAGAACGTGCAGTAGTATTGATTCGGCTAGGGCTAGACACCCGCCTCTTTGAGCTGGACCCCACGAACATTACCAAGGCAAGGGGTCTACATTATCCCAATTAGTGCATGTTACTATTCGGAGTTATGCATTGCTATAACTATTCAATGAGAATGGCAAATATTATCAACCAAAGTCATTTATGTTCTATAATGTCCAAACAACTTATTGAACTTTCGTTGGTAAAAATTGAACTCATGAGTAGGAATTTATTGCATTGTGTAACTCTGAATAGTAACATGCACTAATTGGGATAAACAATGTAGTAAGAACCGTCTAATCCCCATGGATTTGTGGTCAATTTATGCAAGTCTCTCTAGACTAATTAATAATTCTGGACTTCTGATACTAATTCCGGGTTGGGCTGAAACAACTTGTACATTGGTTCCTTGGAGGGAAGGGTTTAGGCATCCAACAAGGAACGACTGGATTTGGGTGAACCAACCCATACAAATTCCGGGGGTGAGTCATGTTGCTAAAAAATGCTAAAGATATTACAAATGTCATGATATCATAGTTACAAATGACAGCGTTTCCACCTTGGGGAATGTGTGGGGCCCGGATCAAAGAGGTGGATGTCTAGCCCTGGCCTATATATTCAATGTAAGTAAACCCACTTTTTTGTTTGATAGTGATCATTCGGAGTGGAAAATCATCTGAATCAAGCAAGCATGGAAAGCATGTTTCCTCGTTTAGATATCTTCGGTGGACATCTCTGAATAGCCTGTTCTAATCCTTCCCTGCTAATTAACTCCAGCTAATCATAATTCAGCTCATGTCAGTGGGCCTTCATCAGTCTCATGGATCAATTACTACAACCTCGGCACTCGGACCCCGGATATATGGACTAACTTATACTGCTCAAGTACCAACAGTTTTAACATGTACCTACAAATGTTCAATAACTTAACTGTCGGGAAAGAAACCCAGACACACTGATACCACCAAAATAATCAAATTGGTCCTCCACCTGATCATCTGGATGTCACTTTATAAGAGTTTGAGTATGAAATACATGATGCTAATCAAGTCCCGAGCCCGGATTGCAGGGATGGCTGGTTGCCAATGTGATCTAGTTTATGCCTCTTCAGTAGTGGATCATAGAATCACTTACGTATTGAATCTCTGTGTTTATCCTTTTCTGTTTTTGTTTTTGTTTTTTTTAACACAATAGATAGAAAGACACTACCCATCTAGTTGACAAGGTGCAAACCTATCTGCCCTACCAAATCCGATCTGCAAGTACGTTGGACGGAGATGCACACACAACTATATATATACATACATGACACCCTGATGATCAGCGGAAAGACCAATTTGTTTATATTTATATGCATATATTGGGATGATTGTGAATTCAAAGCGACTTTAATACTGTATTGATTTGTCGCCGGACAAACTTCCACTTTCTGTGGGGGGCCCGGGGAGGGGCACAAACAGAGAGTAAAATGAATTCCTTACGTCATGATCAGATCAAGGTTGATCACTTCCTTTTTCCCCAATTTGAGCCAATTCCAAATCTCGTAGATCTGAAGTGGCGGTTGGGCGTGCAGTCTGCGATGACATAATGTTGGGCTTCCAGGGAGAAGATGAAGAAGAAGACAAGAGTAGGGTCCGAATTTTTCAGCTCTCTTGAGGTAATCATGCAATGCAGACATGGCCACATGCAAGAAGATCATTCATGAACCTACTCTGGACCGACATGCATTTGTGCCATGTACATCTAAACCGGAATTTATCAGTTGCTGGCGGACTCAACTTTGCAGCAGGAAAGACATTTGCATAGGGACAGAGCAAACCCTAAACTCATCAGCAGCAATGCCCACAGACATAATTAGCTGCGACTTCTTAGACTCATCATCAGGATTCATCAGAAACGATCGCAAGGTTGTTAAGGAATGCGGTCAACTTATCCAAAGTAATTTAATAAATAGAAGGGACACATTCATCAGGTGTCAAGTGAACTGGACTTGTAGATTCGAGAGGCCGCACTTTCTCGTGCGTAATGGACCATTCGGGGTGCACTTTCGCCAGCTACAGTCCCCCGAAAAGGTCCCTCGATTACTGCCTACGTGTCGCTTGAACTTTCGGAACCTTTCCCTTGAGGGCTGCCTGCAGCAAAGTTGAAGTAAAGGGGAGGCAAATCAAATGAAGGTTTTGTCATGGCTTTCTTTCACGGGACTGTAAAGTAACTTTTAATCTATGCATGTAAGTAATCGTGGTCACTGCTGCGCAGACCTTCTCGTAGACTCGATCGAGTGGAATCTTTTGTAATCTCATAGAAGAATCACAGAGCCTGCCACGAGCTTTTTCCCCTCTTTACCAGAAATTTACTAATTGATTTCACCTACGTTTGTTTTACATCACCTTATAGGAAGTTTAGTGAGTTTTTGGTGGCTAATAACCTAGTTCCTTTCGAAGTAAACATGTAACGCCATGCCCAGAAGTTCAAAATAGAACACTCCGGGTATGTACTATGATCTCCAGAGTATTCCTCTGAAAGTCATCAGAAGCTTGACTCCATCAAGAATGTCGAGAACCGAGTGAAATTTGAAGGCTAAGTTAGTGGTAATGATGTTGTCGAAATTGTTCATCAGGAATGTAAAGATTGGGGAGGCCGGATGATGACGAAATCATCGGCCAAAATAGCAGCCTGGGCCCTGCCTGCGTCTTTAGCGGCCGCCGAAATTAGGGCTAGTGGCAGGGTGAAAATATTTCTCATCTGACACTTCACGTGACACTCAGCTAGTGGGAGTGCACAGATGGAGAGCATGCGGCGACAATGTCGGTATGTCAATTTGGCGTTGCTGCAATATGTATGTCAGTTCGAATGCTTGGTTTTGTTTGAATCCCCTTCCTCGACTTCATAATTTTACAACGGTCGGCTATTTGGATGGATCGATAGCAGATCTCACCAATGCGAGCCACCTTGCAGATCACCGCTTTTAGCAGGCAGCGCCAATTCCCACGAAGCCGAATTCAAAACATTGTTTCACCTACTTAATTTGTACACCACAGGAAACCAAGAGACCACTTTTCACCGATCCCCCCGGCTTCCGTCATCATTGTTTGGCCATTGTCATCAAGCGAGTTGCAGCTTTACGTCGGCACCATAGCCGAGATTGAAACTTTGTGCAATTCCAGCAGAAATCCTGCAAGTATCTTTGGAAGAAGCAAATACATTTTCGCGGCGGGGAGGTGCTGGTCGGATCCATCCACAAAACGGCGAATTGAAGCTGGATCGTGAGCTGACCAATGATCTCTGCGTTCATCAAGGCATCTTACAAACTTAATCCTAGCCTACACAAGTCCAGCAAATTTGTGTTTGTCATCATTGATCAATTTATCTGCACGCTGATGATGCATAGATAAAAAGTCAGATGATGCCAAAGAGTGATCAGCCGTCGTGGTGATCAAAGAAATAATTGGCGTGAAGGCAGACCAAAAACTGATCATCAGATGACCCAGCTACTATTACCCTGTATGGATGTGGAATTCTCCAAAAGTAGTCTCGCGTGTGCAAGTGCAGAAAGTCCAACATTCGATGGGTACTATGTTCCGGTAGAAAGTGATGATTCATACATGAGGACGGAGAACCAATTAAGCTGTCATCAATCGCAAGACGAGATTTGTGACGAGGAATATACCTTGGTCTTCTGTCTTATGGTGTTTTCAGAGTCGTTGAATTTTCCAAAACGTTCGACGACCGTGTAGAACACCCCGATCGGACGTCAAATGTTCTCGGTCATCCGACGTTAAAGTGCAAAAACATGTGGCTCCCCAACTTGCGGGAGGGTCCTTGACGTTGTCAATGGCCGACGCTCGCCGTGTGCGAGTGGTGTATAGTTCCTCTTTCGCATGACACTAGTATTGTGCCGAGTTGTCTCGTTTGCCAAATTACCTTTTCTTCACATTCAAATTCCAGTGAATTTATAAGACTTACTCTAGCACAAGATTGCATCCTAAAGCTTTGCAAACTCATGTCAGGCGGCATTGATCAAGTTGGGCAAGTTGCAGGAGATAAGAAATGCTCCAAATTGGATAAGGTTTTCAGAAGATGCAGTGCTTCTGGGAGTGCTTGCCCTTGACACAAATTGCAATTCGTCCTTACTAATACTTATCTGTAAGCTTCGATTCAATTTGCAACCCCGACATTTTCAACAGCTTGCCACTCATTTGAGGAATTACTTGACTTGCTGATGAAACCATCAAAGTTGACCACTGCATGCGCAGTAAGTTATGAGTAGGATGCATAATTGACGGGAATGGACAAATTTGTCCCTGAAGAGCTTTGAATCGCCACCTAGGTTCTAGCTACCACGTGGCTTCACAATTAAAACAAGGTGGCATTCAAGCTCTTGTGGCATGCAAATTAGTTTGACTGCATGTGATGTGGTGTGGGAGGGGGTATGGTATCCTAGCCTATTACCGATATGTGACCTTAAACCGAGCTCTAGGGAACAAATTAGAAATAATGTTCCCTAGGTGGATGACATGTCACTAGCTCAACTAACCTCACATTAATGCATTTAATGACGTGGAGGGAGAGAGAGAGAGGGGAGGAGAGAGAGGGGGAAGGAGGAAGAAGGAGGTCTCGGTTCAAGGCGCATAGGTCTCGGTTCAAGGCACATGAGACCTTGCCACAACGTGTTGGATGAGATTAGTTGTTCGTTTAGGATGTCTCTTGACATAGTAAGGTCAAAGTCAGTCTACGGCTTAGTAATGTTGGATTTCTTACAACCTCTTACTTGCTTGTGGATAATTATAGAATGCTCATAAGTTGTATTAGCATTGACGTCAAACTTCTTTAGGTCTATCATAAGATACCCTAGGGAACATCTTTAAAAAATCATATGTAATTCAAAATTAATTTTAAAAAAATTCCAAATTTTTGAAATAGACAAATATTTCATTTTACCTTGCATGAAAAATTTTAAATCGTTCATTACCATAGAAGAGGTCATTGTGAAAATTCACCAATGTGTAGCTCTCGGTCATAGGCTAGGATACCATAACTTGGAATGCTGCTTTTCTATGCTTGTTGCTACACTAAACATCTGAATAGTGTGGCCCACACACTAAGGTATGCTGGTGTTATTAGGTTAGTTTGTCTTGTTCTCCATCTTCTAGTGATCAGATTACATCTTCAAAATTGCGTTGCATTAGTAAGGGCCGCTTCACACTATGGCCGTCCAAGTCGAGAGGCCGTGGGATTGAGTGGCCAAACTTTGTTGAGAGTCCAAAGAAATGGGCTGAAAATAGCCAATAAAATATAGTAAGTGGAGCCTTCGGCCAGGCATAGTGTGAAGCCTCCAAAGGCCAAGCCCAAAATCCAAACCTTTCAGACCTTGTACAGCTGCTAGCCCATGGACTTTTTGGGCTAGCGGCTAACCCAATAGCTAAGAGTTATGGCTGAAAACGGTACTTGAAAAAAATGGGCTAGCCCAGCTATGGCTAGATCGCGGTTTGAAAAATATGGGCTAGCCCAACTATGGCTAGATCGAGGCCTAAAAAATTATGGGCTAGTCCAGCTATGGCTAGATCAAGCCCTCAAAAATATGGGCTAGCCCAGCTAGTTATTAGCTAGCTAAAGATAAGTCATGTAACTCAATTGGCTCAAGCTAAGGCCCAACCATGTCACCCCTAACACTACCATCTTCTCCCTACCTTTCAAACCTCTCCTAGTTATTGCTAAACTAATCTCCTAGTTTTGGTTACGCTCCCCCCACCACCCAAGTGGTTCTCTTTGCCGTGGAGTTTTTCTTTCATGAACATGGCCTCCCGAATCTACATTCATTGTACAACCGCTAGCCCACGGACTCTTTGGGCTAGCGGCTAACCCAATAGCTAAGAGTTATGGCTGAAAACGGTACTTGAAAAAATGGGCTAGCCCAGCTATGGCTAGATCGCGGTTTGAAAAATATGGGCTAGCCCAGCTATGGCTAGATCGAGGCCTCAAAAAATATGGGCTAGCCCAGCTATGGCTAGATCGCGGTTTGAAAAATATGGGCTAGCCCAGCTATGGCTAGATCGAGGCCTCAAAAAATATGGGCTAGCCCAGCTATGGCTAGATCGAGGCCTCAAAAATATGGGCTAGCCTAGCTATGGCTAGATCGAGGCCTCAAAAATATGGGCTAGCCCAGCTAGCTAATGGGCTATAAAAGGTCTGAAACCTTTGGCCATGAACTCCCACGGCCTCTCGACTTGGACGGCATAGTGTGAAGCCTTCAAAGGCCAAGCCCAAAGTCCAAACCCAAAGGAGCATCCCACTTTATTCCTTGCTCAAAATAACCCCTCCAATCTAATGGCCAAGATCTTGTCAATGATTGATTTTTTAATGGAAAAAAACCGATGGCCTCTCGACCATAGTTTGGGTTTCCATACCCATCCGACCCAAACTTCCTTCGATAGTCCGTCGCCTTCTTCAAAAAGTAATCATGTTAAATTGCGACAGCCTTTGGACTTTGGCCATAGTGTGAAGGGTCGAGAGGCCGAACTCTTGGTTTCTTGCAATTTGATTGGTGGAAATCGACGGCCTCTCGACCTTTGGCCATAGTGTGAAGCACCCCTAAGTCTATAACAAAATATCACCAAAAATCTGATTGCAAATGGGATTTTCTCTGATTTATTTATGGCTACCTTGTGTGCATGTTTGTTGATTTCTAAACTACATACAATAGAGTTATCCGTAAAGTCCCTCAAAGAAGGACAAAACCGTGGGTTTGATCCTTCTCTTTGAGAAAACTTTCTATTAAGAGCTCATTAGCTCGTCATGTATTGGAGCTTATTATAAAAGTTGGGTGGAACTTTTGTGACCTCGTCTTTCCACCTCTCAAACTTTGAGAGCATTTTAAGATAAAACAAAAGGTATGTGCATGGGACCCGTTATCCTAAATCTCAAATCAACCTATGCAAGGCTAGCTAGGACATCCTAGTAGGACAAGCTAGACAACCGGTTTTTAATAGCCCAACACCACTCCTTGTGTATGATAATTAGGCATTAAGAAAACTTGAGTGACTTTGTGTTAATTAACATAACTCAAGGTTTGGGACTAAACCCATGGTTTCATTTGCTTTACTTTACATATAACTCTAATGTCATAGGTCCATCCCATAGTATTCACTATTGAGTGTGAAGTAGTTGATAAAATTTGAAGATGTAATTCCAAAGATGTGCCTTTATGGTGTTTTTCTCTTTGATCCTTTCCTAACTACACACCAATCAAATATAGGTGTCCCCTCAAGCAAAATAGCTTAATAACACTTGCATCCCTTATTCATCAATGACGCACATTAATTATCTTGCAAGCATTGGGTGACAACTAGAGAGGGTGTCATGTGACACTTCATGCTACATAATAAATCATAAAGACAACTTTAATTACCATAGACACCAATTTTAATGCCCCACTAAATCAAATTTAAGTTATAGTGGAGTTGCATGTTGTGGCATTCCAGTCTAAATTCTAGGGAAGGATAAAGATTTTGCAGTGGATTGACATATTTTGATAACGTGGAGTTCCTTGGTTACTCCACAAATCACTAATAGTCTCATACGAGGATGATGGCAAGAGGGTGGCTATGGTGCACTATAAACCAAAATTCCAATGTCTTGGGGACATTGATTGGAGTTCAAAGTGCAATTTGCAACTTGGTCTTGGAATGTTGTAGTTGCAGTGAGAGCTTAACAAGTATGGTATATACAACAACTTAAAACGCGCTCTTTATAAAGTCACTTCGACAATTGTAAGATGCTTCCATGTGACATTCATTAAATTGTTTAACCTTGTCCTTGCTTTGCTACAAAGCACATAAACAATATGTATCACAATTAATGCAGAACCATAGCTTAACACAGAGAAGTTTAAACAATATTTTTGATGAACCAAAGCACAAAGATGAAACATACTATGGTTCAAGTTGTACCAACATTGCACTCTAGGCGTAAATGCTACAACATTGGGCAATAGAATCAACTTCAAGTATGGGCACGCATAGGATTGTCTTGCCCACCTATTAATAAAGAATTTTTCACTCAGGAAAGAGAAACTTAAGTGACTTTGGCCTTATTCTCAATGAGAACCTTTGCTTTAAGTGACTTTTGAATCGGTTAAGCTTTGTGACAACATGAAGATTTCTTAAGCATGCATCATTTATTCCAGAAAGTTTACTAGGAATAGGAGCTTGATTTTGCACAGCAAATCTATACAAGTTGCCCGTAAAAAGCAATTCTAGACATTAAGGCCCATAATCCCATTATGGGCAACTCCCAAAATTAAGTTATTTTGCAAGTTGTCCGTAAAAGTTGTAACTAACATTTGTGATTGCAAAATTTGACATACAACACTTTAAACTCAGATTAAATTCATGTGAAATTTTTATTACATTACTTATATTTTCATCCTACAAAATATGTATGTTTGTAAGGCCAACCTTTAAGTTTTGCCACTCAAGAAACACGGACTTTGACACTTGCACATGATGAAAACTTTCCACTGTCATCAACGGCATATATATATATATGTAAGTTAATGCTTGTGATCTGCACAAAAAGCATGTTCAACAAAAGATTTGATTGGGAAATCACCTTTTTCATTGGATCATGATGATGATCCTCACCTTGCAGTAATGCAATATGCTAGTAATTAGATTCACACATGCATTCAAAATGGAATACTGAAATATGTCTACAATTTCTTCAAGAAGCAAATGAATTTCTTTGATGCAAAAAGATGACTAACTTACTTTTGTTGGCTTGCCAACCTTTCCTATCATGGGTGACGTATTTAGGACTCCATAACCACATCAATATAGGTGGGGCCCCTTGCACCGAATACACTCTTTTGATTGCACTCGTCAAATCCATGGAGGTTATCTCAACCGTCCACATCAGCTTTGGACAATGTTGCCCACCAAAATCTAATGGGTAATTGATTGTAATTGAAACATCATTGGTGATTGTAAATTTGTAGAGGGAGGCAATCCCTTTGAAGGCCAATAAAGCTTCTAATGAGTCATTTCAAAACTATCGAGTGCAATGCATGATGTTCTCAACATATTAACATGACTCAAGACATGACTGTGTTGAAAGCTTTCTTGGGCTAGCTTCATATTGCCAAAAATACAATTTTTTTTCATTCATTATATTCCCTTGTTGAAATCGCTGAACTAAATTTGATATGGAGATGCTCAGATATGTGCACCAAACCTTTGAGATGTTGAATGAGGTACTTTCTAACCCATCAATTCTTGTTCTAACCCATATCTTGATATTCCACTAAGTTTTGTAAATGGATTGGTACCATGTGCAATCAAGGACATCTTAGGACAAAATCAACTTGATGATCAAGATTATTATAGCATGTGTTTCTACTAGCTTGGACCCATGTCACCTTTTACACCCGTGGTTCCCCCCCAACATTGCACCTTTTTTTGGTCACATGTTTTCTCAGAGAAAATCTTTGCCATGTGGCCCTTTTTCTTTGGATTTTATTTTAGTGTTTAAGCAAGAATAGTGGGGATTGGTGGGGTGACATCCACTACCACCACCATCACCACCGCCATCGTAGTTTTGCACCACCACCACCACATCCTCCATTGAATATAGATAGCAACAACCAATGAGCACCCAATGCCCAAGAAATGATTCAACAACTGAGGATGAGTGGTTGAAAACTTTTGGATCTTTAATCTACTCGGAATTGGCTTTGCATTGCCCTGGTACGCAACTCCCGTATTATATGGCCCTGATTATAATAACTTATAATGCATTTTAGTCCAATCTCAAGTGATATAATTTGTTTTCATGTAGGAAACTCTTGTAGCCCTTCTAACAAGGAATCCAAAAATGTAATTATATATAGGAAATGAGTATTCCTTGAAGCATAAAATTGCATTCAAAACCTAATTATATGAGTTTTTTTAATACATGTACCATAGGTCAAACTACCCACTTTTTGGGCTTTTTAATAAAAATTTAGGATTTGTTTATTATAAATAAAACATTGCCAATGACTTTTAATTTTAATTGGAGGCAACTACTCGCGAGGACCTTTTAAAATTATGCATAGGCATAGGTTAACAAATAGGTGTTTCAATTCTTTATATACATTGTGGAATTTTAAATAAATTAATTAATATGCAACCCAACTTTTTCTACATCTCATTTTATCTAATTTGGTCTTCACCCAACTTTTTGGTCCTTTTAATTTTGTATAATTTGATCTAATTTTTACAAAAGCCATCCTCTAAGCCATTTTTAATCTGATGCCCCCTGCATATAATATGGGAGTTGCGTGGATTGTCAAGTAATATGCTCTTTAAGCATTGATTTAGTGTGAAGGTAGGGCACACACATGTTCTTATTCTATGCATATAAATTCTTTAAGGAAATATCATATTAAAACAAAACAATGAAAGTTATGACATGTTTTTTATTTCCAATGTTGGACTCCCTAGTAATCCTTTCAAGCTGAAAACAAATTGTTGTATTAAATACAAATTTCAAATGATTAGAATGTAATTATCATTTCACAATAAATGACTAAAAATAAGAAATTGGTATGACATTTTCTTAAGATGCTATTGAATGTAGAAGGGGAATAAAATGTTGTCAAACATATTTTCTGATTAGCTATTGATTGTAAAAAAAAGTTTGCAAGAAAAATTTGAAGAATTAAGACATTCCAATTAAAAGTTGAAATAGCATAGGAACCAACATCATCTACCTTTTAAAAGCATATTATGAACACATACCTTATTGCAATGACTTGTGAATTTTTAAGATTGGCTTGGCACGTTATGGACACCATACAATGCTTGACATATATAATCTCTTCTTGAAAATAAAATTTATCAAACCCCACAAGATATAATATTAAGTATGATGTATTTGTATTGAGTATGCACCATCAATTGACCTCAAACAATTCATTACAACGAACTGTACCTACGCAAAGACTCGGACGGCCGCAGATCGGAAGCCAGCGGCAGTGAAGAAGGGCATGTCCACAAACTTGCACTCTTGCAAATCATGATAAAATTGATACTCGGCAGTATAATCATGCACATCACGAAGCTCTTCCATTTGAGATGTATGGTAGTGATGTTTGGAACTTGCGGACTTGCCAAACCCGAATAGATCCACCGACTCACAAATGCCAAGCGCCAAAACAACCGCTTGCATGCCTGAGGAGTAGTGGAAAACACGTTTTTGGTTGCGAAGCGGTGTCCAAGAGCTCGCAGGTGCATAAGGTGTGTGATTCAAGAAGGAGGTGATAGCGTACCACTTGGCAATGCGGTTGCAAAGGTTGTCAAATTGTGGGTGCGTGACTAGTAGTGGCACAGATGGGTGCGTTGAGTTGCAATAGGCAATGGGCATAAAGTGCCAGGGCTCACAAAGGTAAGTGACAATGGGGATAAAGTTGCCGTATGGGTGGCAAAAACATTGCACCCGCCGCGAGCATATGCGCAGGATGTGGCTATTCATGAAGGAGATTGTCGTCTTGCGGCCAACAAAGTCCTCAAACCCGGACGTGCGGGCGTTGTTGATACGCATCACCATGTCGTGGTCATCGATCAAGTTGCTGTAGTTCTGTTGCAATAAGATACCGCTATTCCCGACCACCGCACATGTTTTGTATTTTTGCCCACGTGTGATGTTATGGAGATGGTAATCTAAGCCAACAATGCGCATGTAGCTTTCATCAATGGGGTCCTTGATGTCTGTCAAAAGCTTGTGCATGATGTTGGGCTTAAATTTCCGGTTCGCTACCCAGTTTTTTAGTAGCACACGCATTTTGGGGTAAAAAGGGTTCCATTTCTGATTGTTGTAAAACTCAAGTTGGAAGCCGTGATGCTGTTGGAGACTCCCTTGACGTGTTGGAAAACGCCATTCTGAGCGTTGCCATTGACCTCCATGATATATCCTTGGCTTGCTACTTTGAAAATCTACGGGATTCACAAATAGTTTGTTGCATAATGTATCATCAGAGCTTGTCAAAAGAAGCTCAATTTGACCTTCTTGAGCCGGCGGAAATTGGTCCACATCCGAATACTCATAGAGGGAGTCATTTACATGGCTCCTGATCACCACCTCAGATGTGGGTAATTG
Source organism: Polytrichum formosum (assembly GCA_964035585.1). NCBI lineage: Eukaryota > Viridiplantae > Streptophyta > Polytrichopsida > Polytrichales > Polytrichaceae > Polytrichum > Polytrichum formosum. The sequence goes on along the minus strand of OZ037935.1, from coordinate 15,065,712 downwards.
CCTCCATAGCCACATGAGCGATGACGGTGTCAATAAAGTTGCAGTGAAAATTGTGAGTAATATGGAGCTTCCAATGATTAGCAACAAGGCTTGGAAGTGATTTGTGTCAACACAAATGCTGCAAAATTTGGCATAGTATTTCTTATTCTTCCATCCTAAGCATGTTGCCATGTCTTTTTTCATTGACTACCTTGCATTCTTGGCCTCCAAGTTTGGCAATTCTGATGCTCATCACTTGGTACTACATGTGCAAGGTGAATTCTTTGCATGTCTCAAATGTGGAGCAATGCCTATTCACATTGTGTATGCTACATGTGCTTGTTGGTGATGAATATCAATCATGTGGATACTACATCAATGGTGTTAACAAGGTGCAAAGTCATTGATGTGATTGATAGGGGACCCAACAATAGTCAACCCTAACATATAATCCATAAACCTCATCTTTGTTGTTGACTCAAATGACTTCTCAACCAACAAAAAAAATTGCGGTTGTTTGTTATTCTCATTCTGCCACGATAAATCAATCCTCAATGTTAATAATAAAAATGTACCACCTTGAAAGTCATGAAAAATAATTCATACTCTTAGCAATAATCTAACAATGTTGGCAAACTTTTGTGAGTAAAAATCTCCTAAGTTTGCCCTATGCATGGAGTATGGCTTGTATGACTTTTCTCCAAGGATGCAAAAGGCTTTTGTGGATGTCAACCATACAATTTCCAACAAGGATAAACATTTGGTTGGCATGCATCAAAAAAATTCTATCGACATCAATTGAGGGTTTATGTTATACTTTGCCTCTTGACAAACAAACCTAAAATTTTGCAAAATGTCATGTCCTTTGTTCAAATCAAGATGGCAACCATCTATTTGTATGTGCATAACATTGTTCACACTATAACAACATGAGGAGAAGCCCAATGACTTGTGCTAAGAGGGTTATGGATGGTTTAAAACCGAGTGAGCATTAAAATGCATGCCACATATCAACAAATTTGTTGGCATTTTTCACAAAATTTTCATCTAGGTGACATGGGTATATAGGACACAAAGCAAACATGAAGCAAGTCAACAACATGGACACAAATTGTTTGGGTTTTGAAAGAAAGAATGAAGATGGATTAAAGAAAGTGGGTCTCCTCATCATCAACTTGCAAGATGGAAAAATTAGGTTTCCGAATGATAATATCTATTTTGATAGGATTAAATCTAGTAACTATTGTCTCCTCACATTCCACCAAAATTATCCACACCAAAGAAAGAAAGAAATAATTATTAGCATATATTTGACCTCTTATGTGCATTTCCAATGCACAACACAAAGAGGAGACTCAAAGAAAGATATGTAGACATTTCCAAAGTTGGAGCAATTATTAGGTCCACATATATTGAAACAATTGAAATGAAATTGTTGGGTGGAACAATTAGCTAGCTTCTTAGGTTAGATCTTCATTCAGTCCTATAGGCTTTACTATTATTTTCAAAGCTATCCAAAATTTTGGTGCATAAAAATGACAAGGAGCATTTGTTGGGTCGGCATGAGAGTGTCTTGCCATTATACTATGGACGTTTGAATCGTGAACATTGTTGTAGTTTATTGCAAGATTGTTGTCGGGAAGAAAAATCTTCTATCATTCTTGGCTTTGCCGCCAAATGAATCCTAAGAAATTGGTTAGATTATTATGAATCTAAACAATTTGTGGGTAACAAAACACCATACTATGTCTCTAAAATTCCTATGCACGAGTTCAATTTTTTTCTTACAACATCGCTGCAACAAGTGCAAAGCTGCCAAGGGACAAAAAATAAAATTTCCAAGGTTGGTCATGCTATAGCCATGAGGATTACTTCTATCAAGATGCTCAAACATGTGTACCTACACACCAAGATTGAAGTGCACTACGTCAAATCTACAAAATTTGTTCTTCAAAATTAACATAATAAATACGATTGCAAAGCAAGCAACTTTGTAGTGGTGCACTAGATACAAAGTCCATACGGACTTGAGAAGATATAATTTGTGGTCAAGTTTGCAATATAGGTATAATGACGATTTGATTCAAGGATGTCATTGAGGTGGCTAGGAAACCATGTGCTTATTGATTCTTTCAATGGAATTGTCACATGGTAACCACTTTGTTGTGATGTACATACAATAAGATTTGTTGATTGAACTAAAGCACCAAATAAAGTAATACTTGTTACTATTCACCAAAAGTACACAAGAACAAATTTTGCTCAAGTCATCTTGTTGTTCATACATTGTCTGCATGCATTCTCATCTTTTGTCTACAAAGGTATGTACATATTACAAGGAACTATGACTAAATTTGATATGAAAGCTAACATTGCAACTTACTGAATATCCATAGGATTGATATTGCATGACATGTTCATGAAAGAGTTGGACAAAACATTAGATTGGCTAATAAAGAATATTCCCTTGGACTCAACATACATGATCTCTTGAATGGAGAATTTTTTGTTCTCAACATTCCACAGCCCATCACACAATTGGGGTTTAAGCTAATTGTATGTGTAGATGCTTTGATTACTATGCATATAACATGTTATGTGTTTAACTCTTATCTCATTCTTACCATTTACTCATGTCTCAAAGGATTTGATTCTAGAAATCAAACAATTGGAGTGTCAATTAGATATTCTTGGGATTAAGAAAACACTAATTAAATTCAAATTTCCATAATTCGCAAAGAGCTAGGCGCATATAAATCAAATTTCATGTTTGGACATTGGTATCAAAATTAGGGCATGCTTTCCAAAATTGAATCAAACATACGGGTATTTCAATAGAAGCTTGAAGCACGTCAAATTAACAACCACTAAAGCAATATTTCAATCTTCCAAATAAGGTAGAAGTGTCCAATTGCATTGGTGGACCAACTTTGGAACATATGTTTTTGGCCTAAAGTGGGCAACTATAAACTTCTAAACAAGTTATGATGGATTACATTTCTCAAGCGGCTTGGGCAACTTTGTGGGCTATGAGTATCCTGAGGTGTTGTCCTCAAACAACGAGCCTGACAATGAGGTATTGTCCAACATGTTTGCCAAATGATGGTCTCCCTTGCAAGACTCCTATGATGTATACTCCTTGTGAGGTGTGCATTGGGAAGTCATAGCATACAAACAAATCTATCACATGCCACAACCATGATTAGAAACGAATTAGTTAAGCCAAAAACATAAAAAATCAACCTCGAATATTGGCAATGAAACAAAATGAAATGAGCATAAATAACTTACCCTTTGGCGCATGCCTGTATTGGTGAGTCATGCTCCTCAAAAATGCTAGTCCTCAACCTAAACAATGAGTGGGAAGTTGTTGATTGCGCTAGAAGGAAAAAACATGAGACATGGTTTATGGTCGGATTGCTTTGTTTTGGCATTGCCAACCTACATTGAAATTTTGCTCATATACCCTCCATTTTGGTTGGCTTAATAAAGCGCATCGACCATTCTGGACATCTAAACCAACAAAATCAGCAACATTAAGCATCTCCCAAAAAATTCAATGGGAACTTCCAAATTGGAATTATAGTGTGGGTGCTGCCTAAATGTTCAAGCAAAAGACTAGAAATTTTGGTGCATGTCCTTTGAAGACTAAATCCCGTGCCCAAGTGCCTGGCATGCACACAAATTGAAGGCTGAAGCCAAGAGGTTCAAAACTGCATGGTTATGAAGTTTGGAATCACATAAATCAACTAGAGGTAGAAACCCAAAGCCTTCATGGGTTGAATGCACTCATATGTAGCAGCCAAAGAACCGGGGTTTAAGCCTGCATTAAAACCATTCATCCCCTCATGTTCTATTTTCAACAACCTTAAATGTTGTATGTTTCAATCCTCGAAGAGCAACCATGTCCTAATCAAGAGCGTTTTGAACTGAACTAAATCCTCAACCCTTTCTATCACGAAGAAACACCCCTAGTCCTCTACGCAAACCCCAATCCTCATTGCTCAATTGCCTTGCATGCACAATTGCATTCCATTCCTCTTTGCATGTGCTTTGCCCTAATCGATTCCTCTATCAAAATGGTAATCTACTTTGACATTCACCATTCTACTTCTAAACTTGATTGAAATCATAGTATAGCAAGGAATTGAAAAGCAAGGATGCTTAACCAAAATTAATTCCTAAACCCTCACACCATGTCATAATTCTCACCTAATTTCAACAATCAATATTACCCACCACATCAATCCATCGTGTATGCCTGAGAGAATTTCCCATGTAAGAGAATTTAAGATTAATAAATTTGAGAATCTATTATGACAACTTGACACAGGTTTGCACATGTTGCCATGAAGGATTTTGACCTCATCAATTCTCAATAGCGTCCCCTCTCCAATTCCGTCGGGCCCCTTCATAAGGGCAGCTGGCAGCACTTGCTGCTACCTACCCGGTTACAACGCACTGATTTATTCATGGACTGCTTCCACCACCCCGGGGATGGGTATGCCTGAGAGAATTTCCCATGTAAGAGAATTTAAGATTACTAAATTTGAGAATCTATTATGACAACTTGACACAGGTTTGCACCTGGTGTCATGAAGGATTTTGACCTCATCAATTCTCAATAGTGTCCCCTCTCCAATTCCATCGGGCCCCTTCATAAGGGCAGCTGGCAGCACTTGCTGCTACCTACCCGGTTACAACGCATTGATTTATTCATGGACTGCTTCCACCACCCTGGGGATGGGCAACAAACTACTGACAAAATGCTAATCAACTTTTGCCTGAACCTGTACTTGATGGGGTTTAAGGTTAGGAACATAACAACTACCTCTTCTTGAGAAATTCTTCTAAAAATGAAAAATTACAGCTTGTTGGTGGAGAGACTTTTTAGTTAAACATGTCTAAATAATGTAAACATGAAGAGTTTTTTATTCATTCTCAAGCACCACCACATTGATTCCCACAAAAACAAAAGGCCCTTTTCCTCCTTACTAGAATTTGGGGCACTGCGAGAATCGAACTCGCGACCTCTCGCACCCAAAGCGAGAATCATACCACTAGACCAAGTGCCCAAATAGATGTTAAATTATACTTTATGGAAGCTATTTATATAGGTATCTAAGATACTAGTTACGACTAATTTCATGGCCATGATCGACTCTGGAAGCTGAGGACTGAAAAGATCCCAAATGCGGTAAGCAGCAAGTAGCTTGGAAGCTCTGACTCGGACTACATTGCTACCTATATTTGGACCATCAACATTCTATTATTGAGCGCCTACCATACCATTTTTGTTTTTCTAGAATTCTTCATGAATAATCACTAATTCAAGATCTACGAACATCGCTCAAGGTTTCGTTTTGTTGGCTAGAGATGCAAGATATATTTCATGTTCGAGAATGGCAACAATCATCATCCTAACAGAATCATTCCCATAACCTTTTAGCTTCCTGGGCTTTTTAAAATCGATTTCATTTCAATTCATTGTATTCTCATGTAGTATATTTTCAAACAATGAAACAGTAAAGGTCTTTTAGCTATTGCCAAAACCTCATGCCAAGGCCATGCATTGGTCCGAGGGCTGACTGTAAAGGATAGAACAGTACATCAAAAGTCTTAAGCTATTCTAACCTACATTAAGAGGCTTCAGGTGTTACTAGTCCCTCTAGAACTGCATTATGCAGATCTATCAGAACTACAGGGCTTTCAATAACATTGCCATAAGCCCATCAATTTTGAAGACATCCTCACTCTTCTTCTATATCCATGATACATTATAAGACCTTGATCACTTGATGATTTTGCGTTTAGCCTCATAGATATAGCTCAGGGCCACAACAACAGCTGCAACAGCCACACCAACTGACGCTTGCCCCAAAATCGCAGTTGAACTTTGGTATGCTTCTACAGCTGTTTTGCTACCTGCAGACTCTGTTGCAAATGCAGGTGACGTGCCCTTGCATCCCAGTTCTGAAAGCTTCTTGTGAGACACAGCGTAGTCACGGAAAAAGGCATCCTCATCCTGTTTTGACAACAGAAAGTAAAAATCCAATCAATAGGGAATATTTTCTATCAAGGCTGTGCAAAACAACATCAGAAAATTATAGTCGCAACTCCCACTACAGAAATAAAGGACTCCTCACATCTCCCAACGAGCATTAAGTTGAGGTAGAGTACATCACAAACTCCCAGGGCCAAAATGATCATGTGGAAGAATTAAAATGCTGAAATAACATCATATTTCAAGATTCATACATCATGATTGCATTATCTCCTTACTTTCTTTTAATATGTATCACATTATGATACTACAAAGCATATTACGGTTACATAAGAACGACATATATTAAATAAGATAAAGTATATTTACGTTATATACCACTAGGTGTAATTTTGATGTCATAATTACGTATTACACCACCCTTTTGAAATATGTGATGTATCTGTACCTTGGCATAAATTTCCACAAATGGCCTGAAAGCAGGGTCATCTATCAAAGCCTTATCAGATGGCAACAGTAAGAGCCCATCCGACTCTCCCTTCAAGAGTTCCCTGGAGAGAACCCACAACATTTATAGCTCAATAAAGGTGAACAAAGTGAAGACATGTCTACCATGAAACAAGAATCTCCCTATCTTTTCAGAAAAAGCCATTCAGATCACATTTTCCTAACTCAAACAAGAGCAGATACCTTGACTAGACATTGGCATGCTGAAAGCACACAAAGTTCTAACAAAAATTTGGCTACTGTGAAATTAAAACACCTAGAATTTGAAGGTCCATAACTTAACAACCTGATGCAACCAGAATAAAGCAACAATTGGAAGTAGGTTTGGAAATAGGACCACCCCAAGAAAAATGAAGATGGATTCCTCTTTTTTGGTACAAAATACAAAGTTTCCCTAACAATTTCTTGTTTGGCATAATTGAAGAATAAAATACTCACTTAAAGTACGAGTTATCAAACTTGAGAGGATTTGACGTCCATGGACCTTCAAACCCAGATCTATCTTTGTGTGCTCTGCCCTGCAACCACCATGAGATTAAGGCTTTCAATAAGAAGTTGTCAAGCATAGATTAAAACTCTAGTTTTATATTAACACAATAACATGCACAAATCTGATGTTAACAAAAAACTCACCAGAGTGTGGGCACCAGACAAAGCAACAATGTCCTTGTCAGACAAACCCATCCGATAGAAAATATCTCTCAAATGTGATGGTCCTGTTTGAACAACAAAAACATTATTGGCCATATACAATACTCAAGGAAATATTTGATTGCAAAAACAGGAAAGTATAAAAAGGTACATTACATATTGCATTTATAGCAGAAGGATTAACAATACCACAAGAAAAAATGAGAGTGGCATACCTTTTGTGGCATTTGGCAATCTTCCTTCTGGTGGTGATGCAAGTGAATCCTGCAAAGAGAAACAGGATGCAACATAAAAAATCTTTAATCACTGAGAATCCTCCATATGCCACCAACAATTTTGAGAATTTCCTGCATCCATTTTGTTGATTAACAGACACATCATTTCCTTGTAACTGAAACAAGATCAAGCCCAAAATAGTATCATGGCACTGTAGTATAGATACCTTGCGCCCAGCAACAAAATCAATGGTCGGACCTCCAGTGACCTCAACAGCCACCACACCTGCAAGCTGTAACACAAATGGATGTACGCAACACTTTTTAGTTTCTTAAAGTCTAGATTGATCCCACAGTAACCATGAAAAAAGATAAACCCTTTCATAGCTAACAATATTGGTTCAGTTATTAGAGATCAGATAACAAGTAGCTTAACAGACATATAGATTTAGAATCTTCCGAACCAAAAGCTACAGATTTCAGCTGCATTCATTAACACCTCTTGCATTCTAAAAACATGAGAGGACCAATAAGTTTTCCAGGGTCGCAAAATAAGCCTTGTCAGTCTCCATGAAAATCAACTTGTAATAGGAGCCTTCTCAAGTACTGAAGCATTCACCTGATAGAGATCTGCATATGTGATGACTTGGTACTGTGCTTTGATGCCCTCTGTTCCACAGGAAAACGGAAACCAAACTTTCAGATCCTCCGGAAGGATATTGTTGTGTGAAGTGCATAACTTCATATTGGTGTCAAGAGTCTATAAATGGGACTACATTTGGACCATAAGCCTTAACAATTTTATTTGCCGTTCTATTAGGTATCCTCATATGGAAGTAAAGAGCTCTCATTGTCGTTAACACTTGGCAGTTGTTTCCTACCACAGAAATCAATGGCAATTTTGAGGCCATTGTTCGCCCCATGGGTAAACTCCCGTTCATTACGAATGGATCCATTAGGTCCTCCGGTTCTGGTGCTTGCATCATATGTCCCAGCATCATGCCACCTGCATCACAACCAAACATTCATGAATTTACTGCAAAATATACAATTAGTGTTGAAACATAGATTGGCAACAAACGTCACAGAATAAACTTCAGATAATTGAATAGTTGTAATTCGTTCTCTTTCTTTATCAACAGTTTCTGTAAGCATTCCTTCCCATATGCACGCAAAAACTACAGTAGCTACAAACAAAGACAGATTAGAGGATAGCGGAGAAATAGTGGATATTCCCATGTGCATACTGGAAGAGATCAAGTGTCAACTTGAAGATTGTCAAAAACAAATTGCAAGAGAAAACTTGTCCCATCATGGTGTTCTTCTTGAGAAGTGGTTCTTCCACATGCGGCTCAAATGACTGTAATTTTGGACTATTTATAATGCCCACAGGAAGTTTCACAAAGAGCAAGCTGAAAAGAGAGCAAGACCAAGGAGGAGAGTATAGAAGAATTTAGCCACGATGAGCAATGGGAAATGATTTGTACAGACGATTATTGGGAGAATAATAGGTGTGTGCTTAAAAACATCAAGAAGAGCAAGGTGAAGAAGTAGACTGGAAGGAAACATACGCAAGGCGAAGCATGATGGGAGCACAGTTCCGCTCTGCAATGAAAGCACGCAGGTCCCTGCGAGCCTTCTCTATGCACTTTCTGTACTCATCGTCTACGATTGGGGCCGGCATCTTGGACAATCTCTGTGTCTGATGATACTTGCACCAATTCTATCTGCACCACAGAAACAAAATTAAAAACCATTAATTCCCCAAGGACAACTGTAGCCAAAAATGATTCAAATTCTGTTCTACCATATCCTTCCTCTGATGTGCACGACATCTGCACCATGACATACCCATCACTAACTCAAGTCCCTCAATCATCAGGACTCCATCAATTCTGTCATTATCTCTCCAGAACATCACCTACAGAAGCTCAAAATGCTTCAGGAACATAAATCACTCAAAAGACCTCACCTCACATGACATGACATGGCCTGACCATGGACCATCCACTAAACCAAAACCAACTTGTCACAGTCCAAACATATCAAGAAGCTCTTTCTATCAAGATTTCATCAATCCCATCACACCTTCGCCCCACAAAGCTCAAAAGGCTTCAAAAACTTAACCCAAAGTGCAAACCTAAGCTCACTAAGCTACCGCTCTCTACCAAACTAAAAAAATTAGAAAACAATCCTCAAGATCAACTACAGCCCAAAATGACTCCCACTCTGGTCTACCATAGCATGTCCTCCAATGATGTGCACAACCTCTACACCATGACATAAACTTACTTACTCAAGTCCCTGAATCATCAAGACTCCACCAATCCCATCATCACCCCTCTCCAAAATAACGCCCACAGAATCTCACAGCACTTCATAAACACAAACCACGCAGAAGAGCTCACCTCACATGATCATTACTCTCCACCAAACCAAAGCCAACTCATCACAGAATTACAAAACATATCAAGAAGCTCTTTTCAATCAAGATTCCATCAACTCCGGCACACCATCGACCCCAACGAAGCTCAAAAGGCTCAAAACACGACCCCATGTGAAATCTCACCTCACTAAGGTACCACTCTCTACCAACCAAAAAAATTAAAAACAAATCCTCAGGATCAATTACAGCCAAAAATGATTCACAATCTGTTCTACCATACACTTCCACCGATGCACATAACCTCTGCCCCAACCAACAGATACCCATCACTCACTCAAGTCCCTAAATCATCGAGACTCCCTCAACCCCATCATCGCCTCTCCAAAAAAACACCCACATAATCTCAAAAACACTTCAAATATAACCCACTCAGAAGACCTCGCCTCACCTCACCTCACCCTACCCTCACGTGGCCATTGCTCTCCACCATAACCAAAGCAAACTCATCCCAGTTAAAACATATCAAGAACCTCTTTCAATCAAGATTTATCAATTCCATGGCCCGACGAAGCTCAAAACTCTTCAAAACCGCAACCAATGTGAAAACCTCACCTCACACTAAGTTACCACTTGCTACTTAACCCAAACCAAACCAAATCCAATCAGCCCCAGGCATACCCACAAGACCACACCATCGAATTTACCTCAAAGACATGAGTTCCAAGAGCATAAAAACACACCTGGTCAGATCAGCCCCACAGTCCTCCCTGCCACGACTCTGAACCCCCAACGACAGCAACTAAATTACCCAAACAACTTACAAGTGATCACGGAGCCCACCAAACCTGGAGAAAAATGTGTGTAAAAGTGGATTTCAAGTGATTAAGATTACGTGTGCCGGGGTGAACCGAATCGGTTCACCGCTTTCGATGGGATAGCGATGCACTGCGACCGCAGTGGTCGCCGAAGGCTTCGAGAAACAGCAGCGATAATCGTGGTGCGAAAACAAGGCCCCACTGAGGAGAAGAGCTTGGGATCGAGTTACGCGGCGTTCCCTGTGAGTTCCTATGGACTTCTCTACACGTTCTCGTGAGTGCCCTAGCGTTCCTTATGAAGCGAGCGGCAATGGGAACGTGGATCTTCACTGTAGGGAACGTTGTTATCTGGAGTTCGCGAGGGAGTTGTTGTGTGATTCGGTGTGGTTGCCGAGCAGTTCTGGGCTAGCCAGGGTGGTGTGTGGCTTGGCCACGCTGACGTGGCATATTCAGTGGAACTCAATTTATCCTTACCGTATGCGCATGGCAGGGGTACTAAGGTATGCGGGTGTTATTTGGTTACTTTTCTTAATCAGACCCCTATATTTGATTGGTGTGTGGTTCGGTGCAATGTCTGACCAGATTCTTGGACATAATCAGTCCATATTCTCACGTGTTTCCAAGTCCAACCAGTTACATGTTGACATCTTTCGGTTTTCCTTTACAAATTTGAGGGATATTCTATAAATTCCTCTAAAAAGATCGATTATTTTCCTAACGTTTCAAACTTGAACCAGCTATTTCTCAAACTCAACCGGTTCATCTGTAACTAATGGTCAGTTCTCCCCGTTCATTGGTTCGGTGAGGGTGAAAGAAACAACACCATAAAGACACATGTTCAAAAAAAAAAGGGCAATGTCTTCAAATTTTATTAACTACTCCACACTCAATAGTGAGCACAATTGAGAGGACCTATCAATTAAGAAATCACTAAGACATGCACTTCTAATGACCATATATAAGTATACCAAGGTAATATAATTTTGTTGTTGATACTTGATCGTAGATTTGCTAAGGCAACACAAGTTCCAGTGTGTAAATCTAATTGGTAGAAGTTGGAGAACATGGAAAAATGAACTAGAGAACATCCACGTATCTTAGATTTAGGCAGAGATTACATTTTTGGGCAAAAAGGTGGCATATGTTATTAGTCCGAACTTCGTAAAAGATGACATGGCAGTTGAATTTAGGGCAAATTGGTGTGGGAACGTGGCTCACGTGATGGGAACCAATGTTCTCAGGAGTTCACGAGGGAAATTTTTACTAAATAGATTCTATAGAAACCATAAATAATTATTGTAACTCCAATTATCACCCTTTACAGTTTTCTTTTTTGTATGTCTACTCCAAATTCCTTCTAGGGTTGATTCCTTTAGGGAGTAATAATGTCACAACCCACTAAACATTGGTTGAATTAGTTGACTATTAACATCTTGATGTTAATAGGGCGTGACAAAAATCTAAATATATAAATATATTTGAATTTTTTGGATTTTGGAGAGTAAAACTTGTTTGGTTTGGCAGGTGCATAGATCCCTTCAACTTCTACTGAATACTAAAGCTTTCAAGCAGGTACTATGGGTCTTCTAACTTCCAACTCGGACCATAGCGTACGGTTGGATCTCGCCAATATTACATGTGAGCTATAGTGCTTAAGATGTCGTTTGGTTTTGTGTCCCCGAATAAGTGGGTTATCTACTTCCATGCATAAAAAATATATCAATTCTTTTTTGTTTTACCGTTCCTAGCCGCCAGTAGGCTGAAAGCATAACAATTTTGTGCAATTCCCTGCGTGCGGAAACGCACAAGTTCGTTGTCGGGCAGGCTAACCCGGAAAAAACTCCGATTCTTTATAGAAGCTCTATCATGTCGTGCTAGATTATATATATAAATATATACACACACACATATATATCATTTAGCAAACGCAAGCAGGCCTACGAAGTATTATTGCAAGCCAATAAATTAGCCGACGAATATGTCTTCCTTATTGCTACTTATGTGGCATGATTTGCTCCTTTCGCCATCGAGTAAGCCTCGAGCCCTTTGAGTAGTAGTGCCTTTGTTGTAGCCACAGGTGACCTAACGGATGCCTCTAAGAAAGCCCCAAAGATTATATGAAAAATGGGAAAAGTAGAAGTGAGTATGTCTTATTGCTACTTATGTGGCATGTTTTGCTCCTTTCGCTGTCGAGTAAGCCTTGAGCCCTTTGAATAGTAGTGCCTTTGTTGCAATCAGAGGTGACCTAATGGCTGCCCAAAGGAAAACCCATGAGATTCTAAGAAAAATGGAAAAAATAGAAGTAAGTTGTGGTTTATAAATGGTAAGATGAGGTGATTATGGCCGATTGATTTTCATGTTTTAATTGACTTTGATTTTGACTCAAGGTGACATGATTTGAAACTACAACCCTTTCTACCCAAAACTATGCGTTATCAGACTGCGCTACACTGTGGCTTATGTCCCCTAATGAATAGTTGATGGAAACTTATGACGTTATTGATCAACATACAAATGACCCAGGGCTAATAAAAAAAAAATTTTGGGTTAGTGGAAAATCCACTATCATCTCATTCAATTTATTTTTTGTTGTTCTATGCTCAAAAATAATTTTTGGTAAATTTTTATGAGTGTTTCAATTTTTTCATGCTCACTTGAAGTCATGGGGGGTAAGTCGGTTATTGTCCACCTTATTTATAAAGCTTTATAATGGTTGGCTTTATAATGCAATTACATGTAATTACATTATAAAGCTAGTCATTCAACATAATATATTATTAATTATGTTATTAACTAAGGAATTCCATGAGGAATAGCCATGAATAATCACAGGTAAATAATGACAACTTGGATTTAGAAGTGTGATTAATCTTGCAGCCTCAAAAAATTACAACCCAAAAATATAATTCTTATCAAAACCGAAATGAAGCCTTCATCGAAATCTATGTCATTGCTTTGCTTCACTATGAACAACTAGGTTTATTGCAATGTTGGCAAAGCCTCAAATGAAAAGTCAATGAAAAATATAGAGGAAAAAAACCCAAATCGTAGGTGACACCGCCCCCTCCCCCTCCCCCATTAAATACGATTTGGTCGGATATGTATGCTAGCTTCAAAACTAGGTGGCCTTTATGGGTTTATTGTTTTTAGGTGATTCACTTTTGAGTGTATGTTGCTCAATATATTGCTTGAATCATTCACTTGTGCATAAAAAAGTTAAAATTATCGTTAAGTGAAAAAGTCAATGCAAAAGTCAATGAGAAAATAATAGTAAATGTAAAAATAAACTAAAAAATAAATGAAAATAAATAAAAAGTTAAAAACAAAAATGGTCACTGCAAAGTCCTTACAAAACTGGTTAAAATGATCAACAATGGGGACTAATAAGTACCACGACCTAGTGGAGACCAATAAGGCGATTAGCTCTCTGTACACTATCAATTAGTATCGAGAAGATCTACCTTGTTGAAAAGTTATTTCATTGCAAAATAATGGAAACTTGAAGCACGACCCTCGACCCAAACGTGTGGAAAAATTTGTCGATTAATCTTTTGGAGCATATTGTTGCGTTTTTACCAATCCCAGCTCAAACCCGTTTTCGAACTGTGAACATACATTTCAACACTTGGATATCATCCCCAAAATTCAACGTGCTCTCCAAAGAGCTTCCATTAGAGAAGTTTGTTGTGCTATGGCATGCTAGGCAAGCCGTTGGCCCTACGCCATCTGATTCAATAAATTACACTAAAAGAGGAGGTTTTGCAAACTTACAAAGACCGTCATGGATTTTCAACGCGGATTGTCTACGACCTTTCATGACCAAGTTATTAGAGTGGGACATCGACATCAAAACCACGACACGTTGCTTTATGTGCATATCATGCGAAGCGAAGGAGCCTGCACGTCGACGGTTAAAGGAAGTTGAACAAAACAACAAGAGCATTGACAAAGCACTTGTCTTGAATCTCACGAACAATGACGTTCGTGAAATCCCTTCAGATGTGGCATTGTGCTTTCACGACAGTAGCAGTAACACAAATACTCTAAAAGTGGTGTCGATGCAATTCAACATGCTCGCGGTGCACGAGAACGACCGTGACTTCCACTTCGTCAATGTGTTGGGGATCAGAGACAGAGGCATAGTACTCATATTCTACGACTCCATAACAAAACGTAGTGTGAAGTTCGACGATATTTTTCTAGGGCTGGAGTATGGACAGAGGGTGTTCCTCCGGGGATCGTGTTGTGCAACCTTCAACCGAGTGTTCGTTCTCAACACCGATGTGGGGCAACGAGAAAATTGGCACATTACCTCATTCTCATACACTCTAACGGACCGCAACCACGAAGGTCAAATCGATATTGACATCGAGTTTCCAGATTTTATCTTATCTCGACTGTATACCAAGATGAAGTTGATCACAACTAGTGATCGTGTTTTCGTACTCGGGTCGAGTTTTACCGAGCTTTCGCTTTGGTATGTTGATTTGGCAAAGTTGGCGTTTGTCGAGTGCGACAACTTCAAAATTGTTGGTATACTGGCTCACCACATATGGTTTGTGGGATCATATTTGGATTACCTCGTTTTTGGGCCAGAGATGAACAAATGCCCATCCGACAAGCTTGGTAGGTATGATGTTACAGGTTTCAAAGTGTACGATTTGAAGAGGAAAAAGTGAAGAGATTTGACTCAAATCAAGGACAAATTGATCTCCGAATCAACTTCCGACCTTGATGATCTTCATTTGGAGTACTTTTATGACCCCTATGTAGAGTCCTTCAATGACCCGCAATGACATGCACAAACAAACAAGACGTGACAAGAGATCATAGACTTAGAGTCTAGTTCAAATTAACGATATAGTATAGACTATGAGATTGAGACCTTAATTGGAGTTGGGTTATAAGATAAATTTGTAATGAGATCGGTATATCGTAGATCACATTTATACGGTTATCATAAATCCCTCAAAAATCATTTGGAAGCATTTTTTGGTAAAATAGATTAACTCCATGATTGACAAAATCAATTACACTTTGCTTTGATTTGGTTCTCTTTGTCTTGTTGCAACATTTTGTTATTATTATCAAGAGCAATGTGTTGTAACAACCATTATCTTGTATCTCGATACTCACACTAGGTGTTATGTTTCAACTAGAAAATCTCGAAATTGGCGACATCTGTCAGTGGTCTAAACCCACTACAAATCTGTTTATAAGTTAGAGTTGCAGAAGTGAGGCCGCGACTAAGAATTCAGAAACGAAATTCTGATGTGTGCGTGAACAGAGTTAACGTAGGCGTACAAGATTTCTACCTCTCAAGTTGAATATTTTCTCCTTCAATAGGCCCATTATTCCAAACAACCAACTTCCTTACGACCCTATTTGTCTGTTCAAAGTTACGTCCATTCCATGGGTGAACTTCCTACATTCAACAGACACGAACCATCTTTGGGCTACTATATCACTCTGTACGCAACTAAAATTTGTGATGCAACACCAAGATACAATTGCATTCGCAAAGGAAAGGAATCTTTTAGTGCAAATGCAGTTTTACCAAACGCTACACTTCATTTTTGGTACACCTCTCTGATTAGCCTTCGTTTTTGTCTGCTATTGTGAAATTTATGGCCTAATTTTTGAGTATTCTATCTTAGCTCCCCTTCAAGATTTTGCAGCGAGAGGCGTATTTAACCATATCAACAATGAGGGTTGTCCAACATAAGTCTACCTTGCCGAGCGGATGCCAATTACTGCTCTGACGATAACGCACAAGCCTAAATTTAGAGCGTTTAGGATTTATTTTGAACCAGTTTTTCCAATTCCACCAATTGTTATTTTTGATAAGTCAGTTGTCATCACAGTGGCAGAGAGGGTTCTCTAAAATTAATCCACGAAAAAATTCAATTTCACAATCTCGCAAAGCACGAAACACACAGATCACAACAATGTGAAATAGAACTACGTTGAGCACATATTTGTGTTGACGTAACATCCTCTATGGGAAATCAAGTGCTCCTGTCAAATTTTGGCCCAGTATTTCGAAGCCCAAATTTTTCTCCGGTTCGACAATTTGCAGGGGTGTGGATAATTTAATAACATCAACGATAAGGAAAATCCAAAGTGAAAGTCCACAAAGTATAAAAAATATCAAAAAAATGGCAGGATGAGTATTCTAAATTTAATCAACGTATTTCAGCATCGAAAGAAACTTTGATTCCTACATGTTGCCAATCACTCAAAGCACGAACTAGCCAGGTTGCGACTAGAAATAAGAAACGCTATTCAACAGAAGAAACGTTTGTTGTTCCACCGAATTCTTCCAATTGCACCAAGTGTTAATTTGATTTCAGAATGATAGTATTTATTGCAATGGTGATAAGAGTAATCTCAACTCACTACCTCAAATGGCAACCTCAAACAAAATTCTGAAGCATTCACAATCTCGCAGAGCACAAAACAACCAGGTCACATTGTAGGATAGAAATCACAAACAAAATTGTTCTCATTTATTCTAGTGTTGCCTCAACAACACCTTCAACAGGAAGTTCTCTACTACGGGGCCAAAAGCTTGGCGAATGATAAATGCAATGAAATCTATCAATTGGGGAAGGCCACCAAGAATCCGGCGATTTGCACCTGCCTCTTGTTGTCGAAGCCCAAGATGCGGACGAAACAGTTAGGGTAAGCCTTCTTGCACTCTTGGATCTCAGCCAACACCTGGTTGGCGTCGTTGCAGCCAAACATGGGCAGCTTCCACATGGTCCAGTAGCGCCCGTCGTAGTAGCCGGATCCCTGGAAGTTGTCGCGGGACACGGTGCCCTTCTTGTCGAATTCTAGGCAAGGAATGAGGTTTTGGCGGATCATAAACTCCACCTGCTTCGCGATCTGCTCATCGCTCAATGCAGGCAAGTACGACAAAGTCTCGAATTTAAGGTTGTTGTAAGGGTTCCACACCTGTAGCCATTGCAAGCAATTCCATTCATCAACATTCCTATGTTGCCAATGACAATGCATGCCCCACGGTACCCAGAAATTTCGCTAGCTAGCAACGCAACAACAAATTATTAATAAATGGAAAATTCAGCAGTTCCAGTACTGAATGGGATTGACATATGTCCATCACATTCTTCAGCCTTGTAAGTACTACTATGGACCCTCCCTTTCTACTAATTCTAGCTTGCAAGATTTGCATTCCACGAATGAAGGTCCATGACTGCATGCAATCTCGCTAAGCTCTAATTAGTAGACACCTCATTCATTGTTGCTTGTCTTAAGACAGAAGCCTCCTAAACCTCTACCACTAATCTACCGAGAGTGGATTGCCGAGGTGCGCCCCCAAACAGACAAAACCATTCTCAAGGCCCATTCCACTTGCACCCAGACCCGCTCGACTACATAGGTTGGAACATAAGACGGTTATGTCCAGCAGAGACTCTTATACACTAAAAGCTCCTAAAGTTACAGAATCAAGCGTGTTTGAAACCACGAATTGAGAATCATGAAAGAGGGGGTAGTGGAGTGTGAAGTTCCAACCTGCATGCAGTTGATGCGGCTGCCGTTCTGGACGGAGCTCAACTTCTGGGTTGTAACTCACAATAATGAGATTCAAGAGGCATGTTCCACCCAACCTTAGAGCTTATATACTAGATACTACTATGAGTTGAGGTTCCCTTCAACTAGTAGTTCCAAATATCTTAACTAGCTCTCCCTCCATGCCTTTAGGATAACTCTAAGTATAGTTAACTCATGGTCATTCCTTACGAGGTGATAACCTAGGGTAAGACCATAGTCTCAACTAGTAGTGACTCCCTTTACCTTTAGAACTGCTAGAGCGCCTAGGGTGGCACCTCTAGTCTTCT
Organism: Polytrichum formosum; assembly: GCA_964035585.1. Classification (NCBI taxonomy): domain Eukaryota; kingdom Viridiplantae; phylum Streptophyta; class Polytrichopsida; order Polytrichales; family Polytrichaceae; genus Polytrichum; species Polytrichum formosum. The sequence continues at coordinate 15,047,293 of OZ037935.1, read as the reverse complement.
AGTAAAGGAGTTTAGTTGAACTAGAGGTTGTAAATAGTAAATTATTTAATAAATAAGTAAATACACGTTACACACCTCCCCACTTAGGAATGAACGTCCGCGTTCATGTATTATCCCAAATCGTAGTGCGTCAAGACATAGAGTCAAGACCACCACTAATTAAAGCGAGCTCTGGGATCTGTATCTGTACCCAGGCTCCATGCCAATTGGCAAGGTGAAACAACTTAATAATAACACCCCGTTTACAGGATGTTGTGCAAGCCTGAAAGAACAGAATACGTCTACCATGAAGATTCCTTCCGCCTCAAATGTTTCTGTGCAGCTGGGGCTTCGTAGTCACGCTTGACACCTTTACATGTTAGCCTGTCCTCTGACTTGGCTACCGCATCCCAGTATTCCTTGAGGATTTCTACACTCAAGTTGCATTCCGGCTCCCATGAATTATGCTCAAGTGCATATCCTAGCCATTTGATAAGATAGAATTTCTTGGGGCGAGAACGAGACCCTCTATCTTCATGTGAAAGCACACGTTCTACTTCATAAGATGCATCTTCCGCAAAGATTGGCGGAGGGGGAGGCTGTACCCTGCCATCGGCCATATAAGGCCTAAGAAGTGATACATGAAAGACATCGTGGATCTTAAATGTATTTGTCAGTTGCACGCGGTATGCTACAACCCCTATCCTCTTGACTATCCGAAATGGACCAATCCACCTTGGTAAAAACTTTTGAGCTCCTGGGACCTTCAACTTAATGTTGGCAGTACTTACAAGCACTTGTTGGTCCACCTCAAACGATACCTCTCATATGTGCTTGTCAGCATAGAACTTTTGTCATTGTTGCGCAACAATCAAATGTTTCTTGGTCAAACCAATTACATCTGTCATATGCTCGACAAAATTTTGCACATCAGGGACTTGACACCTGTTGTTTCCACTTATTGGTGTTCGGGGATGCTGACCATAATTCAGGACAAACGAAGTATTCCGTACTGACTCTTGCTAGGAATTATTATATGCAAATTCAACTACTGCAAGGAATTCATCCCAATCATCTTGCACTGGGTTGACATAATGCCGCAACATATCCTTTAGGATTCGGTTTACCCGTTCCGTCTATCCGTCAGTTTGAAAATGGAACGCGGTGGACATGGCCAACTTTGTCCCCAAAAGACCATGCAACGCATCCCAAAACCTATTTGTGAATCTAATGTCACCATCGCGTAGGATTACCTTGGGTAGACCATGAATCTTATAAACATGATCACGAAATAACCTTGCCGTTCTTTCACCAGTAACATGTGTGGTGGTTGGCATAAGTGGGCCATTTTGGACAACTTATCCACATACACAAAGATGGCATCATAACCATTAGCAGATGGAATCAAGCCATAAATAAAATCTATGCTTACCACTTCCCAATTACGATCAAGAATCTCCAATGGTTGTAACAGGCCTACTGGCTTAAGAGTAGGGGCCTTACTCCTTTGGCAAATATCACAAGATTTTATATAGCTTCTGATGGACCCTTGCATCTCAGGCCACCAAAAATTACTCGCACCCTCTTATATGTCTTAGTTACTCCTACATGACCGCTATACATCGCGTCATTGTATTCACGGAGCAAAAATGACCTGATATTCGATCCTTGGAATGACACATCTGAAACCACAACCGCCTTATCATACCACCAGATGTGGTTTTCATAAACAAAATATTTCAGATTGTGCGGGTTTGAGAACCAAGGATCAAGAACATACCCGGCAATGATAGTTTGATATAACTTCTGATCACTGACGAACTCCGGGTACCCCTTCACATTGTTGTGTCGCTGTCCGCGATCATTTCGCATAGCGTCTGCAACCACCATTTGGAAGATCGAGTTACTTGGAGCAGCCTTAGGTGCCATCAAGGCTTTTTGGCCACCCGTGTCTAGTGGATTTCGACTTAGGGGATCGGCCATATTAATCCTTCCTGGTCGATATACCCAACAGTAGACAAAATTTTGCTCCAAGAACTTCAACCATCGAGCTTGACGCCTTGATAACGTCTGTTGTGTTTTTAAATACACTAGAAGATTATGATCTATAACAATAGTACAATCTGCTCCCTCTAGGTAACACCGCCAGGTTCGCATGGCGTACACAACTGCTGCTAGTTCTTGTTCACCAGTAGTGTAATTTCTCTCAGCTGGAGAAAATTTCTTACTCTTAAAAGCAATAGGTTTACCTCCCTGAAGTAATATTGCTTCTGCTCTGAGTAAAGAAGCATCACTTACGACCTCAAATGGCTCCCCTAACTTGGGTAAGGTCAGTATTGGCGCATGTATTAAGGCATATTTAACATCCTCAAAAGCACGCTCACAATTGTCAGTCCAATTGAACTTAACCTTGCTTTGCGTCAGAGAAGTCAATGGTACAACTAGAGTGGAATATCCATGAATGAATCTGCGAAAGTAATTGCAAAGCCCCAAGAAGGACCTAAGTTGTCCAACTTCAAGAGGTCTATGCCATTTTGCCACAATCTCTATTTTCCTAGGATCCACCTTAATGCCCTCTTTGCCTACTACATGTCCTAGATAGTGCAATTCATCATTTCCAAAATGACACTTAGACATCTTTGCATAAAACTGATTCTCTCATAGAATTTGAAGTACTTATGCCAAATTGCTAACATGTTCCTCCTCATTCTTGGAAAAAATTAAGATGTCATCTAGATATACTAAGACAAACTTTCCGAGGAACTTGTGAAAAACACGATTCATCACTCCTTGAAAAGTTGTCGGAGTATTAGTCAATCCAAAATTTAACACTTTGAATTGATAATGTCCAAACGGTATTCGAAACGCCGTCTTTGGTGCATCCTCCTTGGATATTCTAATCTGGTGATAACCTTGTGCCAAATCAAGAGATGAAAATACAGTAGAGCTTGCTAATTGGTCAAAAAAATCATCAATGCGAGGCAACGGATAACGATTCTTTACCGTTTGTTTGTTGAATGCACGATAATCCACTATCATTCGCAACGCTCCATCCTTTTTCTTGACAAACAAGATGGGAGACCCATAGGGCGATGAACTAGGCTCAATCCATCCCTTTTCCAAATACTCCTTAATCTATCTTTTGGCCTCTTGCAGCTCTAGAGGACTCAACCTATAAATTGGCCTAAATGGCGGCTTGCCATCCGGCTCCAAAGGAATAGTATGGGCCATTTCCCGCTTTGGAGGTAATCATGTAGGTATAGGCTGAAAATCATCAGCATATTCTTCCAACACTGTGGCATAAGGAGTTGCCACTATGTCCTCTACATCGTCTCCAACTGTAGTCAACTGAACTAGGAACGAAGTTGCTCCCTTCCGAATTGACCGTGAGTCTATGGGGATTTGGACTCTGACATTGCATTCGGTTCACATGCACTGTCATTTTACGGCGGCCTTTATAAAACACGCAACATTTAGATTCAAAATCCAAGCGTGCCTTGTGTTCTACTAGCCAATCGTTGCCCAATATCAAATCAACACCATCACTTACCTTGGCCACAAGACAAGTAATTTGACTATGATATTGCTGTATTTTAACATGGATTTTAATGTACCCATCCGTGGGGACTTCATCACCATTGCCTAATACCAATGTGTTACTGTCTTTTTCACTTTTAACCCAAAGGTGTTAGCGAAAACAGAACTCACAAAGCAATATGATGCTGCACTATCCATTAATACAGATGCATCTTGATGAGCTACTTGCCCAAAGAAATTCATCATCAGCTGAGAAGAAAGAGTGAGCTGGTTCAAAACATGTGGCATGGCTTCATCCAGATAAACTTGCCAAAGTTTTGACTGTGATTCAAATTGATGTACGAACTTAAATCTAGGCAAAGTTCTTTTAAGACTTTTTGCTCTATATTTCTCAACAATAAAGCAAGCACTAGTATCATAGGGCGCTCCCTGTTTACCGTGCAAATAAAACTTCAAGAAACTTTGTAAATCCTCCACTGATGGTATAATTAATGAAAAAACTCCATATACCTTGGACTTTTCATCAAACACATCACTAAGTGGGAGTAACGGAGTTGGCCAAATGATGTCTTTATTCAAAATATCAGACACGATTACATCAAATTGCTTATTGACTTTGTCCTGGATAGCTTCCAGTGTATAACTAGACAAATCAAACACAACCTCCGAAACTTGATCAAGTCCTGCCACTAGCCCACTGCCTAAGTGTCGGACTTGGGAAAAAGATTCTTGCCCTTCTTAGCAGTCTGCTGCTCTGCACCTTTTTTGTTATTAGGACAATCCCGAGCCATATGTCCCTCCCTATGGCAGAGGAAACAACAACCGTCCTTCTTATCGGTGCTCTTAATCGCGGAGTCCTCCCCCTTAGATTGTTTGTTCTTCTTATAGAAGGTTGAAGAACAACCTTTAGAGCGACGTGACTCTTTATCCCATACCGGCCATATGTTGCCTGCACCTTTGGCAACTACTGCATCTGAATGAGACTTTACATCATCCCGTCCCTTCGCAGCTTGGGCATAGGTAGTGTCTATCGTTATAGCATAGTTGATTAGACGCTTGATGTCCTCCCATGGCCCACCGTCACCTTGTGGATCCACCAGGACTTTGCTCCGAACATCCTCTTTAAGCCCAGAAAGAAATCTTTCTACCTTGTCTCCCCTGGAGATAGGTGATTTCGTAATCTGGGAACACAGATGTTGGAATTCATTAGTATACTCATCCACAGAACCATCTCTGTTTCAGAGTGTGGAGCTTATTCTGGGCCACCATTTCCTGATTCACACTGCGATGAGTGCATCCTGGAAATTGTCCCAGAGTAACGGATCTTTCTTATCCGTTCGGAGCTCCATTGCCAATACGTCCCAATGTTGTGCGACATTGGTCTCCAAATATGTAGACGCAATGACCACCCATTCCGCACTGGGCACCTGACGTGCTGTCAAATACTTATGCATTTGAGCCAGCCATGCCAGAATAGTGACCTTAGACTTATCTTTGAATTTCTCCGGTTTAGCAGACGCAGTGGTGGACCGGACCTTGTTCGTGTCTTGGTATGCTTGTAAGACAGTCAACTTACATTCATGCGTATCCAAACGCCCGTCATGTTTAGCATACATAGCCATTAATTGGTCACACTGCGTTTCTATCCGTTGAAACTGATCATGGTCATCAATGAGTTTCCCCTCACAATATTCCCGGATCTTTCTGGCTACCAGATGACCCATAGCTTCATCCGTATCTACGGATGTGGGAGATGTGACCACGGGAGGAACTACAGGAGGGCTGCCCTCAGTTGATGGACCAGAAGTGTCCATGTCAGTGGCCATTGGACCAAACAAACACTCAAAATCCAAATAAAACGTTCAAATTTTTGAAGAAAACCGGAAATAAAATACCAGACAAATTTCTCAAAATTATAAAAATTGCTTCAACTACGAATGAAAATAAAATGTTAACTGATGACCGGCTGACCCAGTACTCAAGTCGCGCTGCAAAAGTTTTTCACCCCGGGTGACCGGACGAACCGGTAATCACATGTTGGTGACCGGTCGTGCCGATATGCTGACGTCAACCGTTTCTGCGTGTTCGACTTCAGTTTCCGATACGTTCCGAGACGAGGGAAGTGAGGGATTCGACATACCTCTGCTTGCACAGAAAATCAGAAACACCAAGGAATCAATCAGCCAAAAATCTGAGCGAGAATGTGCATGCAGGGAGGCGCGGCATTTGCGCCGCGAGCGCTCTGAATTTCTTGATTCTGCTCGTCTCCTCGCTGAATTGTTTGTGCGTCGCCTCTCTCCTCACCTACACACGAATGCGTGAGGCCTCAACCTGCTATGGCTCGAATTCAAAGGCCTGACTCGCGATTTGCTTGCACGCGCCCGCGTAAACTGAAACGGGTGAGATTCCTGACCTGAAGCGTTCGATCTCTCGTTTCCTCGTGATGCGGACCACATGCGATCAATACCTTGGCAGTCGTGTGTGCAAATCACACAGCCGATAATCTGAGTGGAGATCAGCAGGATTTTTCTGCGAGCTCGCGGCCGTCGCCCGTTGCGCTGTGCGTATGCGTACGCGGCGGTTCGTATGCGTATGTGGCTCAGAATACATGAAAAATAAAATTACACCATTCCCCAAATTCTGCTCCCCATTTCCCCAAATCTCAACACAACAAAATGCTCAGCGGAATAATAGCAACACCCAAAAATGAACAAGGTTCAAGAGCTCTGATACCAATGTAACATACCTCACAATAATGAGATTCAAGAGGCATGTTCCACCCAACCTTAGAGCTTATATACTAGATACTACTATGAGTTGAGGCTCCCTTCAACTAGTAGTTCCAAATATCTTAACTAGCTCTCCCTCCATGCCTTTAGGATAACTCTAAGTATAGTTAACTCATGGTCATTACTTACGAGGTGATAACCTAGGGTAAGACCATAGTCTCAACTAGTAGTGACTCCCTTTACCTTTACAAATGCTAGAGCGCCTAGGGTGGCACCTCTAGTCTTCTAGTAAAGGAGTTTAGTTGAACTAGAGGTTGTAAATAGTAAATAAATAATAAATAAGTAAATACACGTTACATGGGTCTTGCTGGAGAAGACAGTGGCAGCCTTGAGGCCAGAGAAAGCCTTCACGGTTGAAGCCTCGGACGATGCAACGCTGGAGAAGGCAGCGGGGGCCACCACGGCGGACGCAACCACGACGGAGGCCATAGCTTCAGAGGGCGCTCTCAAGGCGAGAGAGGAGCAGGAAGGAGGTGAAGCTAAGGCGGCTATGGAAGCTCAAGGTGCACAATGTGTTTCTGGAGAGTGAGGGGCAGGACGTATGTCTTATTGGTTAGAACGGGAGCCTATTTGGGAGTTGGGAGCCACACATGAAAATGGACAGAGAGAACAGAAAGTGGATAACGCACCGGCCCCTGGATTGGATGCAGGCTCCCTTCTATGGCCTGCATTGGCATGCCTAACAAGCGTCAGTGCACTAAGTTAATTTGTGTGGGTGCTAAGTTATTTGGTTCCGCCTCGTAGGGGCGCTTCACACTATGGCCGAAGGTTGAGAGGCCGTCGATTTCCACCAATCAGATTGCAAGAAAACAATAGTTCGGCCTCTCGACCCTTCACACTAAGGCCAAAGTCCAAAGGCCATCGCAATTTAAAATGCTTACTTTTTGACGAAAGCGACAGACTTTTGAAGGAAGTTTGGGTCGGATGGGAATGGAAACCCAAACTATGGTCGAGAGGCCGTCGGTTTTTTTTCCATTAAAAAATCAATCATTGACAAGATCTTGGGTGTTAGATTGGAGGGGTTGTTTTGGGCAAGGAATAAAGTGGGATGCTCCTTTGGGTTTGGACTTTGGGCTTGGCCTTTGGAGGCTTCACATTATGGCCGTCCAAGTTGAGAGGCCGTGGGAGTTCATGGCCAAAGGTTTGGACTATGGGCTTGGCCTTGGGAGGCTTCACACTATGACCGGCCGAAGGCTCCAATTGCCACATTTTATTGGCTATTTTCAGCCCATTTCTTTGGACTCTCAACAAAGCTTGGCCACTCAAGCCTCTCAACTTGCACGGCCATAGTGTGAAGCAGCCCTTAGGGTGAGTTTTCATGTAGGCCACGCACCCACTAGATTCTAGAACATAGTGGGTTAGAGGTGTTCGCATGTGGTTAAGCACAAGCCACCATCCAACCACATTCTCTCGGGCTGCTGGAATGTGGAAGGCCATGAACATGTGCCACTAGACTTCTACGCGCCTCACTAAAGAATCTTTAACTTACAAGTGCCAATCGCCAAAGGATTGGAGACCCGTTTTAGAAGGAGGAACATGAGGTTAGTAGGTGGGCCTGGATTTGAGAAGATGGGAGTAGCTAGACTAAATATGATATTTTGTGTCACTTATTATTTGGATTTACACATTGCTATATCTTTTTACTATTGATGTAATTGTTTATCAAGTAAAAATGTTAATGTTCCATATTGTCCAAACTACTAATTTCACATATGTTGGTAAAATATGAGATATACATCAAATAGATATAGCAATACGTAATTCCAATTAGTAAGTGACACTAAATGTCATATTTAGTGTAGTTGGCACATACCAACCCTACCCCACTAGATTCCCTCTACATTTGGACGGGTTTGTCCTTATTCACACTGGAATCTAGTGGGTAAGTGGCCTACATGGAAGCTCACCCTTAATTGGACCCCTATATTTGATTGGTATGTGGTTTGGTGAGGATCAAAGAGCAAAGATCATAAAGACACATGTTTAAAAGAGATTGGACAATGTCTTCGAATATTATTGACTACTCTACACTCAATATTGAACACAACTTGGGAGGATCAGTGTAACTAATGAAGAAATCAACAATCATGCACTTTCAATAGTTATTGTAAAATAATCAGGGGAGGTTTGATTTTCGATCCGATTTCTATTGATGCTTCATCATAGAGTTGCTAATGTAGCACAAGTTTTGTTGTATAAATCTAATTGGTAGATGTTGGAGAACATGAAAAAACAAACTGAATAACACCCTCATATCTTAAGGTACTTACATATGATTCTGCAAGATTAATGAAGGGGGAGAAACCAACCACTAGTTACAGATGAAACGGTTGATCAAGGCATGTAATGGCCATATTGGAGGCATTTCCACCACCACATATAGTGTTGCTTGTTGGTTGGAATCGTGAATTGTTTCATATGGTTAGGAATTGCAATTTGCAATTGATCACAAAGTTTATGCGTGTCGCTTTAAAATGTGAATGCTATAACTATCAAAGTGAAGATTCTATTTGTGATGTACCTTAGTCCCACCTTAGTGGTACATTGATTCAAGAGATTGGTTGGTCATTTAATGAAGAATCCTAATTCTTCATACTTCATTGTACTTAGCATGTGAAAAAATAATGATAATTGGAATTAGAGATCTCCAAAGGAAGGAGCACAAGGTTTAGACAACCCATGAATGAATTGTCCATAGGAGTTAGACAAATGTTGATGGAAGATTATGGCATTGAAATTAAATAGCTCCCATTGGATAATCTTTATGTCGGAGTTAGACAACTGCAACTAAAAGATATATTGGCTTGGAGTTACACAACTTCAGGTGGAGGGATGATATTCATTGGAGTTACTCCTAGTGGATGGGTGATATTCATTGTAGTTAGACAACTCCAATGGATGGGTGAATTAAGCTGAAATTAGAAAATTGGAACAATGCGATTGAGCCAAAAGATGGTTATTAAAAACTTCTAGATGAACCAAAGATAGAAGACTCATAGTATAACTAAAAGATGAACTATGAATGGATGGCTTTTACTATATTGGATATAGAAAGTGAAAGTAATGGTTTTAGTATAGTAAGAAGAAGCTCAAGGGATCCTCTGGAGGATCCTATGGTGGTTCAAGCTTCCACAAACCACAATATTATTGTTAAGTTGTGAAGCTTTGTAATGCTCAAAGTTTGAAACTCATTTGAAAAGTTCATAATTCCAGTGTCTCATGGGCCATCATTATTGTATAATACAATTGAATAATAATTAATAATTGTTATGACAATTATTATTCAATGGAATAATTATTATTCTTGTGTAATAAAGGAGTGTGACACTCGTTCTCCTTGATCCTTTGCATAGGCCATCCTCCCACTTGCATTGAGTTAAACTATTCATAACATTACTCCACACTTATGCTTATGTGGAAAGTTGTCGGAATAAAGAAAGAATAATACATGGTCATGTTGTTGGAGGAGGACGTTAAATACCCCCCAACGAACTTTCCGGGGTGTCAGATCCGGGTTGGGGCAGCCGCCCGTCCAGAAAATCGGGATTTTCTGGACCCGACCGAAAACTGCTGCTCGCCCGCCCGACTTCGAAAAAACCATTGCCCTTGCATTCTTGAAGGCCACTTACTCACAAATCCCATATTGAGTGCACTTCACCTTCAAGGTCCAAAATCCGATATATATGTTCACTTCCATTGAGTAAATAAGCAATTGAATGGGGTTTCAATATCAAAGTGAAACCGTCAATCAAACATGTAATTAACTTGGAAGTCAAAAATATTACAAAACCCTCACTAGCACTGAGGTTATAATTTTTGTGACTCACAATTTGAAATTGTCTTTGTCATTCTAAAATGACACTTAAATTTAGTGTGCTGATTTAGTATGTATATTTTATAATATATTAGGTAATGCCGTCTACTTTCACAAGTATTCATATGCATTCAAATAAATTAAGTGTGATTAAAAATAATTAAATATAATTAATCTTGATTAATCTTAAGTAATCCTAAATAAATCAGAAACTATGCTTACCAAATTAAGTAAACATAATTTATTATAAAATGTACTTACTATAATTAATTAATTTCTGGAATTTAATTCCAGTGAATTAATTCTAATAATTAATCCCAGTGAATTAGTTCTAATAATCAATTCCAGTAAATTAATTCTAATAATCAATTCCAGTGAATTAATTCTAATAATCAATTCCAGTGAATTAATTCTAATAATCAATTCCAGTGAATTAATTCTAATAATCAATTCCAGTGAATTAATTCTAATAATCAATTCCAGTGAATTAATTCTAATAATCAATTCCAGTGAATTAATTCTAATAATCAATTCCAGTGAATTAATTCTAATAATCAATTCCAGTGAATTAATTCTAATAATCAATTCCAATGAATTAATTCTAATAATTGATTAATTATTGCGTATGAATACTTGTGAAAGTAGACGGCATTACCTAAAATATTATAAAATATACATACTAAATCAACACACTAAATTTAAGTGTCATTTTTGAATGACAAAGACAATTTCAAATTGTGAGTCACAAAAATTATAACCTCAGTGCTAGTGAGGGTTTTGTAATATTTTTGACTTCCAAGTTAATTACATGTTTGATTGATGGTTTCACTTTGATATTGAAACCCTAGTCAATTGCTTATTTACTCAATGGAAGTGAACATATATATTGGATTTTGGACCTTGAAGGTGAAGTGCACTCAATATGGGATTTGTGAGTAAGTGGCCTTCAAGAATGCAAGGGCAATGGTTTTTTCGAAGTCGGGCAAGCGGGCAGCAGTTTTCGGTCGGGTCCAGAAAATCCCGATTTTCTGGACGGGCGGCTGCCCCAACCCGGATCTGACACCCCGGAAAGTTCGTTGGGGGGTATTTAACGTCCTCCGTTGTTGGAGATGTTCTTGGTGTACCATATATATTGAATGCTAGATTTGGTAACTGCCAAACCTCCACAAGATCACCAATTTGGAAGTCCCGGAATGGAAAGGGGAATGCATTGTGTGCTAGCTAAAGAATATTATGTTGAACCTTCATAAAATGGTGTTTGTATTCTGAGCACATAGTCCAATCCCATCATGCCATGTGTATTTACAATGTCACAAGCCTTCAAACCTTGGACAACTAACCAACTAATTCAACTATTGTTAACTAATTGCCTTTTGTAACTATAGTTGTTTGCGATTTGACCTGCCAAAAAATGTAGTTAACTATAGTTGTTTTAAATTTGGTCTACCAAAAAATCTAGTTAACTATAGTTATATCTAGTTAACTAAAGTTGAGCGTAGCATGTCCACATAATTATGTTGTAGTGTTGTAGTGTTGTAGTGTCACTACACTAAATAGGATATTTAGTGTTTGATACACTAAATACGAGTAACCCTATGAAAGTAAGTAACATTAAATGTAAACTCAAACACTAAATATCAACTATGGTAATACCGTAACACCATAGCAGGTTCGCCACCTGCCGCACGAATATTTAATTTTTTTGAAAAAATAAGGTTCGCGTTCCAAAAATAGATTTTTTTGAAATTCGTCTTCTCATTTATTGGATTAAAAATGATTCGTGTTTAGGGTGGGAAAGATGTGCAGAAATTTCATCCATTGGCTCACACAAATCACAGCATTGGCTCACTACAACAGAGATGTAGAAACCTCCTCACATCTAAATGAAAGCCATTGCACCAAAGCCTAGATCCAATTGCCCCGAAGCTAAAACAACAAACAATCACTTAAAATATCTACGCAAATTTCTCCTGCTATTTCCTGCACAGTTGCGCGCCGATCGAAAGCTGCCTCCACTTCCGTAAAGGAAATTAGCACTTTTCCATGTCACCTGCAACCTCCGATTGCAGTGTTTAGAAGCATCGAGTTGCTTATAAATATAATCCCATTTGGCATTTTCAGTGTGGCAATATCACATCTTCGAGTTTTTCATCCTATGTCTGCCTTCCGAATCAACTTTTAGGCAGAATAATTCAAAGACACGATTGATGAAATCTGCATTGTAAGATTGAGGGGCATCTTCAGTAGTTAATAAATCTCCGACTGCTAGAATCAGTTCGATTTAGGGGAGAGAATTCATGGGCCAGGGTACCATCATCGGTGTCGACCAACTTTGTAGCCAAGCGAAGTAAGGTCATCCATAGGCGTGTACTGCTCCAACCTCCGATTGCCGGAAGAAGCATCGAGTTGCTTACAATCTCATTTTCACGTCGAAATCTATGATGTGTTGGTGGCAGCAGCGTGGTACATCTTCGAGTCATTCATTCAATCTCTAGTACCCGCATCAGCTTTTAGGCAGAATTCCAAAAAACACGATTGTCGCAATTTCGCATTCTAAGATTGACAACACCCTCAGTAGTAGTTAAACCTCCGGCTGCTAGACCTGATTCAAAATAAGAGAGAATCCTGGCACGGGTCAGACCATCAGTCTCGATCAAATTTGCAGCCAAGCAAACTAATTAAGGTCGGCCACAGCTGCTGCTTCAACCTCCGGTTGCAGGAAAAGCATCAAGTTGCTTCCATTCCCATTTTGACGTCGATATTTGTAATGTGTTACACGGAACCACAAGAAACACGACACTTGCTCAAATCACAGGATTGGTTCATTGCAACAAGATGTACAAAAACCCTAATTCAAAGCCATTGCACCAGAACCTAGCTCCAATTGCATTGAAACTAAAACAACAAGTAATCGCTTTCAAAATCCACAGGAGACCACAGGAACACGGCATTTTCTCACATCGTGCCATTGAATCATTGCAAAAAAGATCTGGGAAGCGCCTCGTCACATGCAAAGCCATTGCACGAAAACCCACCTCCCATCCGTTACCTTGAAGCTTAATAAACAATCAATTCCTTGAAATAATCACAAGAAACACATCACTCGCTCAAACTGCGCCGTTGGCTCATTCTGAAAAGAACTAGAAATGACCTCCTCGCATCTTCCCCGGAGCCATTGCACCAAAGCCTGCCTCCATTTGCCTTGAAGCTAAAAACAAACAAACAATCACTTCAAAATGTCCACAGAGAACCACGAGAAACACGAAACTTTCTCGAAATCGTGCCGCCGACTCATTGCAACAACAATGAGTACCTCCGAGATGAGAGATGGAGAGTGTTGTGTGAGAGAGGGTCTTATGCGACACAGGGCTTGGCGTTCAACACCGAAAGTTGAGGGAGTGGAACATGTTGCCAGGTTGTAGACATAGTGGTGGCCCTGATTTTCTGTCTTTTCATTTTTATCACAGTATAATTTGAGAGTTATTCGTTTCTCTTTGCCTATGATTTCTGTTTTTTTACGTTTTTTTTTGCAATTATTTATGAACGAACCTGCTATGGTGTTACGGTAAGTGGAAGTTACATGTTTGAATTTAGTGTTAGTAGGGATATGAAAAAAAATGATAAAAAAAGAATTCCAACATATCTTCTAACACTAATTGTCAAAAAATTGAAAATTAGTGTTGAGCAGGGTAGGGTGGTAACAACATTAAATATAATCAAACACTAAATATCCTATCTAGTGTAGTGTGTTGTTTGTGTTGGTGGTGTACATGGAGGTTGTTTCGGAGCCCAACACTGTGAGTGATCATATAAAGACATTTCTTGATGATCCCCAATGGCCCAAGCATATTAAAGACCCTCAACTGAAGCAAATCAAGAGGCGAACTTCTTTGAATATATAATAATGCTTGGAATTTTTCTAGTTAACTATAGTTGTTCTTGAATTTGGTCTTCAATTTTTCTAGTTAACTTTAGTTGTTTTTCAAATTGGTTTGAAATTTTTCTAGTTAACTATAATTGTTTTCTAAAATGTATTGAGAAAAATCTAGTTAACTATAGTTATTTTGGCAGTTGTCCAAGGTCTGCAAGCCTTGCCGTATACCACTCAAAATAACATAGGTGTGAAAGTAATAAGAGTAGTGGCCACATGAAAGCTCCACATACCTTACCTTATTGAGACCGAAATAGATGAGATGTGCCTGCCTCTGCTTGGCGTTCCTGTCTCTGGCTGTTCCATTTCTCAGTCCAAAAGAACACGAAAGTCGCTCTCCACCACTTCCTCTGGAGTCTGTACTGGCGCAGAAGTGTGGCTTTCCATCCAATTTCCAGGAACTGAAAGCAAGGAGAGTGTCTAATGATGCAATCGTAATGATTCATGCAGTTTTGCATCTCCCATGAATAGACTTTCATCTTCGTAAGGGTGCTTTCCACAGATCAGCTACATGCATTTGGATCGTCTTTACGCGAGCTGGAGCTGGAGCTGCATGTATCTGGACTTATGGATTAGGTGAGCCGATTACCAAAAACATCTAGTTCTCATCAACACTCTCCAACCTCTTCATCCGTCGATTGGGTGCAACTAATGCACTTGCATTTGATTAATACCTGGGGGATGAGGCAATAGATTCCTTTGCATCTTTGAGCTTACGAACATAAACCGAGGATTGACATTACTGAGCAGAAGACAAATGCATTAGTATTTAACACGATCTTAAAATCATTGCTCATACTAAGAATTATTTGATGGGTGTATTATTATTCTGGTCCAAACAGCTCATACCGATGCTGTATCTTGTTTGGACGTTTCAATTTACATATCACCATACCTTCGGCACTTCTTGAAAGCGAATTTCTTACAGGTACATATTTCACTGCTCCGAGCATCTTGACAAACTGCTGAATTCAGTGAAGGGTGGACTTCTGTTACCATTGAAATTAAGTCGACGAGGAATAGGGTTCGTCACTTATAACACTCCGTAACCCATGTTTTTTTCACAAACATCCTCGTCTATGTCAGAATGGCAATAAACCCTATCTTCAGCCAATCCGTGCCTGAGCAATTTACAGACCAATACTTTAGCCATTTTTAAGAAACATTCATATTCGCCTCTATTAGTTCCAAGCTTTCTGAATTACAAGAATTATCATGACATTTTGCACAAGAATTGCGTAAACGGGGGATAAACATCGAGCAATTTGATGGAACACTTGAGATTGCCGTACTCTGAGCCACCCAGCAGCGGACGGAGAGGATGAAGATAAGGGATTTGTGGACAGCATTCGCACTTTCCCCCCTCCAATTCCCTCCAGTCACTGAGTACCTCAATTCTGCATCAATAGCTGCCTGCCACGATGGCAATGAGCTTTTAACGGTAAATTTTCCGATCGTTGATTGTGGTGGTCGAGAGGTGAATCAACTGATTTTACCCAGCCAGAAGGTAAATCATATAATCATTTGCAGCCCTAGGTGGTTGTGACTGGCTATTGTTTCCATTTCTTGAGGCCTTGTCCTGCTTTGCTTGTGACTGGCCCAGAAGTGTTCGAAAGCTCCCCACAAACACTTCCTTACTAACTGGCATCAAACTATATATGCTTTAATACAATTTCGTGATTTAAAGTCATTCCTTATCCCGGGTTACAGGAACCAAATGAGTAGAGTGTTCTGGAATTGAAGCCTGGAGGTCAAGGTCTTTGTTCATCGTTAGTGCACGCTTTCGCTTGCCATATTCATGCACTCATCAGTGCCATTCTGGATTACTGCGCATGAAAGACAATATTGTCTTCTCCATGCTAATTCTATCCAATTGACCTATGCCCACATCACTCATCACCAATCGTCTTGTCAACTGGAAGCAATGCAAATCGTATTGCTAATGGGATCATTTTCATTTTCAATTCAAAGATAATGCGTTGCTAGACAGACAGCAACTCCCTACAAGCCTTTGCTAATCTTTCGAAGGTAAATGTTTTTTCCTGTAGAGTGCAATCTGTGTGTTGTTATCCATGTGTATTGTTTACCAGGGTTATCGAATGCTTATGGAGTATGGACGTCAAAATTAAATTAGGGCCAGATAGCACAATGCACAACAGTAAATAGCTACCATGACAATTGAAGAATTTTCTTCCACCCTTCAGAAATGGCTTCGTCAGGTTAGTTTCAGAGCAATGCAGAATATTGTTCGTGACATCTTATTCATGGTTACGAGCTACATAATTCAGTTTTCTTAAAGTTCGTCTACGTCTTATTCCCGCCTTAGTCGATGTTCACCAACATTTGAAACATCATCGTTATAGGTTGTCGTTGTTGTTGTGCACGATGAACGTCCTTCCTTTTTAATCTTCGTGTAGGAAAATGGTAGTTTGATATGAGATAAATTTCTCAGAACTTCTCTGCATACATGTACATTAGCAAGCCCTCGGTTTGAAATGTGACATCGAGAGAAACCCATTATGCACATCATTTCAAGGCATCAAGGATGCGTGCGACTCTGTAAGATTGCAAGGATCCGAGGGTAAATATGGGAATTCCAAGGGATATATTCACTGTAGGCCTCACAAAGTCACCAACGCCGCAAATCGCGCGAATCAAGTGACACATCCCCAGGCCACTCACATCATTTGGAACCCGGGAGCCTGTCGGCAAATATCCTTGTACTGCTCTGCGTCGCATGACCACTCTCAATTCGCACAGTTCTACTTCAAAAACCGGCAACATTTTGGTGTTCCTTTGGTTATAAAAATCACAAAGCACAGACAGCCAAGACTAAAAGCCACTCAACACGAGCGACAATGGTAGCAATCACTACAATGTCAACAACAGTACGCCGGAGGAAGAGCAGGACCAAAGCCACAGGCCATACCCGAGAAAGAAATGACGGGAGAAGCACTTTCATCGTCTCATGAGGCAAATGTGTACGAATCATAAGAGTGTTGATTTCCTTTCCCTTGCAAATTAAGGCGTCGCCTGTGTATAATATATTATTTCCAAGATTGTGATGCAATGGCTCCTACTACGGCGCCAAGAGCTCGGCGAATCAAGAATGAAATCTATCAATTGGGGAAGGCGACCAAGAATCCGGCGATCTGCACCTGCCTCTTGTTGTCGAAGCCCAAGACGCGGACGAAGCAGTCAGGGTAAGCCTTCTTGCACTCCTGAACCTCAGCCAACACCTGGCTGGCGTCGTTGCAGCCGAACATGGGCAGCTTCCACATGGTCCAGTAGCGCCCGTCGTAGTAGCCGGATCCCTGAAAGTTGTCGCGGGTCACGGTGCCATTCCTGTCGAATTCCAGGCAGGGAATGAGGTTCTGGCGGATCATGAACTCCACCTGCTTCGCGATCTGCTCATCGCTCAATGCGGGCAAGTACGACAGAGTCTCGAACTTGGGGTTGTTGTAAGGGTTCCACACCTGCAGCCATTGCAACCAATTCCATTCTTCAACATTCCATTACCAATGCCAATGCATGCCCCACGGTGCTCAGAGTGGGCTAGCTAGCTGAGTAGCAGCAGATTAACAATACAGTGCAAATTAATACAGTTCATTCATTCAGGTGCGGATGATACATATCAAACAATCCGAAACCAAGTGTAAAAATCCGCAAACTGAGAATCATGAAAGCAGGGATAGTGGAGTGTGAAGTCCTAACCTGCATGCAGTTGACGCGGCTGCCGTTCTGGACGGAGCTCAACTTCTGGGTCTTGCTGGAGAAGACAGTGGCAGCCTTGAGGCCAGAGAAAGCCTTCACGGTTGAAGCGTCGGACGATCCAACGCTGGACGAGGCAGAGGCGAAGGCGGCGGGGGCCACCACAGCGGAGGCAGCCACAATGGAGGCCATGGCTTCAGAAGCTAGCTCTCCGCGTGAGAGAAGAACGAGCGAGGCCCGAGAGAGGATGAGAGAAGCGAGCAGGAAGGGCGTTGGGATGGAA
Organism: Polytrichum formosum; assembly: GCA_964035585.1. Taxonomy (NCBI): domain Eukaryota; kingdom Viridiplantae; phylum Streptophyta; class Polytrichopsida; order Polytrichales; family Polytrichaceae; genus Polytrichum; species Polytrichum formosum. The sequence goes on along the minus strand of OZ037935.1, from coordinate 15,029,249 downwards.
TGAGGATGACCTACGGGGACGACGAGGGTCTTATTGGCACAACGAGAGTCTCGGGAGCCACACACCGAAAGGCAGGCGATGATCGGTGAGGCAGATAAGGAAACAGTGGATAAAGGTTCCTAGTTTGCAACCCAAGGCTGGCCCTCTCCCTCTCCCGTGTCACTGGGGCGCCCTAGTGACACGGCTCTCCCTCTACCATTTCCCCTTTCCCTTGTCCTGGACCTTGCACATTTGGCAACCACTCTTAGGCTGCCACGACATCCTGGTCCCATTCGCTCAAATGCTGGTTACTTAGGGCCGGTTACACGCACCCCAAGTCCCCAGTCCTTGAGGTCAATCCATGCAATCTCAGCCGTCGAGAGCATGGAAGTTGGGGCTTACCACTTCACACGGGGTCCCATGTCCGAAGTCCCAAGTATGACATGGATGCACACATGGTAACATTATCTAGAGGTGAGGCTTGGGACTTGTGTTGAGAGTTGGGTTGGGCAAAAAAGCTAGACCCAAGTATCAACACAAGTCCCACAAATAATTTTGCATAAAATAATTAAGATCTGACTTTGATGATAATTAAGCATATGTTGATGGCTTTTTGAAGCTCAAAAGTTGAGAATTTGTCTCCATGTTGAGGCTTGCTAACTTGAGTGGGACTTGGGACTTGGGACCCCATGTGAACCAACCCTTATGCTTTAAAGTAAATTGTTGATGTTATGGCCTCTCTCAGGGAGAGAAGGAATTATCGTATACGAGCATACCTCTCATCCACCCAACATAAAAACTTGACCCCCTATAGGTTTGTTGTTGATTCATCTCATATGCCCTAGAGTAGACTAATTTCAGGTCTTTAAAGCAAACTCCAATGTCAAATCAACTAAATATAGAATGAACTCCTAACTGCATACTATTTCCAAGCTTTTATGTTGGATGAATGAGAGGTATGCTCGTATACAATAATTCCTCTCTCTCTCTCTCTCTCTAGTTGACTCGGTCATGAATTTTTTAATCTTCCACTAACCCTATAAAAAAATGCGAGCACTTGTATGGAAGTATTTTGTGCCTATCTCTCTTTCTTTGTGAAGGAAGTTGTTCCACACTCGGTTTTCATAAGTGATGAGTTTTTTCAAGAGTGGAGGACCATTCACAATATGGGTGGTTGTGATAGTTCCAAATTTGTGGGACAATAATTTTCTAGAGCCCACGATAATTCTCATAATGAGATTAATGTGGACCACATTAATTTCTAACCCACGCTGAATTTCTAGCAGAAAATTAACATGTGTGCTACATTAATTTTTTTCTTGAACATCAATATGGGTGACTATGTTATTATACAGTCATTTACATAAATAGACAAATATACTTCTGAGTAACAATCAACCCCTATCATACGTAAAATGAAAAACCTTAGAGTTCATCATAAAGTCGTTGAAGGCTTTTCATCCCGCAGATGTAACTCATAAGCATCTAAGCCTGCAATATATACCATAGAAGCTAATGCAATTACTATTTCAAAAGATCAGTAAGATTATAAAAAGTTTCTTATCAAATGATTAGTAAGATCATAAGTCCACTTCTTGTTGGCCTTTTTGATAACAACCTAAGCCAATAGTCATGTTTGATGGAGGGTCCATTAAGTCAATTGGATCCCTTTACTCCACCCAATGTAAATAGGATGTTAATTGTGTGTGCATCTTCTTTGGCTATCATTCTAGCCCAGTGGATGGCTTCTAAGGTCATGTTGTGGTCCATGGGGTATGCTAGGCCTATTCCATTCCATTTGAAGGATTTCACATGCTCCATAGAGCCGAATAGTATATCCCGATTGTGGGGAGGAATGTTGATTATATAGCAAGTACATACTGCATTTGAACAATCAATTTATAGCTATAGAGATGCAATGAAGCATCCTCAAGGGATAAGGCAAGGAAGATATAGTTCCACTCCAACATAAGAATTATGCAAAAAACATGATACTAACAAAGGAAAATCTATGTGGACATAGAAATCAAAAACCAACCACACTAAGATAATATCACACTCGAGCAAACATGTGCAATTATATGCAAACTCTTCATACAAGACATGAAAGATGGCATAATTCACCAAAACAACTAAAATGTACACATGTGTGATATAGAATGTTAGGTGCAATTCAAAACATGCACACAATCCACCATGAAGAGGCTTTAATGTTTGGTTGATTGCTTGCATAGAATTGCAAGAGAAATGGAGATGAATGAAAGACTGCAAAATACCATGTATCAATTGTCTCTTCTTGCAAAGTGTTGTCACGCACAAGTGTGGGGTGCAGTGAACTCAAAACTTTGAACTATATTTTCCATAGCCCACACATTGCTAGAATACCATCACACAACTTTCAAAGCAAAATCTATACACTGGTGCAGGAATGCGAATGCCCATGGTTGGAGTTCGAGGAGGTAATCATAATCAGGTTCATTCAGTGCATCCCAATTGGGGCCATCTGGAGGATAGTTGTGGAAGTGATACTGCCATTTGTATCTCGTGTGGAATGGTCTGCAGCCCTCAATGAGCATATTGCTTAGGCAAGTCAAAGATCTCATAGACATAGTGGCACTAGGATGTTGCTAGAATGTTGCATTTGCAACACTGACCCTCAAAGACATCTAAATTATTGGGACACTTGGGAATATCTTGTAGCACGTTTGGATCGAGATGCCAAATGGTGAAATCAACATATGCCTTGGCGCAATCACGGTGCTCATACATCCACAACTTGATGGTGCCCTCAAGGGACTCCAAGTCGTGCTTCAAAGTCCTCTGCTTCTTGCCAACGATGGTTTGCATTCTACAAGCGACATACTCCAGGTCATGACGAAGCAATTCCTCTTTATTGTCGGCAGCGTACTCCATGGGTTAGCCACAACAAAGCAAGGAGCCAGATGAAGGATTGTCAGAAAGGGAAAATGGAATGAAAATAGATGAGGCAATATGCAAGCTAAGCTCAAGATTAATGCAATTGTGAGGATGAGGAAGTTCAATATGTAAAGAGGCTGAAACTAAGGAAACCTAAGGCTACAATAGGGGAAATCGGTTAGATTCAACAGAGTAACGCATGTGACAGATGCACACATGTGGAAATATCTCACATGCAAACCAGGACTCAGATTATTCGTCCTACAACTTCTTGATATCAAGTGCACTATAGGAGGCTATGTACTCAAAAATATTGCATTACATCTACACCTGTTGCAAAATGATAACAACAATTTCTAAATTGTGTACCCTATTAGTTGGTTGTTCCTTTATTGCCCACTCCCAAAAGCTTTGACAATGCTTGCCACATGATTTTATCCCGCACACACAAGTGGACATAGGGGATTCAAATACTAATCTTAGTGTATCCTAAAAGGAAATACAGGCTAGTAGAGAATACATTTGTCCATTCCTAAGTCCGACATGAACACACATGAAGAAATACAAACATATCGTATCCATCTTCAATTATAACATCTTTTGATAGTGGAGAATTCCTATAATCTAACAGAGTGCAAGGCATTGGATAGCTTCTCCAAACAAACATTACACAAAACGGCAACGGCTTTGAACATAGTGTAGGTGCAAGTACGATCATGCCAGAGGCATCCAATGATTTACACACAATTCGGTGGAATAAGCATTTAAAATATTTGGTTTGAATATAATATGCCTTGCATAATGGTCATGAATTAGACAATTACAACAATAATTGTTGGCAAGGACAAAGTCACAGTTATCTTGTTGGAATTTGGGCATCAAATGCACAGTCTACATCCCATAGAATATTGGAAGGGTAAGAAAATTCACCCAGATGAAGAATGCAAGTAACTTAGCAACCATGAAGCATGAAGACATTTTTTATTGCACACAAAGCATGTGAAGGAACGTAGCCAGGATATCAAGCTATATTTTTCTAAAATTGTCAAAATCTAAGAACACAAGCATAAAAACAAATGCACTAGTCACGTTGGATAACTATTGTCTACTGATGCTTCAAAGTCCAAAAAGAGCACAAATTGAGGGTGACTCAACGTTAGGATCCAAAAAATGGCAATCTTGCATGTGCATATTCTACTGTCTTGGCCTTTGCATATATTGGAAGTTGAAATTAAGAGGAGGCAAGTACCTATACATGTGATCCCAAAAACATTAGAGGTTGGTTAGTACTATGTGTTTAGGTTCCAAACAAAGGGTCAAGTCCGTAAAACATAAATCCAGCCCAACTAAAACACTTCACACACAATTATTTCATGTTGGCATATCACTATAATTATTGTAGACTCCCTCTAGACCAAGGCAACACAACCCTTTGGAATTTAGGGCGGAATGGCATGGCCACCAACATCAATGATATTTTGCTTCACTCCCAAGGATGTGGATTTGAGAATGAAGATGGGGTAAACTAAGGAAGGAAACTGATAGAAAGCCCATCCACAAATAGGTATACCCACAACTCCCAAAGGAATGCCAAGTGACAGCAAGTCAAGAAGAAAATTGAACGGTTTCTACAAGAAGGTTTTTGCAAGGCCAATGTATGTAGGTACATTTCAAGTCAATTAAGAAAGCATGGTTCAGGTTCATGTCTCGCTTACAAATCTCTCAAGGTCTAAAGATGGCAACTCCTCACAATCCCGCCGCATGAGGACCTCCAACTTAGTTCTCAAGGCATTCTCGTTTTCATTGGATGATGCAAGCAGAAGAGGCTGGAAAATATGTGAGTGAAGAGGTGGATTGGGAGAAAAACACACTATATGTCTCATGGCCGCGTGACAAGCCTGGATGTTGGCACCTGATGATCATATACTACCCTCAGTCCATAAAACAATTGTGTGCATGGGACCAAAAACATGCATTGAGAGGGCACTAACCTACAGGATGTAAAGATCAATTATTAGATCATTCTCCTTGATGCAACATTGCAGAAAACCAAAAAGGAAAGTTGTTGCTTTCTCATGAGCACCTCTCCAAGGGATTCCAAATGATCATGTGGACAATTTGTTGACCTCCACATTGTTCCAGATTACATCTCCCTTGAAGGAATCAAATTCACTTGGATTGTTGCTACGCCCAACGTTAGAGGATGGTGGAAAGAAGACCTTGTCTACCAAGTTGATTAGCACTTTTGCAAATGCGAATGCCTTGAAGCTTTGAGTCTGCAAGTAAAAAAAAATGTATTTTAATAATCAGAATATAGAAGGCATGCCTCACCAATGTAATCAAGCAAACCACACAATAAGGGAAAACAACCAACCATCTTTCCTAGTACATCACCATTTGTGAGGGCTAAGGTATTGATGCAAGTCCAACTTTCAAGAACTCTGAAGTTGGTCCTCTTCATGTTCTTTTCTCAGTGGAGGGCATGCTGGACATCATCGGCGTAAAACACAAAAAATCCCGTCATCTTAAAGAAAAAACATACAATATTGGAACCCCCACTTCCAATATCGGGAATCAAATCGATTCCATGCAAGATTAGCACTTGAATCTTGTGTGTGAGGGACAAGAAGCCCATCAAGCATGTCAAGGATGACCACATTTTCACCAAAATTAGATTGCTTACCACTTATGAATGTACCTACGGATTGCAAGAGAAAGTAAGACAAATGTTTTAAAAACTTTAACTCAAGGAGGAAATTGAAGGAACATAGAGTCTTTAAAAATGGAATGGACTTACAATTTTCAAATTTTCTTTTATTACTTGATCAAAGGGCGAGGGTTGGCTTTTCATGGAGGCCTTGGATCTTGAATAATGGACTCCATCATGTACAAAAATAACTTTCCTCAATTGTCTGGACATGAACATGTGTGCCTATGTTGTTTTTCTTCGGAGGAACATCAAATGGAAGGTGCATCCTGACATGCCAAGCCTACAACACTATATTCGTTAATTTGGGACTTTTTCGGCATTTTGAGACATTTACAAACACAAGAACATGGATAAAATCACACATATATTGGAGAATGTTGTAAGATGCAAATACTTTGAAGCAGGTGTTCATATCAAGAAACCCAATTAAGAACTCATATCAAGATGGTTTAGGGAGGACAATCCAAACATTAGACCATATTGAAGGGGAAATCATATAACATTCATATTATGGCAAATGGAGTATACAATGTATGGCATGTAAATTGAATAGTATACTAACGCCACGCATCCATTGGATAGTGCGACCTAAAATCATCATGCCTATGGCCCAAACCCCCTACGCCTATGATGGCCTATCTAGCTTTGGAGACCGCGTCTTTTTCTTTTGCCGCCGATTCTTTTGCTCGCATCGCTTCAACATTCCTGAAAATCTCTGCCCTGGGACGTCTATAGCCATGGTCAGGACGCGGGCCCTCCATAACACATTTTGGAGTCTGACGAGCGCCCGAATTATAGGACGAAGAATTTGAATACGATGAAATGGATTGCCTTGCATTTCTGTGCATGGCGTAGAAACGCACCAACTCGATGGATGCACTGGACCACGGAGGTTTAGGGCTGGACGCAACCTGCAACTCATCACACCAAGAAACATGCGTTAGTTTGAGGAGAAAGACCCAAACATGTTACACGCTCCCTTTAGCAATGGGCAGTTGGGGGGGCTGGCTTGTGGGGGGTCACCTTGGCAGGAGGGGCACTCGCGTCCGAGCTGACTTGGAGGGCCAAAGCGTCCCACAAAAGAATAAGGAGGGCCCCACTCTTTGAAGGCCGAGCGTCCATCCGCAGTCGCCGTTGAGGTGTAATGCCGCCACTGGGCCGAGAGGGGGCCACACGGACGCAATTGCGCTCTATGCCCTTGAGCGGTGACGGAGACGGAGATTGTCGGAGTATTTGTTTGGGTGGGGGGCTATCGACGACGCCGGCATGAAGAGGCTCCTTGGAGTAGTCAATGGTGGACGCGGCATCGTAAACGGTCTCATAGAAAAAGCTTCCCAAGTTTGAGTCACTTATGACCTCAAGCGAGGGCTCCAAACGCTGATGCCAAAATATAAACAGACAAAAACCAAGGGAAGGGGGGGAGGGGAGGATGTGAAAATCGATATACATTGAAGCATATATACACAAGGGCACACCATGTGTCTCAAATGAGTTTATTATATTTTGCGTGAGCGTACAAGTCTCTGTACAAATAGTCCCTCGGATCCATGTGTCTCTCGCCTATTGGATTGGAATTTAGGAACTGGGGCACGGGTAGTCCGCTCCCCACGAGCGTTTGAAGGTATTTAAAGAGGTCTAACAAAAAACGGTCTTGGACCTTCCCGACCATCCACGTAGGACAAACTATGTAATTGGAGGTCGGGTTCAAAATGTTCTTGGAAGCACTGTCGTCCACCATCAGCGTGTTTGTCACGGGCGGGGCGAACGTCGTAGGGACAACCGACCATAGAGGGGCACCGGTCCCAGACAATTGGCTTCAAGACCTTAAGGTACTGATTTACGGCAGGGTTGTTGGGCTTCCTGACAACCTTGCTGTCGGGGGTGAGTAATATCGTACAAGAGTCATGTCCTAGGACCAAGCAAGGGGGTTCGAAACCCTTGAAGATGAACTCCACGATTGCATGGGTGTTCTCGGACTTCATGGAGCTCCACACGATCACCCACCATTTAGATAGGGCGATCTGCAGGAAACGCCGAAGCTAGGGGCGGAGGTACACGAGCTTGCTTTTGATGTACGTGGGGGGCCATAGTAGTTCGCGTCCTCAGGCTTGCAAAAGGGAACCGTGGGGGCACTGGGACAATGAACACTAGGAACCGGGTCTTAGGCGGCAAAGGTGGGGTGGGTTAAATCGGAGGGGCCATGTCAGCCATGAACCCCCACCCTTTTGCGTCTGTGGTCCAGGTGGAAGTCTATGGCTCACATGCTTTTGTTGACTCTCAACCTTGGAAACCCCATGTTCATGCTCCAATGACATCAAATATTAAGCACACTCTATTTATTCAACCCACAGGGCATTAGTATTGAAAAATACTTACGCACCTATGATGAGTGTTACACACAACCGCACTAACATCTTCTTCTTCCTCTAATCTCCTACACAATGTATGTCCTACTCAACTAGCTAATCCAACTTCTAGTACCCTAAGGTACCTCCTTATTCATTAGCGGTTAATTAAGCCCAACTTAGCTGTGCACCTTACTAATCTCATACCCTGCCTTGCCACGTGGCTTGGAACTTGGCTTTGCAGCTCCTAGTTCACTTTAGAGCCTTACATTCCGCCTCAGTGCCTTGGGCTTCCAACTCAGAGTCTTAGGTTGCCTTCGGGTTCTGTATCGGCTTCAAACCAGAGTCTCCCTCAGGCTTCGGAGCCTCAAACCAGAATCCACAATTAGGCTTCGGAGCCTCAAACCAGAATCCACATTCAAGCTTTGACCTCAAACCAAAATCGCCCTCAGGCTTCGGAGCCTCAACCAGAATCCACATTCAGGCTTCGAGCCTCAAACCAGAATCCACATTCAGGCTTCGACCTCAAACCAGAATCGCCCTCAGGCTTTGAGCCTCAAACCAGAATCCACATTCAGGCTTCGACCTCAAACCAGAATTGCCCTCAGGCTTCGGAGCCTCAACCAGAATCCACATTCAAGCTTCGACCTCAAACCAAAATCGCCCTCAGGCTTCGGAGCCTCAACCAGAATCCACATTCAGGCTTCGAGCCTCAAACCAGAATCGCCCTTAGGCTTCGGAGCCTCAATCAGAATCCACATTCAGGCTTCGACCTGCTTCCACCCTCCGGCTTCGAGCCAGAGTTCTTCGTCCCCCTGGTCCTCTGTTCTCCTTCCCCGTTGTCTCTGTAAACCCCCCCTTAGACTGCCGGAAATCCAGCAAGGGTCAGGAGCCTTAGCTCCAGGCCTCTCCCGGCCTTAACTTTCCCCAACTTCAACTTAGACCCCCCCTCTAAAACGACCAACGACTTAACCCAAAACAAACACTAACATCAGCCTTGAGCCACTTGAACCTAAAAATCACTAACCAACCTAAACTAATTACTCATTTTTTATTTTCTTTTTCTTTTCTTTCTGTGATTGCACTCAACCACACAACCTTAACACAACTCAACTTTACTTTTGAAACTTCACAACTTCCTAGTTTTTAAATCAATTCAAACAATTGTCAATCCTAATGTTTTGCCCCAATAAAGTTTAACTTAAATTGTGGGCACGAATTTGTGCTCACAGGCCACCATGCTGCCTTCCACGTTTCTGGGAGACGAGCGATGGGTAGCCGCAACGCTATGTTCCAAGGCCTGCGGAGACGATCGAGAGAAAACGGGGGGGACGGCTATGTCATGCTATGTCCATTCGAAGCATAACGAATTTTTTGTGCAAATACATAAAAACAATTGAATCATTGGAAGCAATAGAAATGCACGGGGGATAAAAGCACACAAGATACATTTGAACACAAAAACAAACATATATGGACCAAAAATAATGATTTTATTTTTACAATGCTCTATGTACAATTTGATTTCAAGGGGAGCCACGTTGAACGAGCCGTTCAAACTATCCTAAGTGTACATCTACAAAATTGATCTGCGCCACCAAGTTCGAGCATAGTCGCACGCACGGAGACGGAGGGTTGCGGGGGGGATTGGGGGGGGCAAGTTCCTCCTAGCTAGGGGGGACACGACCACGCCAACTAGACAATGACCTAGGGAGTTTGGGTCAGTCGACCCAAACTGAGAGGTCTCAGTGTATTACCTCGCCCTGGTCATGTCTGGACATTGTGGAAGCCTCCACCGTCTCCGCTGCCCCACCTCTCTCACCACCGCCTTCTCCGACGAGGTCAACAACCTACTCCTACAAAGGCTCAGTATCAGGCCCTTGTCCTAACCCAACCTCCGCATGCGCATCATGCATGGGTTCATCGAGTTGGTTAGGAGTAGAAGTATCACCAGGCCCTTGCGGGCCTTCAACATCTAGCATGGTTGTGTCTCTTTCACAACCACGTTGGCCAAGGGGAGACTGAGCAGCAACGGGGTTTGGGTCGGGTAACCCAAACTCTCCTGCATCGGGGGATCGCCTTGGGGCACTGCAGGGGCTGGCGGGTTTGCATCGGACAACCCAAACATCTTGGGGTCGTCTTGCTGATGATTGGGGGCATCACTATGGGCAACCGAAGTGGTGGGGGCCCCAAAGGGGAGGAAGCCCCGGGGACGCGCCAGAGGTTGGGGTCGTCCACTTGCTGGACCGGGGCATAGGGACAGACGTGGGGCCGCATCATGTGTTGGAAGCTGAACGACGGTTGCAGCACGGACTGATGAGGGATGCTCTACGGAGGGAAGCCGGGGGGCAGGTGTGGAAAGGAGCTCGGGGGAGCCACCACCAAACCTTGCACCCACATCCCTTGGATCACCTGTGTGATCAAGTCGGCGTTGGACGGAGATTGGACCATCGCCCTCTGTCGCTCCTGCTCTAGCAGGCCCTCAACTCAACGACTTCATTCCGCATCGAGGGTTCTTCCGTGGCGGCCTTCCACGATCTCATTGGCGTAGCTTCCGGGGATCCAATCGAGGATGTCCATCTTTTTCGCCAACACTTTCTGGGTTCTGTAGAACAGAGCATTGACATCCTCTATGTAGGAGTAGATGTTCAACCCCAACATTTGCACATTCCCAAATCACTTGTATTAGAAATATGCACATGACAATACACCAAAAAATAAGGGAAAAAAATAGGAGAAGAAAACCAAAACAAAGGGATCCACCCAACAAAAACAATGCTTAGTTTGGGTCGGTTGACCCAAACCAACTCAGTGTCTAGTTTAAGTCGGTTGACCCAAACCAACACAGTGCCTAGTTTGGGTCGGACGACCCAAACTGTGATCCAAATACTTTAAGATACTTACCATAGCAGTAAAGACGGGTTTGGAGCCCCCGAAGACGTTGAAAATGCAGTCCCCTATCCTCGTTAGAGACCTCATCATACGCAGGTAGAATTCTATCCGCAGCTCATCTGCAAGATAGTTTGCGTATTTTGCCTCGTTGTAGAGGCATTTGCTGGCACCCAACCCTTCTGGAACTAGGAAGAGCTTGTCCATCCGGGTTATAGGGTGGTTCTGCACCTTCAGCAACTCCGCTTTGTAGACAAAATACAAACATAATACGTTGACGACCTTTGTTTTCTTGTCCTTCAACGTTGTGTACGCCCCCTCCGCCGGTGCAGCAGGGTGCAAGCATAGTAAAGTGGACCAAAAAAGTGCTCCGGTATATGAAAGCCATGATTTTCTTGGTCAAACGCCTATAAGTAGTAGAAAAATGTTGTTTAAAATAGATTATTTTTCATGATGACCTCTATTGTTAAGTTAGGTACTCAAATATAGAATATCAATATGAGATCTTCAAAACCTGTCATCAAAAGTGACGCGTAAAAGCAACTGACAAAATATAGTTTTGAACGTAAATTTCATGACCTTAAATATTTTGAACTTGGAATTTCTTTTCATATTCCTTGAATTCATTATAAACTTGAGGTCATCATAATTTTTTTTTCAAAAATTTATCAATTTAATGTAATGTAATTGTATTTTAAACAAGTTTTTGACAATTATCTTTTCAATGACATCCACTTGCACCACCACTTGCACCGTCTTCTAAAATACATATACGTTGTTTGAAATTGTTTTTTGTGAACATAAATTGCTTGGCTTTGTAGATTCATATGTTTTCTAAATGTTTATGAATTTTTATTTCATAAAATTCAAAGTTAGTATATTGTTTTGGATCACTTTCACTTAAACCTGAGCAAGGATCAAGAGTTGTCTACTTTACTGTGCTTGCACCCAACAATGTAGTGAGATTTGGAGATTGCATACTCCGGCTGCAATTTGCACACAATCTCGTACATTTGCTTTGCCCTCCTGTCCTTGATTATCCACAACCAGATGTCGATCTCCCTGAACTTGGGGCTCACATAATCAACAAACTTCGACAGGAAGGGCTCGTAGAACGGGGTGCTCATGGGTCTGAATTATTGTATCGGTTTCGATACTGTGTGCACGGGGTTAGGATTTATGATGGCCATGCAAAATCCTTGAAGGACCAGCATATTCATTCGGTACCGAATGACCTTCCTAGGCAGGCTTATTTTGATGTGTAGATATCACCTTCAATGACGAATAACATGTGAATCTCGTGCCCAGCTCCATGCAGAGGTTCCCATTAATATTGGAGCATCACCTCCAGCAACTCAACCTTTCTTAGGTGCTGGTGGGGAAGTACATGCCAATGATGATGGAGTAGATGAAGAAGAAGAATCCATCAGTGATGACGAGCATTTTGGAATTGACGAGGATGAGATTCGAACTCATCAAAAATTGAACTCAGTGGTTACCATATCCAGTTTGAGAGTGCAACCCACGAATTTGTCACGTTTCCTAATCCCGCTTTGTGGGATGGTTGCTATGCCTATGGTTAGGCCTACCTTGTAGAGCGATCTAGCCAAGCTTGAACAAAAGTTTGTGCATGGCTATCGTGAGGGGGCTTTGGTGTTCTATGTGACAGTGACTGACGAAGAAGGCAAAAAACAGGAGGTTATTGAAGCAAATAAGGATAAATGGGGGCCCATTTGGAACGCTAAGAACAAGGATTTCAACACCTTTCTCCTTTCGGTACCAGAATTGACAGGGTTGACCAATCTATTGTTTTTTGTGTGCGATGGCAATCACAGGCGACAAGCTTGGCTAAATCACATTGAACGTCTCCACAAGAGTGATGCTTCTTGGCATTGTTTGGTGGACTCAATTTTTCTTAATTATACCAAGGACAAAATTGGTGTGGTTATGCAAGTCATGCATGACATCAACAAATAAGTTCATTTGCCGGATTCCTTCTTGAATTGCACTTGATTTATAAACAATTGAGGCTTTTGAACTGAATATGTTGTTTATACTCAGGCATACTGAGGACTCGCACGTTAAGACAAATACCGTCCATACCCTGTTTAGAGTTCGTAAGTACAGACTTATGGAATTGGACAAATTCAAGGACATATTGTCTCCTTCCGACCTTAGGCGATGCAAACGATCCCATAAGAAGACATAGTACACATTGCCTTTAAATGTGTTCACCTCTTTCATTTTTCAGGTGCATTCTTCCCTTCTTACTTCAAATCGTATATGTTTTACTTTCACTTGTGTTTGTCATACTTGCAATGATACTTGCAAGTTTACCAATGCCTTAATCTCGGAGCTTACATGAGCCAAATTAAATGATTTCTTTCAGCATGAAATTAGTATGGCTGCGGATAAAGGAGTACGCCAACTAACTAAACAATCTGATGGAGACGTCACTGCTTTTGAAAAAGCTGCTGCGATGAAGTCTATCGTGGAGAAAAGATGCGTTGCACTGCAATAGAAAATGGGGAAGCTTGTAGATGTAGCCAACCCAGATCTCACCGATGGTTTGTTTCAAGAGGTTAATGCACAACAATAGTGGCCAATTAAAAAATATATTTGCTTCACATTTTGGTTTCCACATATATAACAAACGCATGTATTAACTAAGAAGCGTGGCACCTGCAGATTGAGAGCCACTACACTTTGAATTCGATATCACCAGAGCTTAATCTTGAGAAGCTGCAGCTCATCGCAACTTCAAGGGCGTCACCGAGCTTCAAAATGAAGTGGCTCGAATATATTAACTCATCTGCAGCTACTCGCGAGCCATGAAGACTTCCGTCAAAGCCAATAAACGAAGAGAAACTTTCCCGTTTCCTAGCAAAAACATGCTGGTGGGCTGGGGTAAGTGTCTCGTTGTCCTCTATATGTTGTTATTTAAAATCACCTCATATATGTGAAAATCTGAATTTTATTATAACTTTATAATCAACCGATTATTATGTGAACTTGAAGTTAATCTAATTAGATTTGGGCAGTTTAATTAATTTTCGCATCAAGGCTCTGCCGCCCTTGGATAGGTTTCGGGCCCGAATGGATTATGGATTCTGTTGCATTTTGATATGCCTAGATTTCTAGGTCTGTCATTGCACGTTAGAGTGCTGGGAATGAGAAGATTTCTTCCACCTTAGGCAATTCAGACATTGTTTCTGAACCCATTTATCATGATAGGAGCACCGAGCAGGCACAAACAAACATAATTTTGTATGTAGTGCCTAACAATTTCAATGAAATATCAAATTAGAAATTACGAGCTTGCAATCCAGAAGGCGCATGGTGTTCGTCGTTTCATAAGATAATCTTTTGGAGACACACGTGCTTGATTTATTCGACTTTTTTGTTTGAGCTAATCTCATTTTTTCGTAACCCATGCTTTTTTCACAAACATCCTCGTCTATGTCAGAATGGCAATAAACCCTATCTTCAGCCAATCCGTGCCTGAGCAATTTACAGACCAATACTTTAGCCATTTTTAAGAAACATTCATATTCGCCTCTATTAGTTCCAAGCTTTCTGAATTACAAGAATTATCATGACATTTTGCACAAGAATTGCGTAAACGGGGCATAAACATCGAGCAATTTGATGGAACACTTGAGATTGCCGTACTCTGAGCCACCCAGCAGCGGACGGAGAGGATGAAGATAAGGGATTTGTGGACAGCATTCACACTTTTCCCCCTCCAATTCCCTCCAGTCACTGAGTACCTCAATTCTGCATCAATAGCTGCCTGCCACGATGGCAATGAGCTTTTAACAGTAATTTTGCCAATCGTTGATTGTGGTGGTCGAGAGGTGAATCAACTGATTTTACCCAGCCAGAAGGTAAATCATATAATCATTTGCAGCCCTAGGTGGTCGGGGGAGGGCGAACCGACCCATACATTGGTACCTTACCGGATGTCTAGTGATGTCACATTTGAATGAATCGGCCCTCAACCTCATAGGGGGTCTTTTTGTATTGGAGCCACTTCATCCATGATATGTAGGATGGTTGATTTTAAGTGAGTGCCACGAATCCCTAGCCGTTCGCCCTCCCCGGTAAGGTACAAATATAGGGGTTGGTTCGCCCCAGCCTAGGTGGTCGTGACTGGTTATTGTTTCCATTTCTTGAGGCCTTGTCCTGCTTTGCTTGTGACTGGCCCAGAAGTGTTCGAAAGTGTTGTGACAAGGTTGTGAGAAGAAACAAGCAAGAGGATAAAAGCAGTAGAACAATGAAAATATATTCACAACTGTGTCTCCACTTGTGAGGGTGGTATGTATATATAGTATATTGGGTGAGCCTACCGAGGCTCTTCACATTCAGTTAAGTCTAGGTTGAACTGGCAATAACTAGTGGTCGCTCTGGAGTTACATAGGTGAACTGAAGTCGAGCTTTTACTCAACACTCCTCCTCGAGCACTTGGTTACTGCTAAAGAAAATCTCGAATGCTAGTGATTGCACTCGGGTGCCAAGGGTGCCAAATACTCCTCCTCAATCACTACGACCTCGTTGAAAATTAGTTTTGAGTAAAAAACCTTGGGTCAAGGAAAAATTTCAGAATCTAGAAAAGAGTGTACCTAGGGCAACAGCTCATATAGGAGCTTCATTCCAGCTTGTTGGACAAGGCGGCGGTGGGTGTAGGCCGGGAGAGCCTTGGTGAGGAGGTCGGCAATGTTGTGTGCGGATTCAATTTTTTGTACTTCAAGCTGCCCATTGGTGATTAACTCCTAAGTGAAGGTGAAGATCTGAGGCTCGATATGCTTGGTCCGGTCACTCTTGATAAATCCAGCTCCTACCTGCGCCACGTCTACTGCGTTATCCTCGAAGAGGATGGTCGGTTGGGGTGCTATGCTCAGGCCGCATTGATCCGTGATGAGCTTGTGAACGTTTTGGAGCTAGATAGCCTCATGAGTTGCTTCATGGAAGGCGATGAGTTCAGAGTGGTTCGTGGAAATAGCGGTGACTGTCTGCTTGACAGACTTCCACGAGATCGGGGCGTTGTTGTGGAGGAAGATGTAACCAGTTTGAGACTTGCCGGTTAGCACATCGGACTTGTATCCTACGTCTGCATAGCCCATAATCTTTGGTTTGCCACCCTTGGTGTAGTGAAGTCCCAAGTCTTCAGTGCTGCGAAGGTAGCAGAGGACGTGCTTTGCCGCGTTCCAATGTCTGGCTGATGGCCGCTGGTTGTGCCTTGCGAGCATGCTGACCGTGAATGAGATGTCCGGCTTGGTGAAAGTGGAGAGATAAAGCAGTGCTCCCACGGCTGCAAGGTAACGAGTTCGATCGTACTCCTCCTCCTCCTCCTCACAAAATTGATAGGGATCATCCTTGGTCTTGCTTCAGCCAATCATTGGAGCTGACAAAGGGTTGGCCTTGTCCATTCCGAAGCGCTTCAACACTTTCTGAGTGTAAGCGGTCTGGTGTAGAAATAAACTTCCATCTGGTAGATGGGCAACCTAGAGCCCTAGACAATAGGAGGTTTACCCAGGAGCTTCATTTCGAAGCAGTTTGTTAGCAAAGTGACCACATGCTTGCATGTAGCCGGGGTTCCCACGAGGTTTAGGTCGTCTACATACACAACCACTATAACAAAGCCCGTAGAGTCTCGGAGGGTAAAGATACAGGGCAAACTTTGATCATGTTGAAACATATGATCAAGGAGAAAGGAATGAAGGTGAGAGTACCACATTTGGCCGGCCTGCTTCAGGCCGTAGAGGGCGCGCTGGAGCTTGAGGCCGGAAAACGAGTGAGGAGAATCAGCTGGAATGGGCTGGGGGAGATAATCAGGAGGAGGTTTGATATGCAAGTTTGCATCTAAAGGACCATAGAGATAACCCGTGACCACATCCAACAGCTGAGTCTCTAAGCTATGCTAGACCGCCATTCCCAACAAGTATCGGAAAGTGGTCGAGTCCATGACTGGGGAGTAGGTGAAGGTGTAGTCAACACCTGGACGCTGGGTGAATCCCTGGGCAACTAGGCGAACCTTATATCGAAGGACTTGACCCTGTGCATTTCATTTCTTTGTGAAGATTAACTTGTGCCCAACCGGCTTGGTGGCCAAGTTGGTCACAAGTGGACCAAAGACTTGATGCTTTCTCAAAGATGCATACTCATGCTGAAGGGCTTCATACCATTGAGGCCAATTTGGGCTAGCTTTGGCTGCCTCCAACGTGAGGGGATTTGAGGAGGAAGTAATCAAGCTAGTAACGAAAGACATGACCAAAAGAGCTTCACTGGGTGAGCAAAGGAAATGATCAGCTTGAGCAAGAAAAGTGAAAATTTCTCCATGATGGTTGGACCTAGGTCTTTTGGCTTGAGGAAACAAGGATGAGATGGTGTCTCTATGGGGTAAGACGCTAAGGGAGGGCTGACCTACCCCAGGAAGGGGATTCCTGGTAATGTGTTCAGAGTCACTGAATCTATCAGGGAGCTTGTCGGCCAAGGCCTTGGATTAAGTAATTTCTGGACCTTGGAATCCGCAAGGCCAGTGCGTGGATCAGGATTCAGTGTGAATGTCTCCGGAGCAGAAAATACAAGGGATGGGGTAGGACCAGCTGAGGTGAAAGAGGGAAAGACACGCTTGTGAGCCAAATTTTTGGTCATTTAGTGAAACTATGGGCAAATAGTGAAATATTGGATGAAAGAGCATCCAAATAGATGAATATAGTTGAACCATAGGCTAGGAAGTTAGTTATAACTATAGGCACGGCCGTAGGCGGCCTAAGTTGGTTACTGTAACCATCGTCCTCTTCCCCGCCGAGCTAAGAGGGCTGGCGAGGGGGAAGAAGCCAGACATTTCCTGATAAATTTTGAGCGCATTGTTGAACTATAGACTTGTCTCCCTTAGCACCGCAAGCGGGCGAGGTTAATAGTGAAACTATCTTCTTTTAAATTGAGTTAACACCGCAGTGATTGTGGGTTATCACTTTCCATTGAAGAGCATTGTTGATTTGAGTTCTAAGTTACTTTGAGTGGCCGAGAGTGGTCGAACTATTTACTTGTTGAAGTGTATGTGTGCAATGTCAGAAAACTATGGACGATAGTTGTAATTGCAATTGACAGAGAGTGTGACTGTGATAGAAATTGAGTAAATTGAAATTGTGAGTGAGTGAGAATGTGTAATGAAGTATGAGTGTGAGTTGATTAAGTGAGAGTGGTGTAGGAATCTGTTATCCGCGATGAGTTCGCAAACACTGGAGTGTGGAACCTGGAATATAGTTGAGTAATATGTAATTGTGCATTTCGAGGATAGAGAGATTGTTGTATGTGAGAACTATTGTCGAAGCAAGAGACTTCTATAATCTGAGAGATGGAAATGGAATATTGAGAACCCTACGAGTGAAGAAGTCGATGAAACTATGGACAGAGAGAGTCCAAGTGAGCGATGAGCAAATGTAAGATTTTTGGCCGAAGAAGGTGATTGAAGGATTGTTGAGCGAGAAAGAGAGACCATAGTGAAACTATAGTCTGGTAGTGCAAGAGAACGAGAAGTCCGTTGAGGGTCAAGACCTGTGAGAGGTGACCAACCCTGAGAGAGGGAAGATAGAAAGTGAAACTATTGACGATTGTTTGGGTATGTGATAGGCAACGAGAGAAGCAGTGATGGCCAACAGAGAGTGAGAAAGAGTCTAACTATGGTCTGAGGAAAGAGAGAGCGTTATTAAGTGACGGTTCAGGCTACCTGTGAGAGGGAGAAGTCGGATCAGTCGAGAGTTAGCCTGAACGAAGTGAAACTATGGGCTATAGTTGAGATTTATTATAGGCTGTGAGGAGCTGTGAGGCCAAGTGTCAGCCTACGAGTGAAAACTATGGACTATTGTTGAACCTGTGAGAGGCAGTGAGGAAGAAGAAAGAGCATATTGTTCAGCCATATGAGATTATAGTTGAATCATGATTTTAGGCTGATAGACTTATAATTGAGAAGAATGGAATTTATGAGGGAGTCTCAATCAATTGATATGATGAGAGAAAGATTCTGATCAATTGATTAATGAAGGGATTAAGGAACATAAGTTAGGATAAACTTTGGATTATCAATGTGATTTAGGCATAAGTTATCCTAGAGTTAAATGGAGTTTTATATTGAGAGGTAGTCTAGAGACTAGATCTTTGAGTATGAGATGCAAGCTAACCAAATCAACTATTGTCTTGTGTGTTACCCTGGTTGTTGTTGCACGTTGTGCAGGGCCACTAAGACTATAGCTCGACTTTGCCGATTGTTGTTAGTTGCATAAGTTGTGAGTAATGATTAAATCTTGAAGTTAATGAATGAACAATTTGTCTTGCATTGAAATTAACATTGACCAATTAATGAAGGAGCTGTTGTGATTTGAAGATGCATTGGCCAATGGTTACCAAAGACAATTGTGATACTCAAAGACTATTGTTCTCGAAAGACTATTGTTATACAATCTCATGACGAGATGGTTACTACTGTGACAGACACACATACCCCACTGAATGAGAAATACAGTGAGAGGAAACCTTGTGAGAAAGGAGAGTAAAGGATAGATAAGAGATGTTTTAGAGTGAAGATAGCATACCTATTGTCTGATTAATGAACTATAATGTGACAGATGCCTGTAATAGACACTAGTTAAGCCTTCCTTGAGAGTCTGTACCCTGGGTTTTTGTTTATTCAGTCATAGCAAAAAACTAACTACAACGCTCATCAAATTGACAATTCTGGAACCGAGCCTTATGCAAAGTCCTAGTTTTTGGAGAGACATATCTAATGATACTTGGGGAGTCAAAACCAACATAGATACCTTCATGGCGATGTGACCCTATGGTTTTGCGTTCAGGCGCGGGGACAGGCACCCAAATCCGGCAACCAAAAGTTCTGAAGTGAGAGACATTGGGAGGACACCTTGTCAGAATCTCTAAAGGTGAATGCTCGTTGAGCAAGGTGGGGCGATACTTCAACAGGGTTGCTGCATGGAGCACCGCGTGTGACCAGAAAGAGGAAGGGAGTTTAGCATGGAGCAAAAGGGGGCGGCTAATAAGCTGGATCTTCTTGATGAAGGCCTCAGCCAGCCCGTTTTGGGCATGTTCATATGGGACATCGTACGTGAGTAAGATACTTGTTGCGACACAATAGTCCTCAAACTTTTGTGACCTAAACTCCTTAGCATTGTCCATACGAAGAGTTTTGACTGGGTAGTTTGGGAAATGGGTTCTAAATTTCAGCAAGGATGCTAGGACCTTAGCAAAGGCTATGTTTCGGGCACTTAGCAAAGAAACTTCAAAGTGAACTCCAGCAGCACCAACAAGGACTAAGAAGTACCTGAAGGGTCCTGATACCGGAGTGATGGGGCCACAAATGTCACCTTGAAGTCGTTGGAGTGGAGGTGGAAGCTCGCTTGGTAGCTCTCAGCGTGAAGGCTTCAAAATCAGCTTTTCTTGGGCATAGGCATCACACGCCCCAACCTTGTTTGCATCGCTGGTACAAACCCCATGTCCTGTAAACATGGGCAACATCCTCCTGAACATCGTGGCTCTTGGGTAATCCATGCATCCATGCCACAAGCTGGTCTTACTTGGAGCAATCACCGAGTATGCTGAGCCTCCGTTAGGTGGAATAGTTTTACGTCCGCTAAGCAGACGGGAGAGTACAAGCTCATACGGGCCACTTGCTTCCCATCGTGCGGTGGCAAGGCAAATCTGCTCTTGCCAAAGCTCAAGTGTCTCCTCACCGTCCTTGATCGAGGTCAAGACGTGAATACCATTCGCCCAGAGGTCTCGAAAGCTGATCAGGCTTCGATTAGCCGCCGGCGCGTATATGGCATGGTCACAAATGAGGGTGGCGCCTCCAGGCAATGTGACACGTGCCCGGCCCTCACGGAATCTGAACGTCTGTCTTCCAGCTACTGTGCTTAGTTCACAGGTCCACCAGGCTTCGGAATCATGTCTCGAAAAGTTGACGTACTTCGGATTGCGGAGGATCGTATGAGTGGATCCACTATCCAACAGGACTATGTCCTCATCTGCCTGTGACTTGCTAGATGTGCTATAAACTGACGTAACAATGGGCTGGGCCCCGGAGTACTCATCCATGATTGTCATGTAGTTATCGAGGTCAGTTCCATCTAGGGCAGTGACCCTTCCTTAGTTGTTACAACTCCTTGTATATCTTGACTACGTACTCACCGGCTATGGCGCTTTTGGGCACCCCCTTCCGAGGGAGCCTAAAAATGTCACACAAACCCTTCGGTGCGGGTGGCCTGCACTCGCAGATGTCCAAGCTGAACCTGGATGGTGGGTGTACAAGTTGAGTACTTAGATTTTGGAGGGGAATTATATTTGCGTTGTAGTACCTCCAGAGGTTGGGCCTTAGTTTTTAATATCGTGGCTCTAAACTCCACTAATCAAATTCATACCTAATTCTAACCTAGACCTACAACCTAGTCTAAACGCAGACGCACCAACCTTGGAACCAAGGCAATCCTAACTTATGAAATGAAATGACTCGGTATACACCAACCGGGTGTGGCTTGTACCACCCCTATTAAGATGGACAACAATTTAGTTTAATTTTTGAAGGAAAGCATAGTCATATTTACGGACGCGCGGTCGTAAATTTTGCACATATATACTACAGGGAAATTCTCTTCTGCCCTATGCAAATACCCCTAAAAGTGTACGGACATACGTCCGTAAACTTTACACATATATTGTGCAGGAGAATTATTTTTGTCTTACGAAAAAACCCCTAAATGTTTACGGACGCACGGTCGTAAATTTTATACATATATAGTGCAGGGAAATTCATTCTGCCCTACGCAAATACCCCTAAAAGTTTACGAACATACATCTGTAAACTTTACACATATATTGTGCAGGAGAATTATTTATATCCTACGAAAATATTCCTAAATGTTTACAGACGCACGGTCATAAACTTTGCACATATATAGTGCAGAGAAATTTCCTTCTACCCTACGCAAATACCCTTAAAAGTTTACGGACACGCGGTCGTAAACTTGAGTCCATTTAGTGGACTCTGCAATTTTTGGAGATTTTCGTATGATTTTTGACTTGGGTTCTATGATACTATGGACTAGTCTACAATATTGATCTTACTTTGGAATGTAATTTGACTTCTCTGCAGCTAACTTTGAAAATCCACATCTAATTTGTTATTTAGTCAAATTAGACATTGTAAACGGCCCTGGGGCCAAAGAGAAGCTCTGGCTTTGAAAAATTATAACTAATTGCTATCTCAACCAAATCGCAATTGGAGATTGGCTATGGATAGCTATTGAAAATTTCTACAAGAGAAAAAATACGAAATTTTGGTTCCAGATGGTAACCTAAGCATTCATGTCATGAGCAGCCAAGGTCTGCAATGCCTCAATTTTTTACTTGCATTTTAACCTGCCGTTAAGAAATAATGAAATTTTGTATGTTCACAACATACATTCTAACTAAGAGAAGGTAGGGAGGGATTTTTCTCAAGCCTTACCACTAAAAAAATACAAAGAGAAATTCTTCATAACTTCATTAAGGTAGGGCTTCGCCCAATTATCAAGAGGGAAGGTTTTTTTTCCTAATTACAAAGATGTAGGGCTTCACCCACTAATGAAAAACAAGAGAAAAAATTTACCTAACTATATTGATGTAGGGCTTCATCCACTAATCAACAAAATGAGAGAGAGTGCAAGGTGGGAGGAGGGGTTTTTAAATCCTTTCAAAAAAGGGTTGATGGGGATATTAACTAAAATGAGACAAATGGTCCGCTCATTTTAATGTGGGGAACGTGATGGGAACGTAATGGTTGTTTTTTTGTACGAGAGAATACCCGTAGAGGTTTTAGGGACCACAAACAAAGTGTTCAAACGAAACCGGGCAAACAATCAATTGGAATATGGAGGATCCCATCAAGGAAGAGAAAATGATTGTGCCTACACTCCATGGGTGAACACCCGTGGATAATTTATTCCCACCATGCACATTGGAGGACTCCCACATATTAAACATGTTGGCAAATATGACAATGCACATGAAAATTCACACAAAAAAATGCCTTTAAAAGTGGTAATTTGAACATCCATGGGACAAATGTCAATGTCTCTAATCCGTATGGCTCTCTAATTAATGCTCACAAAATTAAAATTGAGCACCAAACAAGCTACATGGTGTCAACCATCTAGCCCACCCACGAGAGTCCACCCGTGGATACCGAGAAATGAGCAATGCAACTTTGATCAAGAGGTCTTTTGTTGGTACCCCATCCTCGAAAGTATCTCCATCAGTCATTTTCTCACCTCTGGTGCATCGATCTAAATTATCCTTTGCGAAAAGAATTTGCCGAGCTGGGATGAGTACATTGTCATCGGACGCATTCCTTTGTCTTGCCCATAATGCCACAACACAATCTAGGGATTGATGAGCTGGTGCATAGTCCTTGAGCCTCGTCCATCGAAAAGATTTTGCCGTGTCCCATTCTTCATAACGTTCGTCTAAGGTCTTCTTGTTCCTTTGGCCAAGGACCGGTACATAATAGACAATCTCAATGGAACGAGGATTCGGACCGATATTTGCCAAATTCGGCTCAGAAATCACCCGTCCCATCCACACTGGATTATGGCAATCCTCACTAGGACGTAGTAACACATAATGGCCGACCCTGATATGTGCGCCGGGACGGAAGGTCTCAACAGGCCGAGAACTAGCTGGCCCCACGTAAGCATAGTCAGTGATGTTTTCCTCAAGTAGATGCACATTATCCACATGTAGGGTTGGTGCAATGGAGAACCGTGTAGCAGGCCAGAAAGGTTCGCTAAGTTCAGATGGAGTTGGGAGTAAAGGTTGATCCATAGCCGCAAGCACATTCTCCCAATATAAAATTGTTGGCGCAATGGACTCCATATATTGACCCGAACTATCTTGATCTGCTGTATCCTTCCAATACTTAATAAAACCTTGCACACCAAGCTTTATGTTCATGGAATCTTTCATCTCCCTTTTTGGAACGGGACGGGGACACCCTACAAAACCAAACATACAATGAGCTCGGAGCAATACCACGGACTAATTGCCCACGGGTGATCACCTGTGGGCCACATACTTCACACCATGTATTTTCTAGTGCACTTCCAAAGCAATACAAACAAGGGACCCACTAACCTGTAGGGACCAACTAACCTGTAGGGACCATGGTCTTCTTTGTGATAGGGTCCACATTCCAAAGAGCAATTCCTCCATCAGGCACCCAACTTGGATCTGTGCAATACACTTTGTACTGCATCAATGGCATTCCTTGAGGGTCTACATAAAAATGGAATTGGTGCGCCTTGGAATGCCCAATAAGTCGATCTTGACCAGACTCATTGTAGTATCCCTTCACCCATTCCTTGAAATCAGCAACCTCGTGGATTAAGGACGGGACAATAGTGGGTTCCCCAACAGCCATGAACGATGCCATAAGGTCTGGGAGTGTATGGCAATCCTCCATCTTCAGCCTTTGTCCAAACCTACCAAACATTGCATCCACATCCTCATGCGTATGTCCAACAATAAGGAAAGACAGCTCGACTTCCTGAAAAATTCCCTTTGCAGTCAGAGCTGACCAAAACAACATGTTGTATTTTGATTTGTTGTCCTTCGCACAATTGTCCATTTGAACAAGCAGGAGGGGTGGCAAACCTGTAGGAGGAATACTTTCGGGCGGTGGCAAGGGAAGTACTCCTGAACACTTCTCTACACCAACCACCAGTGCGTCGTGTAAAGGATCACCTATGGACGAAATAGGAATGTGTCTACTAGAGCAAACAGGTTGTACCTCAAGTTGACAAAGCAACTTCATAATCGAGGTGATAGTGAAGTTGGCATCAGATGGGTACATATCAAGGATATAATGCGCATAATTCACATCTGAGTGACCATGTGCAATCATCCCCGCAATGGATATGGGGAATCGCTCGTATTTGTCAACACGTTTGTTTTTGTGCGCGAAAATGGGAAGCGCCGTTTTCCCATAATCCATTTTGTCATGGATTATACAAAGCACCTCATTGGGAGCATACTTTGACAAAATCCTATCTTTGTAGTAACTGTTTCTATGAGCCTCCTGCAATGTTAGATGACGAAGGCTAGCATTCGAGATGGCCAAGTGACCAACTGTGTTCTTTGTGTGTATTTGCAACAAATCCTTGAATGCTGCACAAGTTCCACAACGCGAGAAGTTGTCACCGGGGCTCTTTATAACATACTGCTTGTAATGCTGTCGATGTAGGCGGCTGAAGGTGGACATAGAGATAGGCGCGTACCATAGGTCTCCGTCCAAGTGGTTCACTTCCTGCAACATGTTGCACCACGTTGTTCCCACTGGGAGCATCTCCGTTCCTATCTTCTCACCAGTTGGAAGAGTCCGAGTCATATGGGGCATGGCGTCCGCCCTACCCTCAACCAATACTCCAAGGGTGGCTCGTGCCTGCACTGTATTCGCCCGTGGTTTTCTAGTGCATGTGTTTCCGTGATCTCCAGATCTAACCCCCATCAAACTTTCAGCCTTGTTCCTATTATATTGTGCCCTTGATATCATATAGATGTTCATCCATGCACGAGTGCATATTGTTCTCCCTTCCACAACAACCATTTCACGGCCGTTGTGCTCATGTTTCTGGATCGTTTGGAACACCGACAGGGCTATGAGCTTCCGAGCATTGAATGGCAATGCGAAGTAGTGTTCCCGAATACTAATCAACAAAGGCCTTGGGAATACCTGGCAACAATGCTCCGAACAACAATCCACCGCTGATAACATCCGCGCATGCTCCTCAGTGGCTCCCCAAATTTTCTTCCCAGGTGGCCGAGGTGCACACATCCTCGCAGTGTTGTATTGGCGTTTTCCAAGCAAGCGCCGATGACTTTGAACTTCGCGGGTCGCATTATGATGGACCAACAATATTTCCGCCAATGTATGTCCTTCAAATTTGGTGAGTGAAAGAGGCCAGCGGTGCAGAGTATTCTCCCAATCCCGCGAAATAACACTGTCAGTTGGGTTCATGATAATAACTCCAACATCCTCAGCCCCTAGGATGCTATTGTCAACACAATCCAATGGATTTGTGTTGGAAATCAATCCATCACACAAAGCATGGCCCTCATCATCAAAGAGCACAACGGCCTTCCCCTTCAATTCCGACCTTGACAGTCCAATGTAATGTGGAATCTGAACATCGATATCAAAGTATTTCAACACACATTGAACAAAACCTCACGGGTGTTCACCCGTGGGGGACAACATTGACATCTCAGCACAATATTTACATTCTTATAGGGGTGAGCTCTACACCTCACTTCACACAACTCAAGTGAAGTATGTGTTACTTATCATATCCCCATTGGGAAAATTACCCTTCTTAACAGTTTCCACAAAGCCCCAACACCAAAACTAACACCCCTAACACTTACTTGTGTACAATTCTTACTACGCATGTAGGTGTCACATTTGTTGGCCCAAGTGCTAGCGAAATAATTGCCATTCAGGATAGTGTCAACATTCCAATTTGACGAATATCATCGTCACCATATATCATATTGCATCACGAAACTCCCAACTCGTAATAATATGTACCTATTACCTATTGACAACATATTTCACATACTCAGCAGATAATTTACAAATAAGCATAATTGCATCTACAATTATTGAGCATGCCACACACATGATATATGGCCAACTTATAACCTCACATATGTAGGGAGAACTACTACTTTGCACACCACGAACTTCCACGGGTGAACACCCGTGGGGGCTTCCATGCTGGTGCCGGAGTCTCCCACGGGTGTTCACCCGTGGGGGGCTACCATGCTGACATCTACTACTAGAAAGTTTGTTACACACAAGAACATATGGGTAACTTCTATTCTGACATATGGTAGGAGAACTGAAGTAGAAACCATAAGCGCCCACGGGTGAACACCCGTGGGGGCCCCCAACCGGGCCATGGACTCTCCCACGGGTGAACACCCGTGGGGCCCCCAACCGGGCGCGAGTTTCTCCCACAGGTGAACACCCGTGGGGGCCCCCAACCGGGTGCCAGAGTCTCCCACGGGTGAACACCCGTGGCAGACTTGGCCGTATAGGTGGGGGGGGTACGGCCAAAATGTTGCCACGGGTGCACCCGTGGGAAAGTAAATGCAAATTGGGGTTATAGCACTAACCTCCTCACCCATGTGAGGCACGCTCTCCATGGTTGCTCCTCAAGGGTGAAGGGGGATGGACTCAAATGAGGAGAAAGAAATGACCCTCCAAATGGTGGCTTTTATATAGGTGGTGAACATGGCCTCCAATTTCACATGAGGAAGTACAAGGCATTCCCTCCAAATTCGTAAGTACATAGACATCATTCCCTCCAATTCCAACCGCCATTAGCTAATCACGTACTAACCTTCCTCATATTGAATAATGATGACCTTCGGTAGTGGGGTTCTACCTCGTACATGGAGTGAAAATTTGGTACAAGACGAAGGAGAGTCTTCGCGGTACCAATGATCATTGTGTAACCTTTGCATACACCTCATACCACTACCGAGCATACTCATGCCAATTATACACGTCCCCGTCCCCGTCCCCGCTCCTACCCAGATGGGTCTCAACATCTCTAGCATGAAGGGGCATCAACTTTGTTGGCCATCAAAGTTGTGAGTCTTTTTAGGTCTAAAGACTTTATGTGAGTCTTTTTAGGTCCAAAGACTTTATGTGAGTCTTTTTGGGTCTACTTGACATTATTTGCAAGGGTGTTTCCTAGCAATGTATAGCCCTTGTATAATTATGAATGGAATATGAGTCACCCTTGACATCTCCATGTGACAACACCCAAACACAATGGTATGGGCTCGTGCCCAGCTCTCAAAACTTCCAACATACAACAACCACTTATGGTATTCAGTGTCGCATACATAATAATGTCACTTACCTACTTATAATAACAAATTACCTATTATTCCATACCCTAGAGTACTTTAAAGATGTCCAATACCTTCAACATTTTGACAATATGTTGTGAAATATTTTGTGACTTACAATATGAGTGATGGAATAGTTTGCAAAATACTGTCAATCCCGCAGACTACCATTATGGATCTGAATAATGTTATGTAATGAACTATTTATAAGTCTAGTAGGTATAATATCTCAAAATTTCAATCCCAATTATGAAATAAAAATAACGCCCGTATCTTGGTACCGGAGTGATTAATGAGCCCATTGGCCCAATGTTGATCATGGATGTCCAAGATGCAATCATTGTTATGATAATTATGTAATTTACTTGTTTCTCTTCTATTATGTGCTACATTATACTACTACAAAACATGATGCAACATAAAATCAATACATGTATTATGAGCTAGTAATTACATTATACTCCTCCAGATAAAGTATTAATGTAATGTTAGCAATATAGACCACCTTTAAAAATGTGTGACGTACATGGATTCAGACCATCTAGTTTTTAGAACCCATGTCTAAATTAGTGCAAGTCATAAAAAATTCTCAGAGGGCCATCATTCAACCCAAGGGCTCTCAAAGTTTGCAGAAGTGTATAAATCAATCAGATGTAATCTTTATATATTCACATCAATTGCGCGGGTAATTCTTAGTGTGCATAATAGAAGAAACTGATCTCGGGGATTGGAACAACAAAAGCTCTTCACATCAAGATAGTTCAATGTTTGTCATTGCTTGCTTCTCTCTCAATTCTATTATGACTTCGCAAATTAATAATAGATTTACTATTGCCTCTCCCATAGTAGAAGTCTCCTACATACAACCACATAGCCTTCCCCCACTCTAACAACTCCTGAGCTCTCAAACACTTTGATATTTTTGGCATAGTGTCCAACTTTTCTTGTTCAAAAGACTAAGCTAAGTCTCCTACATCTATGTATGATGACTCCCCTTGTTCACATTAAATGTGGGCTAAAAGTTCCCAAGTGTCCTATAGAACATTAGTTCGCCTCTGAAGCCATCTACAAGAGGCATGAAATCCCTGGGACCATGGGGATGGTTGATGTTGTTTACAATTTTCCATAATTTGATTGCACAAATTAGTGTCTTCGTAAATGAATGTAACTTATAGAGACTTGCTAAACCCTGAATCACAAATTAGAGTCTTCGTAAACGAATGTAACTTATATAGACTTGCTAAACCCTGAAGGCCAAGGCCTTAATAAACACATTAGTCATAACTCTAATACTCAAATTTATTCTATTATATGACAATGTCGCGCATTCCTAGTTTCAACACTCAAATATATCATACGTGACACATACACATCCATCATAACATAGATATGACTAATATAAAAAGTCCAACCTCATCAACTTGACAAGGTGTAGGCCTTGTCACCATACTACTAACTTGGTTATCAACTTATAGAGACTTCACTCCAGCGTTTCATGTCGGCATACTAAAATGGGATCACATGACATGGGCCATTAGGATGCCCAATAATATCCTCCCCTTGCATATACTACACTCTAACCCCTAATATCATGCATGTGGCAATCAAAGCACACGTGGTATTAAGGGGGACATGTATGTAGTGCTAACATGGATGCACGATAATAGAGCCCAAGTTGTTACTAAAATCCCAATTGTAGTAGGACACAAATAGATGGTGCACATCTTTATGGATGTGTGTGTGTGTGTGTCAATCGTGTGTGTGTGTGTATGTCTATATGTATGTATGTATGTATATATATATATGGCCAACTCGGGCATCAATGCGCTATTTACACTGGGAAAAATCATCAAATTTATACCACTATGCTAGAGATGTTGATCCATTTAAGAACCAGTTTAGAGTTTAGGGTTTAGGGTTTAGGGTTATTTATTTCCTTAGCATTTTCAGCATTGGGTTAGTAGGAAAGGGCCTGGCATTACTTATATTTCCAAGTTACCTATTATTCCAATCCCTATAGTACTTTAAAGATGTCCAGCGCCATTTTTGACACCCTATATTATTTTAAATCATAGCTTTCATTTTATGTCCCCATCTACCCTCTCAATTGTTCGCACGTATATTTCTACTCCAATACATCACAACCCCCCCGGTTTCTGTCAACTACATTTCTAGCTGCACTTACTAGGTTTTACGCTAAGACTTGAACATGTAAAGTTATGTGACACGGCCTATCGGAGGGCGGATGACAACAGACTAAAACACGGTAGTCCCCATGTAGCATGTGAGCTCTCAAAACGACAGTCACTACTCAATGCAATAAACTCTAATTGTTGCACCATAGGTAGGTGTCATGTGCAACGTCCGGCAAGAGCCTAAGGCTAATACAAATGCAGCCTACAAAATTTGTGACTTAGCCTATAAAATTTTGAAAGTGTAGGACAAAGAGCCTATGGACAATTTAAAAACACATGATACCAACCTATGTGATAAAAAAACATGTAGGAAATTTTGCCTACAATTTTTTTTAAAGAGAGGATTTTAGCCATTCATCCTTCTTCAAATTGGAAAATTAGTTGGCCTAAGTACATATCTTTAGGCTAATACTCGGGGCTCTTGGGTGGCACATAGGCGGATGTCAATAATAGCCCTGACTCCCTCCCCGCCGATCTTTACAAATACCACAGCCCAAGCCCCATCACCGCACCATTCATCACATCTCCTCTCTCATCAGTTGCGATGTTGCACCACCGGAGTCCTTCTTTGAAACTGAAATTTCCTAACCTACTAACACTTGCCGACATTGCAAGATGCCAATGTGTTAGTACTGCTACTTGTGCGAGAGCTTTCTCTGTGCAGAATAACATCAAGCAGAAGAATAGGAATTGAATGACAACAACACACTTGGATAGTGTGATGCGGGTGGCGATTGAAGGACCAACCAAAAATTTGAGTTTATTTTGCAGGAAGCTATATCTTGAAGGATTCAAGAAAGCTTCGATTTTTGTTTACTAATCCTGAGAAATTAGTTTTGAAGGCAATTGGCATGTAACTTAAAAACTCAAAAGGTTTTCAACTTACAAAAATTTGATATTGTAGGATGCAACCTATGCCATAGGGAAATAGCCTATGCCTTTCAAAGAGGCAGGCAATTAACCTTAATAACTTCAAAAACTTTTTGGACGCTGGTCATGTGATGTATCAATACAACATCTACTGAGGGGAGGGAGAACCATGGGAGGGGAAGTTGAAAACATTGATAACAATAGGACTGGAGATTTCTATTTAGAGATTATTAAACTACTATTTAAAATTATGGTCAAATACCTTTGAGTAACCTTTAAGTAACCTTTCCACAATGTCGAGCTCCAATCCATGGGTATGACTTGTGGACTTGCCATAAAGTATTCTTGAAATCACCTCTAAGGAGAATATAAAGGCTCAATTTTGGACCGTGTAGCGATAGATGTTGCATCCATGTGGGATTTGTTGTTGCTCAAATTTAGTACTTTGGTACTTAGGTTGTCAATCCATGTGCACTATCGACCCTACAATGATAATCATATTTTGAGAGTGTGCGATTGACTATGTTAGGTTATAATAAGACTCTATGTGATAGCATGGTTATACTTACGTGAGTACCCTTAGATGTGCACTTTGGAAAGGACATTCGAGGCCGTAAATATGAAAGTCAACAAATATATTAAGGTAGAAATACCATAAACCGTTAAAATAAGGTGATTCGCATTGAAGATCTGGTCTGACAATCATGAGATAATTTTCCAAGATAGACGAGAAGGATTCATGAAGAATGCAAGTTGTTTCGTATTTTTTTGCCTTGTACAAAAAGTTCCACAATTTTTCAAAGTGGAAAGTTTGTCCAACCCACTTCCGGTTCACTAGGCTCTCCTCATTTCGATACAGATTATCACCTAAATCCGTTAATCATGAGTACGTTAGATCTTGCCTCCCATTGGCTACATTGCATTGAAGTTGCCGCGCCATTTAAGACATGGCACTTTCCATTATGAGGCGGTCTAGTACACCGCTATTGGGTGGTTAACGCTTTATGGTATTTCTACCTTAACCGTACAATCCCACTTGAAAGGTCAAGTATGAAGTTGAGTTTAGGCACATGGGGTGGGGGGGGGGTGAGAGATATGTTGGAGTAGCGATATGTGTGCGAACAAGTGGACGGGTAATTCAAAAACATGGGGACAAAAAATTACAAGTGGACTTTAAAGCCAATATAGGGTATGGGGTGCCAATATAGAGTAATATGGGGAGTCAAAAATGACACTGGACATCATTAAAGTACTATAGGGTATGGAACAACTAACCCAACTTAGAAAACTACATAATCATAGCATGTGAAAAAAAATTTGAAAATAATAACCCCGTATAAAATAGTGGTTGTTTGCACATGGATGCGCGATAAAAGATGATTAGTTGGTACTAGACTCCTAATTGTATAAGAGTAGGACACAAATAGATGGCGAGCAACTAAGAAGGTCCAACACTAAGTGGCCTACCACACTAATGGGTTTAGGGTTTAGGGTTATTTATTTCCTTATCATTTTCAACATTGGGTTAATAGAAAAGGGCCTTGCATTTCATATAATTCCACATTACATATTCTTCCATACGGTTTATGAATATGTACGTTATCACTATATCACAGTAGACAATATTGCAATCATCCATGACAATGTTTCATCACAAGTTGCTGACATGAGAAGGTAGGGTTTTGGGTTTAGGGTTAACTCATCCATCATCCTGACATAGCTCTTCTTCATACCTCATGCACCATTCACATATGACGAGATAGTTTCGCATACAATGGGGTACACTTTGGCATGGGAACTATGTTGAGGATATATGATCATATGTTTACGAATTTCCAATCTCAACATGATATCATTGTCCAATAATGTCAAAGCTACTGCATGTAATATGCAAATCATTCTCATCTCTAATAATTTATAGAGTTATCTAGTATGCCATTAGTATGCCATTAGTATGCCAACAAGGGGAAGCCATTAGTATGCCAATAAGGGGAAGCCATTAGTATGTCATTAGTATGTCATTTAGTATGCCATTAGTATGCTAAAGGATATATATTCCTCTTAAATATCAAAATGCAACATATGACACTTGCCAATAGGGAGCCCAAGTATGTTATTCTTGAGATAGTTTGGCATACAATGGGGTACTATGCTTTGGCATGGGAACTGTGTTGAGGATATGTGATCATATGTTTACGAATTTCCAATATCAATATGATATTCTTGTCCAATAATTCCCAAATGAGTAAGTGCATTTAGTATGCCATTAGTATGTCATTTAGTATGCATTAGTATGCCATTAGTATACCTATAAGGGGAAGCCATTAGTATGCCATTAGTATGCCATTTAGGATGCCATTAGTATGCTAAAGGATATATATTCCTCTTAAATATCAAAATGCAATACATGACACTTGCCAATAGGGAACCCAAGTATGTTACCCTTCAGATAGTTTGACATACAATGGGGTACTATGCTTTGGCATGGGAACTGTGTTGAGGATATGTGATCATATGTTTACGAATTTCCAATCTCAACATGATATCCTTGTCCAATAATTCCCAAGTGGGTAAGTGCATTTAGATTTCAAGTTTATGTCCCCCTAAAACTTTAATGTCAAAGCTACTCAGTCCATGTAATATGTAAATGTTTCTCATGTCCAATAACTTATAGAGTTATTTAGTATGTCATTAGTATGCTAAAGGATATATATTCCTCTTAAATATCAAAATGCAACACGTGACACTTGCTAATAGGGAGCCTAAGTATGCCATTAATATGCCATTAGTATACCATTTAGTATGCCATTAGTATATCATTTTCCCGCCACATCTTACACACGTCTAACAATAAATGAAAGACTAGTCAAGCCCAAGAAAAAACAAGAGAACAATCGAACTTGAGTTCACGGTCAATGGTGAAAGTGCGCCCATTATGAATGCACACGATTCACACACACACACGATTGATACACACACACACACGATTGATACACACACACACATGATTGATATATACACACACACACACGATTGATACACACACACACACACTAAGTACTGATAATTATCTTACTAACACTTACCATGTTTATTAATATGTAGTTATCTTACTAAGTACTATTAATTATCTTACTAATACTTAGATATCTTACTAAGTGTACCTAATTATCTCACTAATACGTAGTTATCTTACTAAGTACTATAAATTATCTTACTAATACTTAGATATCTTACTAAGTGCACCTAATTATCTCACTAATACTTAGTTATCTTACTAAATACTATTAATTATCTTACTAATATTTAGATATCTTACTAAGTGCACCTAATTATCTCACTAATACTTAGTTATCTTACTAAGTATTATTAATTATCATACTAATACTTAGATATCTTACTAAGTGTACCTAATTATCTCGCTCACATTTAGTTATCTTACTAAGTACTATTAATTATCTTACTAATACTTAGATATCTTACTAAGTGCACCTAATTATCTCACTAATACTTAGTTATCTTACTAAATACTATTAATTATCATACTAATACTTAGATATCTTACTAAGTGCACCTAATTATCTCACTAATACTTAGTTATCTTACTAAGTACTATTAATTATCATACTAATACTTAGATATCTTACTAAGTGCACTTAATTATCTCACTCATACTTAGTTATCTTACTAAGTATTATTAATTATTATACTACTACTTAGATATCTTACTAAGTGCACCTAATTATCTCACTAATACTTAGTTATCTTACTAAGTACTATTAATTATCATTCTAAGAGGGCCAAATTTACTAAGTGCACATAATAATTCTTTATACCGCCCACCCCCCTGTCACATCGTACTTAAGCCGTCAAATAGAGAATCCTTCGCGTCCCGAGATCGCATGCGTCATGTCCTTACGTAGTAATGAGTCATTATGTGTCTCTTTACGTCCACCGTCTTGTCCATTATGTCGTTTCGTGTTTCGCACCCTCTTTCTCTCTCACACACATTCTCTCTCATTCTCATTTCCCAATTTTTCCTCTCTTTCCTTCACCTCTCTCCCAATTTTCTGAAATTGTGCTTCAAAACTATATTCTTGTTTCTACTACTTTTCTTGCTTCTATGCATTCTCCTCCTTCTCATTCCTCTACTACTGTTTGCAATTCTCTTACTTACACTCATATTCTTGCTTCTGTGTCAATGAAAACCCTGGAATTCTTCACCACTTGTAATCCAGGTAGTAATTTCTTGCACAATGGCATTGTTTCTTGCATAATATCATTTTTTCTTGCTCAATCCAGTTGTTTCTTGCTCAAAGTGGTTGTTTATTGCTCAATCCAGTTGCTTCTTGCTCAATCCAGTTGTTTCTTGCTCAATCCAGCACGTGGTAGTGGTGAAATGTGGAGAAGAGTAAGTTGAGCTAGAAGGAAGTGGAGAGAAGTCCAATTCCAAAATATTTGAGAACCCACAAGCTTGTAAGTAGCTGAACTTTATGAATCTTGCATTCTCTTTCAATTTTGCACTCTCTTTCAATTTCAGTCATGTTCTTGCTTGCTTTGTAATGCTTGTGGCCACAAATTGTTGATTGTGGTGATTGTGGTGTTATCATGATTTGTATGATAAGGGTTTGTATGATTGTGGCTTGTATGAATGTGGTGAATCAGGGTTTGTATGATTGTGATTGTGGCTTGAAATTGTTGATTGAGGTGAATCTCTGGTGCATTAGGATTTGAATTGCTTGAAGAATCTGAAACCCAGAAATATTAAAGAAATTCAAGTGAGTTGTGTGATGCTTGGGTGTAAAGAATTGAATGAAATGCTAGAAGCATGCTTAAATCAAAGTCCTAGAAGAGTGCCATGAGATTTTCTTCAAAAAAAAGTGAGACCAGATTTGTCTTTGATTTGATTTTGAGAGTATGAATGTGTTCACAAGAAGGCATTGTTCGAAACTTATGGCTTTTGTGTTTTGTTCTGTGCAGGAACCAACATTGGATTTGAACAACATTTGTCATGGCCACACAAAAGAAACCTGGTGAGTTTCCATAACATAATTCTTAGTTTGGCTAAGAGTGTGAAAGGGGTTATCTTAAAGTGGTTATTTCAAGTGTCCACGAGTGAACACCCGTGGGCCATGACACTTACCTGGTGGGGAGTGCCCACGGGTGAACACCCGTGGGCCCTGACACTCTCCTGGTTGAGAGAGCCCATAGGTGAACACCCGTGGGCCTTGGCACTCTCCTGGTTGAGAGAGCCCACGGGTGTTCACCCGTGGGCCTTTCCACTCTTCACCTGGGGAGGCCCACGGGTAAACACCCGTGGGACTCTCCACTCACCTGGTGGGGAGTGCCCACGGGTGTTCACCCGTGGGCGTTTCCACTCACCAGGTTGGGAGGGCCCACGGGTGTTCACCCGTGGGCCTTTCCACTCGCCTGGTGGGGAGTGCCCACGGGTGTTCACCCGTGAGCCTTTCCACTCACCAGGTTGGAAGGGCCCACGGGTGTTCACCCGTGGGCCTTTCCACTCACCAGGTTGGGAGAGCCCACGGGTGTTCACCCGTGACCCTTTCCACTCACCAGGTTGGGAGTGCCCACGGGTGTTCACCCGTGGGCCTTTCCACTCACCAGGTTGGGAGTGCCCACGGGTGTTCACCCGTGATCCTTTCCACTCACCAGGTTGGGAGTGCCCACGGGTGTTCACCCGTGACCATTTCCACTCACCAGGTTGGGAGTGCCCACGGGTGTTCACCCGTGGGCCTTTCCACTCACCAGGTTGGGAGTGCCCTCGGGTGTTCACCCGTGGGACTTTCCACTCACCAGGTTGGGAGTGCCCACGGGTGTTCACCCGTGGGCCTTTCCACTCTCCAGGTTGGGAGCCATTGTTTGATAGTTTTCTTCTGGATTTTTTATGTGGACAAATATGTTGGGTCTTTTGTATGTATTTGATGTTTATAGACATAAACATGTGATAGAAAGTTGGTGTTTCATTCAGGTGCATAGAGGTGTCCAAGTGATCTCTCATTTGAATAGAGATGGCAAGAACTAAGCAAACAACTCGTAAAGGTATAACCATAACACCTATATGCACGTCAATGTTATATGTTTAGTAAAATTCGT
Organism: Polytrichum formosum; assembly: GCA_964035585.1. Taxonomy (NCBI): domain Eukaryota; kingdom Viridiplantae; phylum Streptophyta; class Polytrichopsida; order Polytrichales; family Polytrichaceae; genus Polytrichum; species Polytrichum formosum. The sequence goes on along the minus strand of OZ037935.1, from coordinate 14,992,266 downwards.
GATCATATTATACTATGCGGAGTACTAAAAACATGCATTTACTTCTACAGTATCTGGAGGTGTGGGCAGAGCGGTGAATTACGATATTGAAATTTTGGGCCCATATTTGCAATGGTTCATGCAGTACAGTGGTTTTGGAGAGACAACGGTGCTCTCGTTGTACACAAAGACTGGGCCTAATTCGACATGGAAAAAATACATGAAGGCAAAGCACGTATTGGACATCCAAGCGGATGGGAGCCGGGTATTGATAATGTGCAAGTCGTCAGAGCGGAAGAAGGACTTCAAGGTTGCAGGATTAGTGGAGACTTTTTCATATGCGGATGTGAATGAAGAGCTCAACAATGAGGGAGAGAACATCCGCTCATTGAACGGTGAATTTCTCACCTATTGTATAGAATATTGCGAGACAAAAGAGCACACCAAGTCCGTGGAGGAGAGATCAGTAATGATCGAGCAAGACTACAAGGCTGCTCTACGATGAGTGAAGGTTATAGTTGAGGAGACAAAGGCGGCAAAGTTGGAAGCTTCATTGAAGAAGAAGCAAATCCGCGATGGCAAGAGGAAGGATCCATCTGATGACCGTGCAGCCTTGTCTAGGAAGAAGACGAGACCCGATGCAGGACATGATGCGATTGTCGAAGACACTCCCACCGAGGATGTACCATCCAAGAGAGGAAAAAAAAAATAGCCGACGATAGTCCATTTCTTGAACTCGAGAAGATTCCGAAGCGATCAATGCATGGGCCTCCAAACAAATCGGTTGGAGACAGGTTGATGGATATGGAGGTGTTCAAGAACAAGTACAAACGGGTGTAAATATTCGGTGAAGGCGTGAATGGATTTGTCAGTATTGACAATATAGAGCGGGGAGATGCAGGTTATAATTGCCGACCCATATCCGAGGCGCACTTGAGGGAGATGAAGACATGGTTGTTCAACTATGCCTTCATTCCGAAGATTCATCCCAACTTCCTGACAATCGTTCCTTCGGATAGACAAAGAAAACCGACAAATTTTGAGGAAGTGAAGAACAACTCATTCCACGTGGTAAATGGCCAACACACGTTAGCAGCATGTCTGGAGTATGTAAATGACCCGAGCAGCACAGACGAGGTGAAGAGGTTTTTCTCGAAATGGCCCTGTAATGTGGTTTTGGGCCCCTGAAGGTGATGACGACCCTCTGTTCCACCTTGCTGGCGTTCTAAACCTGGATAGTGAGTACATGAAGCACTTTCCATCATTTACGGAGTGCATTCAGCACGCTAAGAAGACTTGGATTAGGCGAGGAAGACCTGCTCGAACTGTGCGCGAGAAGTCCAACAATACGGAAGCTTTTAAGAAGTGGAAGGTATATTCTAAACTTGTGACTTTTGTATTTCTCAATTGTGTGACTCCCACGGGTGTTCACCCGTGGGCGACTATCATGTTGTTGGTGATTGATAGACAGACTTGGAGTTGTATTCATGTGGGATTCGTACACGGCCGGTGTTTGATACAGGCATTCATTACGTGCGTCATGTGGACGTTCCGCGTGGAGAGGGAGAACAACCTGATCATGAAGCACATTTTGCCGGTATTAAGAGATGACATATGGAGGAAGTGGGAGCGGATATTTAAGGATTACGAGAGTGGTGAGTATGTCGACCCAAAGACCGGAGCTCTCATGAATGAGAGTAAAGGTTTCAAATCGAGGAAGGTGGTCAAGAAGGACCTGAAGCAATTCCGGGGCTTGACAGAGATGGAGCTCGACATGACAACGGATCAAATCTTGTCCACCAGAGATGGAGAGGAGCACCCTCGGCATACCTTGAAGACTGTGCGGGATTGGGCGGTGAATAGGAAGAAGAAGAATGAAACCTATATCGCAATGGCACAGTGTCTGGACCCGACCCCATTGTACATTGTTAACGTTGATAAAAAAAAGACCATTGATCGGGATTGTTGGAGATTGTGGAAGCAAGCCAATAATTTTGGGAAACTCCAGCGCGAACGACTTGTGGACTTGCTTGGAGCGGAGTACCTTCTTGGCGCTATGAGCCCCGCAAGGAAAAAAATACCTATTCCTGACCGGTTTAAGGAAGGAGTGTGAAACATTCTAGGTACCCATGACACGGAGGTGACGCCGGAGCATGTCGTGTTGTCTATTGATAACAATTACAAGTTCAATGGTGGGACAGTGCTTTCACCAGTACTGCATGCGTACATGGACACAAGGTTTCTGCCCGGAGTCCAGGCGGGAATAGACGGTGGAGGGCGTGTGAAGGAGGTTGTGGATTGGACTCTGTCACTCTGCAAGGTCTTCGACGCGATTTTCCGGGACTTTTGGAGTCCCCCAAATTGTGGATTGTGATTTCGGAATATCCAGACCGGCATTTTATTCACAATGTTTTGAAGACGCACCTGCCGAGCAACGTCAGATTTTGTGACGCCTTCTACCACGGCACGGAAGAGGACAAAATTGCATCTCGTGATTGCTTCTTCGAATCGAGTGCTCTTCGTGTTACAAACTGCATTTTTCCCTTTAGAGGCGAATCAAGTTCGGAGGTGGTTGTGCGGCTCTGTGGAGGCCGAAAGATGTTGGACGTGCATGACCCTGGGCGATATAAACGGTATTTAGAGAAAAAGGCGTATTCCACTGAGGAGGCCAAGACTTTATTCAAGGGGGAGCTGAGGATGCAGGCCTACATAGATATCATCAAGCCTTCATGTTTGGAGGGGTCATTTTTTCTGAATATTTGTGGAGGCAATAAGGCGCATATAGTGGCACATGTAAGCCCCGTGCAGCAGCTTTTTCCCTTGGTGTTTATTGAATTTTCTGGATGTTGTCGTTAGTTTGGATGATGTAGTAGAGAACCTAAACCATAATTCAGATGGGGAGGCCCACGGGTGAACACCCGTGGGCCTTTCCACTCGCCTGGTTCGAAGTGCCCACGGGTGTTCACCCGTGGGCCTTTCCACTCTCCTGGTTGGTAGTGCCCATGGGTGTTCACCCGTGGGCCTTTCCACTCTCCTGGTTGGAAGTGCCCACGGGTGTTCACCCGTGGGACTTTCCACTCGCCTTTTGAGGAAGTGCCCACGGGTGTTCACCCGTGGGCTTTTCCACTCTCCTGGTTGGAAGTGCCCACGGGTGTTCACCCGTGGGCCTTTCCACTCTCTTGGTTGGAAGTGCCCACATGTGTTCACCCGTGGGACTTTCCACTCGCCTTTTGAGGAAGTGCCCACGGGTGTTCACCCGTGGGCCTTTCCACTCTCTTGGTTGGAAGTGCCCATGGGTGTTCACCCGTGGGACTTTCCACTCGCCTGGTTGGAAGTGCCCACGGGTGTTCACCCGTGGGCCTTTCCACTCTCCTGGTTGGAAGTGTCCACGGGTGTTCACCCGTGGGCCTTTCCACTCTCCTGGTTGGAAGTGCCCACGGGTGTTCACCCGTGGGACTTTCCACTCTCCTGGTTGGGAGCCATTGTTTGATAGGAATTTTCTGGATATTGTCGTTAGTTTGGATGATGTAGTAGAGAACCTTAACCATAAACCAGATGGGGAGGCCCACCTGCTTTATATTCACATGTTTGACAGCTTTCCGGAAAATCATTTGGTTGACAATCAACAAGTTGGGTGCCATGGTTCGCTGTTTTTCTGTTGGCTTTTGATGTAGACAAATTTGTTTGCATTGTTTTTTTCTCATTCTTTGGGTTTTGCAGGCCTTGGGTATGAAGGTGGTGAATATTGTTCCCATGGACATGCTAGAGGTGGCAAAGACGAAAATGATTTCCGCACTTGACTGGAGCCTACAAAGGTGGAATGAAGAAGGAAAAGTCGTTACCCTTGATATGGAAGAGGATGAAGGGCGTATCGATGTGGATGCGATTATTGAGCGCGCACGCCATCGCAAGCGTGCCAATGACACAATTGAGGAGGAGGAAGAGGACGAGGGGGAGGAGGAGCAGCAAGAGCAGGAGCAGGAGGAAGATAACCCAGTTGTTGACCTAGGGGAGTCTGAAGAGGGAGAGGAAGAGGAAGAGGAGGACGTGGACAAGGACGACGCCATGGACGAGGCCATGGCGGAGCTCATGGACGAGGCGGAGGAGGAGGCCTTGAATTTCAAGGCGTCGGCCATGGCGGAGGCGTCTCATGAGGCCATGTCCCCGGAACAGGATCCCCACGGGTGTTCACCCGTGGGGGTTGTGGAGGGGGAGGGGCAAGAGGAGGCTTCCAACTTAGAGGAAGTTGTTTGTCCACAGGCCGAGCAGAGTGTCCATGTCCCTATGGGATCTTTCTCGTCTGGGATCCCATCTACACCCGGCCGCGGGTTTGTACAGTTTGAAACATCTATTCGAACTCAAGAACAACTAGATGGTCAACCTATGGACGTATCTGATGAGAATGAGCGTCCGCATTCCACGGAAGAAGCTCAATTGGTGGCTAGTCCTGCTCCAAGGTCTACATCGAGACCGCAAGCAAGGAGGAAAGTGAAGGCTATCCGTAGGGGAAGGTCATCTCTACGTCCCGCTGGAGTTGGAGATCAGTCTCGATCTTCGGAGGCCATGGAGCATCCTGGTATCGATCCTGAGGTTGAATCTGGCCAAGTAGCGGAAGTGGAGGATGCTCCGCCGGATGCAATCATGTCTGTAGCTGTGCATGTTGAAGGGACACCCACAGATTTGAACGTCAGCTCCCCTGTGGAGGAGGTTGCCGCTGCCGTTCTAGAGGTCCTAGGCCAAGGGCGATCACACCGAGCTTCCCCTGAGGTTGTGGTTGCAGAGGAGCCGACGGCCAATGAGGCAGAGGGGGTAATTCGAACTGAAGTCATATGCTTGGATAGTGATGACGAGGTGCCCGAAAAATGCGTAGAACTAGACGTGAGGGTGAAGGTTAGAGATCGAGTTCCACATCGGGTTCGGGGGACGTTTGCCGACTACATGACAGATGATTCCGAGGATGAAGACTATGGGAAGCCTGGGTACAACAGAGTTAAACTCAACTTTGTTGATGACCCTCACCCGGTGCTTGCTGGGAGACCTGACATGGGCAAGGAACCGGACGGGAAGGAGAAGGTGCATTTTGCCCCGTTTGTGGACAAATATTTGGTAGAGGTTCCTGAGAACGTGCGATTGAATCTTGCGCATTTGTACAGGGCGTACGACTATCACAAGATGTTCGCTTATCTCTCCACTCGAGCGTTTTGTGAAGCAGTGAAGGTGAAACATATTCTTTATGCCGCTTCATTAAAGAAAATGAGAAAGAGATGGACAGCGTTTCACTAGAAGAATTTCTTCAATCAACAACTGTATTTAATACTCTAAAACATGTAATAAAAGACAAGAATGACTATAAAAATGTTAGTTATTATGGACAAGTTGTAACGGACATATAGTGATTGTGGACATGACATGGCTTCCACGTCAACTTCATCCAAATCGGACACACGTGATTCTCATTTGCCACGTGGCTCCGACGTGGTAGTCACCTTCTGACTAGGCATACATGATGGCATCCTTGTCACCATCTATGTGGCAGGGCCTTCGAGGATGTGGCATTCCTATTTTGGCATGTGAGTGTGTGCCACGTGTCATTATGTCATAGTTACATGTGGCGAAACCATTCCAGTCGCATAATGCCACGTGTGAAAATGCGTAGTGATTGTCTAGTTGAATGTATGTGTTTATTTGCCACGTAGAATACGCGTGGCGGTCATGCCGTGAATTGCATGCCACATCATCTTTGGTGATTAGGCCATGTCCCACTCGGAGATGCTGCCACGTACATGCCAATAGTGCCATGTGGACTTCATTATAGTCATACACTAGTCGTTGATTATAGTCATATAGTACTATTTGATTATAGTCATAGCGTACTTATTGATTGTAGTCATAGAGTAGTCATTGTTAGTCATAGAGGAGTCATTGATCCCAGTCATAGAGTAGTCATTAATTGCAGACATAAAACGGTCATTGGATACAGTCATAAAGTAGTCGTTCATTACAGTCATATAGTACTCGTTCATTACATGCATACAGTAGTCATTCAAGAGTCATAGAACAGCAATTGATTGTTATATATTATTGGTTGCATGTCACATGTCAAATAATCATTGGAAAACTCCTTTTGAGTTGCAACACACGTCATTGAAAAAATCACTATGTGTGAACGTTGATAGTCATCAGGGCGTGTTCATTCAACAACTCAAACTTCAGGCAATTCATGTATGACTACATTGATTCAAAAATAGGGTACATTCATACATTCACTAATCCGCTTTCGATGTCATATGTGCAATAAAGCGTGGTTCGACACTTACAACAAGTGCCACCTGACTGTTCATCTGGAAGTCCTAGCCCCTTCAGTGTAGTACCTTCTAAACATGTTTGCTATGCCCAAATTTTCCTAAGCCTTCAAATACTTCTGGCTCTATAAGACACTGCCTCCTACCACATCACCTACAACTAATTGATCTCCTTCTGCATGTGGATGCATGAGAGGGGCATCACCTACTTGTACTTGTGTAACGTCAACCTTGTAGAACGAGTGGGGAATTGGCTTGAAATGAAATTTATCTACCCCCCACACACCACTAACAGTTCCAAATGCCACTATCTGCCGCGGACTCTTGAAATTCATCAAGTGCACAACTTGGCCAATAGTAAACTGCCCCAGCCCAACATCCGCAACACGCAACATGTCAAGGGGCATGGAAATTATGCAACAAAAACAAATTCAAGCTTTGGAACCTATACATCAATCAAATTGTAGTTGAGTATTTACCCGGTGCACATTGGGTTCTTCATTCAATGCGGCGTCAACTGCTTTCACCGTCCTTGTTCGAAGCTCCTTCCCTTGATTTACCTGCACACAATCCAACATATAAAGCCCATTAGTGAATTCAATGTCAACATAGGCAAGGGGACATTGCAAAGTGTGAACCAGTAGTTCACAGCTCCCCTAACCTGACAACGGAGGATGTCCCGACAAGGATGTGTCTGCAAGTTTCATCTTTGAGCTCCTCGTTGTCCTCCCACCCGCGTGTACATTTCGCGAATGATCCCCAATTCCCTGCTTGGTATTAGGCAACACACTACCATGTTTGTGAACATCAAGACTATCACCTAGGCCTTTCAGAATAGGCCACAAACCAAATCTCAGGTAATTGTTATCATCTGCAAGCTTTGTGATGTCCTCCACATAGAAGGGGGGCGGGATAATGATGTTCGCATCTCGATTGCAGTCCACCATAGCTCGGTGGTGGTCGATGATCACTGTATTCCCCTCATTCCATTCTGGCCACATCCCCCACACTTTGGACAATGGTTTTTTCCACTTTGACACCCCAATGTTCCCACTATCTTCCTCACATTCCTTTGCTGACCATATGAACACAGGTTTGTGGCTGCCCAAGCCACTAAACTTCCGCAACATCAAGGCCACAACATCTTCCATGTTTGATGTGCTCTTGATTCCCCAAAATGCAACTCTAAAATTTCTGAAGCACTTGTCTATGAATTCAACAAGTGTGGGAGTCCGAAAATCCACGGAAGTACGGATTGGCTTCCGAACCGGGTTAATATCCGGATAATACCCTGAGATTGTTATTAAAGTAGGGTTTCCTAGGGTAGGTTAGTTGTTTTAGAAAATAAGGTTCTAGGCATCCGCCTTACGCGTTAAAATGGTTAAAACAGATACTTTGGCCGGACCGGAAATTAGCCTGAGAAGACCGTTTGGGAACGGTCCGGTCCGGAGCGTCCGGACCGTTAAACGGTTACAACGGAATCCGAACGGTTACAAGGAGACGGTTGAGGAACCAGACCCGTTGGGAGAGAGGGAAAGTACTTAAAACGAGTTTTTCTCCTTCTCCGGGCCATTTGCGCGAGCGGCATTGTTGAGAGAACGAGTGGTGAGTTGCTTTTTCGAGTCACCAGCAGTTGGATTGCTGGGATTCTGTAGTGATTAGCGGGCAGAGTTCCGGAGGGAAGGATCCGGGTATTGTTGAGAGCTTTGTGCCGCGAAGTAAAATGCCGGAAGCAAGAGAGGGAGATGAGAGGGAGCAGGTCCCCATTCCAGTGAAACCCGTGTCACCAGCCGTCCCAACGAGAGAATCGGAGTTAAATGAGCTGGTAGAGGATCTTAGCCGGATGGGTTGTGAGGGATTGCTCTCCAAGCCCTGGAATCTCAGGGCGGAGGCCACTTTGCGGGAATTCTTGTTCGAGAGGGGCAACCAATGGTTTAGGACAGTTCGGCAGGATCCGGAAAAGTGGACATCAGAGGTATGGGCTGCAGTTTACGGATTTCCGCGAGGAAAGGGTGAGGGTTGGGCTAGCCGCAGGGATAATTTTTATTTAGGGAAATTCCGAACGGAGCCGGACCCAAAAGACGAATTCCATCCTGGGAATTGCCGGAATCACCGAGAGCGGAGAGTCATAGAATTCATCCTGCCCATCCTTAGTCCGGAAAAGCCTAAACGACTTAGCATCACCATGGCCAATACCCTGTTTGGAGCAATGTCAGGGGTCCGAGCTGTAAATTGGGGTCGCTTAATCCAGGAATACGTAGAGAAGTCCATCCCCCACATTGGCCGGAAACCCTCCTATCTCTCTCCCTACATCCTCCATCTCTACCAGCACCAGGGCTGCATCAATGAAGCGGAAGAGGATATGCTGACGATTGCAGAGGACGAGGTGGCGTACAGGATCGATCCGGAAGCAGGGGTTGTAGAAGCCGGAACGGAAGATTCCAGTGACACAGCGGTTCCGGAACCGCCTTCCGCTCCGTCCCCTCCAAAAGTCCGGAAGCCAGTCTCACCACCACCACGACAGGAAGCCGGTACCAGCCGGGAAGTGCCCTGGAGAGACATCGACCTCTCCACGTTTGAGTTTCCGGAATCCCCCTTCAAGCGCGTCCGGGGAGAGTTGACGGCACTCCAGGAACAATATTTCCGGATGGAGCACATCATTCGAGGAGTGAACCGGGCCTTGGACCACTGTGGACCCGGAAATATCCTCCGGGAATTGGCCAAGCGGACGGACCGGAAACAGGTGGAGACCCTGGAGACGGAAAAAGCACAGCTCACAGCACAGGTGGCTGCTATGACCCGGGAGCTCACCCAGAAGAGCGAGGAGATCCGGAAGCACCAGGCAGAGCAAGCAGTAGTCCTGAGCCGGATCCGGGAGTTGGTGGGTCATCCGGGAGAGGTCGTCAACAAGGCGCACCTCTATGACCAATTGATGGAGTCAGCGGATCCGTCTTCTGCCCGTCAAACACTGCAGATCCTAATAAAGTACTCCCGCTCGATGAAGGACCTGCTCAAGGAAATCCAGAAGCTCCTGCCCTCAGGTGGGACCCCCAGGCGGGTACTTTATCCGGGCCCACCCGGATCGCCAACGGGCACCTTGTACGAAGTGGTAGGGGAGGTGGAGTTAGTTCAGGCCTCTCCAGCAGGTGTGGGACCCAGTCAGCCAGCCGGAACTCCCCAGCCACCGGAATCCGGAAGATTTCCGGATCGGGAGAAGACCCCTGTTCCGCAACGGACACATTCCTCCCAGGTTCGACGGAAGAGCACAGAACGGTCGGCTAGGTCAGGACGAGGGCAATCACCAAATCCGGATCGGGGCAGGACATCAGCTCGGTCCAGAACACCGGAGAGGGCCAGGACTCCAGCACGGATGAGGACGCCGGATCGGACGAAGTCTCCGGATCGGGGTAAGGCACCCATGTCGCCGGCCGCTCCATCACCTGCTCCGGAGTGCATGATCGTGGAGCAGTGGGCGCCTGCACCCTCACGAGCAGTGTCCGCCAGAGGTCCACGAGCGACTTCAGCTTCCACCGGCCGAAACAGGGAGGGAACCACCGGAGGCGATCCCTCAGCCGTCCAGCGCCCTCGGAAGACGAAGAAGGCTTCCAGACCAGCGCGATCCGGATCGGGTGACGGATCGGAGGAGGATCCGTCCACTGCAGGAGACTCTGAGGAGGAGATCGCCCCTTCCCCAAACATGCGAAGGGTATTTACGAGGCTGCAAGAGCGTCGACTTTTGACCCCCGGGGGAGGTTCCTCCGCCATCAGCGGACCCGCGAGTCACACCAAGGACGAGACGGCTTCGAAGAAGCATCGCACCAGCTAGGGTAGGCTTAGGCAGACAGCTGTAGTTAGATCAGAATTAGGAAAAGCAGGAATAGGCAGATTTTGACTTTTGGCGAACTTGTAATTCAAAATTCTGTCAGCGCAAAAAGCGGATCGAGATCCGGAATTTCCGCAAAGGGCGAAGTTCCGGATTTCTCGCAGTTAGGGGTTTTCTGAGGGCGGCCAACTTCGCCGCCGCCTTCAGTTAGGGATTACAGCCTCTACTTAAGGCTGAATAAGGGACAGGAGAAGGGTTCCCTTCTCCATTGTTGTATTGTGTTGCTTCCCACTCAATAAAGCTCTAGTTCTCAATCTATTCTGACTTGTTTTGTGCACGGACTGTTAGGAGATTGTTGCAGATCTAGAGGGAATGAATGAGTAGGAAGTACGGATAGAACAAAGGAGAGGAAACCCGGATCGGATCCGACTGCAGTACTATGGCTCCTTTCTGAGTGTAGTGGGAAGAAAACCTCATTATTCCGGATGTCTGGGTAACGCCCATGTGAGATAGCCATTGTTAGGACTGGGTAAGATCAGGGAGGTGCCGGACTTACGCCATCCGATCTTCTGAAGAGGTCTCACTGTCCTTGGGCGGGACAATCCGGAAAGTGGTACGGATCGCCCAGTTATCTCAGACTCAGTAGAGCCTAAGTTCGCTGTAGCCGGATCGGTCTGTCGGAAGGAGGAGAGAAATCGGAACGGTTAGGATTCCGGTCCGGAGGATCTCTCCGGCGTGTAGTGGGAAGGAAACCTCATTATTCCGGATGCCTGGGTAACGTCCATGTGAGATAGCCGTCGTTAGGACTGGGTAGGATCCGGAGGTGCCGGACTTACGCCATCCGATCTTCTGAAGAGGTCTCACTGTCCTTGGGCGGGGCAATCCGGAAAGTGGCACGGATCGCCCAGTTATCCCGGATTGACAGATCTCCGGCCGAAGCTTGACCTTTCTGTCGTTGTAGTTCCGGTTCACCATCCGGGTTCTCTGTGTGACCTGCCAGGAAAGATTAGGCCGATCCGGACTGGTTGTGAGAGAATCCGGATTATGACCATACAGGGACGTCTTCGCCGGATGAACCCAATCATCATTGGAGGTAGGATATAGGTAGGTAGATATTGAGGAGAGAGTTATGTAGGAGTAAGACTTATTGGTAGAGGTTCAATCCGGAAGGCAAGTCCCGGGATAAGGACTTCCAAAGGGCCATCCGGATCCGGAAAGCAGATCCGGCCGGTGGTCGACTTTCGAGCAGGAAAAGAGGGTCCTTGACATCCTGCACTTCACAGAATCCCTGGACGATACTCGGATCATCCGGACAGACCGGATTAGGCACTGAAAAGCGCCTATCCGGAACTTTTGGTGTCCGTGTGCTCCCACAACAAGCCATGGCCTAAACACCATCCGTCGTGTCGAGGACCGCATAGTCACACGGATAGATGTGTTAGGATTAGGCTCCGTCAATAGACTGCAATCTAACAGCGTGCCATGGACATTAAAAATCAATAATTTTACCGGAAAGTGGGTACCAATTCTCTCGATGTCACTTCTCACCTGCTCTCTTGGATGAGCCTCTTGACTGCCACTACCACCTACTCTGTTAGGGGAATGGTGCTTATTTTTCCTCCTTGGTTTAGTGGGAGTGGCTCTCTTCCCTGGTGACAATGGCGGAGCCATGTCCACATTCCCACTTTGAATGCACCTACCTTCTCCATTGCCAGACCCTCCACTCCCACCCTCCACCGCCAATGCAATCGCAGTCCCACCATCAGCACTTCCCTCTATCAAGGGAGCAATTCCTGCACCCTTTGCACAAACATCAACCCCATCCTCCCCATTACCACCTTGGCTAGGAGTGGGCTCCCCAACCGCTGCGCCTCCACCTTCCATGAGTGCACCTGCAAGGATCTCATATGCCTCTGTTCCACCTACCTTGCTAGCGCCTACCTCGCTAGCACCCTCCGGGCTCCTACCACCCCCCATCACACTCTCCCCATTCAACTTAGCCACATTAGTGGGAGCTTCAGACTCAATCACCTTAGTGACTGGGTTTAGGGTGGTGTCACCTGCACTACCATCCCATGACTTCAACATGGGTTCTGAACTAGGCATATGGGAGTTAGTATTTTGGGGTGTGGCTGACTTGGGCTCGCATACACTCACTGGGTTCCCTAGTTTCTCCATCATGATGGTGAACATTGATGAAAGGTTATTGAGGACCAGGGTGTTTTGTTGAGAAGTGTGCAACACTTCGGATAACTGCTGCTTGAACTCATTTTGCGTGCTCTCAACTGCACTCAACCGAGATGACATCCTCCCAGAAACACCTTGCTGCGCACATACCCACCAAAAAGGAGAAGGGTTTCAAAACAACAGACTTGATGATGACGCTGACCTCATGATGGCAGCATGGACCCAACATAAACACAAACATGACAGCAGTATGCTAGTGGCATTAATCCAATATAAACACATGCAAGGGTTGCTGTTACTACATTCGGATGTGATAAACACATCAATCCACTGAAATATGTTAGTAAGATGTTGCAACATAAACCTAGCATGCCACCTAATGGGCACCCAACAAGTATGACTGTAAACTTACTACAAGAAGAGAGCAATATGACTGCGATGTTACTACATAACGCCAACATTATGACTATGAACTTACTGCATGGCCCCAGCAAGTGACTCAACATGGAACCCTTGCAAGTGATCTACATGAACCCAAGACAATAAAATTAGTTGAATAGAGCCTCATTACTTACAGATGTACAAGCTCCAGTCTGCTCAGACTCTTGGAGGTCTTCCGCGATTTCAGTAATCCCTGGGCTCCTTTGCCTCTTTTTCCGCTGTCATTGCAATGCACCTTAGCACCATTAGTTCAATTATGATATAATAAACATGTGAAATGACTTACAAGATATGGAGTTTCAGGGTTACTTACCAATTGAGCTTCTTTTCTAGCCTTTCCAGTCCTCCCAACATTCGACATGTTCTTCACTTGCTGCCTTGCTTTCGCCATCAACTGCGCCTTTTGTTCTGTCTCGGGCGCCGACCAATATTCACATAACCGTGCCCATTGATCCGGTTCAATGAAAACAGGGCATTGTTTTTTGCCGGACATAAACCAAGCTTTCATTTTGGCCCTCTCTGTTTTCATTTGTCTTTTGACTGCATCTTTGAAGCCAATATATGATAGCCTATGTCCCAAGTACTCAAACTCATTGTCTATGGCAGACCTGAGCTTCTCCACGGAGCTAGGATGCTGGAACTTCCACTTTAGCACGCTTACATCCAAAATACGAGGAACGAGGCTGCGGAGCGCCTCATCAAAGGCATTTTTGCCTTCACAGCCGCCATCTATGCCACCACCGGCTTTCACTCTCAGTGTGTAAGGTTTTTGGCCTCCAAAGCGCCGCAAGTCCACATTTGATTCTGCCTCCTTCCTATTGGCTCTCCGTGTCGCTCTTGCTTCACTCTCTGCCCTTACCTTAGACTGGTTTTGAAGGTGTTCCGGCAGTTCGGGCGGGGGAATCCAGTGGCTAGGGTATGGTTGGCCCCATGGCCCCAGATGGCTAGGTATGGTTGGCCCCATGGGCCCATGCCCCCATGTTGTTGTTGCATCCACGGAGGCTGCATCCACGGAGGCTGCATCCACGGAGGCTGCATCCACGGAGGCTGCATCCACGGAGGCTGCATCCAATTGGGGGGCCATTGATTCTGAGGTTCCATTGATCCCTTGTTTCCTTGGAACGCTGCAACCTAACCACAACCACAACAAAGGCTTTGTTAAGGGTATATAATTGTGTATATAATGGTTGAATCTAAAATATGGCTTTAGGCACTTAGCTCTAGACACACAAAACTGCATACGTAGTTCACAAGTACTGAAAAAGTAGTATGGCGGAAGTCAGATTGGGTATACTAATACTGCAAACTTACTGCAGAGCAACTGCAAAATAACTGCAAAATTACTGCAAACTAACTGCAAACTAACTGCATAATTACTGCAAACTAATTGCAAACTAACTGCAATCTAACTGCAACCTAACTGCAAAATTACTGCAAAATTATTGCAACAGTAGTGCAGACCCGGGACACGTACCTTTTTCTGTGGAGACTTCAAAATTTGTCTAGCTCGTTTTCGCTTTGTAGCACTGGAGCCAGCCAAACCATGAGTGCCTTGGTGTACAGACTCGGAGTCCTCAGAGCAGTCTGCACCATGGAAAACAAATGAGGGGTTAACTACAATGCCTGGGAATCCGAGGAACCATTCCTGAATCAAACTTTGGGCCAGGTATGCGTTCACTTCAATTATTTATCCTACAGGTTTACAGTGGGAGTTACTTCGATCTGACATTAGGGAAAGAAAGCCCAAGAAGCGAGCAAGAGAAGAAAAGGGTGGGGGGATGAAATCTGCAAAGCCATGAGTAACCGGTTGGACCTGCAAACACACCGATCTCAACATATTATGCATCAAATCGAACCCAAACACACCCCCAACCTCAAGAACCGAAATTTAACAGGTGTTGTTTCTTCTAGGAAAACAATTAGTCCAACCTATGATGTGGGAGAACCAGCAGTTAATTACGGATGAACCGAAGGGTGTCTTAAGCTTTCCCAATGTGTTGTAGTTTGGCAACCCCTTACTCCAAATCTAGATTATGATAGTACAGCGCCTAAATAACCACAGGAATTGGCTTAGGTATAGTTCAAATAAGACAAGTGTTTGCTTCTGTTTGATGACAGTTTTTTGAAGTATTGACACTTAATTCTCCAGATTATGAAGCAACATAAAACTTGCATAATGATGAATGAGTGCCCTCAAATGTATTACACTAATAAGGCAAACCCCTAACTGTCAGCCATAAACCCCCACCCCTTTGCGTCTGTAGTCCAGGTGGAGATCCATGGCTCACATGTCCTTGCTAATCCCTTAGCTTCGGAAACCCGGGGTCAATGCAGAACACTAGTTCAGGGCCCAAACAGGGGGTCAACGGAGAGTAGAATGCATGGTTTAATATGGGACACTGGTTCAGGGTCAAAAACAGTGGATTAATGCAGAATAGAATGTCGAGTGTGATGTAGGACACTAGTTCAGGGCCTAAAACAGGGGATTAATGCAGAATGGAGTGCATAATGTAATGAAGGACACTAGTTTAGGGCCTAAAACAGGGGATTAATGCAGAATGGAGTGCAGAATGTAATGAAGGACATTAGTTCAGGGCCTAAAACAGGGGATTAATGCAGAATGGAATGCAAAGACTGATGTAGGACACTAGTTCAGGGCCTAAGACAGGGATTAATGCATAATGGAATGCAAAGACTGATGTAGGACACTAGTTCAGGGCCTAAAACAGGGGATTAATGCAGAATGGAATGCAAAGACTGATGTATGGACTAAGGCTGAAACTAATGGAAGAAGAGGTGAAGTAATAACTCATACAACTACTAACTCATGATATCAAAGCTAATGTGACTTAAGCAATAACATAACTCTTCACTAGGGTTCAAAAACCCATTTGTTCAACACTCATAGGATTCGTAAATCCCCTTGTCCTACAGTCATCTTCCTATTCTTCTACAACTTCTTTGCTCTAACTACATAGAAAAGAGGGAGAAAGAAAGAAATAACAAGTAACAAGTGAAGAGATCCTAGTGCAAGATCCTAGTGCAAGAAGTCCTAGTGGAAGAGGTCCCAATGAGAGAAGTCCTAGTGTGTGAGAGAGAATGAGAGAGAGAAAAAATGAGCCTCCGGGCTCTCCTCTATGGGACTACCCCCTCCAACCCCAAAGCATTTTCCACCGTAGATCAAGTCATACCTACATCTAATGGTTGGCATCCACGGCCGTCACCATCCTAACCCTTGATTTAAACTCCTAGATCCAACGGTTGGCATCCACGGCCGTCACAACCCTAGCCGCCCTTCTCCAACCCCTAGATCCAACGGTCTTCATTTGCCAACCGTTAGATCCAATGGCCTTCATCCGTTCCAACTTCATCCGTTTGGCGTCCACTTCCATTCGTCATCGTCCATTTGTCTCCGTTCGTTGTCGTTCTCCTTCCGACGATGTCTAACGTTGTCCTTCATTCGTCTGACGCTGTTCTGCATTCGTTCGACCATGTCCTGCAGTCGTTTGACCATGTCCTGCAGTCGTTTAACCCTGTTCTGCAATGTTCTACGATGTCCTTTCTCCACGTTTCTTCACACTAACATTTGACCTAAGTCTAATTTCAAAACCAATAACTCCCCTCCTTCTTAGAGTGCGAACCTTAACCCAACCGCGGCCGGTTTGATTAATTTACGCGGGTTAATAGAATGTTTCTAAAAGATAATATAATTGAGAGGGTTCTACGCACATGCGCGTAGTAACTTCTTCTCGGTATCCACCTACGGATCATTCCTGCTTTACCACTAGCTCAACTTTGGGATAGCACCGGTCAATGTAACCACCCGGATTCGAACCCGGGTTGGTCCAGACCTAATACCAGTCTCTTAGACCACTCGCATCCACAGGCGGATGTCCCAAGTTTTAGTACTCATCTATATATTGACTATTTCTACTAGCTAACTTCCTCGTTCTTGCAGGTAGTGAGCCTAAACTCAAACAGTGAGCGGTTTGAGTGGCTCACACTAACCAACCCATAAATTCCTCTAACTCCAATCCCCATACAACACCCGCTCATCACTTCAACTAAATCTTAAACGTAACCACAAAAGCTTCACTCTTTTTATAATTTTGAGTAATTGAAGAAATGCCAAAATCAAGTCTTAAGGAACTTTTGAGGTTAACACCACATGTGGGCACCATATTGGGCTCACACTAACCACTAATAAAATGGAAATAGAATATAGGCAAGGTTTAGACGCATCAAAAGCTAACCCAACGTTTTTTTCTTCCTAAAATGGATTCATAAAGTCAAGTGTTGCATTCTGCATCTAAAACAGATTTGACACCAGCAACAGAGGGTCCACGAAACAATTACTAATGATTGGTTGGTTGATGAGGGCAAATACAACACCCAATAAACATACAAGTCAAATGATTGTCATCTAACCCACCAGTGTAATCTTAAGAATAAGTTGCATGCCGATGTTTTTAAAGCATCATGAAAAATAGGATAACTCTTTCATTTTGATCACCCTACAGAAGAACCCTGTGAGGTATGCATCAACTCCGTACAGACACAGAGCTTGGAAGTCGAGACTCTTTTGAGGGCAGCTCATCCGAAACAGGCTCACTTGTTTTGGATTCCATTACAGACACTACAAAAAGCCGAGGACACAAGCAGAGAGTTGAAAATTCATGTCTTTTAGATTTGTGATATATACAGACAATGTTCTTTAAACCGAGCAATGAAGCAAGTGACCGCAAGTAAGCAAGGAAGCAAGTATGCAAGCAAGCAAGTATGGAAGCAAGCAAGTAAGCATGCAAGCAAGTAAGAAACCAAGTGTGCACACGACTAGTATCAAGGGAACCCTTCAACAAAGACTAAACCCTAGACTTTGGATTAAACCCTAGACTTTGGAATAAACCCTAGACCAGTATGCACACGAAGTAAGTAAGTAAGCAAGTAAGCAAGCAAGTGAGCATTCAAGTAAGCAAGCTAGTAAGTAAGCAAGCAGGCAAGTAAGATGACAACCCCAACATAACCCAGCAACCCCAACATAACCCTAAACCCCAACAAAATCCCTTCCAAGGCAAGAGAGATGGAGTGAGAGACTTACCTGGGACGTACTCGTCCTCGGTCTTGGACTCGTCCGCTTCCTCGGCGCGCGGCATTTCGGACTGGCCACCCCCCTGCGACTTCTTTGCAACACAAGTCCTGTTGCTCCTACGCGGGGGCTTGAAGGGGTTTGGTGTGGGTTCGCGGCGTCCTCTGGGGTTCTCTGCGGTGACCATGTCACGCCTGCCACCCCAACAAAATGTATGAGTGCACACTAAACCTGCATCATCTACACAGATCTACAACACGACTTCCTTAAACCCAGAGCAAAGGAGCACACATGCGCGGAGAGAGGTGTTAGGGTGAGAGAGGGACGTGGGTTCGGGACCGTCGAGGACGTGGGTTCGGGGCCCTCGAGGAGCGAGCAATCGACTTGATCTCCACCGTCCACGTGTGAGACCATGGAGCCCAACATACGTGGCTCATCTAAATTACCAAACTTCAACTTAAATGCGGAGAAAACCACTTAAAAATGACTCCCACATAAGCAAGCTGGAAGTTAGTGACCCTAAACCAAGAAGAGCAGGTAAACTCTACCATGTAAACCCTAAACCAAGATGTGGAATACTGAGAGGATGCCTTCACAACAACCAAATAGTTGGCACATGTTAAGCATGTACTTAGTGTATGTGATGCATTCGTGTATGTTAAGTATGTACTTAGTGTATGTGTGTGCAAGTGAGCAGATACTTAGTGTAAGTGGGCAGCAGGAATGCTATGATGTGAGCGGTGAGCGGTGAGCGATGAGCGGTGAGCAGATTTCGTGAGCAGAAAATTATAGTTTAAAACTCCATTTAACGAATGTTAGGCCCCTTATGACCGTGGATTTTGCACATATTTCAAGTTTAATTTTGTAATTATAAGGCCTATATTTGTGGAGTGGCCAATTTCTAGAACCAAAAAGCTTCTTATAATTACCAATGAGGCCCTATGACCGTGGGAAAATGCACTATGGTTGATAAGATGGTGGACTAAATTCTCTTTGGAGTATGACGACCACCAAGTGTAGTGTGATTTGAGAACAACGAAAAGATGCATTCAATGAGATAATTGGAATATTGAAAACCACACCACACTTTATAAATCCAAATACCAATCAATCAAACCAAAAATCAATCAAACATGAGGTTGTCACTACTAGATTCCCTATCTCCAAAGATACTCCCCTCATGGCCGCCCTCATCTGAAGTGGAATCTAAGCTATGGCACTCATTATCCACCTCTGCAAAAAGCTCGAAGAAGTCTATGGCACGGGGGTCATAACGTGGAGACGGGGTACTAGCTTTGGTAGGAGAAGGTTGTGCCACTAGCCCAGAAGGTTTAGATGGTATATCATAAACAAATATATAAAATAAAACAAAATGTTTATAATGCCATCTCACTACTCTCACCACACGAGGCATTAGAGCTACTACCAAGTGCTTCAACATCAAGAAACTGAAGAACACGAGAATCAAACATTGGTTTTTTTGGTACAACTCTTGGAGAGATAGTTGTTGCCAAAACCGAGGCAACTTCCTGAGCATATATTGGAAGTTCAAAAGTTTTCGGGGGAGAGGTAGCAGAAGTCATCAATCTGCAGAAGTACAAGTGTACAAATGTTGTAAGAAAGGAATTGATAGAATAAAACATAAAACTTGCAACAATAGAAAATATTGAATTCTTACGTACTCAGTCGATTGCGCTTTGCCACACGCCGCACAGGACTTTCCTCATCATCAAAAACTGAAGAAGAAGCTTGATGAGGCACTGCAACTGGAACTATATCCTTCAACGGTGCCAACACCGTTGCAAAGAGAAGGTCATCTGTTTCCAAAGCAATAATATGCCGGCCTGAATTCCGGCAAGCATGAATGGAGGCACCTGAAGAGAAGAAAAAATAAAGTCAACACAATTGGTAAGATTGAGAATATATCGAAGCATTTGCAAAAATTGAGCATATACAATGATAGGCATGTACCTGTATTAGCTGTGGTATCAAACACTACCGAGCCTGTACAAGTGAGTGCTTCAATGAGGACTTGCATAAATAGCGTATCCTTCTCCCGAGCACCTCTCCAAGGTTTTGGTCCATTCATTAGCTGAGTATCAGATGCCACAAAATTGAAAAGGATGTCATCCTCCTCAACTCGGACAGCGGCGCCAGATTGCTCATTTCGACAATGAAAGATGAAAGATGAAGGTGCTTTCTGTTCACGAATGAAAAATAGAATGCGGAATCGGCGGGTCTGGAAACACAAAACTGTAAGTAAACATGAAGCCCCCAAAACTCAAGATATTCAAATTCATCAATTTGAACAAAGGATTTGAACATACCGTGACCTCGGGATTGATTGGAGAAGTCAGCCGCAAGTCATTTATGCCCCACCAATCCTTCAAAAGCTTGAACTCGTATGTTGCAGCATAGGTTCGCACATCCACCCGAATTGGCTGATACTCTGGCATAAAAAGCAAGACTCCACCATCGTTGTGCACAAATGTAAACGCAAACTCAAATAAAGCTTCAACATCTGTCTCATTGTACAAGTTCCACTTCGGAACTGCATCAGGAGGAGACGATATGTTTGCAACGTGCATATCATCTGGAATATCTGCGATCACCAAATCGAATCCTGAATGTGGACATCTGCTCGAGCGCGGTAGCGATTCCTCTCCTCCCTTAGCCTACTCACAGAGTCAAATTCTCTGAATCAGAACTTCTACAATAACAATTGAATATGTAACAAATATTTACTATAAGAGTATGAATAACTCACCTTCTTCACAAAAAGATGACTGTCCAAAAGAAATGGATGAGAAACACCCACTTCCATAATGGTGGAAATGGAAGTGTTCTCCATCAAACACATTGAAGATTGAATTGCAGATGTTGAACCAGAAGCTGCTGCAGCCAAGGTACTCTTCCTCTTTAATAGTTGTTGTGATGCAAGAACAGATGAAGATGGCTGGCTGTGTGCTACAGTTATAGTTCTGGAAGCGTGTGATGGGCCAACCACATTGGAAGAGGAAGGGAGATCCACAACGATAGGCATAATTGGATCTGCAATGGGAACTTCCACTGCCATTGTTGGGGCTGCTTTATTACCTCTTGTCTTCTTCACCTTCTTCCCTTCAACCTTCTCCAATAATTTTGAAGAAACCACCTCTACGCCCAGTAGGTCAGGTTGAACTGAATTCCGGAATGCCACATCAAATGTGGGTGGTCTCTTAAGAGGAGTGTCAAGATACCACCCACACTTCTCCAAATGGGCTGCACTCCAATCCCTCAAAATACCATCTGTAAACATGCACTCCTCGCTTCCCGTGTCTAAATAGGCATCAAAAAATGGAGGAGATTTTGAGATGGCTTTAGCAGGAAATAAAACATACTTAAAGTATCGGTACAACGTCCTCTGCATGGCCTGCTTAAAGCCCAATTGCTTCTCACACGGGTTATTCTTGTGCACACCCTTCTCTACCTTGAATTCTCTAAAGAAAGCTGTGTCCCAAAGCAAAATTCTCATCTTCTCTACATAATCGGTGATGGAAGGAAGGGGAACCTCTCCATCACGAACATAATCCACAGTCACCCCAAGATCAATAAGGGTACCGGTGAACAACTTCTCAGCCTCACAAGCCAGCTGCAAAATCAGAGATAGGAAATTAAGTATGTAAATAGATTTCTTACATCTTATACTTTACAAATTCAAAGTACACAACATTGCAAGAGTACAAGTAATGCAAGAATACCTGAGACCACCAAGTGGCTTTTCGAAGCCATTCGGGAAAATCAGCATCTCCAAATCGAGGCTTTGGAAACTTAAGAGCTTCACGCAATGCCGGAGATTTGTTCCACCTCTCCAACCACTTCACCTTAACAGCCGGATCCATTGCAGAAGTGGCCAACATCCAAAGTTTCTCCTGAGTCATCTGAGGAGTCTCATCGTTCATCTCATAGTGCAATTTGATCTGCTCCAAGAATTGAGGAGTGTGTTTGGGATCAGCGATAGGAAGCAACTTCTTCAATTCGGAGTTGCACTGGACCTTTACTTTATCCACGGCATTCATCACAAAGTCCACAACTTTACTGCTGGTCCACTCCGTTGGATCAGTTAATTTCTCATAGAACCTGCGTTGAGCGGCGGCAGCTGCATTTCCTAATTCATGCTGTAGAAAATAACAATAGAAAAGATCACCTCAAATTGAAAACAAAGCAATTTAGAATTGAAATATTACATCCCAACCAATTCAGAATGAATATTAAAAAAACCAACAAAAATTATCAATACCTGATGAAGGACTCCATTGAGAGCTTCCGTAGTCAATGTAAACCAAGTTCGATTCTTGGACTTCTGCTTAGCCTCGGATGCTACATAGTCTTCTTTGGATATGAGCTTCTCAAAGTAGGGTAGGGGTTGAGATGCAATACTTTGAACACGAAAGACCTTGTGCACTAAGTTTGTAGTGACATGGGACTTTTGGTTCCGCCTGCAAACAAACTCAAGTTATTGTTAAAACATCAATGACAAGACAAATAGATGCTACTTCAATGATATTGAAAGTACATAAGAAAAGTGTAAGAAACATACCAATTCACTTGGTACAAAGCAGAGAGAACTGTAGGCACAACTCCGTTAACCTCCAAAATAATAGACTCCACTGCAACATGCCAATTTCTATCATATGCATGATCACGATTAATGATTGGGAACCAAGCTTGAAGGCGATGGTTTCCATCCCAAACATGGAACATCATCCCCGAGAAGATCTTCAAATCGTCATCTCGAAGAAGGTCATCTTCAAATGCAGCATTGGCTTCAATCCAAAGAGGATCCCATGAGGCTTCAATCTCTGAAGTGACCTCGGCAGTCTTTCCCTCATGATTCTCCAAAGCAACGTAGAATACTCCATTGCCTTCCATATAACCGTTGCTCACAAAATGTGATGCCAAATTCATGACATCATTCTTTAGAAAGGGCCGAACAACAGGAAGAGCAATCATTCGACAAAGTGGAATACATAACTTAGATTTCTTCCTTGGCTTGAATCTCAATGACTCAATAGAGAAGTTTGTGTTTACCGACTCCTTTGAAATGATGTCGTTCATCTCCTTCTCCACTTGCTCTGAAGATAGAACTTCGTCATCCTCACCCAAAATCTCAACATCTTCTGAGACTTCCATGACTCCTGATAATCAAATCAAAGAATGCAACCACAGAATTAATGGCATGAATATAAAGCTATGTAATGGCGGAAACAAAAGGTACGATTTTAATAAATCGATTGGCCAAAAAAGTTATCATGTGAGTTGACCCCCACAGTATCCGCCAGCAGAGATGTCCAAAAAAAACCACTGAGAAGCTCAACACGGGTGCCGGCACCGGCACCCCCAGGAGCTCTTTCCAAGAGTGTTCCTCTTCTTAGTCTTCATACAATTCATGAATTCATTAGAAGCACTAGAAGTGATCTAAAAGAGTTGCACTATGCTACCTCAGGTCAAACTCTTCAGGACACTGGTTATAATCCCCAGAACTAAGGTGTGGAGATTTGTTGCAACATTATTGACTAATATCAGACTTGATGAACGTCAAACCTTTTAGACTACTTTGCAGGCACCACACAATCAACCCAATCCAATCTACTTCGAATATACGTGAGGTGCAGGTTGGACTTGTGGAAAACCACTAATGGCCAATATATCTCCTGAAAAACAACCTAACCACAGCACAGATGTGAGAATGCGCACAAGCAAGTTGGGGTTTGAGAAAAGCAAGCGGGGTGATTGTGATGAAACTAGCCTCCACAATTCATTGCAATTCATCACAGTTCGCTCGCATCAATCTACCATGGAATGAATGGAGTGATGATGATGACAAGCACAAGAAGGGAATTGACTTCCACATCTCCTCTCCAGACTTTGCCTAAAGTTCATAGTATTAGTTGGGACTGAGTTAATCATCGTCACAAGCTACAGAGGGTCGACTGTATCCAACCTACAAAACTGTAGTGACCTAAGAGGAAGAATTAATAATTGTATCGCATTGGTTCTTAAAGAGTCTTACAAAAGCACATGACTGGAGCTTCGCTTATCTCGGAAGGAACAAAAACACTGGAACTCCAACCTGCTATGGAGGATTAATTCCACAAAGTGCGAGATAGTAACATATTTCAGATGATTTGCCACCCTAAACCTATTTCACATGATTCGTTTTTATTCCCTAAACCCCCGTGCCTTATGTCTGGACCCACTGGAAGGAAACAATTCCTCATCACATCAGAAAGACAATCTGAAACTCAAGCAACATGGGTGCTTCCAAAATAGGATACAATACATGACGAGCTAAGGAGCTCTAAATAATAATAAAATTTCTCACAAAAGGGTATGATCCACGGTGTAGTCCTTCTCTGTGAGGGTCTCAATGCACAACCTAATACACCACTATGAAACATATCTATTTGCGGCAGCGAAGAGTTGAAATCTGAAATCTCGCCAGCTCAAATCTAGCGACAAAACAATACATTGCAACCAAGGAGACACAGACAACAGGGAGGAGCAAATTGCATCTACAGAAACAACAATTTGCCACATAATGTTTGCAGCAACCCATTTCCCAGCCCTTGAAGCAACAAAGCTGAGTCACACACATAATACTCATAATAACAGAAGGACATGAACTGATTGATGCTAGTGATAACAACATCAACGAAAGCTTGGAAGATTCAGCTCAATCCAAGGACCAAACCGAAACATACAATACAACCAACCCGATTTCGAAGCCATTTAAAGAAAAAGCCAGGTCACGTATGAATGTGCGACATGTGCACACTATGTTCCCCAAAAAATCTTCGTAGCAATCAAGAGAAAGACATACACACGAGTCATGGCCATTTCCAAACCAAATTAACCCTTAAGGCAAAGCTAAGCCACAAACTACATGAGTGATGATTGAGTTCAGAATGATCAACAACATGTGGCACACATTCCTGGCTGAAACTCCAAAGTACCTCAGAAGACCCAGCTTAGACCCAGCGACAAAACACAGCAAACGACAAAGATCAATTGAGTGAAAGTGTGGAAGACTCAGCTTCATCCAAGGACAACCCGAACCAAAAACTACAACCAAACCAATTTTCCAGCCCTTCAAGTCACATTTGAATAGGGAGCAATATGAATGTACGACACGTGTGCACCTTGTCCCACAGAAAAATATTGGCAACCATCGAGAGAAAGAGCATGCACACGAATCTTGGCAAATTGCATGTGCAAATTGCACATAAAGATATTTCCTCATACATGCTGATACATATATAATTATGCATGACCTAGTTTACATTCCCAGAAACAAATCAAAAAATTATTAGTCTCGCCAAATTCCTCCCTGAGTACCTGATTTGACACAACCTTTACTTATTATGGGCTAGGGAAATCCACAAGACCAGATGTAGGTCAAGTCAGTTGTGTTGGTTTTTTGTTCATCTTCTACGTAATTTCCAAGGAGTGGCTCCTTTCAATACCTGGAGTCCAAGCAGGCCAAGGTTGAATTCTTACTAATCAGAAGGAACTGCATTACTTTCAATAGAAATGAACAAGCCAAGAATGTACACCTTTAGGTATCGACAAATCGTTTTCATATCATCAAGGTCTGTGAAGGGCAGTTTTAGACAGTGGCAATACAAATTGGTTCCACTAATTTTGTCTGGGTTTAGGTCGTACTCTACTTGCTCTAAGTTAAAGGGTGTGTCTCAAAAATCTGCAGGCCACCATGGAGTTCATACACACACAATAAGGGTAAAGAAATTTTGGATGGGTCATCAACAGCAACTCCTATCTACGATGTCAGCAATCACACAACACACACAAACCGCATCACACACAAGCCAACACACACAAGCCAACACACAAGCCGCGAAGCCCCAGCATACACAATCCACGAAGCCCCAGCACACACCTTAAAATATATGAACTGAGCTTTGAAGCCCAAATCTGCAGCTTGAATCTGCAGCTCACACAAGCTGCGAAGCCCCGGCACGAGATCCAGGCACCAGGCACAAGATCCAGATAGAAGATCTAGGCACAAGATCCAGGCACCTCACACAAGACAAAACCGCAACACCCAACACCAGACTAAATGTAGAAGAGAACAGGGGTGCCGGCACCGGCAACCCATTCGGCAGCAAAGTAGGCTGCCGACTCCAGCACCGAAGAAGTGCCGACTGCAACACCAAAGAAGTGCCGAGGAGTCCAAGAGCAGTGCCGTAGAAGTGCCGACTGCACCCGGAGCAGTGCCGCAGAAGTGCCCAGGAGCCCAGGAGCGCCGAACAAGTGCCCAGGAGTGCCGACGAAGTGCCCAGCAGCGCCGAAGCACTACCCAGGAGTGCCGAAGAAGTACCCAGCAGCGCCGAACAACTGCCCAGAGTGCCGAAGAAGTACCCAGCAGCGCCAAACAACTGCCCAGAGTGCCGCACAAGTGCCCAGCAGCGCCGAACACCTGCCCAGGAGTGCCGAACAAGTGCCCAGGAGCGCCGAAGGCAATGGGCGAGAAGTTCGGAGAACTGGGGTGCCGGCACCGGCACCCCATTCGACACCGGCACCGACACCGGCACCGGCACCCCCAGCAGTGTGCACATGCATGTCAATGTGAAGGACTTCAAAATAATCACACTTCACTCAAACTTTCAAACGTTTTTGCAACACTTCACCAAAAAAACTAACTTGATATTGGCCGTTTTGTATTGAATATGAAAATAAATTGATGTCTCACTATATTGAAGAAGTACATGCAAAAAAATGATGCACTAATATTATTTAGATTCCCTACACAATGCACTTAACCATCATCCAACTCCAAAGGCAAAGTCCTCCGGTTTTTGGTCGATGTCCAAGTGTCAAAAGTTCTAGCCTAATCCATATTTTCCATCGGAAGATCGCATAATGACACTTGCATCAATGCATCCAATATTTCAAGTTTCAATTGACCTCTGTGATGACCCTTCACCCAATTCTATTTGAAAAATCCACATTCACATATAGCTATGCTTGCCAAGCCGAAGTTGCAGTCAATGCCGAGTCAAAGTTGCAGAGTCGAAATTGCAAGAGTTATTGAGATTTGGAAGTGTCTACTAGAGTGCCAAGATTGGAGACAAGCTATATTTCTATTTGCAAATTACAGCCACTATATTTTTTGATAGGCAATTTTTGGAGAGACCTTCACTGTGAAGGGTGGACACTTTGTAGAGCACCCAAAGGGCAGCCGGCACCGGCACCCCCCCACGGTAGTCGTCAGTATAATCTCAAGCAATGAAGATGACAGGTTCGGGTCGACTCAGTTCACATAATTGATCCCAAAATCTAACATGTAATACCACGGCACAGCAAACCGCACCAAGAATCCCAAAAAATTAAATTGCCAGCGCGGCTGCCTTGTCTAGCGCTCCACAGGTCGTCCGTCGAATAGAATCTACAAAACATACTTTTCTTCGGCAACATGGGTGCCGGTGCCGGCACCCCTATGATGAGGCTGAGTATGGAGTACACGGAGGCTGACCAAGGATTACGGAGTATCCCCGCCATGACGGGTGCGGGCACCGGCACCCCCCCTTAGCAGTGGTTAGTACAATCTTAAGCGATGGTTTTAGGGTCGGACCTAAACCCTAAAACCAGGTTCAAGTCAAGTCAGTTCACAGACTTCACCCCAAAATCTAACATGTAATACCACAACACAACAGGCCACACCAATCACAACAAGCCCCCGTCATTACAGTTTTCAACACATGAGGTCGACTATATCCCAGTGTAGCAATCCCACCTTAGCACGGATGTTGCGTCCAGCACCTTACGATATGACCGTAACCCTCAGCCCCACGAATGCGATATCAAAAACCACGAACTGTGCTGTCCTGAGGGTCTCCTTATCCGACACCTCTAAACCCTAAACCGCAAGCCATTTTTAATGTTACAAGTCAAATTTCGGCTCTTGCACACCTTCACTACTTGAAAAATAAATGGGATTGGCATTGATTACATTACTTTTTATAATGGCTGGCCCTTGTCGATTTGTTTGTGTTTGCTTGAGTTGAACACTTGTTCCATCAGAATAGAAATTTCGAGCCACCGTCTGCATTTCTTCTTCGTCAAGATTTGTCTGAAGCCAACATAGTTTTAGACTACTATAAATTGTTACATGAATGAAATGATTCTGCTTCCGTAAACTTGTGGACGATTTCACATACTACTATTCAACAACTGATAAATATAAAAATTTAGAGAGGTTGAACGACCTGAAGTTTAGGTACACAGTCGACCTCCTCCTCAACATCGTCCTCGCCTACTGACTTAGTGTCGTCCGAACTCGCCGATACAATGCTTGGTTGCTCCTCCACCACCTCTAATCCGTCACCGTCAGAGCTCCTGTCATCGAGCATTAAAACCCTAACCGTGTCCCCCAACTCGGCTTCTCTTCTGCTGCCTCTGCCTCGTGCCATTCTTGCTGCCTTCAACTGTTTTGAACTAGAGAAGAGAAGTTTGCGTCGTCTACGAGTTTGTCTGCGAGGCTGACTCGAATAGGAGAGTTCAAGCAATTCGTCTTCAGGCATGTCTCAGCTAGTCCCCAATGTTAGGTGCGGAAATGTTTGGTCCGTAATGAATGCCGCCTTCTATGAAGAACTTGGATCATTGCCTAAGGTAATGCCTGTAGCAAACTGAGATCCACATTTCACACTACCTCGTATTCGGTTTTTATTCTTGTTTGGTTGCTTCGCTACCTTTAATTTGAATTCAAATGAAGACACTGTCATAATGTCTTTAAAACAATTGATATTTTTCGGTTGCCACACATTCCACACAGCTACTTATGTGCTGACATACCTTCGATCACCCTTGCCCATGAATTTTACAGCTGCTATAATAATTTTAGCAAACAGCCAATTATCCTACAATCCTCTTTCCTACAATCCTCCATGTCTTTTCCCCTTTGGAACCTCTACCTGTTCCCCTAGAAGAATTAACCCCTTGTCTACCCATTGTTTTCCGCAAGTTGTATGGCGTCCCTGAGCTCTCTCTTGATTCTAACCTTTGCCTTCTCTCTATACGCCTCTGTTTTTCAATAGTCCTCCTCAATTCTCGATCTGCTCTCGCTCTCGTCCGAGTGTTCATCTCTAACCATATTGAAGCAAACAAATGTTATATATCATTGTCAAGTCTGTCATAATTAACATCTATGCGCCATCATTATGTTCCTATTATCTTGGATTTAGATAATTAACCTGCAGTTTTTTAAATTATTCCTCGGTTTGTATAGCCATAACTTGACGAGACTCTTCCAAATAAACTTTCCTATTCTCGCTTCGCCATAAAGGTGAATGCTCTACCCTTGCCCATTTCAAGCCTTGACTAAAAAAGAAACACTTTCCTTTAGGTGCCCCTTACATCCACTAAATGGTTCACGTGGTCTTGTGTATTTATAAGTTCGTCAGTCGGCATCCAGCCTCATTGTTTGTTATTGATATATCTGGTTTGGATTGGCATATGATCATGACTAACTTAAGTAAATGCTGCAGTGCATTTTCAATTTTTATTCACATTTCTATAATGAATCGGCTTATTATTCCACTACTAATCCAAGTCTCCGCCGTCATTCATAGATTCCATCTTGCCATGGCCTTCTAATCACAACACTATATACACCTCCCCACTTTGTGGTTTCCTTAAGTCCATTGCCCATTTGGCCACTACCTGCTGTGAACTCGCATTCACAATCCTTCTACAATGGCCACCATCCGAGCACTGCACCATTCCATCCCGCTTATGATCCCTCTAGGAGATGATGGTCTAGCCAAAGTCACAGAGTCGTTCCTTAGTTTGAGGTTTAGATTCCACCCAGCCTCAATTCATGTCGAAGAAGAGGTCTTTGATGCTAACGGTGACTTGAGTCACACTGTCCTTCAGATATCGTTTCGCAATGACGATGGTAGAGTTTGGTTCTTGATCCCTGGAACGTACAAGGCCATAGGCGTCACCGAGTCGGATATGGCCACCACAACTGTGTTGCTAACACCAGGTGTGTCCCTCACGTCCACCACGCAGGTTTCTCTTCTGGCGACGGTCAAGAAGGAGCCCGGCATCGAAGAGGTTACCTTACTCAGTGACTCTGATGATGATTTGCCACGTGCCTCTGACATTACCCCACCTCCATCGCAGGATCAACCCTTCATCAATCCTCTCAGGATTCCACACTCGCCTACTGTAAGTCAACCATCTACTTCCAGACCCCCAGTTCACCCACGTGTGTCTATAGATCGTCCCAGTGTTGTCCACCACTTGAAGTTGCTGGCAACCCGACCAGGGTCCAAGAACATCCTCAAGAGTATTGATTATGAAGCTGTTAGGCATGAGAAGGTTGAGTTCCTCCCTTCTGTTTTTGACGGCGACGTCATCTTTGAGTTCCCTCCTCTAGGAGCTGATGCTCCCCATTCCCATGCTAGACTCATGTTCGGAATGGACAAGCGTTTCGACGGTCATGCTTGGTGCAGGACAAAGACGTCTAATATTACCAATGATCTCGGCTTGACCTTCCGGTTTTCATGTTGTGTTGGCCATCTCCGTTGTAATAACGAGGGCTGTGATTACCTCAACCGCCCCAATCGGGCCACTGACGTCAACGAGACCGAATGGGAAGGCTGTACCGCCTCACCCTTCTCCGCAGGAGCTGATCCCCCAACTGGGTCATCTCTCATTTGTAAGGTCTGTAAGACACCACCCTACTGTCTTGATACTTGCCAAGCTAAGATGTACTATGTTCTTGGCAAAGGTGACATGACCCGTGCATGCATCCATATGGGTCATCACCATCACCCTGTTTCGCAAGGTGTCTGTAGAGAGTCTAAGGTCGAAATTCATGCTCTCATCGGTAGAGAAGTTGAGAGGACTCCCACCGCCACCAACTCTGCGATTGCCTTGGCTGCAAGTAAAGAGTTCCTAGCCAAGTATCTTCTACGCACGGGATCTGATCCCAATAAAGTTATGGACCTGGAGTCCATGAAGTTTGTCATGGACAGGTACCAACACCTCAGCACCCCGAGTATTCGAAACACAGTCACTTCCTTCAAGCGCATTGGGCGAGGGGGGATCATTGATAGCATCACCGGACTGAGAGGTCATAGCAGTTGGCCCTATGTGCAAGAAAACAAATTCCCAGGCCAGGGAAAGCTGTTGGAGAAAGTCTATGTGTTCAAGATGTCCGAGGTAGGCCCTGGGTCTGGAGTTGACCTTGTTAGGAGAATGCAACCACACGGTGATTTGCAGGATGCTTGGGTCATGTTTGACCATGTCAAGCGTGTCAAGGGGTGGACAACCATGGCTTGCCATGTCTATGACTCGGCCTACTGCCGGGTTATGACTATTGCAGTATGTGATATGCAGTCTGAGGATGTCACGGCGCAACGCCTTCTTTGGCATGGGCTCAATGAAGTTATGCACAGACATGGCATTGCTAAAGTTAACTTCAAAGGGTTCATGGCGGACAGTGCACAAGCAAATTGGAATGCAGTTAGGATTATCTATGGCAGTGGTGATCCCAAGGTTCCTATGGAGTCTCGCGAGAGGACATGTCTATTGCATTGGACAGTGTCTATGGAGCGCCACACCGCCGCCCACATCAAGCCCGACCTCCAACAGCAACACAAGTTGTTATGCAAGCAGTACAAGGATGCCAAGACTCCCGAGCAGTCCGAGTCCCGTTATCTTGCCATCCGGGCTTGGTGGCTTTCCTCTGGAGCTGCATCCGAGGAAGGAATCAAGGACCTTGATACATGGCTTGCATTCTGGCATTTTCGTTACCGTCAATGGGGTGGTTTCATGCAACTAGTGAGTACCCACCCACTTTCTATTTCGTTTTTTGGTGTCAACTTATTTTTTGGATTTTTTTTGGTTTTTTTGGTTTTTTTGGGTTTTTGGTGTCAGTTTAGGCTTTTAGCCTGTTTTTGTGCAAGGCGTACTCACTACATTTTATTGACTTCTCTCAGAATTTCACAGATTCTGAGTTGGCAGAGATGCCATCTTGCAACCTCTCTGAGACAGTCCATAACAAATGGCTTCAGCAGTCTGGAAACCGTGGCTCTGATCTATATGTTGCGACCGTGGATGATTTCGTGAGGGCGTTCATGCAATGTACGAACTACTACGCCTACTTGAAGGGTGATCGCTCTGGTACTGGCCCAGGAAAAGAAGAACTCCGCCTTCGTGCTGCACAACGATCCGGTGACGCCAAGAGAATTGTTGCAGCACTCGAGCACATGCCTGGAGCAGAGCATTGGTGCACCCGCAAACCCCAACTCGAAGGAGAGGAGGTCTTTGGCACCACAAAGCGCAAACTTGATATGCCCCCTGGTTCTGATCAGGATTCACATAGACCCGACAAGGTCAGCTTCTCTCATCCACGAGTGAGCACTAGGTCAACCAAGGCCCGTACTGATTCCGCCACACCATCAACCCTGCCCCTAACACAATCCCCCGAGAAATCGATTCCACAACGGGTCACCCACGTCAATAACATTCAGGAGACCCACTGCGATGTCTCCAAGTGGCACATTTCTAGACTACCCAAGACTTCCGCCAAGGCCTGCTTCGCCATGCAAGCTCGCACAAAGACCAAGTGCACCCAGAAGATCGTTCGGCATGGTAAAAGTACTCCAGCTCCTACATACACCGGCTACATATGCGACTACAAGAAGAACGAGGAATTCTTGACACAGTTCTTCTTCTGTAACGACGACATTGAGAGATGTGTCAAAG
The DNA here is from genome assembly GCA_964035585.1 of Polytrichum formosum. Taxonomy (NCBI): domain Eukaryota; kingdom Viridiplantae; phylum Streptophyta; class Polytrichopsida; order Polytrichales; family Polytrichaceae; genus Polytrichum; species Polytrichum formosum. The sequence goes on along the minus strand of OZ037935.1, from coordinate 14,959,670 downwards.
GCACTAGGAGGAAGTGGGTGCAGCACCGTCCGGATGTCCCGGACGTCTGGCCTGTCCTCACTGGGACAAACCTCACTCTCCAGGAGGTTCTGGCCCTTGAAGAAGGGGGATTCCAACTTCAGCAGCGTCAAGATGTGTCACCCAGAAGACTCTTCGGCGACTCCTCCAATGTTGCCTCATCCATGGCCGAACTCCCTACCCCGGCCCAAGCCGATCAATACCCTACGCTCAGGTTTGGAAAGAAGATCCGACGCAGTAACAACGGACCATGCGTCCAACAACGCAACAAGTGGGAGTCAGCCCTCAACGTCGACGGACAAATCACCTCCGTCACAATGATACCTCACCCAGGGATCGGGTGCATCATTCTCTTCCAGTCCCGAAAGAAGGCTAAGGTTGAAGAGTACCGTATCACTATCAGCACCTTCCCGTCGTGCACATGCCCGGATTTCGTGGAGATGTCAGCAAGAGCACTTGGGATGCGGCGCACTTGGGTAAACTGCAAGCACTTGTACTTCATCTTCCGTGTGACTTGCAACTTGGATCAATACCAAGAAACTTTCATCCATGCTCCGAGCCTTAGTTTCAATGAAGTGAAGCACCTCCTCGAAAGTGGCATCATGAAGCATGTGGGACCTTAGCGTGGATACCTATAGGAGCTAGGCTGCCCCCCCTTATTTATAAGTTCTCGCTAAGTATTTCCTATTGCGTTGAGTATACCATAGTATGAGTGCACGTTTTCCGAAAATATCGCTGATATATCAGACCTATCATTATCTACATGATGTGAATTGTATTCGTTTCTAAATATCTATAAAGGTTTCTAAATATTTATGGGTCTCTTCTTCCAACGGTAGTTTTAGATGTTATTGAACGGTACGAGTTTTGCTACTTTGCTTGAATGCTTGAATTTTTTCACTTAGAATTTTCTCTTACGTTGTGACCATAGCCTATGATTAAGCGGCTCTCACCATAATGTGGACAGTCAAAAGTTCCCTGGTTTAATTAGATCATGTCAACTAGTCTCTCTGAAAGGTATCCTAAAACCAAGTCTCTGTCCTTAAAGCCCTCAAAATTTGCACGGAAATAGGTCCATCGTTTTTACTAAAAAAAGAGGTCCCACGATTTTCCTATTTATATTATCTAAATTTAGAAAGTTTATTACTATAATTGGAAAGCGTTGACTTTCTTCTGCTCACTGTGAGCAAATTTTCTGCTCACCGCTCACCGCTCGCGTCCCACCGCTCACACGGTAGCGTCGTTGAAGTGGGCAGATACTTAGTGAGCGTGTGAATTGAGTATACTACAGTGTAGGCCGACTCTGCAAAACTTATCTTACTCTACCCTGCACTAATCCCGCTTTGTCGCAGGAGTACTTGCTGAACCATACGACAACAAATACAAGGGCAAAAAGTTACCACATCACTTACAGTGCTGTGGCGGCAGTCTGCACTGGCTTGAGGAACTCCGCAATTGCTGCTACACGCTTGTCGCGTGCGATTTCGTAATCCCCTTTGAGTGCGGCCTCACCTGCATCTACCACAAAGGTATGGCCACTCTCCCCCTTTTTTGCTCCTTCATTGTGCCGAGGTTTTAAGGGGGATTGCACAGAATTGGAGCTGGTCTCTCTCACATCTGTTTCACCTTCCATTTCCCCTTTGAATGCAAAATCTCCCTTACACCGCCCTAAACCCTCCCCCGACCTGGGCCCTCTGAAGCTTTTTACCGCGGCACTCCCGATTTTTACCTCGCCACTCTCCTCCCCACTCTCATCTGACGCTTGTGTGTCTAACACCCCACTTCCCTAAATCCAATAGAGGTAGAATACTTGCTTATTTGATCGTTGAATGCTCACGGGTTCAGAGACGTTGTTTATGTGGTTTCAATCTAAGGCATACCTAAACTATGTTGTAGCATTAGGGATTAGGGTAAACTTCAACGGCACTAAAAACCCAATCATATACGACAACGACTATGGAATGACTACATTCATGTCCACGTGGTCCACAAAATGTCTGTGGAATGACTATATTTTGGTTACCCTAAACCCTAAAATGACGTTGGAATTACTTTATTTCTGTACACGTGGGACTGAAAATGAGTAAACAACAACTACACTTCAAGAGAGGAAGGAGTAAGTTGCAACTACATTATTACTCTGGGACTTCATTAGTATGTGAGATCACATGTAGTGCTTGTGTACATTGCCTGTGAAATATAAACACTCGCGTACCTGACACAGAGTAGGAAGACAAACTTACCCAACTTGGGTCAAACACCATCTTGTCAAACAGTTTCTTTGTATGTGGTCTTTCACACACATGTGCGGATCCACTGTCGCACTTGGAATTATTCACACGAGTCTCACCTCGGCTCTCTCCCGTTTTTTACCTTTTTTGCTCCTACCCTGTGACCATCTCACGCTTCTGTGTCTAACACCCCACTTCCCTAAACCCCCTACATACACAATATTTGCTTATTTGATCGCCGAGTGGTCACGGGTTCAGAGTTGTAGTTTATGTCTATTCAATGTGAGGCATGCCTAAACTATGTTGTAGCATTAGGGATTAGGGTAGATTTCAACGGCACAAAAAAACCTAGCATATACGACAACGACTTAGGAATTACTATATTCATGTCCACATGTTCCACAAAAGACGGTGGAATGACTATATTTCGGTCAGCCCTAAACCCTAAAATGACGGTGGAATTACTTTATGGGTGTACACGTGGGACACAAAAAGAGTGAACAAGAACTATATGTCAAGAGAGGAAGGAGTATGTTGCAACTACATTATTACTCTGGAACTTAATTAGGATGTGAGAACACATACAGAGCACCGTAAACACTCTTTAGCCTCTTATTTTTAGAAAGAGAGTAGCCCCAAGTATGCGGGGCAATAAACTTGGTGCGGGGCAGTCTTTCAAGTTCAGGGGTGGTTTTTGTAGTGTACATGTGCAAGTGCACTTCGTGAAGTGACTTGATTGGTGGATGAAGGGTTAGTTAGTAATGCCACAAAAATGAAAGCCCAATTCGAGGCAAAACATGTTTGAGTTTCTATTCTTGTATGGTTAGTGGGTCAGTAAAACTAAGTTAAATGAGCTTCTCTAGTGCACTTTGCCTACAGGTCATTGAAATGTATAAGATTGACATTACAGGACACCTATACTCGGACCGCTACACTAAATAGGATATTCAAAGTTTGATACACTAAGTACGAACGCCTACTAAATGTCATTAACCAACATGAAAGTTAGTCACATTAAAAGTCAACTCAAACACTAAATATCCTTTTTTAGCATAGTGATAGTTTGGCTTAGTATTTATTTTAGTAATTGGATTATGAACTACAATTGAAGGACTTGGGTAAAACTTTTTGAAAGCACACAATATGAAGACCACAAGATTGCACACAATATGAAGACCTCAAGTTGTTTTAAGCGGCGCAATAAATTCTTGCTGAGACATGTGTATATCGTGCATATTGAGACCCTATGTCTTTTAAGGCTTGTGTGGGCTCTTCCTTTCCAACAAGGGAAACATTGTATATTGTTTATTAATGCAAGGTCAACTTTTTTTTGAAGTAAAGAAGGATGGACAACAACTTTTGGTTGGTTTGAAATTTATTTTGAGGGGTTGCCTGAGCTTCGCGTTTTGTTGGGCTCAATGTCCGGGGAGATATTTTGGCATAATCAATTGATATCCTAGCATTTCTAAGTCCAATTGAATATCTTTTGACCTCTTTCGGGCTTTATTTGCTAATTCGAGGTCTCTTCTATAGATTCCTCTAAAATGATGGGTAGTTTTCTTGAAGTCTTGAACTTGAAATGGTTATTTCTCAAACTCAACCAGTTTTAATTGAAACTAGCAACCAATTATCCTTGTTCATTATTGGTAGGTCACGGCCCTTGTCTTGTCTTCAACCTGTTCCCTTAAAAGTGCGTACTAGAAGGGAACATCCCTTCTAGTTGCTCACTAATGGTATGATGCATGTCTGAAATAGGTTTGGAGACATTCTTCACAATTTAACTCCTACTGTCCCATGAGACCACTAAGTGGCCTACACTTTAACTCCTTACTTAGGAATTACTTTATGGTTGTACACGTGGGACACAAAAAGAGTGAACAAGAACTATATGTCAAGAGAGGAAGGAGTTTGTTGCAACTACATTATTACTCTGGAACTTAACTAGGATGTGAGAACACACTTAAAAATGACTATCAGAATCCTCTTACCTATGTAATAAGTGAAACCTACAATGCACTTAGGTAGGTATGAATTTGGATTATCACGCATTTGGTCAGTAGCATATCACGTACAATATCCTAACACTCAATGTTGATGGCTGGCAATGGAAATTATGTATGTGCTTCGGAACTTAGAATGGAGCAAAGGAGACTACCTGTTAGCGATAAGAGGAGGCAACAACTGCGAGATGATAGGCTATGGAAGAGGGAGCAGCAGAGGGCAATATTCTACAACCTGAAACGCATACGTTGTCCATGCTCCAAGTGCAAGGGCCGTGTGCAGTGCTCATTGGAAAAGGTGAAGGAGCACCTCATCCAATATGGCAGAGAACCCACTTTTAGACTATGGAGAGGCCCAGGTGACAGGGATTCATCTGATGAGGAATGGGAGGAAGAGCTGAAGACACCGCGCATGACACATGAAGATGGGAGAATGGACGCTGGCATCGAAGTGCGCTCAATGGTGGAGGATGTATTCCAAGAAAATGACCAGCCACAACGCCCATTGGAAGAAACAATGGAGGACATCGTAATGGACGCATTTACTGTGGTTGATGGCCTACAAGAAGATGCATGTGACTCGGGTGATGAAGATGATGAGGAACCAATGGGAGATCTAGGCAATGAGGATGACAAAGAGGATGCCCCGCATGATCTGGAGGAGGCAATCCAGGAACCCTATGATGGAGCAAAATCCTCAGTATTAGCAGCAACGATTTTGATCATGACCTTGTGCACAATCCACGGAGTTAGCAACAAATTCGCCGATCAAGTATTCGCTCTTTTCCGCCTACACCTTCTTCCTGGGGAGAATAGACTACCCAAGAATTACCATGCGGCAAAATCACTAATTCGGCGGTTGGGGCTAAATTACAATACTATTCACGCATGTGTGGGGGGATGTGTGTTGTTTAGAGGACCTCTTGAAAATGATGTCCGTTGTCCTAAGTGCAATGCTCCACGGTATAAAGACGAGGGCCAACATAAAAGACCTTGGAAAGTCCTTAGACATTTCCCATTGATTCCCAGACTAAAGCGCATGTTTCGAACACCAGCCATATCCGAACTCATGACATGGCATTCAAAAAACAGGAGCTCGGATGGGATGGTTAGACATCCATGTGATTCCAAGGCATGGAACCATGTGCATGACAATGTGGATGCCACATTTGGACAGGACCCCCGAAATATTCACATGGGACTTGCAGCTGATGGTGTTAATCCTTTCAAGCTTCAACGCTGCACTTGGTCGACATGGCCAGTGATGTTGCTTAACTATAACATACCACCGTGGTTGACAACCAAGAATTTTTTTATCATGCTAACCTTGCTTATTCCCGGAAAACAATCTGTTACTGGCCAATTTTTTGACGTGTATTTGGCCCCGTTAGTTGAAGAATTGCAACAGTTATGGAGAGGGGTGTTAGCTTATGACATCTCCAAAGAGGTTGGATTTCGGACTTTCAATTTGAGGGCAATACTATTGTGGACAATCCATGATTTTCCAGGGTATGGAACAGTAGCAGGGGTTGCACACCAAGGTTATGTTGCATGCCCAGTTTGTGGGCCGGATTTTAGGGGGGAACATTCCATTGAGCTTGGGAAACAGACATACACGGACACAAGAAGATGGCTTCCACGTGAAGACCCATGGAGATCTAGTAGAATGTTGGATCACTTTAACGGCCGCGTGGAAGAACGAGGACCTCCTAGAGTTGTCACTGCAGAAGAGCAAGAACTAAGGGGTTTGCAATACCAGGATTGGCTTGGAAAGGGGAACAGAGAAGGCAGTGACGGAGATCCATCAAAAATACATGGAGTGAAGAGGAGAAACATTCTGAATGATTTGCCATACTGGAAGGTATTGATTATTGCATTTCCATTTGAATTATCTGCACCCTAAACCAACAAGTACTGCAATGGAAGCCCAGAGACGCACTTGAATCCATATTGTCGCAGAATGTTCTAGATTCAGATTCCACCTGCATCCATTGATGTTTACGCTGTACTTTGCAATGATGTAATTTTAGGATCCTGAAAATGACTGTGGATTGACTGTATTTATGTCCAGGTGGACCCTTTAACGACTATGAAATGACTAACTTTTTGTGCATGTTGTCAACAAAATGACAAAACTTCAACTACAATTGAAGAGTGTATGTTTTGACTGCAATTTCACTCTCTTCAACTTAAATGTATGTTCCGTTGTTTTGAATCAGGACCTCCTTATTCGATACACACTGGATGTTATGCATTGCAAACAAAATCTGTCGAAGAACATACTGAAGACCATAACGGGGCATAAGGACACTGTGAAAGTTAGACGTGATCTGCAACGTAGGGGAATCAGGAAACACCTTTGGCTAACCAACAACCCAAAAAAAGCTGGGAAAATGTTGAAACCTGCAGCACCTTATGTACTGACCAGCGAGGAGTTTGACATATTTGCCAACACTATTGAGTCTATGAAAGCACCTTCAGGCCACATATCCAACATGGCTCAATACATACGGAAGAAGAACTTTGGGGGCCTGAAGTCGCATGATTACCATGTACTCATGCATCAAATCTTACCGTTAGGCTTGAGGGGTTTGTTGTCCCCAGGACCAAAAATGGCAGTGATGAGGATCTCGAAGGTATTTCGTAGAATTTGTAGCAAAGTGTGGAATCCAGTTGAGTTTCAAGGGCTTCGACTTGATGTTGCTCGGAGCATGGCACTGTTAGAGATGCATTTCCCTCCGTCGTTTTTTGATATTATGACTCACTTGGTGTATCACCTTGTGGAGGAACTGGATGTGTGTGGACCTGTTTCTACAAGATGGATGTACCATGTTGAGAGGTACATGAAAACATTGAAACACTATGTGCGGAACATGGCAAGACCAGAGGCCTGCATGGCAGAGGGATATGTGAAGGATGAATGCCTTGGGTTCATCACGGAATACCTGCAGAGGTTTGAGGTTGTCGACCGACGAGTATGAGACGCAGATGAAGAATACGGAGATGCAGAGGAGGTTCTGGAGGGGGCAGGCTCAAGCTATGTCATGACTCCTCCTTTGAGAGAACTTGCTCATCAATATGTTTTAACAAACATATCTCTCTTGGAACCCTGGCATCGGTGAGCAAACTGTGCAATAGTCGCTGTGTAGTTAATTTTCAGTGAATCATGACTGTAGTAGGACTTCATCATCGTCGTCATTCATTATTGGAGGTTCAATGACTGTAATATGACAAGATTATGACACCGGTGTGATTGCTCCGCGCGTCACATACTAATGTATCCATGCTGTGGTCAGGCAATGGAGGGATGCACATGATGCAAATGGCAACATCGAACCATTTGATGTTTGGGTTAAAAAAGCAGTGCACACCCATCCACATGATCCCAACAACGGGGACGACATGGACAGGATTTTGTTGTGTAGCAGGCCATCCCAAAAAGCAACACGGTACACAAAGATGCGTGCATTTGGGAACCACTTTCGAGTGGAAGATTCACAATCCGCATTGTTGCAAACATACGACAGTGGAATTGCTTCTATATTTGAAGTACCCACTATTGACTCTCAATCTGAGGTATCCCTAAACTATGTGGGAGTGCTCCAAGATATATTGAAGTTGGATTATGGTCCATTGCGAACTCCGGTAATTCTTTTTCGGTGCGAATGGTTGAAAAGAGAAGATAATCGTGGGAATCCAACTTATGTACGGGACGATGCTGGGTTTATGATGGTGAATTCTCGGCACAAAGTACCGAAGATGTCGGACCCGTTCATTTTCCCAAGTCAAGCTACACAAGTATTTTTCTCCAATGATTTCAGAAAACCCAGGTGGAAGGTAGTATTGCGAAAGGAAGCACGGTCAAGGAGGGAAGAACAAGACACATCGGATGTTTTCATAACAACTAGTTTAGAATATCAAGGCATGAGTGCTCCAGAGCATGTCCCCCCACCTCCAAGAATTGTCTCTCTAGTAGGGGCCATTGAATTATCAGACAAAGATAATTTGTTGGCAGTCGCCAAGTTTTAAGTTGACATTATATTTTGTATGGGAAAATATAGTTTCTATATTCTAATTCTCAACAATGACTTATAATTTATAGTAGCCATGTATGACTACACTATGAGTCCAATATGTCCAAATTATGACGTCATTGCGACAACACTATTGCTAATGCTAACCTTGATTACGTGACATGGCATATAAGAATGTACAAGCAATCAATAATGACTAAATTTTCAATTCGGTTGGGATAGCAAATTGTTGTGTAGATGCAATGTTTACGCTCACTGTTGACGTGCCAAGGTTATTGATGATGTACACAATAGTCATGTATGTATGAACGATTAAAACATCTAGAATCTCAAATGCTACAAATGATATTGACACCCTCCATAAGTCCACCCTAAACCCTAATTAATACGATCCATAACCCTAATTCAAGACTAGCCCAATTAATTAGACACGTTAAATATTATTTACTTATAGCACATTCATATTTTTACTAGTAGTATGCTCAAAAAGTTTCGTGCCATTTGGAGGTCAGAGGCATAGAAGGAAGGGATTAAACCACAGTTAAAATAAAAGTATTTTGCAATCTGGTAGCATGTTTAATAATGACTTGTCATAGTATGTACAAATTCCATGCCACATGTACAAGAATAACATGAAAACGAGACGGAAACAACTAGTATTGGGTATAGAGTGCAGGGGTCTATGCCACCTCAACTTATGAAACATCTGAAAGTCATTGACGTTGTCAAACTAGTCATTAATATGACACGTCATTGTTACTGTTAATGTTGCTCATATGAAATTTCCCTATTTTCCACATCATTCAATAGCCCTAAATGCCATGTCAGAAAAGAATGTTAATACAAAGTTATAGTTCAGACATCGTCGGTGAATGACTACAAAAAAATGACTTATGAATAACTAGATCATGATCCCATATCCACGTCATACACGAGTGGACGGAGTGGATGATATATGGTGGACAGAAAATGACTATGTTGTGAGGTCTTCAACAGAGTTCATCGTTGAGTCAGTTGAATGACTTGAAAATGACAACCATGTTAGACACGTCACCACAGGTGAACCAGGTATGCGCCGTAGTCGTTTAATAAGTTGTTTAGGACAAGTAGTCATTGATACCATGGTCGGAATGGACAAGGATTCTTCTAGTGTTTGAAGCTCCAAGACATCGTGAAGGACGAGGTCAACTAGCGGGATCCTCGGCCGCTCAAACCGGTAGTGTTGTGGACTCCACCTTGGAGATCATTGACATTAGTGGAGTGCCAGAGTCTCCAAGGAGGGAAGTCCATGTTGCAGCTGCTCAGTCATCAAGCCCTCATGTCGGCCGTTTTGCTGAGGCTCAACCGTCATCGTCCGAAATGGTAATTTATACTCCCCTCCCAATGCAATATTGTGTTCAGCTTGGAAGTAAAGTCCTCATGATTTCTAAGAGTCTCTTTGCAACAGGTGTTGGTTGCGGCAGAACGGGATGTCATTCCACCGAGTTCTCATGACGACCATGCACATGCTGGGGATGCCCCCCTAGACCAAGCTCAAGGTAAGATATATAGTGTTATTTGAATGCAATTGGTCCCACGGGTGAACACCCGTGGGTCCACCGGTGTGTACTTTTCAATTTCCACTGGAATTGTTATCTCATGACTAATACTTCTACAAAGGATGTTTGATATTGTGCCCACGGGTGTTCACCCGTGGGAAAGTATGGGTTTGAACGTGTGGAGCTCATAAGTCCTATGTGCATGTGGTCACAGGTCATACAACCAATGCAGAAATACCTCTTTCGGTACGATATTCTACCCTAGCTCCCCCAAATTAATTAATGAATGTGCAGGCATTCTTTTCTCTTGCGGATGCATACTCATGTCTACCCAATATGTTGTTTCCGTCGATAAAAATCCTTTGGAATCTATTGTTTCCTTAGATAAAAATCCTTTAGAATGACTTTCAATTTTGTCATCGCCAGATCCTCACCTCTCCAAGCATTGTTGTCCATCGGAGAGAGAAGATATGGTTAGTGCTGGATGTCAACGGGATCCTTGTGAGGTCAACAAAGTGCGACAATGTCAACACCAGGAAGGCTCTTGAATCACAACATAGCCCCCTGATAACTGGGGAGTTGGCTCCACTCTTTCTCGCATATAATGCCCTCATACCTAGGAAAGGACTGGGACGCTTTCTGCGTTTTGTTCTTTCAAACTTCCATGTTGTCATCTGGTCGTCGAAGCTTATGAAGAATCTCCAGCCAATTGTCCGACACTTCTTCAAAGGTTGTAGACATCCAGAGTATGTGTTTGGACAAGAACTGTGTCACACTCTGAAGGATGAGAGAGGACAATTTCTTCCTAGTCCTATGAATGTTGATTCAAGCTTCTTCATGAAAGACCTATGCGCATTTTTTGAGTGGAGCCGGACGCATCCAGTGCCGCACACGAAGCAACCCTCTCATAGAACTACATTACTTGTTGATGACTCCCCTTACAAATGCATCCCAAACCCTCCTGGGAGCTACGTTAACCCTCCCCCATTTCTGTCAAACCAAAGCTTGGATACTCTGCATAATTACGTGCAAAGGCTCTTGAGTTCTCAACAGTATGTGCCAGATTTTGTGGGGAGCAACCCTTATCCATCAGGCCAGGGACCCTTCAATCTAGAGCTGCCAAGTTCTCAGATTTTTAAGCAATCATTAGCTAGACATAAAATACTGACTCCTGCCCGTATGGTTCCAGAGGCGCAGATGTCTATGTAGATCCCCTTTTGGGGCCGCCGATAGTGCACATGTGCACTTACTGTACATTGTATTTGAAATAAGTGGAACTGAAACTTTTTTGGCTTTCAACTTCATTTGAAACTTGTTTTGGTTCTGTGGATTTTCTTCATGCAAACATGTTATGGTCAGGAATGTATCCCACTGGGATACTACTACTTTGCAACACTGCGGTGTTAGAGAATACCCGACTATTTCCAACATATGTGAACGGCTGGCAGTGTCCCACGGGTGTTCACCCGTGGCAATGTGGTAGTTGATTCAATGAATGTAGCAGACCACTTGGACAGTGTTAGTTGTGTTCTTGGGCAGTGTTCAAGATTGAAGCCCTCATATGAGTTTCATTTTGAAGGGCTCTCAAATTTCAACCCTTCAATTGAAGGGTTGGTTCAAATCCAAGATGTCAATCCAAGAATATAGAAATAAAATACAAAACTCATATTGAACTTGTGCATGAATTATATGGTACATGTTTCCAATATAATGTGAAGAATTAAGAAACAACCATCTAACTCCCTATGCTTGTTACTTCTTGTGGTGGACAAATTATATTGAGGACTTCAAGTGACGTCTTCATTTTCAATTTGGGGTTGCGTTTTGAAGGGTTGTTTTGAGGGAGGTATATTTTGAAGGGCCAAATCACGTTTGAAGGGCATTGAAGACTTCAATCTTGAACATTGTTCTTGGGAATCGTGGTTGTTATGGCGAATTTTAATACGTAGGACTTAGTCGGCTATAATTCCTTCTTTTTGCACATGTTCATGTTTACTACGGGCCAACCCGCGGGCTCCTCTTGCACATAATGTCCTTCTTCCATAGACTCTTATGTTCTTGTATCTTAACAGCATTCCCCATTCCCAACGCGACCTAAGAACTATATTGCCACTACACCTCGTGGACAACGTGCACCGGATGCTAATGCCGACTTCGCCGAAGTGACATCTCCATGCCCTAAGGTAATTCATTTTCCACACGAATCTCATTTTTTGTGGTTGTGTTTCATCCTAGGGATTCTAATATCATTTTCTCCTTTGTTGTGTTAGACACATATGCTCCAAACACGCGAAGTTGCGGTCGCGGTGGCTGTTCCGGTCGCGGTCGCGGTTGCAGCTCCGTTCACACGCGCTCGTGTGAAGAGACACCTTTCTCTCCAAACCACTCAGCCCATTGAGCCCACGGGCTCGGGAAATAGTTCTGGATGTTGGAGGTGTAGTTCACCCAATACCACCTCATCCATGTCTGATTACGTGGCTGCAAGGGTGAAACAACTTCGAGAAGCTACAGCTTTGGAGAGGGAGAAAAAACGGCTTGAAGAAGTCAAGCGCAAGCAATGTAGTATAGCTCAAAGACTACCTCATGACAGGATGTTGAAAAGGATTAGTCAGTCATACTCCTCTTGTAGATAGCCGGACCTCTATGGGTATAGATTGTCTACGGGTGTTCACCGGGAAACTCAAGTATGTGAGCGTAGAGCAGAGAGCGGAGATTGGAGAGCGGAAAATTTAGATTTTGTTAGGTAATTTTAGGAGAAGCAGTACCTATTTCCGTGGAATTAGAGATATTTTCAATTACATTTTTTGGAAAGGAACCCCATTCCCGTGGACAGTATAACTTAGAATTGTTTGAGAAACCAATGGATCCTATAGGCGTGGAAGATTGCATTTGTTATTAAACATCTTTTAGTATATGTTTAAAATGTAATATATTTGATTAGGGCTAACATCAACAAATGAAAATCAAAATACCATACACAAAAAATAATTTATTGGTCAACAAAATGTATCCAACATGAAGACTTACAAAAATGTGTAGTTAGTTCAAGTAGCTATATAGTCTAGTTTAGGGCCATCTACACCCTATCTGCGGGGCATGTCCAATATGGGTAAAAAGATCCAAAAAACATGCCATAAAACTCCGTTGCACCATAACAACTTTCTAATTCATCTCTAAGCCTAGCCAAATTACGCAAAGACAACTCCGCCAACTCCGACCGCAAAATCCTCTTGGAAATTGTTGAGGTGACGTGGCGGCTCTGCGAAAACAACATGAGGTTCAATTTAAAAAGTTTTACCAGGTTGTGTTCGCGTGGCAAACACAACTCTGGGAGAGCATGTGGACCCATCCTAAACTCATGCGCCGCCAAACGAAGCGCATGGTACTCCACACTGGTATCGACAATGTCCTTCCATGCTTTGCAACATAGTCGTAATTTGCCGATCACCAACAAACGGCGTTTGGTGTCAAACGCCTTCTCCCGGCTCGTATAATCCTTTGTAGCACCCACCACTAAGTTCGGAACTAATACGGACAACTGTACATCTAGGTCCAGCTCCAATACGTGGGGCACAATGACGACGAATCGGCGCGTTTTTGCGTTACCTGAGTCACATTGAAACACACAACCTGAATATAATAACATAAGAATAAACCAACAGAATTCAAATGTGGCTTGCACACAAATAATGTGGCTACATTATCCAGCAGAAATCAAATTAAAAATGTAGGCTAAGGGCCCAAGGAACTTACCCACCCACGGCATCTTGAATATGCTGAGATGGCAAATTGAAACAACCAAATTCCAAAACAAAAGCCTAACCTGAATCCAAAACATTCAACCTCTTAGATGCAAAACCTGATTGCAAATTGAAACAACCAAATTCCTAAACAAAAGATTTCAACCCAAAGCCAATACATTCAACCTCTTAGATGCAAAACCAGATTGCAAATTGAAACTACCAAACTCCTAAACAAAAGATTTCAACCCAAAGCCAATACATACAACCTCTTAGATGCAAAACCAGATTGCAAATTGAAACTACCAAATTCCTAAACAAAAGCCTAATACAATTCGAATACATGTAAACTCTTAGGTGCAAAACCAGATTGCAAATTGAAACTACCAAATTCCTAAACAAAAGCCTAATACAATTCGAATACATGTAAACTCTTAGGTGCAAAACCAGATTGCAAGTTGAAACTACCAATTTCCTAAACAAAAGCCTAATGCAATTCCAATACATTTAAACACTTAGGTGCAAAACCAGATTCCAAAAGAAAAGATTACAATCCAAATCAAATGCATTCAACATCTTAGATGCAATACTAGATCCTAAAATGCTGGCCTATCCTCTTCCCTAACAAACCAAAACAACATTCACAAGCACTTGGATTCAATACCTGAATCCAAACCAAGAATGTGGCCTACACCCTCATTCACATAACAAAAACAAACATCAGAAACACACACTTTAAATATATAAATTAGAACAGAGAGTGTGGCCTACCCTGAAATCGAGGCCTCCCTGAAATCGAGGCCAACCCTCAAATCGAGGCCTACCCTGAAATCGAGGCAAAGAAGTAAAAATTTGCAATCTATAAAGGCCTGGCATAATGAGGGGCATTTGGAAGAGGCCTCACTTTTTTTTCGAGGCATGGGCTTGAAAACTTAATATGATTTCATCATATTTGAATGCTCTCAGCAATTTTTTGTAGTATGCCTTGTATGAGGAGTAGCATTCAGTAGCATGAGACCAGGGATGGGATTGAAAATTTAAAATGTATTGTTCATTTTTGAATGTTTTATGTCTTTTTAGTATTGGGTAATGCGTTACTATGTGGTGTGGGAAGAGGCCTCGGATCCGAGGCCTCATTTTTGGGTGCAGGCATTGTGTTGAAAACTTAAAATGTTTTCATCAGAATCGATTGCTCTATGCCACTTCTGTAGTATGCCTTGTATTAGGATTAGCATTCAGTAGCATGAGTCCAGGGATGGGATTGTAAACTTAATATGTTTTGTTCATTTTTGAATGTTTTATGTCCTTTTGGTATTGGGTAATGCGTATGTGGTGTGGGAAGAGGCATCGGATCCGAGTACAATTGAGTACAAGAGAAGAGATACAAACGATGATGAAAACATGAAGAATGCAATGCGGGTTGACATTAGGAATATGAAATGGCGGAGAGAAAGAATGAAACTTGCGCCAGATATCAACAATAAAACCAACACATAACTTTTATTATAGCCGGAAAACAAGAACAAACGGAGTTATAATCTCCAAAACCAAAATGAAAAACTAAGGGCTTGGAGAACATTCCCTATCACTCTCCTCACCCTCATTTGCTTCTAACAAGAAAAGATTGCGTGTTCCACGCGAGAAATGACGAACGCGAGGAGGAGGTGGGGAGTCAGCCTTCGCAAAGCAATTCGCCATTGCACTAGCATACGGGGGAAGCTCAAACGGCTTCGGAGGACTTGAAAACATGTCCCCACGAATGACTGCGACATCCGCTGGCTCTCTAAACATCCAAGCAAAAGGATTAGGAACATGATGACACTAGAAAATGAGAACTTGAAATTAAGGCAAACAAGGCAAAATCTAGAAAGCAAACTTACGCACAAAGGAATCCGAATGCTCTCTTGGTCATCTTTTGAGGAGGATCAAAGATAGATGTAGATGGAGATGCAACTGAGCGAGATATACGCGCAGGTTGGGGATCGCGCATAGGGAGTAGGAGTGCATTGAAAATGAGGGGGTCACTCTCAAGGGCCACAATATGCCGCTCAAGGGATCGACATGCTGTAATTGAACCACCTAATGCAAAGAGATGCAAAAAGTTAGTATTGAAACAAGTTAAGGACAAACAACGGAAAAATCAAAGTAAGGATGAAGTTGAAAAAGAAGGCGTACCTACACCACATTGCCAGTCCATAATGACATCATTCTTGTCGGTGAGAGTAGCAAGAAGGATGGAAAAAAAAACAGGATGTTTCTCACGGGCACCTCGCCAAGGTACCCCATCACTGCGCATGGCCTGGCTCTTTTCATCGGTGAAGGTATTCAACCATCCATCTCGCTGGAGGTTGTAACCATATTCCTGCATGGCCTCCTCCCGAACTCTAAGAACGGAGTTAACACGAACAAGAACCTTGATGCTGAACTTCCGAGTCTGCAACAATCAAAAGGAAAATGAATTGAAATGAAATGGGATTGAGATTGAATTGAAATTGAAATGAAATGCAAGACGGAAGCGGAAGAGAGGGAGAGTAGCTTACCACTCCAGAGGGAACAACGGGAGATTGGAGGTCCAAATCATTCATTCCAAACCAATCTTCCGCGACGTAGAAGTCATAAGTGTGTGCCCAATCGAAAATACTCTTAGAAACTTTGGCACTCGCACAATGGGCAAGGACAAGGACACCATGGTCATAGAGGTTAGATTTCGCAAATGCAAACAGACACTCATAGTATGATTCGTGGAGCTTGTTCCAAACAGGAACATCTGTGGAGATGTTGGGCACAGGCAAGTTCTCGGGAATATCGGCAAAGAGCAAGTCGAGGCCCTTGTGAGCTGAATTCGACGTGTTAACACGGGAACGACCAGCCCCAACCTGCGAATGAAGCTTCATGAGAACAAGGATGCAAAAACAAAGAAAACCAAAAAGGAAATAAAATGGAGAATTGACAAAGGTAAGTAAACAAACCTTGGCAATGAACTCTTGGATGCGGGTATATGGGGGGAGGGGACCTCCGGCAACATCGGAATCGAGCATTAGTTGAACCATGTCAACATTTTCGATGAGAGAAAGCGTGTTAGGAGAATCCGAAGAGGTGGCAGTGGTATCCAAGAGAGCAGCTTTCCTCTTGCGAGGCAAAGAGAGCAGAGAAGTGCCACTGTGAGATGGAGTGTCAAGAGGTTGTGGACGAAATGCAGATGGAGTAAGAGAGGGAGCAAGAGAGGGAGCAACGGATGGAGCGAAAGATGGACTGTGTGGGAGAGTGGGTGGCTCAACCGGGGTCTTGGAAGCTGACCGAGTGAGAACTTGGGAAGATGCTTGAGTGGCAGACTTCTTTGCTTTGCCCTTTCCTCTTGGTGCCTTAGGAGGAGGAGGGGGAAGCTCAACGATATCAGGCTCGTCCAAGCTGAGAATGTTATCATCCGGAGCACTACCCACTAGGCTAGCAAACAAAGCCTTCTCTTCCCCGGGGACGAATCCTGCAGCACAATCCAAGTACCATCCACCACCCTGCAAGTGCAATTCGGAGAACTTGCTTGTTTGCGCCGACGTGTACACACAAAGGCTAGAATAAACATTCACCCAGTCCGAGAGGTACTCCGGCAAGGAAGACGAGGCCAATGCATTTTTCTCAACCAACTCTCTCATAATATACCTACATGACAAAACAAGAAAGTAAGAAAAACAAGAAAAAGAGCAAGAAATGAGAATAAGGATAGGTGCGAGAAGATGATAGATATATTACCGATACGCCACACGCTTGACAGCGAGTGACCCCTCCTCGAACTCCAAGAGGTTATCACCTTTGGCAAAGCCGATGTTAGGTTTATCGCCGAGGTAAGGCTTGAAGGCCTTGTCCCAAAGGATAATCCGCCAGTGATCAACGTATTCACGAGGGCGAAGGATAGTTTCTGATGCGTCCCAATCAATGTCCACGGAGAGGCTTTCCTCTAAGGTCTCAATTTCAACCGCGACTTCCTTCTCCAACTGCAGAGGGAGATGATTAGATACGAGATAACTCCAATAAAGGAAAATGAAATCAAAGAAGGCCGAGAAAGGGATTTACCTGAGCCCAAAAGGACGCCTTGTGTAGCCAGTCGTCCAAAGCCCTCTCCCTCAAAGGCTTGTCGACGGGGAACTTGTTATCTAACCTTTCAGGAAGAGGGGCGTTCCACCAATGAAGCCACTTAGCTTTGAACGAAGCTTCGACCGGACATGTGACAATTTTTTGTAATTTTTCAATTGTCATGTCCGTCGACGAGAACTCATTAAAATGGCGGTCAATCTGTGCACGAAGAAAAAATGATTTGAGATAAAGAGAGTCAATGCTTGAATGGGATGAGTTGGATTCTAGAGTGATTTGAGATGAAGACAGTACCTCATGAAAGAAATCATCTCCATTGTCAGGGTGTGCAACGGATATGTACTTCTCAAAAGAACGGGCCCGAATACTCTTAATTGTTCTCTCTTGGGCTTTGGTCATAACATTCCAAATCTCAGTGGCTGATCTCTCTGCAACTGGTGTCGTCTCACGGTAATGCCTCACTGCAATGTCTGCTTGAGCTGAAATGTCTCTCTGCGAGATAGAACTTGGTGAGTTTATATTAAAGGAGATTGTCTATGTTGGAAGCTATAAATGATTGAATGCACAAAACCATACCTTGTAAAGAAACTTAACGAACACATCAGCCGTCAAGGTGTACCAAGTTGGGCGACTCTCCTTTATTTTCTCGCATGCTTTGTAGTCAGCTGGCGATATGAGATCCTTGAAGGTGGACAATTCTAACCTTCCAAAAGTGCGGATTCGAAGAAGCTTGGCCGGAATATTTGCTTTGACATAATCATGCTCGGTTGACCTGAGACAAAGTATGTGAGGAAGTTGCACTGAAAATAATGCAAAAAAATTGAATAAAAAATGCAAAATGAATGAATAAGTGAGTGAGTTTACCAATTAATGTCGCTCATGGCATTGAGGAATACACCAGTGTAGCCTCTAGGGTCAACAATTATGCAGTCCACCGAGATATGCCAACTCTTTTCATCGGGGTGGTGGTTATTGACATGCCTCCACCAAGCAGTGAGACGATGATTGCCTTCCCAAACGAAGAACATCTTCCCCGCGAAATGTGCGAGATCCGGATCCAGCTTGAGCTTGGTATCAAATTCTGCGGAGGCCTCTTGCCAAAGGGGGCTCCAAGAGGCCATGATGCCAGGGGGAATGGGAAGGTCCACGGGAACATCGTTGAAAATAGAAACGTAAAGAACTCGATCACCCTCTCGGTATCCCATTACAAACTCACATTCCAAGCGCTGCACCTCAACCTCACTGATAGGACGGACAAGAGGGAGGGCTCTCAAGCGGCACAAAGGAATGGATAAACGGGACTTACCCGTTGGCTTAATCCGGAGGCGTTGGATAACACCAACGGAATCTTCCTTTTGTGATTTCCGAAGCTCAAGTTCACACACAACAGGATCGGTGTCGGAAACAGCTTGCACGGCATCGTCACTCATTGGGAGAGCCTAACAAAATCACAAACAAGAAATGAATGCTAAGAATGCTTGAACACAAGAAATTTGCTAAACACATCACTCAACAACCATCCAACTTACCTCTACTCGCATTTCGCCTTCTGAATTAAAAGCATCCACCTGGACGGCTTCAACTTCAACCAACGGAGCCTCAACAACAACATCCTCTCCAAATTCGGGTTGCGATTGAGCGCCTTGTGAAGAGTCCATTTCCTAAGAACATGAAGAGAATGAGAATTTCAAAAAGCAAGGTCAATATTTTAGTGACCATAAAAAAACAAAAACCCAAACCTCCTTCCACACACCATAGACTCGAAAATATGAAATCAGTTTGTGCACTCTAGAATGAGGCCTCGGATCCGAGGCCTCTTCCCACAACTCATACAAATACCCTAGCATAACCTGAAATGGCCGAGAGGGCCTCAAAATCATCATAGTAGCCCCCGTTAAGAAATCAGTTTGTGCACTCTAGAATGAGGCCTCGGATCCGAGGCCTCTTCCCACAACTCATACAAATATCCTAGCATAACCTGAAATGGGCGAGGGGGCCTCAAAATCATCATATTAGCCCCCCTTAAGAAATCAGATTGTGCACTCTAGAATGAGGCCTCGGATCCGAGGCCTCTTCCCACAAGTCATACACTTAGCCTATCAGAACCTGAAATGGCCGAGAGGGCCTCAAAATCATCATATTGGCCCCCCTTAAGAAATCAGTTTGTGCACTCTAGAATGAGGCCTCGGATCCGAGGCCTCTTCCCACAAGTCATACACTTAGCCTATCAGAACCTGAAATGGCCGAGAGGGCCTCAAAATCATCATATTGGCCCCCCTTAAGAAATCAGTTTGTGCACTCTAGAATGAGGCCTCGGATCCGAGGCCTCTTCCCACAAGTCATACACTTAGCCTATCAGAACCTGAAATGGCCGAGAGGGCCTCAAAATCATCATATTGGCCCCCCTTAAGAAATCAGTTTGTACACTCTAGAATGAGGCCTCGGATCCGAGGCCTCTTCCCACAAGTCATACACTTAGCCTATTAGAACCTGAAATGGCCGAGGGGGCCTCAAAATCATCATATTAGCCCCCCTTAAGAAATCAGTTTGTGCACTCTAGAATGAGGCCTCGGATCCGAGGCCTCTTCCCACAAGTCATACACTTAGCCTATCAGAACCTGAAATGGCCGAGAGGGCCTCAAAATCATCATATTGGCCCCCCTTAAGAAATCAGATTGTGCACTCTAGAATGAGGCCTCGGATCCGAGGCCTCTTCCCACAAGTCATACACTTAGCCTATCAGAACCTGAAATGGCCGAGGGGGCCTCAAAATCATCATATTAGCCCCCCTTAAGAAATCAGATTGTGCACTCTAGAATGAGGCCTCGGATCCGAGGCCTCTTCCCACAAGTCATACACTTAGCCTATCAGAACCTGAAATGGCCGAGAGGGCCTCAAAATCATCATATTGGCCCCCCTTAAGAAATCAGTTTGTGCACTCTAGAATGAGGCCTCGGATCCGAGGCCTCTTCCCACAAGTCATACACTTAGCCTATAAGAACCTGAAATGGCCGAGAGGGCCTCAAAATCATCATATTGGCCCCCCTTAAGAAATCAGATTGTGCACTCTAGAATGAGACCTCGGATCCGAGGCCTCTTCCCACAAGTCATACACTTAGCCTATCAGAACCTGAAATGGCCGAGAGGGCCTCAAAATCATCATATTGGCCCCCCTTAAGAAATCAGATTGTGCACTCTAGAATGAGGCCTCGGATCCGAGGCCTCTTCCCACAAGTCATACACTTAGCCTATAAGAACCTGAAATGGCCGAGGGGGCCTCAAAATCATCATATTAGCCCCCCTTAAGAAATCAATTTGTGCACTCTAGAATGAGGCCTCGGATCCGAGGCCTCTTCCCACAAGTCATACACTTAGCCTATCAGAACCTGAAATGGCCGAGAGGGCCTCAAAATCATCATATTGGCCCCCCTTAAGAAATCAGATTGTGCACTCTAGAATGAGGCCTCGGATCCGAGGCCTCTTCCCACAAGTCATACACTTAGCCTATCAGAACCTGAAATGGCCGAGAGGGCCTCAAAATCATCATATTGGCCCCCCTTAAGAAATCAGTTTGTACACTCTAGAATGAGGCCTCGGATCCGAGGCCTCTTCCCACAAGTCATACACTTAGCCTATCAGAACCTGAAATGGCCGAGGGGGCCTCAAAATCATCATATTAGCCCCCCTTAAGAAATCAGATTGTGCACTCTAGAATGAGGCCTCGGATCCGAGGCCTCTTCCCACAAGTCATACACTTAGCCTATCAGAACCTGAAATGGCCGAGAGGGCCTCAAAATCATCATATTGGCCCCCCTTAAGAAATCAGATTGTGCACTCTAGAATGAGGCCTCGGATCCGAGGCCTCTTCCGACAACTCATACAAATACCCTAGCATAACCTGAAATGGCCGAGGGGGCCTCAAAATCATCATATTAGCCCCCCTTAAGAAATCAGATTGTGCCCTCTAGAATGAGGCCTCGGATCCGAGGCCTCTTCCCACAAGTCATACACTTAGCCTATCAGAACCTGAAATGGCCGAGAGGGCCTCAAAATCATCATATTGGCCCCCCTTAAGAAATCAGTTTGTGCACTCTAGAATGAGGCCTCGGATCCGAGGCCTCTTCCCACATTCATACAAATACCCTAGCATAACCTGAAATGGCCGAGGGGGCCTGAAAATCATCATATTAGTCTCCCTTAAGAAATCAGTTTGTGCACTCTAGAATGAGGCCTCGGATCCGAGGCCTCTTCCCACAAGTCATACACTTAGCCTATCAGAACCTGAAATGGCCGAGGGGGCCTCAAAATCATCATATTAGCCCCCCTTAAGAAATCAGATTGTGCACTCTAGAATGAGTCCTCGGATCCGAGGCCTCTTCCCACAAGTCATACACTTAGCCTATCAGAACCTGAAATGGCCGAGAGGGCCTCAAAATCATCATATTGGCCCCCCTTAAGAAATCAGTTTGTGCACTCTAGAATGAGGCCTCGGATCCGAGGCCTCTTCCCACAAGTCATACACTTAGCCTATAAGAACCTGAAATGGCCGAGAGGGCCTCAAAATCATCATATTGGCCCCCCTTAAGAAATCAGATTGTGCACTCTAGAATGAGGCCTCGGATCCGAGGCCTCTTCCCACAAGTCATACACTTAGCCTATCAGAACCTGAAATGGCCGAGAGGGCCTCAAAATCATCATATTGGCCCCCCTTAAGAAATCAGATTGTGCACTCTAGAATGAGGCCTCGGATCCGAGGCCTCTTCCCACAAGTCATACACTTAGCCTATCAGAACCTGAAATGGCCGAGAGGGCCTCAAAATCATCATATTGGCCCCCCTTAAGAAATCAGTTTGTGCACTCTAGAATGAGGCCTCGGATCCGAGGCCTCTTCCCACAAGTCATACACTTAGCCTATAAGAACCTGAAATGGCCGAGGGGGCCTCAAAATCATCATATTAGCCCCCCTTAAGAAATCAGTTTGTGCACTCTAGAATGAGGCCTCGGATCCGAGGCCTCTTCCCACAAGTCATACACTTAGCCTATCAGAACCTGAAATGGCCGAGAGGGCCTCAAAATCATCATATTGGCCCCCCTTAAGAAATCAGATTGTGCACTCTAGAATGAGGCCTCGGATCCGAGGCCTCTTCCCACATTCATACAAATACCCTAGCATAACCTGAAATGGCCGAGAGGGCCTCAAAATCATCATATTAGCCCCCGTTAAGAAATCAGTTTGTGCACTCTAGAATGAGGCCTCGGATCCGAGGCCTCTTCCCACAACTCATACAAATACCCTAGCATAACCTGAAATGGCCGAGGGGGCCTCAAAATCATCATATTAGCCCCCCTTAAGAAATCAGATTGTGCCCTCTAGAATGAGGCCTCGGATCCGAGGCCTCTTCCCACAAGTCATACACTTAGCCTATCAGAACCTGAAATGGCCGAGAGGGCCTCAAAATCATCATATTAGGCCCCCTTAAGAAATCAGATTGTGCACTCTAGAATGAGGCCTCGGATCCGAGGCCTCTTCCCACAACTCATACAAATACCCTAGCATAACCTGAAATGGCCGAGGGGGCCTCAAAATCATCATATTAGCCCCCCTTAAGAAATCAGATTGTGCCCTCTAGAATGAGGCCTCGGATCCGAGGCCTCTTCCCACAAGTCATACACTTAGCCTATCAGAACCTGAAATGGCCGAGAGGGCCTCAAAATCATCATATTGGCCCCCCTTAAGAAATCAGTTTGTGCACTCTAGAATGAGGCCTCGGATCCGAGGCCTCTTCCCACAAGTCATACACTTAGCCTATCAGAACCTGAAATGGCCGAGGGGGCCTCAAAATCATCATATTAGCCCCCCTTAAGAAATCAGATTGTGCACTCTAGAATGAGGCCTCGGATCCGAGGCCTCTTCCCACAAGTCATACACTTAGCCTATAAGAACCTGAAATGGCCGAGAGGGCCTCAAAATCATCATATTGGCCCCCCTGAAGAAATCAGTTTGTGCACTCTAGAATGAGGCCTCGGATCCGAGGCGTCTTCCCACAACTCATACAAATACCCTAGCATAACCTGAAATGGCCGAGGGGGCCTCAAAATCATCATATTAGCCCCCCTTAAGAAATCAGATTGTGCACTCTAGAATGAGGCCTCGGATCCGAGGCCTCTTCCCACAAGTCATACACTTAGCCTATAAGAACCTGAAATGGCCGAGAGGGCCTCAAAATCATCATATTGGCCCCCCTTAAGAAATCAGATTGTGCACTCTAGAATGAGGCCTCGGATCCGAGGCCTCTTCCCACATTCATACAAATACCCTAGCAGAACCTGAAATGGCCGAGGAGGCCTCAAAATCATCATATTAGCCCCCCTTAAGAAATCAGATTGTGCCCTCTAGAATGAGGCCTCGGATCCGAGGCCTCTTCCCACAAGTCATACACTTAGCCTATCAGAACCTGAAATGGCCGAGAGGGCCTCAAAATCATCATATTGGCCCCCCTTAAGAAATCAGATTGTGCACTCTAGAATGAGGCCTCGGATCCGAGGCCTCTTCCCACAAGTCATACACTTAGCCTATCAGAACCTGAAATGGCCGAGGGGGCCTCAAAATCATCATATTAGCCCCCCTTAAGAAATCAGTTTGTGCACTCTAGAATGAGGCCTCGGATCCGAGGCCTCTTCCCACATTCATACAAATACCCTAGCATAACCTGAAATGGCCGAGGAGGCCTCAAAATCATCATATTAGCCCCCCTTAAGAAATCAGATTGTGCCCTCTAGAATGAGGCCTCGGATCCGAGGCCTCTTCCCACAAGTCATACACTTAGCCTATCAGAACCTGAAATGGCCGAGAGGGCCTCAAAATCATCATATTGGCCCCCCTTAAGAAATCAGATTGTGCACTCTAGAATGAGGCCTCGGATCCGAGGCCTCTTCCCACAAGTCATACACTTAGCCTATCAGAACCTGAAATGGCCGAGGGGGCCTCAAAATCATCATATTAGCCCCCCTTAAGAAATCAGATTGTGCACTCTAGAATGAGGCCTCGGATCCGAGGCCTCTTCCCACATTCATACACTTAGCCTAGCAGAACCTGAAATGGCCGAGGAGGCCTCAAAATCATCATATTAGCCCCCCTTAAGAAATCAGATTGTGCCCTCTAGAATGAGGCCTCGGATCCGAGGCCTCTTCCCACAAGTCATACACTTAGCCTATCAGAACCTGAAATGGCCGAGAGGGCCTCAAAATCATCATATTGGCCCCCCTTAAGAAATCAGATTGTGCACTCTAGAATGAGGCCTCGGATCCGAGGCGTCTTCCCACAACTCATACAAATACCCTAGCATAACCTGAAATGGCCGAGGGGGCCTCAAAATCATCATATTAGCCCCCCTTAAGAAATCAGATTGTGCACTCTAGAATGAGGCCTCGGATCCGAGGCCTCTTCCCACAAGTCATACACTTAGCCTATCAGAACCTGAAATGGCCGAGGGGGCCTCAAAATCATCATATTAGCCCCCCTTAAGAAATCAGATTGTGCACTCTAGAATGAGGCCTCGGATCCGAGGCCTCTTCCCACATTCATACACTTAGCCTAGCAGAACCTGAAATGGCCGAGGAGGCCTCAAAATCATCATATTAGCCCCCCTTAAGAAATCAGATTGTGCCCTCTAGAATGAGGCCTCGGATCCGAGGCCTCTTCCCACATTCATACAAATACCCTAGCATAACCTGAAATGGCCGTAGGGCCTCAAAATCATCATATTAGCCCCCCTTAAGAAATCAGATTGTGCACTCTAGAATGAGGCCTTGGATCCGAGGCCTCTTCCCACAACTCATACAAATACCCTAGCATAACCTGAAATGGCCGAGGGGGCCTGAAAATCATCATATTAGTCTCCCTTAAGAAATCAGTTTGTGCACTCTAGAATGAGGCCTCGGATCCGAGGCCTCTTCCCACAAGTCATACACTTAGCCTATCAGAACCTGAAATGGCCGAGGGGGCCTCAAAATCATCATATTAGCCCCCCTTAAGAAATCAGATTGTGCACTCTAGAATGAGTCCTCGGATCCGAGGCCTCTTCCCACAAGTCATACACTTAGCCTATCAGAACCTGAAATGGCCGAGAGGGCCTCAAAATCATCATATTGGCCCCCCTTAAGAAATCAGTTTGTGCACTCTAGAATGAGGCCTCGGATCCGAGGCCTCTTCCCACAAGTCATACACTTAGCCTATAAGAACCTGAAATGGCCGAGAGGGCCTGAAAATCATCATATTAGCCCCCCTTAAGAAATCAGATTGTGCACTCTAGAATGAGGCCTCGGATCCGAGGCCTCTTCCCACAAGTCATACACTTAGCCTATAAGAACCTGAAATGGCCGAGAGGGCCTCAAAATCATCATATTGGCCCCCCTTAAGAAATCAGATTGTGCACTCTAGAATGAGGCCTCGGATCCGAGGCCTCTTCCCACAAGTCATACACTTAGCCTATCAGAACCTGAAATGGCCGAGAGGGCCTCAAAATCATCATATTGGCCCCCCTTAAGAAATCAGTTTGTGCACTCTAGAATGAGGCCTCGGATCCGAGGCCTCTTCCCACAAGTCATACACTTAGCCTATAAGAACCTGAAATGGCCGAGGGGGCCTCAAAATCATCATATTAGCCCCCCTTAAGAAATCAGTTTGTGCACTCTAGAATGAGGCCTCGGATCCGAGGCCTCTTCCCACAAGTCATACACTTAGCCTATCAGAAACTGAAATGGCCGAGAGGGCCTCAAAATCATCATATTGGCCCCCCTTAGGAAATCAGATTGTGCACTCTAGAATGAGGCCTCGGATCCGAGGCCTCTTCCCACATTCATACAAATACCCTAGCATAACCTGAAATGGCCGTAGGGCCTCAAAATCATCATATTAGCCCCCGTTAAGAAATCAGTTTGTGCACTCTAGAATGAGGCCTCGGATCCGAGGCCTCTTCCCACAACTCATACAAATACCCTAGCATAACCTGAAATGGCCGAGGGGGCCTCAAAATCATCATATTAGCCCCCCTTAAGAAATCAGATTGTGCCCTCTAGAATGAGGCCTCGGATCCGAGGCCTCTTCCCACAAGTCATACACTTAGCCTATCAGAACCTGAAATGGCCGAGAGGGCCTCAAAATCATCATATTAGCCCCCCTTAAGAAATCAGATTGTGCACTCTAGAATGAGGCCTCGGATCCGAGGCCTCTTCCCACAACTCATACAAATACCCTAGCATAACCTGAAATGGCCGAGGGGGCCTCAAAATCATCATATTAGCCCCCCTTAAGAAATCAGATTGTGCCCTCTAGAATGAGGCCTCGGATCCGAGGCCTCTTCCCACAAGTCATACACTTAGCCTATCAGAACCTGAAATGGCCGAGAGGGCCTCAAAATCATCATATTGGCCCCCCTTAAGAAATCAGTTTGTGCACTCTAGAATGAGGCCTCGGATCCGAGGCCTCTTCCCACATTCATACAAATACCCTAGCATAACCTGAAATGGCCGAGGGGGCCTGAAAATCATCATATTAGTCTCCCTTAAGAAATCAGTTTGTGCACTCTAGAATGAGGCCTCGGATCCGAGGCCTCTTCCCACAAGTCATACACTTAGCCTATCAGAACCTGAAATGGCCGAGGGGGCCTCAAAATCATCATATTAGCCCCCCTTAAGAAATCAGATTGTGCACTCTAGAATGAGGCCTCGGATCCGAGGCCTCTTCCCACAAGTCATACACTTAGCCTATCAGAACCTGAAATGGCCGAGAGGGCCTCAAAATCATCATATTGGCCCCCCTTAAGAAATCAGATTGTGCACTCTAGAATGAGGCCTCGGATCCGAGGCCTCTTCCCACAAGTCATACACTTAGCCTATAAGAACCTGAAATGGCCGAGAGGGCCTCAAAATCATCATATTGGCCCCCCTTAAGAAATCAGATTGTGCACTCTAGAATGAGGCCTCGGATCCGAGGCCTCTTCCCACAAGTCATACACTTAGCCTATCAGAACCTGAAATGGCCGAGAGGGCCTCAAAATCATCATATTGGCCCCCCTTAAGAAATCAGTTTGTGCACTCTAGAATGAGGCCTCGGATCCGAGGCCTCTTCCCACAAGTCATACACTTAGCCTATAAGAACCTGAAATGGCCGAGGGGGCCTCAAAATCATCATATTAGCCCCCCTTAAGAAATCAGTTTGTGCACTCTAGAATGAGGCCTCGGATCCGAGGCCTCTTCCCACAAGTCATACACTTAGCCTATCAGAAACTGAAATGGCCGAGAGGGCCTCAAAATCATCATATTGGCCCCCCTTAGGAAATCAGATTGTGCACTCTAGAATGAGGCCTCGGATCCGAGGCCTCTTCCCACATTCATACAAATACCCTAGCATAACCTGAAATGGCCGAGAGGGCCTCAAAATCATCATATTAGCCCCCGTTAAGAAATCAGTTTGTGCACTCTAGAATGAGGCCTCGGATCCGAGGCCTCTTCCCACAACTCATACAAATACCCTAGCATAACCTGAAATGGCCGAGGGGGCCTCAAAATCATTATATTAGCCCCCCTTAAGAAATCAGATTGTGCACTCTAGAATGAGGCCTCGGATCCGAGGCCTCTTCCCACAAGTCATACACTTAGCCTATCAGAACCTGAAATGGCCGAGAGGGCCTCAAAATCATCATATTGGCCCCCCTTAAGAAATCAGTTTGTGCACTCTAGAATGAGGCCTCGGATCCGAGGCCTCTTCCCACAAGTCATACACTTAGCCTATCAGAACCTGAAATGGCCGAGAGGGCCTCAAAATCATCATATTGGCCCCCTTAAGAAATCAGTTTGTGCACTCTAGAATGAGGCCTCGGATCCGAGGCCTCTTCCCACAAGTCATACACTTAGCCTATCAGAACCTGAAATGGCCGAGGGGGCCTCAAAATCATCATATTAGCCCCCCTTAAGAAATCAGATTGTGCACTCTAGAATGAGGCCTCGGATCCGAGGCCTCTTCCCACAAGTCATACACTTAGCCTTACAGAACCTGAAATGGCCGAGAGGGCCTCAAAATCATCATATTGGCCCCCCTTAAGAAATCAGTTTGTGCACTCTAGAATGAGGCCTCGGATCCGAGGCCTCTTCCCACAAGTCATACACTTAGCCTATCAGAACCTGAAATGGCCGAGAGGGCCTCAAAATCATCATATTGGCCCCCCTTAAGAAATCAGTTTGTGCACTCTAGAATGAGGCCTCGGATCCGAGGCCTCTTCCCACAACTCATACACTTAGCCTATCAGAACCTGAAATGGCCGAGGGGGCCTCAAAATCATCATATTAGCCCCCCTTAAGAAATCAAATTGTGCACTCTAGAATGAGGCCTCGGATCCGAGGCCTCTTCCCACAAGTCATACACTTAGCCTATCAGAACCTGAAATGGCCGAGAGGGCCTCAAAATCATCATATTGGCCCCCCTTAAGAAATCAGTTTGTGCACTCTAGAATGAGGCCTCGGATCCGAGGCCTCTTCCCACAAGTCATACACTTAGCCTATCAGAACCTGAAATGGCCGAGAGGGCCTCAAAATCATCATATTGGCCCCCCTTAAGAAATCAGTTTGTGCACTCTAGAATGAGGCCTCGGATCCGAGGCCTCTTCCCACAAGTCATACACTTAGCCTATCAGAACCTGAAATGGCCGAGAGGGCCTCAAAATCATCATATTGGCCCCCCTTAAGAAATCAGATTGTGCACTCTAGAATGAGGCCTCGGATCCGAGGCCTCTTCCCACAAGTCATACACTTAGCCTATCAGAACCTGAAATGGCCGAGAGGGCCTCAAAATCATCATATTGGCCCCCCTTAAGAAATCAGTTTGTGCACTCTAGAATGAGGCCTCGGATCCGAGGCCTCTTCCCACATTCATACAAATACCCTAGCATAACCTGAAATGGCCGAGGGGGCCTGAAAATCATCATATTAGTCTCCCTTAAGAAATCAGTTTGTGCACTCTAGAATGAGGCCTCGGATCCGAGGCCTCTTCCCACAAGTCATACACTTAGCCTATCAGAACCTGAAATGGCCGAGGGGGCCTCAAAATCATCATATTAGCCCCCCTTAAGAAATCAGATTGTGCTCTCTAGAATGAGGCCTCGGATCCGAGGCCTCTTCCCACAAGTCATACACTTAGCCTATCAGAACCTGAAATGGCCGAGAGGGCCTCAAAATCATCATATTGGCCCCCCTTAAGAAATCAGATTGTGCACTCTAGAATGAGGCCTCGGATCCGAGGCCTCTTCCCACAAGTCATACACTTAGCCTATAAGAACCTGAAATGGCCGAGAGGGCCTCAAAATCATCATATTGGCCCCCCTTAAGAAATCAGATTGTGCACTCTAGAATGAGGCCTCGGATCCGAGGCCTCTTCCCACAAGTCATACACTTAGCCTATCAGAACCTGAAATGGCCGAGAGGGCCTCAAAATCATCATATTGGCCCCCCTTAAGAAATCAGTTTGTGCACTCTAGAATGAGGCCTCGGATCCGAGGCCTCTTCCCACAAGTCATACACTTAGCCTATAAGAACCTGAAATGGCCGAGGGGGCCTCAAAATCATCATATTAGCCCCCCTTAAGAAATCAGTTTGTGCACTCTAGAATGAGGCCTCGGATCCGAGGCCTCTTCCCACAAGTCATACACTTAGCCTATCAGAAACTGAAATGGCCGAGAGGGCCTCAAAATCATCATATTGGCCCCCCTTAGGAAATCAGATTGTGCACTCTAGAATGAGGCCTCGGATCCGAGGCCTCTTCCCACATTCATACAAATACCCTAGCATAACCTGAAATGGCCGAGAGGGCCTCAAAATCATCATATTAGCCCCCGTTAAGAAATCGGTTTGTGCACTCTAGAATGAGGCCTCGGATCCGAGGCCTCTTCCCACAACTCATACAAATACCCTAGCATAACCTGAAATGGCCGAGGGGGCCTCAAAATCATCATATTAGCCCCCCTTAAGAAATCAGATTGTGCACTCTAGAATGAGGCCTCGGATCCGAGGCCTCTTCCCACAAGTCATACACTTAGCCTATCAGAACCTGAAATGGCCGAGAGGGCCTCAAAATCATCATATTGGCCCCCCTTAAGAAATCAGTTTGTGCACTCTAGAATGAGGCCTCGGATCCGAGGCCTCTTCCCACAAGTCATACACTTAGCCTATAAGAACCTGAAATGGCCGAGAGGGCCTCAAAATCATCATATTGGCCCCCCTTAAGAAATCAGATTGTGCACTCTAGAATGAGGCCTCGGATCCGAGGCCTCTTCCCACAAGTCATACACTTAGCCTATCAGAACCTGAAATGGCCGAGAGGGCCTCAAAATCATCATATTGGCCCCCCTTAAGAAATCAGTTTGTGCACTCTAGAATGAGGCCTCGGATCCGAGGCCTCTTCCCACATTCATACAAATACCCTAGCATAACCTGAAATGGCCGAGGGGGCCTGAAAATCATCATATTAGCCCCCCTTAAGAAATCAGTTTGTGCACTCTAGAATGAGGCCTCGGATCCGAGGCCTCTTCCCACAAGTCATACACTTAGCCTATCAGAACCTGAAATGGCCGAGAGGGCCTCAAAATCATCATATTGGCCCCCCTTAAGAAATCAGATTGTGCACTCTAGAATGAGGCCTCGGATCCGAGGCCTCTTCCCACAAGTCATACACTTAGCCTATCAGAACCTGAAATGGCCGAGGGGGCCTCAAAATCATCATATTAGCCCCCCTTAAGAAATCAGATTGTGCACTCTAGAATGAGGCCTCGGATCCGAGGCCTCTTCCCACAAGTCATACACTTAGCCTATAAGAACCTGAAATGGCCGAGAGGGCCTCAAAATCATCATATTGGCCCCCCTTAAGAAATCAGATTGTGCACTCTAGAATGAGGCCTCGGATCCGAGGCCTCTTCCCACATTCATACAAATACCCTAGCATAACCTGAAATGGCCGAGGGGCCTCAAAATCATCATATTAGCCCCCCTTAAGAAATCAGATTGTGCCCTCTAGAATGAGGCCTCGGATCCGAGGCCTCTTCCCACAAGTCATACACTTAGCCTATCAGAACCTGAAATGGCCGAGAGGGCCTCAAAATCATCATATTGGCCCCCCTTAAGAAATCAGTTTGTGCACTCTAGAATGAGGCCTCGGATCCGAGGCCTCTTCCCACAAGTCATACACTTAGCCTATCAGAACCTGAAATGGCCGAGGGGGCCTCAAAATCATCATATTAGCCCCCCTTAAGAAATCAGATTGTGCACTCTAGAATGAGGCCTCGGATCCGAGGCCTCTTCCCACAAGTCATACACTTAGCCTATAAGAACCTGAAATGGCCGAGAGGGCCTCAAAATCATCATATTGGCCCCCCTGAAGAAATCAGTTTGTGCACTCTAGAATGAGGCCTCGGATCCGAGGCGTCTTCCCACAACTCATACAAATACCCTAGCATAACCTGAAATGGCCGAGGGGGCCTCAAAATCATCATATTAGCCCCCCTTAAGAAATCAGATTGTGCACTCTAGAATGAGGCCTCGGATCCGAGGCCTCTTCCCACAAGTCATACACTTAGCCTATCAGAACCTGAAATGGCCGAGAGGGCCTCAAAATCATCATATTGGCCCCCCTTAAGAAATCAGTTTGTGCACTCTAGAATGAGGCCTCGGATCCGAGGCCTCTTCCCACATTCATACAAATACCCTAGCATAACCTGAAATGGCCGAGGGGGCCTGAAAATCATCATATTAGCCCCCCTTAAGAAATCAGTTTGTGCACTCTAGAATGAGGCCTCGGATCCGAGGCCTCTTCCCACAAGTCATACACTTAGCCTATCAGAACCTGAAATGGCCGAGAGGGCCTCAAAATCATCATATTGGCCCCCCTTAAGAAATCAGATTGTGCACTCTAGAATGAGGCCTCGGATCCGAGGCCTCTTCCCACAAGTCATACACTTAGCCTATCAGAACCTGAAATGGCCGAGGGGGCCTCAAAATCATCATATTAGCCCCCCTTAAGAAATCAGATTGTGCACTCTAGAATGAGGCCTCGGATCCGAGGCCTCTTCCCACAAGTCATACACTTAGCCTATAAGAACCTGAAATGGCCGAGAGGGCCTCAAAATCATCATATTGGCCCCCCTTAAGAAATCAGATTGTGCACTCTAGAATGAGGCCTCGGATCCGAGGCCTCTTCCCACATTCATACAAATACCCTAGCATAACCTGAAATGGCCGAGGGGCCTCAAAATCATCATATTAGCCCCCCTTAAGAAATCAGATTGTGCCCTCTAGAATGAGGCCTCGGATCCGAGGCCTCTTCCCACAAGTCATACACTTAGCCTATCAGAACCTGAAATGGCCGAGAGGGCCTCAAAATCATCATATTGGCGCCCCTTAAGAAATCAGTTTGTGCACTCTAGAATGAGGCCTCGGATCCGAGGCCTCTTCCCACAAGTCATACACTTAGCCTATCAGAACCTGAAATGGCCGAGGGGGCCTCAAAATCATCATATTAGCCCCCCTTAAGAAATCAGATTGTGCACTCTAGAATGAGGCCTCGGATCCGAGGCCTCTTCCCACAAGTCATACACTTAGCCTATAAGAACCTGAAATGGCCGAGAGGGCCTCAAAATCATCATATTGGCCCCCCTGAAGAAATCAGTTTGTGCACTCTAGAATGAGGCCTCGGATCCGAGGCGTCTTCCCACAACTCATACAAATACCCTAGCATAACCTGAAATGGCCGAGGGGGCCTCAAAATCATCATATTAGCCCCCCTTAAGAAATCAGATTGTGCACTCTAGAATGAGGCCTCGGATCCGAGGCCTCTTCCCACAAGTCATACACTTAGCCTATCAGAACCTGAAATGGCCGAGAGGGCCTCAAAATCATCATATTCGCCCCCCTTAAGAAATCAGTTTGTGCACTCTAGAATGAGGCCTCGGATCCGAGGCCTCTTCCCACAAGTCATACACTTAGCCTATAAGAACCTGAAATGGCCGAGGGGGCCTCAAAATCATCATATTAGCCCCCCTTAAGAAATTAGTTTGTGCACTCTAGAATGAGGCCTCGGATCCGAGGCCTCTTCCCACAAGTCATACACTTAGCCTATCAGAACCTGAAATGGCCGAGAGGGCCTCAAAATCATCATATTGGCCCCCCTTAAGAAATCAGTTTGTGCACTCTAGAATGAGGCCTCGGATCCGAGGCCTCTTCCCACAAGTCATACACTTAGCCTATCAGAACCTGAAATGGCCGAGAGGGCCTCAAAATCATCATATTGGCCCCCCTTAAGAAATCAGATTGTGCACTCTAGAATGAGGCCTCGGATCCGAGGCCTCTTCCCACAAGTCATACACTTAGCCTATCAGAACCTGAAATGGCCGAGGGGGCCTCAAAATCATCATATTAGCCCCCCTTAAGAAATCAGATTGTGCACTCTAGAATGAGGCCTCGGATCCGAGGCCTCTTCCCACAAGTCATACACTTAGCCTATCAGAACCTGAAATGGCCGAGAGGGCCTCAAAATCATCATATTGGCCCCCCTTAAGAAATCAGTTTGTGCACTCTAGAATGAGGCCTCGGATCCGAGGCCTCTTCCCACAAGTCATACACTTAGCCTATCAGAACCTGAAATGGCCGAGAGGGCCTCAAAATCATCATATTGGCCCCCCTTAAGAAATCAGTTTGTGCACTCTAGAATGAGGCCTCGGATCCGAGGCCTCTTCCCACAAGTCATACACTTAGCCTATCAGAACCTGAAATGGCCGAGGGGGCCTCAAAATCATCATATTAGCCCCCCTTAAGAAATCAGATTGTGCACTCTAGAATGAGGCCTCGGATCCGAGGCCTCTTCCCACAAGTCATACACTTAGCCTATCAGAACCTGAAATGGCCGAGAGGGCCTCAAAATCATCATATTGGCCCCCCTTAAGAAATCAGTTTGTGCACTCTAGAATGAGGCCTCGGATCCGAGGCCTCTTCCCACAAGTCATACACTTAGCCTATCAGAACCTGAAATGGCCGAGAGGGCCTCAAAATCATCATATTGGCCCCCCTTAAGAAAGCAGTTTGTGCACTCTAGAATGAGGCCTCGGATCCGAGGCCTCTTCCCACAAGTCATACACTTAGCCTATCAGAACCTGAAATGGCCGAGGGGGCCTCAAAATCATCATATTAGCCCCCCTTAAGAAATCAAATTGTGCACTCTAGAATGAGGCCTCGGATCCGAGGCCTCTTCCCACAAGTCATACACTTAGCCTATCAGAACCTGAAATGGCCGAGAGGGCCTCAAAATCATCATATTGGCCCCCCTTAAGAAATCAGTTTGTGCACTCTAGAATGAGGCCTCGGATCCGAGGCCTCTTCCCACAAGTCATACACTTAGCCTATCAGAACCTGAAATGGCCGAGAGGGCCTCAAAATCATCATATTGGCCCCCCTTAAGAAATCAGTTTGTGCACTCTAGAATGAGGCCTCGGATCCGAGGCCTCTTCCCACAAGTCATACACTTAGCCTATCAGAACCTGAAATGGCCGAGGGGGCCTCAAAATCATCATATTAGCCCCCCTTAAGAAATCAGATTGTGCACTCTAGAATGAGGCCTCGGATCCGAGGCCTCTTCCCACAAGTCATACACTTAGCCTATCAGAACCTGAAATGGCCGAGAGGGCCTCAAAATCATCATATTGGCCCCCCTTAAGAAATCAGTTTGTGCACTCTAGAATGAGGCCTCGGATCCGAGGCCTCTTCCCACAACTCATACAAATACCCTAGCATAACCTGAAATGGCCGAGGGGGCCTCAAAATCATCATATTGGCCCCCCTTAAGAAATCAGTTTGTGCACTCTAGAATGAGGCCTCGGATCCGAGGCCTCTTCCCACAAGTCATACACTTAGCCTATCAGAACCTGAAATGGCCGAGAGGGCCTCAAAATCATCATATTGGCCCCCCTTAAGAAATCAGTTTGTGCACTCTAGAATGAGGCCTCGGATCCGAGGCCTCTTCCCACAAGTCATACACTTAGCCTATCAGAACCTGAAATGGCCGAGAGGGCCTCAAAATCATCATATTGGCCCCCCTTAAGAAATCAGTTTGTGCACTCTAGAATGAGGCCTCGGATCCGAGGCCTCTTCCCTCAAGTCATACAAATACCCTAGCATAACCTGAAATGGCGGAGAGGGCCTCAAAATCATCATATTAGCCCCCGTTAAGAAATCAGTTTGTGCACTCTAGAATGAGGCCTCGGATCCGAGGCCTCTTCCCACAACTCGTTCACATACCCTAGCATAATCTGAAATGGCCGAGAGTGCCTCAAATCCAAACATATATTCAATATTCTGAAATCAAATTTTGCACTCTAGAATGAGGCCTCGCCTCTTTGCACATTCATACACATATCCTAGTATAACCTGAAATGGCCGAGAGTGCCTCAAAACCTGAAATGGCTGGGAGCACCTCAAACTTGAGATGGCCGAGAGCACCTCCAACTCTCCTTCTCATCCGAATGCTCCTTATCCACTAGCCTAACCAAAGGCCGAAAGTATTCCTCCATGCACCTACCTTTTTGGTTGTTCTAACACATTCTCTCACCCAAACCCTACTTGGATTGGCCAAGACTAAGTATAGCGCAATGGCCGAAAGTAAATCTAGTGGAATGGCCGCGAATAAGTCTAGAGGAGTGGCCGCAAGTAAATAAGGTGATTGGCCTAGAGCATGCCAAACTGGATGGCCGACAGCATGCCACTGGAACATTCATTGGTGTTTGAGAACGCATAATCCCTCTCATTTGCTTGAAACCCTACATCTCAAATCCTCCTAAACCCAAAACAATACATCGCCGTCAGTATGTTAAGTGGACATTCCATGTAGCCGACGCCTTACCAGATTTTGAAGTATGCCCTCCACTGTTGCCCCGACATCGGCTCCACTGTCTTCAGATGTCCCGTCCCCTGGCGGCGTTAGTGGAGTGCTCCTCGAATCGCCGAGGTTTACCTCTGCCATTCCTCTCCCGCGTCCACGCCCTCGCCTTGATGTTGGTTGTGTTCCGCCCGCCTTGCTTCGCAGAATTCTTGGAGGATGTGTCACATTATCTTGAACGAGGGTTTCAGTTCCTAAGTCTCCTCCCTCCTCTCTTTCTCGGTCTCCCATCAAATTCGATCTGAGCTCTTCCTTTGCCACTTTCCTCTTGGACGCCTTCATATTTTCTCTTCCTTGAATTGTTGGCTGTCCCGACACCGGTTCTCGCTCATCTAACCCCTTCTCAATTTCTTGTGCTACCTCCTCGTTGTTTTCTTCGTGGATATTTCCACTATCTCCACTTTCCCCATCCGCCTATATTTACCAGCGTCCCAATGGTTATAACAATGATAAGAAACCCGAATACTTAAAAAAAAGTAAATTCAGCGTTGAATTTGTACTACCATTTTCATTATGTGCTAAATCAACAGAATATTTGTAGATCCCAAGAATACGTACGACACTGCTAGAGTTCGTGTGTTCGCGTGAATCTTCTTGGATGCTGTCAATTCCCAACTCCTCCCCTTCTGCCATTGACCGCGGTTTACTTCCGTCCGCCTCTTCTACAATTGGTGATAAGTGAAAAGGCGGAATTTCACAATCTAGCCTCCACGAAGGTTTCCGCAGGTCTTTTATGCTTTCGCTCAAATCCTCAGGCGTCCCACGGCCCTCGATTGGCGCCTTCCTTGCCTGTGTCTTCTGTGTCCTCACCCTGTTTCTCTTCTTGTCGGTGTAATGTGTAGACGTTCGCCTCCTCTTCTTTTTCTTAGATGGTTCCGCTGTCGGAGGTTGTGAATTCCCTATTTCCTTCATGTGTTCAACCCTCCCGTGATTCAAACCTACTCGCTCTATTTCCTTTCCACAACCTCACCGCATCAACCTCAAACATTGGAAAGAAAGTGAGCAATCTCATTCCTCTCCGTATATAATTGCGATAACTCCCGATGTTAGGCGCGCTTCACTATCGCCCAACCGTGTTCCTAATTAGGGCTATCTTTTTTTAGTATGCCTGACAAGTTTGTCTCTCTCTGCTAATTATGCTTATTTCTTTATAACCTCATCGTTATCACCATTCTCCTTCTTTATGGATCTTCAAATTTTTGTTCCTTTACGTTTTCATTGTCTGCCTTCATGGCTTCCACCTCAATTATTCCTCCCGTCTCTGAGATGGCCGAGCTTCGTTCCAATGGCATCGGGGTCCCTATTCTGTTCCCTATTGATGCAGCAGGTATTGCTGTTGTCTCATGCCTTCATCTTAGCATTAGGTTCTCTTTGCAGGCAAGTACAATATGGGTAGAACGTGAGATCTCCCATCCTGATACTGGATTGCTTATTCATACCTTCCATGAGACCTCCAAGGTACCTGACAATGGCAATGTAGTGTGGGAGCTTGGCCCGGGAAAGTATAGGGTTTGTGGCTGGCCAGATTCTCAGCTGGGAGAGTCAACAAAAATCCTTGCTCCTCTTCGATCGTCGACTGCTGACTTTAGCACCCCGCCGGTAATAAGTGTCAAGACAGAGCCCGGTTTAGACGACGTTATAGACTTGTCTGATTCTTCGAATGATGATGTATCATTGCAGAAGGCTGTTTTCCATGATTCCCCTTCTTTCTTTCCTTCTGCTTCCTTTGTAACGCCTTCTCTTTCTCCCTCTTTTCCTTCCACTCCTTCTGTACCGTCTGCGTCCGAACCTCCTCAACCTATTGTTCAATGTCTTCGTCGTCTTGGTTCTATGCCTGGTTGTAAGAATGTCCTCAAGAAATTGGATTACGATAAACTCAAAATCCAAGAGGTTAATCACCTCCCCCCTCGTTTCGATGGTACCCAGTTATTTGTCCTCCCTGCCGCTGAATTCTCTTCATCTCAATCGAGAGCCAAGTCGTTGGACGGCATGGACAAGCAATATGATGGCCATGTTTGGACCAAGACTCAAACCACCAACATTACCAACGACGTTGGCCTTGCTTTTCGTTCCTCTGCCTGTGTTGGCCACCTCCAATGCCAAAACCCTAGTTGTGATTACCTTCAACGCGCCCATCGTACCTCTAAGGTTAATGACACGGAATTTGAGGGTTTCACTAAAGATCCTTTCCCTCTCTCTGGCATTGTGCCATCCCGATCTACTCTTGTCTGCAGGATCTGCAAACAACCCCCCAAATGCATTGCTCTGTGCGATGCCAAAATCTTCTACGTCCATGGGAAGGAGTCTTCTCAAAGAGCCTGCATTCATATCGGTACTCATCAACACCCAGTGAAGGTTGGAGACTGCAGAGACAGTCGGAAGCGTATCAATGCACTTATCGAGGAGCATGTTGAGCGTATGCCTCAAGCCACTCACAGCAAGATCGTGCTTGAAGCCAGCAAGGACATTGTTGGTGAGTTCCTTCTTTCTGGCGATAATGTCACGCAACGTCTCCTCTCCTTGAAAGAGCTCGAACCTGTGTTCGAAAGTTGTAGAGAGTTAAATTCCCCTAACCTTCGCTCTAAGGTTACCTCCTTCAAATATTTGAGGAGGTTCGGGGTTATGGATGGCATCGCAAAGCTCCGGGGCGTTAGCAATTGGGCTTACGTCCAACGCAACCAATTCCCAGGACAAGGTGACGATACAGACAAGGTGTTCGTCTTCAAGATGTCCGAGGTTGGTCCTGGAAGTGGTGTGGATTTGGTTCGTCGGATGCAACCGGGGGGGGACCTCGAGAATGCGTGGATGATGTCCGATCACGTGAAGCGGGTCAAAGGGTGGACCACCATGGCCGCTCATGTATACGATGGGACTTATCAACGGGTCATGACCATTTCATGCTGTGATTTCCAATCGGAGGATAAGGATGCCCAAGTTCTCTTCTGGCAGAACCTCAACCACGTCATGGCCCGCCACGGTATCCCACATCCAAACTTTATAGGCTTCATGGCCGACAGTGCCCAAGCCAATTGGAACGCTGTTCGCACTGTGTATGGTTCTGGAGATCCCAAAGTTCCAATGGAGGGTCGTGAGCGCACTTGTTTTTTTCATTGGAAACAATCGCTCGAGAAACATACGAAATCGTATATAAAGCATGAGTTGCAAGACCAACATAGACACCTTTGCCTTCAATATCGAAATGCCTCATCTATGCAAGAGGCGGAGACTAGGTACCTAGCTATCAAAGCTTGGTGGGCTTCATCCAATTGTACAAGTGAAGACGGTCTCAAGCATCTTCAGCTCTGGCTTGCTTTCTGGCACTTCCGCTACCTTCAATGGGGTGGTTTCATGGAATTGGTACATCTCCGTCATAATTCATTATTGGTTTTTCTTGGCTTCGTTTTCCTCTCTGTGTACATTTATATTAATACTTGATTTGTCCATTCAGGAAAAGGTTTTAACCCAAGACCAGTTGGCCGAGATGCCGTCCTGCAATCTTGCGGAGTCTGTCCACAACAAGTGGCTTCAAGCCTCCGGCAACAAGGGTGGAGATTTATACGTGGTTACGGTTGACGACTACATTCGCGCCTTCTTACAGGTTGTGGCATACTACCAATTCCTTAAAGGTGGAAGTGGCGGTGATGGTCCAAGCAAAGAAGAACTAAAGCTGAGAGGTGCTCAACGTCGAGCTCAGCGTACTGGCGACCCGACAGTGTTGCAGAAGGTCTTGCTTGAAATGCCCGGTGGGGAAGAGTTTTGCACTCGCGATCCCCACCTTGAGGGCGCCGAGGTGTTTGGATCGCAGAAGCGAAGACCCGACACTCCAATTGGTGATGATGGCGAGACCCACCGTCCCGATACAGTGAACTTCTCTCGCCCTCCCCCTGCTAAGCGAGTCACTCGCTCTCAACCTGAAACACTGCCTACTATCATTGAGGAGTCTTCCCCCTCTGTACAAGAGGTTCAAGTGCCTTCACCTGCAGGACTTGGTTTCCAGCGTGTCACCGCAGTGCAAGAAACCAAAGTAGATGTCTCTCTTTGGCATATTGCCCGCATACCCTATACCTCTGGAAAGTCTTGTTGGGCTAATCATGCGGGCACGAAAAAAAAATGCACCGCAAGAATCGTCACCAATAACAAGAGCGTCCCTGCGCCCACCTACACCGGTATGTGGCATCATTACAAACTCCAATCTATGAAGCGCACAGACTTTGTCTTTTGCCCAGACGACATCGAGCGTTGCGTCAAGGGCCCTCGTCGGAAATGGGTCATGCCGTTCTCTGCTAATGACCAGAAGCCTCCTATCCCCCCAATCTGGCCCGTGAAGATTGGTACCAACCTCACCCGCTCGGAGATCTTCGCGCTTGAGAACGCAGGTTTTCAACTCCCACCAAAGGAGCGCATCACACCGTCTCGACTCTTCACCAACTCTGCGACCCCGCTGGATATGTCTCGAATCCGTGTTCCAGAAAACCCCGACGCCATCCCTACGACAAGATTGTCCAAACTTGTTCGGCGATCCAGTAGCGCTCCTTCCGCAAAGCAGAGGCAGATGGTGGCATCTGCTGAAGCTATGCATGCTACTGTTCTCAAGTGAACTATGATCCCTCAACCGGGATTTGGTTGCATTATCACACTGCAGTCCAAGTCAGAACCGCAGCCACCCATCTACCAAGTCACAGTGAGTTCTCTTCCAGAATGCAACTGCCCATACTTCTTGGATATGATTTCCAAGTTCGGCCGCAAACGGAATTCTTATATGAATTGTAAGCATCTGTATTACATCTACGTCAAGGTTTCTAATTTGGATGCGGATGTAAATTTGTTCATACACGCCCCGACATTTAGCTTCAATGAGGTCAAACTCATCATGGAGGGAGGTCTCTTGACACATTCAACTTCCTAGAATTCCTCTCAGCCTAGCACTACATTAGGCTATGATATTTGTGTCCATTTCTGGACATCTTGTGAAGCAATAATTGATTGATATAATAAAGGTATAATCTCAATGATTATTTTTATTTACTTCAAAATTGTGTATTACAATGCTTCCTACCAGCTTAGGCAGAAAATATATATTTACAAGACTGCCTAAATTATCTGGATACACATTCAAGCATCAACAATTTAAGATACATGACGTTTCTCTTCGGCCTCCAGCGCATTGAAGTGACTCTTCATCTGTAGCTCTACTCCGCATAGAGTACACAAAATGTAGTGAACTATGAAAGGAGCATGGTTGAAAGAGGTGTGGCCAAATTCGAGTCATCGAATTTGGACACACCTCTTTCAACCATGTCCCTTTCATGGTTCACTACATTTTGGGTACTCTTATCTCTTCCAGATCCCTCCTTTCCAAGAACCGTCACCGCCGAAACCAATTGCAATAATTTATTGATATACTAAAGGTATGATTACAATGCTTCCTATGTCTATCAACTCTATTTCCGTTTTGCATA
Organism: Polytrichum formosum; assembly: GCA_964035585.1. Classification (NCBI taxonomy): domain Eukaryota; kingdom Viridiplantae; phylum Streptophyta; class Polytrichopsida; order Polytrichales; family Polytrichaceae; genus Polytrichum; species Polytrichum formosum. The sequence goes on along the minus strand of OZ037935.1, from coordinate 14,917,597 downwards.
CTTCTTGGATGAATCCGAGGGAGGTGGACCCGGTCGAAGCAAATCCATATAAGAAACTGTCTTATCTTTCATTCGTTCCTTTAGCGGAAGATGATGCGGCGTCATTCCCCTCATCCGTTCGCGAAATGAAAGAGACTTCGAAGATTCCCCTATAACCTTCACCTCCTCCTCCGTCTCGTTCGATTTGTCTTCATCCAAATCAGCGTCCTTCTCCGGCACATCTTCTTGCCTCTTTTCTTTTTGCTCGCGTTGTTTTTGCTCCTCCCGCGTCCTCCACCTCCATGCTTGTGTAGACTGCGAAAATGGAGTCAGGTCATAGTCATCACTACTTCGATTTCCAGCAGCAAACGAAAATTCCGGCGATAAATTAACCGGAATATGAGGATCTGCTAGACTCCTTATTTCCTTCTCCCATCCTAATCCAGCAAACATATCTCTTTCATCACCCATTGTATGCAAGTGTATATACAATGATGTTGGGTAAGAGTCCAATATATAATCTATTCGGCCACACACAATAATTGCTAAAGTCCAAGCTATAGAGTTGACTCACATATAAGACAAAGAGAAAAGTGATGAATCCAAACAAAGGAAGTTAATTATTTTGATTCCTTTGTATTTTGATTGACTCATTCTTCAATTATACCAATCTCCGAAAATCAATTTTCATTGATTTTTTCTTGTGATCATCCTTGGTTTTAATAATTCAACCACCTCACGGTTTCCAAACTTAATGAGACCATTCCAAATTCCGGGCCTTTACCCTCCACGGAAATAGGTCCTTTTTTTTTACTATATTTGGCAGATTCAAGAATATTCCAGGTATAATCCAGTCTATATTTACAAATGTCTTTTTTTGGCATTTCAAGTTTGCTATTATTATATCTTCTACGCTCTCCGCTCTCCAAATCTCCGCTCTCCGCTCTACGCTCACATACAAGTGTCGTCCGGTGTTCACCCGTGGATACAACAATTCAACTACTTTGTCACATATTTTGTGCCCACTGTGGCATCTATGATTCATCCAAATGATTTTTTGACCCTCAGTTGTGTAGTCGGGTATGACTTGTAGACCTTCCTGCATGTGTTATGGATCTTGCATCGTGTGTTGCATGCCTTTGGTTGGTCACGGGCGTTCACTCGTGGTTAGATGTTTTTGTATTCTCCGAGTAGTATTAAGTGCCCATGATGGCTTTTGTGATTAGACCCATTATATTTGCATACATTTGTTGGCATGCGCATGGTTGTTCCTTAGTGGTGTCAACTTATGTTGTGTTATGGATATAGGCTCATCTGTTGCGGGGTGTTGGTTGGTCACGAGTGAACACCCGTGGTTACAGGTGGACTAAGTTTTGCTCTGGGCAACAATATGCATTTTTGTAGCTTATATATATAGCCCAATGTGCATGAAATAGTGTGTTAGTCTATCTTCATGACCTTCCTCTTGTTCTAAACCTTGTCAATGATGGCAATTCACGGGTATTTACTCGTGAACCACGTTCCCAATGCACGTTCCCATCTGTACGAATTGTCTCATAATGGCCCAATTGGCTCATTTTAGTTAATATCCCCATGTTGGACCCCTCCGCCACCGGTCCATTCTTCCGAGCCCCTCCTGAAATTTTGGCTCGGAATTTTTCCCGGTTGAGGTTGCCGCCCTTTCGCCAAGATGGCTCCTACAAGAATCCTTCAATTTCCTTTTAATTTTTTCCGTCAAGTTGGCAAAGGGACAACGGGGCAAGTGGCCCCTTGCTATTTTTTCTTCAAAGTCTTCATACCAAGTTATTTTCTCATATCGAGCGCCTCCACTTGTCTTACGTGGCCCACACTAACTAAATAAACTAACCCTTGCCTAGCTAGCCTCTACTAATTTAATCATCTTAGCTAGTTTTTTTTACTAGCTAGCATTTTTTTCCGCTAAGCTAGGTTTTTTCCTAGCTAGCCATTTTTCTAACTTATCTAATTTTTATCACTACTTAGTTTTTCTTTTACTAATTCTACCTAAACTACGTTTTTACCTTCACGGTGAAGGCCCGAAATCCTCGGTAATTCATCTTTTCATTTTCGGGCTAAATGCCAAATGAACTAATTTCCCCTCAATTTACTATCAATTCTAACTTTTAATGCTAAAATCCTAACTAAAAGTGAACCCGCGGAGCGGTGGACCACTCCGGGGGATCACACCGGCCCTACAGTCTCGGGAAACATGACCGGATCTACCACACTTTTGACATTCACTAGTTCGACAGTCTTTAGATGCATGACCAAAACGACCACACTTGTTACATTCGGTGGCCCGACAATCTCGTTGCAAATGACCAGTGCGACCGCACTTGTGGCACTTGCGAATATCTGACCGAGACTGGGAGCTAGAGGAATAATCAGAAGACTTATCTTTGGATTTGGATGGATATGGACAATTCGACTGCTGCTGCTACGACTTTCTCCTGCCCCGGGGTCTCCTCGTTGGTAGCTCCGTGGTGTTCACTTCCTTGGCCGGTTTGCGTTCCTCATTCTTCAAGAGCAAATGTTGTTCCTTTTCAGCTAGTAGCAAGTAGGACATTAGTTCCGAGTGTGTTGTAAACCTCATATTGCGATATTGCTGAACTAATAAGGCAGAAGCAGAGGGAAAAGTTTGGAGAGTCTTATCAATTACTTCCCGTTCGGTGACAGTCTCCCCGCATAGGCGCAGTTGAGCAACGATTCGGTGCAACTCGGCGTTGAAAGAAACCAAGTTGGTAAAATCCAGGACTCGAAGCGCCACCCAATCAAGGATGTGCAAATGGACGTGACGCGGCCTTTTTGCGTCACGTCGCGTCACAAATGACGTGACGCCGTCACGTCACGTCACGTCACGTCGGGGCGTGACGCGCACTGACGTGGTAAAAAAAAGTTACTGTACCAATTTTTTGTAACTTTTTTTGTAACTTTTTTGGACGACTGCTCTAGTCGACTGCTACGAGCAGTCGACTTCCAAAAAAAAATTAAAAAAATCTATTAAAAAATATGAACCGTTAGATCTTCTTGGATTGAAGATCTAACGGTCCATGATTTTTTTTAGAATTTTTTGATTTTTTTTTTTTAGGTTTTCCTTGAAGTCGACTGCTTTTAGCAGTCGACCAGCTAGTCAACTGCTAATAGCAGTCGACTGGTCTTGGTCGACTGCAAAAGTAATTTTTTGCAGTCGACTGCTAAGTCGACTGCTATCTGCAAACAACAGTCGACCTAGCAGTCGACTGCAAAAAAACATTAAATTAAAAAATTCCAAAAAAAATTCTGGACCGTCAGATCTTCTTGGCAAGAAGATCTGACGGTCCAGAATTTTTTTTAATTTTTTTTAATTTTTTTGCAGTCGACTGCTAAGTCGACTGCAAATAGCAGTCGAATTAGCAATCGACTGCCAGAAAAAATTAAAAAATTCCAAAAAAAATTCTGGACCGTCAGATCTTCTTGCCAAGAAGATCTGACGGTCCAGAATTTTTTTTGGAATTTTTTTTTTTTTTTTTTGCAGTCGACTTAGCAGTCGACCAAGGGGTTGACCAGGGGGTTGACCGCGTCAGTTTACCCCTGGAGTAACTGCCGGATTTACCCCCCCGCGGACGTGACGTTTTCAGGTCTGCCGTCACGTCGCTGTCACAGGACGTGACGCGACGTGACGCGACGTGACGTGTAATCCCTGCACCCAATCATTGCATGCTTGCGGGAGAATAATAGTTTTCTCATGTTGGAACCTGGCTGCGAGTTGCTTCCACAGTTCTGCCGGATCATCAATCTGGATGTATTGCTCTTGGAGTGCAATGTCCAAGTGTCTTCGGAAAAGAACCAGCGCCCAACTCTTTGCTGCGGTCGATATGTGTTCCGGTGTTGGAGAAACCAGGGCGCCTTCCCACTCCTTAGCAGTCAGGTGCATCTTGGCATCGATGCTCCACCTCATATAGTTGTTACCGTCAGCCTCCAATGCTCCAAATAGCAACGGCTGCAAACGTGGAGCCTTCTTCTTATCTGACGGAATTTTTGAGGCAGACGCAGCCATGGTCACTCAAGCAAAAAAAACAAAAAGTAAAAACAAACTTGTTTGCGCTCAGAGAGGGAGATGGATCAACAATCGAGTTGATAGCGTGTTGTGACAAGGTTGTGAGAAGAAACAAGCAAGAGGATAAAAGCAGTAGAACAATGAAAATATATTCACAATTGTGTCTCCACCTGTGAGGGTGGTATGTATATATAATATACTGGGTGAACCTACCGAGGCTCTTCACATTCAATTAAGTCTAGGTTGAACTGGCAGTAACTAGTGGTCACTCTAGAGTTACATAGGTGAACTGAAGTCGAGCTTTTACTCAACAGAAAGCTCCCCACAAACACTTCCTTAACTGGCATCAAACTGTATATGCTTTAATACAATTTCGTGATTTAAAGTCATTCCTTATCCCGGGTTATAGGAACCAAATGAGTGGCGTGTTCTGGAATTGAAGCCTGGAGGTCAAGGTTTTTGTTCATCGTTAGTGCACGCTTTCGCTTGCCAAATTCAGGCACTCCTATAATTCATGCACTCATCAGTGCCATTCTGGATGATCTCAAGCCTGCACATGAAAGATAATATTGTCTTCTCCATGCTAATTCTATCCAATTTACCTATGTCCACATCACTCATCACCAATCGTCTTGTCAACTCGAAGCAATGCAAATTGTATTGCTAATGGGATCAAATTCATTTTCAATTCAAAGATAATGCGTTGCTAGACAAACAGCAACTCCGGCTGGGACGAACCAACCCGTATATTGGTACCTTACCGGGGAGGGCAAACGGCTGGGGATTCGTGGCACTCACTTAAAATCATCCATCCTAGATATCGTGGATGAAGTGGCTTCAATTAAAAACGTCCCCCTATGGGGTTGAGGGCCGATTCATTCGAATGTCACATCACCAGACATCCGGTAAGGTACCAATGTATGAGTTGGTTTGCCCTGGCCCAGCAACTCCCTACAAGCCTTGCTAATCTTTCGAAGGTAAATTCTTTTTCCTGTAGAGTGCAATCTGTGTGTTCTTATCCATGTGTATTGTTTACAAGGGTTATCAAATGCTTATCGAGTACGGATGTCAAAATTAGATTAGGGCCAGATAGCATAATGCACAACAGTAAGTAGCTACCATGACAATTGAAGAATTTTCTTCCACCCTTCAGAAATGGCTTCGTCAGGTTAGTTTCAGAGCAATGCAGAATATTGTTCATGACATCTTATTCATGGTTACAAGCTACATAATTCAGTTTTCTTAAAGTCCGTCTACGTCTTTTTCCCGCCTTAGTCGATGTTCACCAACAATTGAAACATTATCGTTATAGGTTGTCGTTGTGCACGATGAACATCCTTCCTTTTTAATCTTCGTGTAGGAAAATGGTAGTTTGATATGAGATAAATTTCTCAGAACTTCTCTGCATACATTAGCAAGCCCTCGGTTTGAAATGTGACAACGAGAGAAACCCATTATGCACATCATTTCAAGGCGACTCTGTAAGATTGCAAATTGTTTGCATCATCCGAGGGTAAATATGGGAATTCCAAGGGATATATTCACTGTAGGCCTCACAAAGTCACCAACGCCGCAAATCGCGCGAATCAAGTGACACATCCCCAGGCCACTCACATCATTTGGAACTGAGCCTGTCGGCAAAAACCCTTGTACTACTCTGCGTCGCATGACCACTCTCAATTCACACAGTTCTACTTCAAAAACCGGCAACATTTTGGTGTTCCTTTGGTTATAAAAATCACAAAGCACAGACAGCCAAGACTAAAAGCCACTTAACACGAGCGACAATGGTAGCAATCACTACAATGTCAACAACAGTACGCCGGAGGAAGAGCAGGACCAAAGCCACAGGCCATACCCGAGAAAGAAATCACGGGAGAAGCACTTTCATCGTCTCATGAGGCAAATGTGTACGAATCATAAGAGTATTGATTTCCTTTCCCTTGCAAACTAAGGCGATGCCTGTATGTAATATATTATTTCCAAGATTGTGATGCAATAGCTCCTACTACGGCGCCAAGAGCTCGGCGAATCAAGAATGAAATCTATCAATTGGGGTAGGCGACCAAGAATCCGGCGATCTGCACCTGCCTCTTGTTGTCGAAGCCCAAGACGCGGACGAAGCAGTCAGGGTAAGCCTTCTTGCACTCCTGAACCTCAGCCAACACCTGGCTGGCGTCGTTGCAGCCGAACATGGGCAGCTTCCACATGGTCCAGTAGCGCCCGTCGTAGTAGCCGGATCCCTGAAAGTTGTCGCGGGTCACGGTGCCATTCTTGTCGAATTCCAGGCAGGGAATGAGGTTCTGGCGGATCATGAACTCCACCTGCTTCGCGATCTGCTCATCGCTCAATGCGGGCAAGTACGACAGAGTCTCGAACTTGGGGTTGTTGTAAGGGTTCCACACCTGCAGCCATTGCAACCAATTCCATTCTTCAACATTCCATTACCAATGCCAATGCATGCCCCACGGTGCTCAGAGTGGGCTAGCTAGCTGAGTAGCAGCAGATTAACAATACAGTGCAAATTAATACAGTTCATTCATTCAGGTGCGGATGATACATATCAAACAATCCGAAACCAAGTGTAAAAATCCGCAAACTGAGAATCATGAAAGCAGGGATAGTGGAGTGTGAAGTCCTAACCTGCATGCAGTTGACGCGGCTGCCGTTCTGGACGGAGCTCAACTTCTGGGTCTTGCTGGAGAAGACAGTGGCAGCCTTGAGGCCAGAGAAAGCCTTCACGGTGGAAGCGTCGGACGATCCAACGTTGGACGAGGCAGAGGCGAAGGCGGCGGGGGCCACCACAGCGGAGGCAGCCACAATGGAGGCCATGGCTTCAGAAGCTAGCTCTTCGCGTGAGAGAAGAACGAGCGAGCAGGAAGGGCGTTGGGATGGAATGAGGATGACCTACGGGGACGACGAGGGTCTTATTGGCACAACGAGAGTCTCGGGAGCCACACACCGAAAGGCAGGCGATGATCGGTGAGGCAGATAAGGAAACAGTGGATAAAGGTTCCTAGTTTGCAACCCAAGGCTGGCCCTCTCCCTCTCCCGTGTCACTGGGGCGCCCTAGTGACACGGCTCTCCCTCTACCATTTGCCCTTTCCCTTGTCCTGGACCTTGCACATTTGGCAACCACTCTTAGGCTGCCACGACATCCTGGTCCCATTCGCTCAAATGCTGGTTACTTAGGGCCGGTTCACACGCACCCCAAGTCCCCAGTCCTTGAGGTCAATCCATGCAATCTCAGCCATCGAGAGCATGGAAGTTGGGGCTTACCACTTCACACGGGGTCCCATGTCCGAAGTCCCAAATATGACATGGATGCACACATGGTAACATTATCTGGATTTGGGCGAACCAACCCATACACTCGTGCCATGTTGGATGCCTAAACCCTTGCCTCCAAGGAACCAATGTACGGGTTGTTTCGCCCCAACCCATTATTTGGAGGTGAGGCTTGGGACTTGTGTTGAGAGTTGGGTTGAGTAAAAAAGCTAGACCCAAGTCTCAACACAAGTCCCACGAATAATTTTGCATAAAATAATTAAGATCCGACTTTGATGATAATCAATCATATGTTGATGGTTTTTTGAGGCTCAAAAGTTGGGAATTTGTCTCCATATCGAGGCTTGCTAACTTGAGTGGGACTTGGGACCCCATGTGAACCAACCCTTATGCTTCAAAGTAAATTGTCGATGTTATGGCCTCTCTTGGGGAGAGAAGGAATTATTGTATACGAGCATACCTCTCATCTACCCAACATAAAAACTTGACCCCCTATAGGTTTGGCGATGATTCATCTCATATGCCTAGTAGAGAATACATTTGTCCATTCCTAAGTCCGACATGAACACACATGAAGAAATACAAACATATCGTATCCATCTTCAATTATAACATCTTTTGATAGTGGAGAATTCCTATAATCTAACAGAGTGCAAGGCATTGGATAGCTTCTCCAAACAAACATTACACAAAACGGCAACGGCTTTGAACATAGTGTAGGTGCAAGTACGATCATGCCAGAGGCATCCAATGATTTACACACAATTCAGTGGAATAAGCATTCAAAATATGTGGTTTGAATATAATATGCCCTGCATAATGGTCATGAATTAGACAATTACAACAATAATTGTTGGCAAGGACAAAGTCACAGTTATCTTGTTGGAATTTGGGCATTGAATGCACAGTCAACATCCCATAGAATATTGGAAGGGTAAGAAAATTCACCCAGATGAAGAATGCAAGTAACTTAGCAACCATGAAGCATGAAGACATTTTTTATTGCACACAAAGCATGTGAAGGAACACCATCTCAGAAATTCGTAGCCAAGATATCAAGCTATATTTTTCTAAAATCGTCGAAATCTAAAGACACACGCATAAAAAAAATGCACTAGTCACGTTGGATAACTTCAAAGTCCAAAAAAAGCACAAATTGAGGGTGCAGAACTCAATGTTAGGGTCCAAAAAATGGCAATCTTGCATGTGCATATTCTACTGCCATGGCCTTTGCATATATTGGAAGTTGAAATTGACAGGAGGCAAGTTGGTACCTATACATGTGATCCCAAAAACATTAGAGGTTGGTTAGTACTATGTGTTTAGGTCCCAAACAAAGGGTCAAGTCCATAAAACATAAATCCAGCCCAACTAAAACACTTCACACACAATCATTTCATGTTGGCATTTCTCTATAATTATTGTAGACTCCCTCTAGACCAAGGCAACACAACCCTTTGGAATTTAGGGCGGAATGGCATGGCCACCAACATCAATGACATTTTGGCTTCACTCCCAAGGATGTGGATTTGAGAATGAAGATGGGGTAAACTAAGGAAGGAAACTGATAGAAAGCCCATCCACAAATAGGTATACCCACAACTCCCAAAGGAATGCCAAGTGACAGCAAGTCAAGAAGAAAACTGAACAGTTTCTACAAGAAGGTGTTTGCAAGGTCGATGTATGTACATAGGTACATTTGAAGTCAATTAAGAAAGCATGGTTCAGGTTCATCTCTCGCTTACAAATCTCTCAAGGCCTGAAGATGGCAACTCCTCACAGTCCCGCCGCATGAGGACCTCCAACTTAGTTCTCAAGGCATTCTCGTTTTCATTGGATGATGGAAGCAAAAGAGGTTGGAAAATATGTGAGTGAAGAGGTGGATTGGGAGAAAAACACACTATATGTCTCATGGCCGCATGACAAGCCTGGATGTTGGCACCTGATGATCATATACTACCCTCAGTCCATAAAACAATTGTGTGCATGGGTCCAAAAACATGCATTGAGAGGGCACTAACCTACAGGATGTAAAGATCAATTATTAGATCATTCTCCTTGATGCAACATTGCAGAAAACCAAAAAGGAAAGTTGTTGCTTTCTCATGAGCACCTCTCCAAGGGATTCCAAATGATCATGTGGACAATTTGTTGACCTCCACATTGTTCCAGATTACATCTCCCTTGAAGGAATCAAATTCACTTGGATTGTTGCTACGCCCAACGTTAGAGGATGGTGGAAAGAAGACCTTGTCTACCAAGTTGATTAGCACTTTTGCAAATGCGAATGCCTTGAAGCTTTGAGTCTGCAAGTGAAAAAGAATGTATTTTAGTAATCAAAATATAGAAGGCATGCCACACCAATGTAATCAAGCAAACCACACAATAAGGGAAAACAACCAACCATCTTTCCTAGTACATCACCATTTGTGAGGGCTAAGGTATTGATGCAAGTCCAACTTTCAAGAACTCCGAAGTTGGTCCTCTTCATGTTCTTTTCTCAGTGGAGGGCCTGCTGAACATCATCGGCGTAAAACACAAAAAAATACCGTCATCTCAAAGAAAAAATACAATATTAGAGTTATCCTTGAACTCAACCGGAGTTTTAGTAGGGAGTTGGTTGCTTCACATGCATAACTTTCCATGTTTAGTAAGTTTTGGGTGCATGCTTGGAGTCAATGTGGAGGTTTGAACGAAGGACATTCCATATTGGTTCATTGGGTACCAAACTCATTTTGGCATGTCTTGACACCCAAAACTTACCGAACATGGAAAGTTATGCATGCGAAGCAACCAACTCCCTACTAAAACTCCAATTGAGTTAAAGGATAACTCTATTGGAACCCCCACTTCCAATATCGGGAATCAAATCGATGCCATGCAAGATTAGCACTTGAATCTTGTGTGTGAGGGACAAGAAGCCATCAAGCATGTCAAGGATGACCACATTTTCACCAAAATTATATTGCTTACCACTTATGAATGTACCTACGGATTGCAAGAGAAAGTAAGACAAATGTTTTGAAAACTTTAACTCAAGGAGGAAACTGAAGGAACATAGAGTCTTTAAAAATGGAATGGACTTACAATTTTCATTTTTCTTTTATTACTTGCTCAAAGGGCGAGGGTTGGCTTTTCATGGAGGCCTTGGATCTTGAATAATGGACTCCATCATGTACAAAAATAACTCTCCTCAATTGTCTGGACATGAGCATGTGTGCCTATATTGTTTTTCTTCGGAGGAACATCAAATGGAAGGTGCACTCTGACATGCCAAGCCTACATGAGATCCAAGTTAGCACAATCTTGCCCATGGGCCTTTGATTTCTTTGCATGCCCTTCAAGACTCCCCCCATAACTCTTACATTGTGAACACAAGGACGAGGGACCCTGTGTAGAGGAAACACCACAACTAGGATTGCTTGAGTGGATGCAACTTCAATGACATCGTCTTTAATGAAGTCCTTGTCACTGTCCTCCATTACAACCAACATCCTTGTGTGACCCTTTGGAAGAGTGGGTTGCGTTTGACTGCCTTTAATCTTCTGAGTTGGATCAACTATCCCCTCATTTGCAAGACTTTTTGCACCTATGGCTTGCCTTGTTTTATATTGTCTTTGTGTCTTCTTGCTATCATCCTCCCGGTTATCTACATTAGACCTTGAGGCACCAAAGATTTTTTAAGTCTGTTGGGTTTGACTACCCTTTGTGCCCCAAGGAGCATGCTTGTTCTCATGGGCCTTCACCCAAACCTCCTCTTTGGTCTTCAACATTCTAGCAAGACTTACAAGTGGTTCACTCCCAACATGATTATGATCAATGGCTGCCACAATTGTGCCTTTTAACTAGAGCTCATCGTAAGGGCAAAAAACTCTATGGCAATCAAGGTACTAACCAAACCTAGCAAGGTGAGGAGGACCCCAATTTCCCACAATCCTAGAGTTGTAGATACATGCCAGTTGATCAAGTTTATCCCAAGTCTTGAGTGAAGTTGGCCTACAAACAGCTTTTGGCAACAACTCAAATTTGAAATACCTGCAACAATGTTTGTGAGCCTTCTACCAAGCTAAATAATAAACAATACCAACTTCATGGACCATGTGCCAAGAGAATACCTTGCAAATAGCCACCGGAAGGCCTTCAAATCACCAAATTGTTTCCAAATGGGAAGCTGCGAGATATGAACTTAACTTGCTTGAACTCTTGGAGGAAACAAGAAGTGCACACCATCTTCCTCCATTTTCAAGAGTTTTCACAAATAGGTATTGCATGTGTTGGGATTATAATCTCCCTAAACTTTTACCATAGTCATTCCAGTTGTTCACTTGCAGCATTTGTCATCTGAGACAAAGATCAAAATGACACGTGCAACATGAGCATTGAAACCAATAGTGACAAACACATAGAGATAAAGAAGGTAACAAAGGTAAAATATTTGTACCTACAACCAATATGTTGCCTTATGGAGGAAAGACTCCAACTTTGGGTCATTTTTGCTTGTCAATGGGAAGCCCTCCTCTTCCCTCCTTTCTCTTCCAAAATTCCAAACTTTCAACCGCCTTACCTTCTCTTTAGCATTCGGTTGTGAGAGAACCATTTTATGTAGTTTTCCCTGGCTCATCTTGGGATCTTTGTAGTGTTTTTTAACCTTGTTCAGGAAATCAACGCCAAACTCATGGTTAGCAATTGCAAGAAATTTAAAGAATTTGCTATGTGTTATTTTGTAACCTTGTTGAACTCTTCTATTATCAAAGTTTGGACCCCAATTGTTGTTCTCTCTTTAGGATTGGGTGTTCTTGCTTGTAAGTCTTAGTCCCTTGCATACTCGTCTTGTTGTATAATGTCCCAAAAATTCAGAACTTGAAAGTGCACACTGTGGAAAATTGAAGCTTGCAAGTAGACACTGCAAAAGTAAAAGGTATTATGTGACACATGGAAACTTTCATAGTAAAGGTAATGAGGGAGTGCATCCCGTGTTAATTTATGCCACTTTGATGTGGACGACTCGAACTTAAGAGACTGAACATAGAGATGATGAGGCAACAATCCTTCAAAATCCTTCATTTGCATCTGACCATATTTTTGCATGTTGAAAAGGTCATGTACCAGATTTGATGTAACATGCCCAAATTCAATTGGCCTACACATTTTAAAATGCGAGTACAAAAACCGGGTTGACCAAATATGCAAGATGAATTAAAGGACAACGAGTGACTAACATAAGTGAGAAGTGACATGTTGATCTCAGACATGGCACGTGAAACAATTGCTTCTTTCCCCTTAGAATTCATGACATATGCATGGATTCATTGTCTTTTTATATTCTCTTGATGACATTCTTCTAAGCAATAAGGCGATGGTTGCCATCCCACACAAAAACATAAGATTATAGTAATGTTTTGTGTTTTCCTTAATAGAAAAGAATCCTCAAACTCTTCGTTCCTCTTCGCCCAATGTTCGTCCCATGTGCTCATGATATCGGTAGTGACTTGTTCAGTACATTGGTCATCTAATTCGTTCACTATGACCCAAAAGTTGAGGGTAAGGTTTTTCCTTACCCTCAACAAAGCATGTAGTATCAAACTCATTCGTTAGTCAACAAGAATTACAACATGAGTAGCTCTGACATGTTACATGTCAATCATTCTGCAAAAATGAATGTAGAGGCGTTTGTTTGGCAATCTTCAACCTTTTGCAAAGTTGAATTGCAATCAACAAAATGGCTTTAGCTACCTCTTTGGACTTCTCGTTGTATTTCAAAGCAAGATCAACAAGGCCAAAGTCCTAGTCAATGTGTTCTTTGTTCTTTTTCAATCCACCCTTCAAAGCCTTCCAAGATTTGGATCATTTTCCCTACAACAATAGAGGAAAACATCATAGATATTAGTCCATAGACATGCATGAAAATAAGGTAAGAACAATCATGCACACAAGATCTAACACGGAGATTTATTTGAACTCTTTTTCCAACATCAAACCTCCTAGCAAGAGGTGGCAGAATTCCTCCCCATGATTTACCCTCGTTTGGGAGAGTTTGAGAAGCAGCTCCTAAAGCAAGTTGGATCTCCATATGAGGCATATGAGTGTCAACATAGCTTCCTAAATTGGCAACGTGGCCTATAAAGCTCTCAATGTTTTGATCACAGAGATTATAACATCCACATATAGAAGACAAACATATAAGTAAGCAATAATTGAACAAAAGAGACAATGTAAAGGTGGAGGAAGCCCTTGGAATGCGCGTCAATATGGCAAGGCTGCTAGCAGCCCCACTAAATGGTTAACCACTCCAAGGAGTGCCTCTTTTGTTATAGAAGTTAGCAAGTTAAGGAGATCCTTAGGATGGAGGCTAAAGTGGCATGGCCACTAGCGGCCATGCCAATCCGGTGTCCCTTTGAACGATGCCAAGTAAAATTGCCAATTCCTTTTAGTCAACATGGTTAGGTATTAGTCCTTGGAAAAGAGATTGGAATGGTATGGCCGCCAACGGCTGTATCTTTCCAGCTTTCCTCCCAGACCATGAAATCTAGGGAAGTCAAAGAGAGTATTAGACTACTGCAATATGTGGAAGTTAGAAAGGCACATTGAGTTCTTTAGAAAGGGATTTCAAAGATTGAGAGGGCGGGCGATTCAAAGTTACACACTTCAAAGTGTAGGATTTCAGAGTTCAGAGTTCAATGAACAAAGATAAGAGTTCAAGGCTTGGAGTATAGAGTCTAAAGGTTAGAGTTTTTGAGTTGAGAGTTAAAAAGTTGAAAGTTAAAAAGTTGAGAGTTACAGAGTTCAAAGTACATGGAATACATCCCCATGGTCATGGAGTATGTTGTGAGGTTGAAGAAGCAAGGATGTTATTTTGCACAAGCATGGAATGTCAACATGGAGACTAGACTCTACATTAGAAAGCTGGAAATGAATCAACTTCATGACATGTTTGAAGACTCTTACCCTCATCCCAAAGAACCTCATAATGTACAAGACTAATAGAGTCTAAAGAAGTGGTGAGAAGGGTTGTGAACTCTTGGATGCCTACTAGGTTTGTATCATATATGATGTGGACCACATTAATATTTCATTATAGAATGTATGAAGAATGTGGGACCAAACCTAGTAAAGGTGATTGGGCGTATTGTAGGCCAAGTAATTTGTATAAACGTAGAAATTGAGAATGTTTCAAAGCTTCAGAGTTTAGAGTTTCAAAATTTAAAGTTACAAAGCTCAAAGCTTCAAACTTTCAAAGTTTAGAGTCAATGACTTATGAGTAAAGGGGCTCCATACTTTTGTTGAAGATTGTAACTTTCCTAGATACAAGCATGTAACCGGCTTTCATGAAGATCAAAAACAAGTTTCGAGGTGAAATCCAATATGAATACCCATGATGGTTTCCATGAGACGCATCCAATACTCAACCGATACTTGCTACAAAATTGGTCTATGCGGACTCTTATGTACATGAACTATTTGCCTTTGGATGAGGTGTAGGGTTCTTTGTCACTCGGTCCAAGATGTGTCCTTCATGCTTCTTGGAATTTCCCATTCACTAGGAAGGACACCCCAAAAAACCATTGGGAAGGGCCTTTGCAAGTGGCCATACCCTTGGCCTAGGGTTAGGGTTTTGGCGAGGTAAATCAAGGGACCCACCAATCCATGATGACAGGGACGCTTGTTAGACTTGCTTGAGGCACGAACATAGGTTGACAGGCATCGTAGAATGGCATGGCCACTAGTGGCCCTACAATTTTGTGTTGCTTTCCAATCTATGTTTGTGCCTCAAGCAAGAAACTTAGACGGTGTTGACCACCAGAAAGCACTAGGGAGGAAGAAGAAGCCACCACCAAGAAGTGGAGCCGTACATTTTACAAGCTAGAAGATCTAACTTGACGTGATGCAAAGGCAATAACGTTATGCATATTAACAAATATCTCAAAACCCTACATACTCAACTAGACAGATTGAATGCATATGCACTAACACTGAAACCCTAACGGATACATGTGCAAGTAGATTGATACCCTACAAACACAACGAGAAAGAAAACATGGCCGCCCACAACAACCAACAGAGCATTCGACAACACCACAACCTTACACAATCATTTTACTGTATCCATTAGGAGCCATCATTTTTTTGGGCAATCCAATAACAAACAAACCAACATAAACAACAAACAACTTGTTAGGCACATTATTTGTTGTACCTTCTCCATGGCTCCGCTACCCTCTGCTTTGTTGATATCTTCCTCATCAGCTCCCTGGGTGTTTCAATCGGCCGTGCCCATCGCCATGTCCGTGGCGACATCTGGTTCGTCTTCCTCGCCTTCTGCTCCATCATGTGGCAATGACTCCTCCTCCAACAACATATCCTCTTCCATGCTCTCCTTCTCCTCACTTTGCTCACTTTCCATTGCACTAAACTATTCCATGACTCTGGAGAAAGAACCATTTTTTGGCGAAATGAAGTTTTTTGGCCTACCTTTGAGGTTGGCCTAAGAGTTGGAGATTTTGTTGGTGGGCCCAACCCCCACCAAATAAGAGCTATCCTCATGCTCTCGCTTGGATGATCGTAGATTCGGCTTCTTGAAATGTTTACTAACATTTTTGTCATTCTTTGTTTCTTTCTTCTTGCATTTTCCTTCTAGTTTCCGCATTGAGATACTCATGATCTTCCCTATATTTCTTACCTTTGTTGCTTTGTCCTCAAGGCTTTCTTCCATCATGGGCTTTTACTTCGAACAACCATCATGAGAAGCGTCTAAATACTTGAACTCAAAATAATTGCAATCGAATTTGTTGGTACATGTGCCCAAAAGACTATGCAATATATTATGGCTAATAACTTGGCATCATTAAGATACATCTAAAAATGATTCTTTATATTGCCTTTCACTAAATGGTAACCCCTAGGACATCTTCTAGACATGGTAATTCATCTAGCATGACTATACCACTGCCATGATCATGCACCAATTTTTCAAATTTACCCATCCACTGTCCTATAGTATCAAACATTCACAAATGTACAACCCATAGTACACCAAACTTGCCTTTATCCATAATTCAAAGGAGCAATGGTTAATGCCAATAGATCTGGGATTGTTTGTCCATTCCACAAAGGTTTGGCCGCCAACCTTCACTGCGACAAAATTCTTGGGTTGCATTGATATTTTGGGATATTGATTGTTTGATCATCCATGGCTATAATATATTCACATTAATGTCAAATGGTCTTCCCATCCATCCACATAACATCCTCATTTTTGGACATTGCCTTCATTTCTTATAAATATTATATTTGGCACTCTTAATCCACCCATGTTGTAGTTTTTAATGTGTCCAATGACATCCAATTGGGTCTCCAAGCTTCATGGTGTGTTTTCCCAAATAAAACAAGCGCAGACATAGATAATTGGAGTTTTGACCCCAAGGACAAACCATTCTTCATCACTTCTTGTCCAATCCCCACATGCTTAATGTTACAACGGATGAGTAGGATAGACTTGAGCATGAGTTCGCTTTCACAAGTGGTCCAAATGGATCATGCATTCCTCCAAATTGTGTATGTTTGTTCCATGTTGATAATGTTGTCGAGGTCACCTTCAACCCTCAGCCTTAGACGGTGTAACCCGCTACTGACCGGTTTACATGGATGTCACTCCCACCAAAATTAGATTGTTCTAGATTTCCATTTCTACGAAGGTGGTCATATGCATGCTAATATCCGTACTTGGTATAACTTTCTTTGTATGAGTTTCCAAGAATCCCTAAGGGATAGATGTTCTAGGTTTACAAGTTTATGTTCCCCTAAATCCTAATGTCAAGGTTAAGTGTTTTTGGAGTGGAAGTTATTCTTTTATCCAATATCATTTATATTTACTCCTATATCTTTCATGATTTGAATGACTTGCAATCACTTTTATTCCATTCAAAATCCAAGAGTGTGTATTTAAGAGTATCAAAGTCCTTTTGTAATTCAAGCATACTCCCTCGCTAATGCAAATCTACTCAGTTGACACATGGCACTTGATTATGGGAATTTATTTATTTCATCATTCACCAAGTACATATCGATTTCATGAAATCTTACATCAAAGTATTTGATCAATACTCTTTGTCATTCATGTGTATGCTCTAATATTACAAATGGTCAGTGTTCTCATATTCCCTACATAACTTTCTTAATTATCCCACAACCCTCTTAGATTGATGAGAGGTACGATGAAGTGAGATCTTAGGTCGAGTATGATTGCATGGCAGTGTTAATGTAGGCCCCTTGGCGTCCCCTCCTATGTCTTCCTTTCTTAATGAATTCGGTTTATGCTTCTCCCGTCATTCGGTACTTAACTCGAACCTCCACTCCACAGGTGCTCGAGTATCTTTTGTAGGTAGATACCCTTCTTTTCAACTTCCAAGGTTTAGGAATTTTTTGAAGTTATATTGTCCTTTTGGTGTTTCCTTTGTATTTGTGGAAATTCCATCC
The DNA here is from genome assembly GCA_964035585.1 of Polytrichum formosum. NCBI lineage: Eukaryota > Viridiplantae > Streptophyta > Polytrichopsida > Polytrichales > Polytrichaceae > Polytrichum > Polytrichum formosum. The sequence continues at coordinate 14,899,803 of OZ037935.1, read as the reverse complement.
ACCAATCTTTTGTTTGATTTTCTTATCTTACTACCCTTGTTTGACCCTTCCGGTTGTCCGGGCTTTCTTCAAGTTTCTTTTAGAGTCCATGCAAATGTTCCCTTGAATTGGGTTTCGGTAACCTTTGTATGTTTTCTCAAACTTCGTCTGATTTCCAAAATCTTATGGATTCAAAAAAAATCTCTTTTAATCCCCTTTCGAATTCACTTTTGTTAGCCCATTTCCAGGCCTTGAGTTGTTTTTGTCCTTTCCGCGGCTTAGAATCCAAGTTCGCTTGAGGTTTACGAGTCCTTTGGTCTCCCAAAGGTTTCTCGTCTAGACTTAAAAGCTTCCAAGAGTTAATTCAAAAGGTAGTTGTCTCAACACTCACGTGGGCTGGTTCGTGTTTGAAATGAGGTGTTTTAGGTGCCCTAAGTGCCCTCCTTATATAGGGTCTAGGGTCTACAAATCTCTTGATTGGGCGGTTACTCTTCCTTCCCCTATTTACAAATGTTCAACCTATCTATTTTTAGCACCATATGTACGTATTTACTAAATTTGTCTCTATGGATGTATTTTAAGAATTTAACTAGTTACTACTTAGCATGTACCCGTGAGAGACATAAGAATCATTTCCCATCCATGCCTAGATATGCCATGGGGGTTCCGTTACATCCCATGAAATCCCATCCGCCACATTCATTCAAAAGTAGTTGAGATAGTTATGTCCATCCAAAAGATTGTCATTCTTTTGGCAATGTTCTTTCATCTACTCATCTTCATCCCAAAAGTAATCCTATTGACTAAGTGTTCACACTTGAGTTTCCACTATTTCCACTAATTCGCGTTCCTGCACTTGTTCCCTTAGGTGCTCCGCGTTCCCGAGCTAGTTGGCTCGTTCCCGATCGCGTACCCGGGCTGTAGGCCATTCCCGGTCGTGTTCATGGTCACATACCCGGGCTACGGGGCCGTTCCCAGTCGCGTTCCCAGGCTAGCTAGCCCGTTCCTGTCGTGTTCCCGGTTCCCACGTGGCTCGCCGGCACCTGGTCCTTTTCATCTTCGGGCTCTCAGCCCTTTTACCTTCCTTACCGGCCCTCAGTCCTCTCGTGCTTGGCTTGGGCTCGGTCCCAGCTCGGTGTCGCTCGCTCAAGCTCCTGGCCCCGCTGCTGGTGCGACACCCTTCCCGCTCCGATCCTTAGTCTCGCTCTCATGTGTGCAATGTGGGCCAGGAGGGCTCCACAAATGTGCATTTTTTAATCCCTTCTCTCAATGCGTCTCAGATAAAAGTTAGCAAGAACTTGATCTCATGCTCCTTTCAACTAGAGATGCACACCGTTGTGCTTTCCAAAGATGTCATGGGTCCATCAAGAATTGTCATTGCCACCATTCATGTGGCACATGCTCGTCAAAATGATTTGGGACACAATTGTTGGATTATTTTCCTTGGTCCTTATTGTGTGGCAGGAAATTTTTGTCCTACAGTGGTCTAGGTTCCCGGTTTATCTAGTGCTACTATTACTCATGCCACTTTGGTCCACAACTTATGAGAATAAGTTTTTTTGTACTCCATCCATTTCCACTACCCAAGATTGATATGTCCCGATGAGTCCTTGCGGTTTGCCCAATTCACCATGTACGTCATCATCTACTATTGTTGATGACTACGAAATTATCACCACCATTGTTGATATCCTTCAAGGTATGGATCGGAGTTACAATGTCCACGTCTAGACAGTTACAAAGACGACAAATATTGCAACGATAATGATATGTGCTTTCGGTATGTAACATGTGTGGGTCATTTGATGTGTCCTAACAACGGTTTTGCATATCTTCGTCATCATGGCCGTCCAAATTCAACACAATAGAAAGGAAATTCCACCAATCCACCATTATTGGGGAAGTGTTGGAGACGAAATGTACACTCACATGTTGACATTGCAAATGTAAGCTTGAGTGTATTGCTTTGTGTCCCACAAAGATACTACATTATTCATTTCAAGCAGAATGTCACACGAGCATGTATGCATAATGGTTTTCATGCACATTTAGTTGCCCCGGAGGTGTATAGAGACGCGGTCAACATAGTGAGAAAGCTAGTGTGGGAGGAGGTTTCCAAAGCTTGAGGTGCAAAGATATCTTCTATTGTTTTGGCCATTTTGAAATCATGGATGTCATCAAAGATGTTGGCGCTAGAGGGGAAAAGTGCAACTACCTTTGATGAAGCATCCATGCCAGATTTTCTTTCAATTTTTTTTTCAAAAAATTCATTGCCAAACATACGGATTCAACTTCATTTCTTTAAAAACCAATATGACTAGAAGGGCAACATTGACCACATTTTGAAGTTGAGGCACAGAAGCAAATTCAATTCATACATGACAATGCTTTCCCATGACAAGGCTCTTCCAAGGTGAAATGATTCAAGATATCTTGCATTGGGCTTGGATTCGGTGTGGATTTGATGAAGCGCATGCATCCAGGTGGGTCTTTGGAAGGGGCTTGAAGGTTTTTTTACCATTTTGAGAGAGTCAAAGATTGGACGACAATGTCATGTCATGTTTACAATCTAGACTTTTGACAAATAAGGATCACCATTGGTGACATGCAATCAAAGGATTCTCATGACCAATGTTTATTATGGTTTGGCATAGTAGAGCATTTGAAAAAACATGGGGTCAATGAAATATCATTATGTGGATTCATGGCTAACAGTGTGTAAGCAGATTGGATTGGTGTCAGAAGTGTATTTGGCAACGGGAATCCAAAAGAACCAATGGAAAGCATGGAAAGGACTTGTGAATTTCATTGGGCCCAATCCTTAGAAAAGCATAAGAAGGCTCATATCAAGAATTGCTTCTACGAGGAGTTTGATTCATTTGCTTATGCGTACAACGAATCCAAGACAGTGGATGAATGTGATGTGAATTGCCATAAGTTCCAACAATAGATAGAGATATCAGGGGCTTGCAGTCCTCAAAGAAAGACCAGTAGGGCATAAGCACGCTACACTAGTACAAAAATGTTGTCACAAAACACATTTTCAGAGGAATGTTGCATTCAATTGGGTGTAGATTTCAAAGTAGCATCTCTTTGAGGGATAAAATGGAATAATCTAGTTGTAGATATAGATGAGCAATAATTTTTCTAGTTTCTATCAATAAACTCCTCATGGTTTGACCGTGGTGAGTATATTTATATACCAGTGGTTTCCTGTCACACCGTATATTTTTTTATGAAAAATACTTCGTTTTGTGGGTTTTAGGTTATATTTTTCTATGACTCTTTTGTGACATGTGTAATATATATTTATGAATCATATTTTGTTAAACAAATCCTACATTTGCAGTCCACTCAACGGTTAATGAAAGAAAATGGGGTTATTTTTGTAAGTGCTTAAAACATAGGAAATCAAAAAAATTTAATGCATTTTCACTTTTGCCCATACAAAACATAGAGAACACTACGTGGGCTTCTTGCATTTTTGTGCAACAAAAGCCTTTTCCTTCGAGATATCAAAGAATTGCTCCAAATTGGTGTCCAAAATATACTTTGATTTTCGCCCAAAGTGTACCAACCCTAGCGTGCTTCTACCCAGTATGTTGTAGTGGCTCATGCTTTGGAATTACCATGTCCATCAATGGGCATCCTTCATTCGCTTTGTAAGTTATCTTTTTGTTTGTGCATTTTTGGTCTTCATCGCCGATTGTCATTTTCAGTTTGCATAGTTGAGATCAGGAATCTACACTACTCATGTTTTTGGTTTCCACATTCACACATGCTTTGTCGTTCTCATTGTATGTAATAGTAGTCATAATGTTTGGTGGTATGATTTTTGGTTCCTAGATGTATGATATGATATTGCCAAAATTGCAAACATGCCAACCTACAATCTCTCAGAAAATATTCATTACACCTGGCTACAGATATCCAGAAAGAAAGGTGTTGACCACTTTGATGCAATGTTTGACGACTTGGCAAAGGTCATCATACAAATCTCTAGGTATTGTCAGTTCCTAGAGAGTGGTGAAAAGGGGGAAGGTCCTGATGGGTTGAACTTGCTCCTATGTGTAATTTGTTATCAAGGATCCCTTGTATTCCTTGTCTATGAGATAGACAAGCATGCATCTGAGTTCCATGATAGACTCCCTCATTTGGAAGGTGATGAACGTTTTGGATCTATCAAGCAAAAGAATTCTAATGACTAGGGTTCCTCCAATGAGACCCATCATCCAAACATAGTCAATTTCAACACTCCATAATTGCCAAGGATTTTGTTGCGCCAATTGTCATCAAGCCCCCATCATGGCCAAGTAATGGAGACCGCAAATGTCCCCATGCTTTGGCACATTGCAAGGACAAGTCCCAAGTCATAGGTGGCTTGCTCTACTATCCAAAGTTCCACACATGCAAAGTGTTCCAACAAAATAGGCTCAAAGATTCATGCACCATGCTTCAAAGGTGAATATGAAGGAGACTAGGCGAAAATTTATGTTGTTTGCCATGGTAGTATTCAATTGTATGTTGGGAGTACCATTTGTCTTTCCATTGTCTTCAAACCCACGTTGTTGGAGACTTGGGCTGTGAATAATGGCACGAACCTGACAAATGCAAAGATTTTTCCTAGGAGGGTGCAAGGTTCAAATTGCGAAGATTTGGTTAGGCATTATCTCTTATTCCTGAGGGTGCAACAAATGACTCTTGTGTGGGGCATCCCACAACTTGCAAAGGCAAGAGAATCAAGCGCTCCAAACCAATTAAAAAACACTACTTGAAGATGCATCATGGGTGTTTCAAGTCCTTGAACATTGTGAAGAGGATGCAACTAACCCCTCTTAGTGATGGCAAATTTTACATTGTCACCAACCAAAGCAGTGCCAGACCGATTGTAGAGCATATGCTAACAATCAACCAGTACCCTAGATGTAGTTGTCCCAATTACCGGAAGATGCAATTTAAACAACACTTTCCTACTACTTTTAGGAGTTTGACCAAAACTTTATGGTTTTAGTATACCATAGCATTTTTCCCGTATATTTGGCCGTGCTTGTTCCCATGTGGTATACGATGGAATCTCTCACAACATCAACAAGACCCTAACCATGTAATTTAATTGGCATAAAATGTTGTCCATTATCCTTAGGATTTTGGGTTCAAGTCCATTCTCTTTTAGACATGCCAAAATACCAAAAGCGTAGCCAACATATTGTACCACCTAGCCCAAGGGCATGCATAGTAATGAAAACTGCTCCAAGTAATAACATAGCTAGTCTTTTGGTGTCTATGAATGAAAAATTGCGGAACCTCCCTACCACAATGCACTTAGCCGTGGATATTTTTTGGGCATTCCCCCCAACCTATTTTCCGCGCAGCCTGGGAAAATATGAAATCCTTGTGTCACCTCAATTTTTCATGAGCATGTCTATATATAGCCCCCCTTATCCCATAGAAATAGGTCTTTGCTCATGCTCATGCTCATGTCCTAGCTTTGCTCATGAAACTCTTTTGTGCCTTATGTCTAGTACATGAGAAAAAAACATAAGAGATGAACAATTTAATTGAAGCCTTTAGTGAAGTATCTTAAAGAGGAGATAATCTTTCACTGCAAGTACTTCTCAATGACCTACCATTCCTCACTAAGTACCGTGGTTTAGGGCTTAACAATCAAGGGTTTAAAATCTTTGTTATTTTATTTTATTTTTGAGACAAAAGGCCAAAAAACCAATACTAAATGCATTAACAACCAAAGAAGACGCGCCCGCTTCGAGGGGAGGCAAAGCCCCTTGGACACGTCACACCTCCACGTAAAGAGTGACAACAAGACCCGGACCCCACCACACACGACCCACCAAGCCACCTAACATAGGATCACCCCCACCCCACTAGCCAAAGGCAACCCCAAGCCACCAAGTAACCTACCAAAGTGCCTAAACTACCTACATACATTTACATTCCTAGTTCCAAGTGATTCTCAAGTTGTGACGACTACAAAGGACATTCCTAGCACCGGGCCAAGTTTGGTCGAAACCTTTAAGGAGGACTTCCACCGAAAAGGCATTATCTTCACGTATTTAATCACCCTCTCCCATGCCCCCTTGGGGGTACAAAATCATGTGATTCCAAATGAGGTTTTTAACCTTAGACTCATGTCATTGTTCTTAGTTGAACACTTGATCATTACGCTCAATCCAAATAGTCCAAAAAGTAATGCCACGGAGAAGGCGCCAATTCTTAACTTTCTTGGCAAACTTCTTAAGAATCCTCTCCCCAAAGAGGGTTTGTTTCCAAAGGCACCTACCATAGTTACTAGTCCGGACTGTGGCCCACTGCCAAGTTCTCTGGGCTTGAATGCAATCCCAAGATTCATGTTTAACCAATTCACTCATGTTAGGGAGGCAAAAAACACATTGCTTAGAGATGGATGCTAGTGCAATATGTGCCCTCCATTCATTGACTGCGACATCCTTGTGCCAAATAGACCACATGAAAGTGGTTTCTTTGCCGGCACATAATTCATGCATAATGAATGTGGCCCACTACCAAGTTCTCTGGGCTTGAATGCAATCCCAAGATTCATGTTTAACCGATTCACTCATGTTAGGGAGGCAAAAAAACACATTGCTTAGAGATGGATGCTAGTGCAATATGTGCCCTCCATTCATTGACCGCGACATCCTTGTGCCAAATAGACCACATGAAAGTGGTTTCTTTGCCGGAGCATGCGGGATCCCAAATTTGAGACCAATAAAACCTGCAGTTTCCCAGGAGGTAATCTTGCCATTTGTCCGTTGCCCTAGTTATGCCATGAATCCTATTGATGACCAAGTCTCTACCAAATTTCATGGTATAGTTAAGGAAGCAAAGACCTTCAACCCATCACCGCCGGTCCAGGTTCCAACCAAGTGTGGCCAGTTTGTGTAGAAGAAAGTGATTTCCTCCTTCTCTCCCCCTTCTTTGCCCCCTTAGTGGTGCAAATAATTTTAACATGGCGAAAACAACCAGTAAAATCACCGGTGGGGTGCAACCACTTGCTAAGGCATCTCAAGTGAGTACCAACCATGAACACTTGACCAAGAGAGGCAGGGATAGATGGTGCTGGTGTATGTTGGAGGGGATCAAGTCCTCTGACAAATGAACATAATACTCCCCCAACCTCAATAGGCAGAGCTCACAAAAAGCAAGCCATCGACGGGCTTGTGAAGGTAAAGCGCTCCCACAACACGCGTGGAACTTCGAAAGCCCACCCATCGGGAACCTTCCTACCCAGAATGCAAACCTACAACACGAAAACATGCACCAATGCCTACTTGGCAATGGAAGAACAACAATCCCTTTCAACTCTGCCAGCACCAAGAGCACAATGCTGAATAGAATCCTTGCTGTCTTTCTATTCTGTACAGAGCAGAGCTATCTATGCTAGTTCGCCATCAATTGATTCCACAGTAACTCTTTCACCAATTCTGACCAAGTTGTTTGGGTGGGCATGAAGGTGCAGAGGTCGGTGTCAAAATTCTGGTGTCAAAATTCATTCCTTGCTGAGATACAGGAATTCTAATAAGAATGTGTGTTTCCTTAGTAGATTGTACCAATTTTGGAGACTGTTTTGAAATCAGAATTTGCTGGACCGGAGCATACAAGCATTTCAGTTGACCCTCTTTTGGAAATTATTACCTACTTCTCTGTCTTCATTCATATGATTCTTGGGGGCATTTACTCAGTTTTACAAGGATTTTATATGCATTTGCATTGACCAGCGTTTGGAGGACTTGTTGCCATGTTTTGAAAGAAAAAAAATGAGCTCATTAGAGTTAACCTTTAATTCAATCGAAGTTTTGGTTGGGAGTTGGTTGTTTTGCATACAATCCTTTGAACCATGTTAGGTAAGTTTTCGGTGCATATTTGAAGTTGGTGTGGAAGTTTGAATAAAGAACATTCTATACCAGTTCATTGGGGGCCAAACTCATTTTGGCACATCATTGAACTCACCCTAAGTATTATGTTGCACCACTCGTCTAACTGGAACAACATCTTTTGTTGAACTAGGCCTTTTGGATTCTAATCATGAACACTTCACCTAAGGTGAAGCTCGTTGTGGATCTTACGTAACTGAACATCAATTCTAACACCCATTCAGTTTTGAGCAATCCAGTTTAAAGAGAATGAGTACCATGAGATTGAGTCATCAACATCTATCTAAAACACAAAAACTACATCCAAAATAACTTGAAGCTCCCTTTATACACCATCAAGAAATTGAGCTCGCACATCACCCTCCACTTGGGGTAAAGGTATGATGTGAGCCTCAAAATGGAATCCAGTTGTAAAGTGGTCAAAATATTCTAAAATGCCGCATGACTCATCATTGCAAACTCTAGGATTATCTTACATTGGTAAATGTTCAAGAAAAGTATATGTCTTAACTTCACATACCATATGACAGTTGCAATAATGGACACTCCAAGTGCAACACATCCACGACATCTACCAACGGGGAGGATGAAAATTTGACTATTATGTAGAGCCCATGGATTATTACCTAAAACAAATTAACACCTAAATTGGGGACATAGTCCCCAAATTGGTCTAGTAAAACTTTATTTGGGATGAATAAGCAACAACTCTATAACGGGTCGGTTTTTTCCACAAGCTTGATGGTAGGTGTTGGTAAATGATATTCACTTGATGGAGGCACTTCACTCCCCATCTTTCATGTACAAAATGTGAAGGCACTTAAGGTATTGAGCCTAAAAGCGACACTTTCAAAAAAAAATTAAATTTAAAAAATAAAAAATAAAAAAAATCATGCAGGTTAAACAACTTGGAACTTTTTCAAAAACATTATGTAGATTAGCAAGACAAGAAAGAGTCTAGATTATTTAATAATACTTCTATATGCAACCTACACAAAACCGCAAAGTTGTTTTAAGAAATTAGACTTTTACTATATATCCATTAAGGGGGGTCCATCGATGGTGGATTGCTAGGTGAGTATCACCACAAAATCAACCTTATCTTGGGTGAGAGATTTATATTAAATGAAGGCGTTGTCCCCTTTCGTGGATCACTTCTTACACCGCCTTGTTGAGTGGATAGATGCCCAATTAGCCATTGTGATTGGCCAAAGCTGGTGCTCTTCTTGGAGCATTCTTGCATCCTTCTTACATCACTACTATGAATGGCCAAAGTGGTATTATTTCTGTACTTAATGTTGCATATGATTAATCACTTTTAACAATGACCTACTCGATGGCACTGTCGCACTCACTTGTTGACAACTTAAGGATGAAAAATAGACATCACCTAAAGGAAGGTGTTAAATTTAAGGCACTACTACCTTATACACAATGCCCAAGATTCCTATAACATCTTGTTCCTTACATGCCATACCAACACAACGTCCCCACACGAATCCCAGAAACACTACATTATCATGCTCTTAAACTAGAAATTAGCTTCTACTAGAATGCATGCCGCCCATCCTTAAACTCATGTATGGTAGGCAGACCTTAAAGGGTTACCTTTTCCGAATAACCCACTTCTCCTAGGATATGAAACAAGCGATTACTACAAGATGGTTAGCAAATCCAAATCGAGGTTGTAGCCACTTTACTCATGATTTTTCGGAAGTCCCATGAATAGTTATATTGAATATCAAAGTGAAAATTCTCATGCTCATTAAATGGTCATGTAAGCCCTCCTGATTATGTTGACTATTGTATCTAGAATAGTTATCATATTTTGAACGTGTTGTCCAATCTCTTTTAAACAAATGTTTGTGCGGTATCCATTCTTGGGGCCACACCTAACCACATGCCACTCAAATATAGGTGTCATGTTAAGAAAAATAACTGAATAATGTACCTTAATCCACACATTTGCCCCAACCCTCTTCTTCAATTAACACACTCTTTAACACTAACTAACATTGGGCATCAAACATGTACATTCCCCAAGGGCTATGTATTGGCATGCGGGCTATCTTTCATGTCATGTGAAATTGAGGTTGCTTTTTCGCTACTCGTTTCCTTCTTTACCAACAAGCCCCATGTTGAGCTTGTTATTGGTTGACTACCCATTGTGAGAGATATTTTCATCCTAGAATCGCGTGAAAAGTATAAGCTACTCAAGAAGGGAGGAGGAAGAAATAATAAATAAATGTATAAATATTGGAAAGTTGCCAATATCATGTAGTACAGGCATCATAATAAATGGTTTATCCCCAAAAGTGGATGACAAGCTCACTGTTGGTAGAATCAGCATTACCCTATTCTCTTGAGAGACAATTTTACATGCATAGTGGAATTTGAATGGCCTAGTTTCAATAAAGTGGCAATGTTCAAGGGAAGGGTGCAATGCTTCAGCCCAAGGATGTTTACACTTCCTTCTCCAAGAACGCTAGCCGAATCTTCCTCTTTCACAACTATGCTTTACTTTGAGGAAAGTGTTGGAAAGGGATGGAAAAAATACAGATAAGAATCTTCAAAAGGGTGTACGAGGCTTCTTTTAGGGAAGAGCTTTCTACATGTTGAGCCTTTTCATGATTGGGGATTCAAGTAGAATATCTTTAGAATAAGTTAACCTGTGAGGCCATTTCAATGCTCCAATGGTGTTTGCATTGGCAAGAGGAATTTGTCGCATATAAAACGGCTACTTCACACACGAGCCAAGAGCCGTGACCATGAAATTGTGAGAGCCCAAAGAAAGTGTCCAAAGGTTGTTCCAAGACACCTCCAAAATCATGTAGTGTGGTCACGGATCCTCGAGTGTAGTGTGAAGCCATATGTGACCGGGCCCTCAACCAAATGCTATTTCAATGAATTTCTATTCATGTGGGTCCTCACACATGATAAAATAGAATAAATCAACAGTTGTGAGTGTTTGGAGTGCCATGGTCTCCCGGTTTTGTGTTAAGCCTACCTCCAAGAGGTGGTTTTTGAAAATAGTCCAAGTGACCATGAAACATGAACCATTTGATGCCATGTAAGCCATGTAGACTTTACATCCATCTTGCATACTCCGTTGGTCCCTCAAGCATAGTGTGAAGCAAACTTGGACTGGCTCCGCCTTTTCCACCAATGAGAGTGCTTGAAGTGTAATGGTCACGGGCTCTCAGTCTCCTGTGTGAAGTGGCCCTTAGCATACCTCTCAATCATGCAAAATAAGAGCTTTGAAATAGTATGCAGTGTGAAGGTTAATTTTTAGGTACTTTGACATTAGAATTAGCTTCAAAGACTATGTTAATCTAGTGGAAGTATTTTGGGATGAATCAGACACAAACTTATAGGAAGTTAAGTTTTTTTATGTTAAGTGGATGACGCCCACTTCCCACTTGACTTTAGCTGAGCCTAAAAGTTGGTTCTAAAAACATGGCCTTCACACCATCGACATTTTCTAGTCCCGAGCCTAGTTGGCAAATGATGTGGGATGGTTTAAAAGTGGAGGTTTCAAGCCTCAAGCACCGACCCTCCCATCGGTACCTGGACATGAGGCAAGAATGTAGGACCTTTAAAAGTGTTGTCTCCCACCCTTGTGATTGGTTGCTTTTAGTCTTAGCCATGAGGGCACGAGGAGCTCCATTAACAAAAACCAGTGGTAAGATAGATGAGTAGTAAGGCATTTGGGGGATGGAACAAAAACTATCCAACATTCATTGCTTGGTAGATAAAACAATAAACATGTGTGAAAAATACTTAACTAAAACCTACTCGAAAATCTCCAGAGCAAGTTCTTGTAGGTGCATCGGGATAGCCGGATGCCTCCACTATAACCAAGGGAGTTTTACCCCATTTTTAGGAAATACTTTGATTATTTGGTAAAGTCAGGTGGGAATGAGAGGTACACTTGTATGCAACAATTCCCTCTCAACCTTTGCACTAAGGAAACTTATTACAAATCACTTGAAACTTACATCCATAGCATAGAAAGCTAAATTTAACATCCTCACATGCCAAGATCCCATGTATTATAATTTGATTGCACAAACAGTTCATAGCAAGGTATGAATTCATGAGGTATCCAAAAGTGACTTATGTACAACATTATTTGAAAGATGCAAAAGACACAATAACATGTAGAAATGATGGCTCATAATACTAGATGTTGCATAAAATTGCATGCTAAATTCTTAAAGTACTTGATAATAGTTCCACCTTGATTTCAACTTCTTTCTTCAATTGGAGAACCTCATTACGGATTTGAAGCTACTTCAAAAAAAGCTATTCTTCTAAAACATGACTAAAAATGAAGTTATATACAACAAAGCTTTTCTTTTTTGTGTCTCCTACAACAGAACTTGAGGGCATCGGGGAAAGGAAGTTTGAATAGACGAAAAACGTACAAGGTAGGTGTTTTAATTTGCATCAGGCCATGATGTGATGGGTGTCCATTATTCCTGACATACAGGTGCACATTCACGTTTCTGACATACTACATACTTGGAACAACCCATCTGAGGAAATGTATGAGCGGCACTTCAACAAAGTCGATATTCAAATCAACTTCAATAATAGCAAGTTCAAATCTCATGATCCTCATTTTGCATTTCCCCAAAAGCAGATGTTACGTGTTCAAGAGCAGATGATTGAAAGTTTGAAATAAGCAAACCAACGAGAGTGTCCATTCAAGCTTATCTTGTCAAAGTGTTTCTTGTAGTCACATACTTGTGGTTGCTGCTGTGATGTCACTTGATTATAGACAAGTCTGTATATTGACAAAGAACCTACAAGAGGAACCTCACATCCACTTATGGAACCAGTTCACATATTCTGTTGCAATCAAGAAACGGGAGTTTGAATTGTGTGTCACAGGAACTGACGCATGCGGTATGGTGTGTTATAGTGGGCCACATCACACCAGACACCTGAGCCATCTATCTATTCTGCAAAGTCCTCACAAGTGCTGATATTCACATTTGATCTTCTAGGACATGAAAACAAAATCACTTCCTGAGATAATCATGAATCACGCCCACTACTGTACCACTCAAGTGTATAGAAAACACTCACAGTAAAAACCAGAGCCTTTCTTTGGGCAAAAAGGATAACTGTGTCAACAAGTCTTCAAATTAGAGATCCTTGCTTCAAAGCCTTAAAAGTACAAGGAGGTAAGAGAGGCCAACCTTAGAAAAGCCTAGAAACTCTTGATGGCATCTTCCACAAAAGGTGATGACCTGATGTACAAGGTGCAGCAATGGCAAGCACCAAACCAGCTCGTCTCTAATGTACAGTCACTCACATGATGTCCCTGAAACTGGAAAAACAGGGATCGAGGAAGAAGAAAGGCTCTAAATGTAAAGAGAGTTGGCAAAGATAATGCCACGTCGTATGCTTTCGCTCCCTTGTGCAAACTTTTTCTCTAAGTCGGGATTTCCAATTGCCTCAGCTGCAGCTTGGAGCTGTACCAAAGACACCCGCCAAACCAATCAGGACAATCTCCATCAAAGGCACTGCTTGATTTCCAGTACTATACCCACAAATTGAAACCTGGGTGACCTCTAAGAACTAAGTGGGAAAACCCATGACAAAAGCAGTTTCCTTCAATTGACAGCAACTAACAGGAGCCCTCAAAATGGAGACTAGACTTGAACAACTAGTAGTGTGCATGATATAATCTTGCCCACAGTAGTAGCTGAGATTATGTCGAATGAGGAGGCCTTCTTTCAAAACAACCATGACTACAAAACACAAACCTCAAAATAAAGTTTAAAAACCTGTTTTAAAAACTCGTCAAGTCGGCGGGCAGCACGGATTATGCTGCCTTCAAAGATATCTGTCATCTCACAGATCTCAGAGAACTGGGCTCCCTGTCAAAGATCAAATAAGAATACAACACAATATCCTTGTCAAAAAAAGTAGGCTTGGGATGTTGCTCAAGCAACAACAAAATTCAAGTGGAATGAAAGCTATCCAATAATATATAACTAGAACCAGTAAATATTAACTCATGTAGATGTTGATGATATTTGTTTGTAGCAGAGGAAAAACTTTCTTCTGTCATTGTTATCAGCAAGAAACAGCCTCAAGAGCACTCATAGTCACTATGAGATTCAGAAAACGTTACTTTAAAAAGGAAAGAACAGCCCAGTGAATGCGTGCGTTTAGATACTGCAGTGGATCCAGTAGTACTGTAGTGAGACTAAGATATACTACTTTCACTGATCATTTCAATTAACATTTAGCATCACATTGATCAATCAAAGGTTGTGCAAAGGAGAATGCTCACCTTAGACCAATTGTATATAACATCCATCAAAAATGGCTTGAAGGACTGAACATACTCTTCAACCTCCACCTCCAGCTTGCACTCCTTTTGTATCTGATGTTTACAGCAAGTGTCAGATACCTCAGTTTATGCTAGTCATACAACTCAAATTAATCAAGAGTTCTGTAGATAAAAGTGCCCTTTTGGCAAAGTTTTAGTGCAGAGTTCTCAGGGTATTAACAATGGAACAAAAACCAGAATGCTGTTTGCAATTTAGATACTTCTCCAACTAGCTCAAGTGCAAAGTTGGCTATGCGATCAACTTAGCCAAGGTGTATAATCCTTATAATATATGTATGGGTGTAATCCAAAGTGCTACTAGCTACTTGAAATTAAAATTGAATCTATGAACAAGGCTTTCCGAAGTACAAGGTATCAAGCTAACTGCTATGTTAAAAGATTCGTGTGAGGTGCATGCCATCCTGCTGTTTACATCAGCACTTCGGGTGAGCCTTAAGAAAATAAAGTGGCCATGGAATGGAAAGAATGAAGAAGACGTACCTCAGCAATTTGGCGTGCTGTATCCTGCAGCTGACGGAGGGGCCATGCAAGTTCATTCTGCAAGCGTATCTGTTCATTTGACTTCTCAACTGGGAGAAAGCAGCTAGCAATAGCCACAACTTGGTGATGATCTATGTCATTGAACAATCCTGTTCCATTCAATAACATTGCCAAATTAATTCAATGAAACACACCAATATTCTCCTCCACCAAACCTGTTCACACTCGCCAAGATCAATAAGGCAGAAAATAGTACCATTAAACATAAGCTCGGTCACAAGGAGTTCATCAGCAGTGTCGATAAGGCATGCAGCACGACCCTTCGGTTGGACCACACCATCTGCATTGATATGACCAAGTCGTTTCAGGACCCTTGACCGATTTCGCAACTCTTCCCTGAATTTGTGCAGCTGTCCAGGATAATTCATTACCACATCAGACAAGCACTTGGAGGTTCTAAACAAAGTACTCAACTAACAGGATTGAGGAGAGAGATGATGGACGTGAAACCACTCAAAGTAAATAAATCATACATCTACTATTTTTTAAATGTATTGATTAAGAAGTACATGGCATAGGATGCAAAATATGATTTAGTTGCAAAAGTTCTACTACATTACCAAAGTCTTAGCAGCTCTGCTAAAGTGAAAGACATGAATTCTTGCACAAAAGAGATAATATGCTTATACCTGAGAATCTCGCATCCGTAGCTTAAGGGCATCCACCTCTACCATCAATTCAGCCTTCCTCTGAAAAGCCGCAAAGCAATCTGCCTCCTTCTCAGACTGCATAATTGCAACTTCATCAGCGTCATCATCACAACTATCAACAAGCCTTAAAAACCCAAGGTTCATGAGTGCCTACAAAGAGGTGAGCTTCAAAATTTCAGCATGGACAGCCCAGGACATTCACTGCAACTTACACCTAGAAGTGTTGTACTGAATTTTCATATTTCACACTAAAAAGGAAAACGAGTCAGCATTCTGTTGATAGATATTCATCTGCAACTAGGAAGGGGTCACTAATTCCAATTCTCCTTTAAAATGACCTCTGATTTTAAGACATATTACGAGGTTCTTGACCAGATTTCCATGAGAAGTGCCCCCTGGCATTCCAATTAGTGGTTTGTTCATATTCGTGCAGCACCAACAGAAGAAATACCAGGAGAACTCTCCAACCAAATGTTCATTACAATCAGGACTTCCTCAAATTGAAAAAAATATTGTCAACAAAAGAAGCATGGCACAAACCTGGAAAAGAGGATGGGCAAAAAGCTTCTTTTCTTCTGCCGCTATATCCTTCACTATGTTCAGAAAGTCCTCATCATCAATACCCATATCCTGCAACACAGCCCCACAAATACAGTTGAGCAGCTGTAAACCACTATGCAATTTGCGTTTTTGCAGATAGAGTGAGAGATGGTTGTGCTTGCTTCCTTGTTGGAGGGCCTGGAAAACAACTTGCTGTAAAGAAATAAAGACCCAATACCACTCAATTATTTAAGAGCCTAAATGGACAAGGAGCACAAGAGTACAGAATTGTCTCCTGATTCCTCACTTTTGTGGTTGCAGTAAAAAGATCTTGAAGAAATACCTCAATTGGATCAAGCTTTGGGAAACCATCAGGAAACCGACGCTCAAGTTCTTGCACTGCCATTAGTACACTTTGTCGTGCCTCTGGTGGCCGCAAGTCATGTGGTGCCGCTACTCGTAATGCACTTATAGCACATATCAAAGGCATCTGCACTGGAACCTTCACAAACCAACCACAAAATAATCAACACCTTCAGTAAAGAGATTGAATTGCAACCCATGATTTACACACAAAAAGTGAGAACATGCAAAGAACCAGGCTCATACATCTGGACTATTTCCTACTGTAAAGACACATTTCTGCAACTGATCATTTACAGGCTCTTCAAGTAAACACAGGAACAAAAGTTCCAGAGTCAGATCAGCTATCAACAAGGGCACCATTGATGAAGCAATGAACTCTATATGATTGACTGCTAGGCCAGGAAAGTATAATGGAAATAAAATCTCTGGTGCAATCTACACAAATTTCTGGGAGAAGCTGGATAGCACCACAAACCTGGAAAAGTGAATGTATCTATTTGCTTCAACTGTTTCCAATACATGTTAGTGTACTTACCACATGCATTTCCCCCTTCTCTCCTGGAGGACATGGTCTTGGCCTTGGCCGTTTTCCATCTTGAACTACACCTGACAAACAGTGGAGAAGGATATCTACGATGTAAGAGCTAGCTGGAGAGGCCGCCATTGCAGCAGAGGGAATTGCTCCTTGGTTGGATGTGGGTTTCTTGACCACATGCACAACCACACCCCAGCCCCACTCATCAGCCCCATCCCTTACCTTCACCTGCACAGGCCCATAGAGAAAAAAATCCACACAATTAAGAACCTCATGTGACAAGCAAGTTCAGTACTAAAGCATGTGCACACTAAAGAAGTAAGAAATGCAAGTACCATATGTACTTGTTGATAAGCGAAAACCGTATCATCTTCTCTTATAAATAAGGAAAAAAAGCGACACTTCAACTTGTCTTCTTGTGATACGAACCTCTTAAATGCCTGAAGTAGCATACTGATCCCTTGTACTAGTGGATATAACATGAACTGCGCTATCTAACTTCACTTGCTAGATGCTAGCATATATCTTGTCATCTTTTTTGAGTTCATAGCTGATCTGAATATAGCAATTCAATAGTCAAATATAATATGATTGATAAATGGTCCAACGTGAATAAGCAGGGAAAGACAGATATTTTACCAGTCTTCCAGGCTTCATGAAGAGGAGTGCACGTTCAGGTCGAAGAACTTCTGCCATCATCTGCTTCTCTAATTGTGCAAGTTTCAACCTTATAGAATGATACTCCCCCATAGATGCCTGCATCAGAAGTCGTCCAATGAGCTACCCTAACAATTCAAGTTCTATGAATATATACAGCCTAAAAACTTCTGTCACACAAGAATAATTATAAATATTCACTTCAAGTCCAGAAATAAAATGTCATGAAGAAGAAAAACATGAAACCCCTTGAAACACAAAATAGATTCCAGCAATTACTGGACCAAAACCCCACAGGACAATTGGCATACCTCCCCTGCAGAATCAATGCTGGATGCTTCAGCTTCCAGCAATTTTATTTTCTCTTCGACCTTTGGCAGTGCCTGCAAGCCAAGAATGATATTGTTGAAGGCAAACTAATAAAAAGATTTCCAGTCCACAAATGCAAAACTATCAAAACAGGCATTGTCATAAACACAAGTATCTAAAGAAGGAGAGGAAAGAAAAAAACATCCTCAGTAATCTGAATCTTCTAACAAGATTCTGCAATCTATTAATAAGAAGTAAGTTGATTGGCTGAAATCACCTTGTCATGCTGAAACTGGTGAAAAGAATGTCGAATGACATGTTCAGAATCGTGGCCCTCAGCACGACTCATTAAGTTCAGAAGAGAGTAATAGCTCAATCTGAATGTGCTAACAAGAGGAGCTGCAGCACCCTGAATCATCTCTTG
Organism: Polytrichum formosum; assembly: GCA_964035585.1. NCBI lineage: Eukaryota > Viridiplantae > Streptophyta > Polytrichopsida > Polytrichales > Polytrichaceae > Polytrichum > Polytrichum formosum. The sequence goes on along the minus strand of OZ037935.1, from coordinate 14,881,523 downwards.
GCACGTCTTCATTTCCATCTGCATCAGTTTCAGAACATCCTGATAAGTTTCAGAAGCAATATGAAGATCTGTAAATGACATCAAGACGACTTCACTTGTGCCAATATTGGAAGAGGGTATTTAGACACCAGAAGCTTAGTCAAGAGAAAAATGCAGATAGAAAGAGTGGACACTTGCTCAACAAATTGATGAGTGATTTTTAAAAAGTAACTAGAAAATAGGAAGAACAGGTGCCAGTCACACCAGAAAAACCTACATAAGCCAGCTCCTGACTATCTTGTTCAGTTTCTTTCAGCATTTGGTTGCAATTAGCTGTGATGTCCTATGACAATTCATTGCAGATAAATGTTGAAAATGTACAGGCCCAAAACAAAAACAAAAGCCAACAAAGCTAAGATGCAGAATTGATTACTAACAGCTAGACACTTGAGCAGGCCATAATGGTGAAGGACACCAGGATGAAACATCACTCTGTCAAAATGTTAATGCTTCAAGCCAGTTCATTCAAATCAGCAATCGTAGCCCCTGGGATAACTACAAATGTAATTATGAAAAAAGGCAGTTTAACCTGACTGTCGATCATTATAATGCAGATTCCACGTAAATCCTTCCCTCGTCGTCCTGCTCTTCCGCTCATCTGCCCCAATACAACAAGAACACCACACCCTTAAATCATTGATGTAAAACCTATACACTTACAATACAAGGTAGGTGAGAAAATGAAGTACTAAGAAACTAATCAAGTTCTGCAAAACCTTCATGCAAATGAATATGACCCTTCATATTCGGACCCTTGAGATGGTATTCATGAACATGTCACCTTAATGTAATACCCAAGTAGATCACACTAGGATCCTTGTACAGTCTTTTCTGTAGATAAATAGCCTGCCTTGTTCAATTTGCTCTTCATACTTAGAGGCATATTCTCACCTGAATATACTCTCCAGATGACATCCAGCGGTGGCTCTGTCCGTCCCATTTACGAACATTGGTGAACACAACTGTCTTTGCAGGCATATTCAAACCCATAGCAAACTGCAGCAAGAGCAGTTGCATGCTTGATATTAGCAAAAGAGATGAAAAGGACTCACATGAAGATAAGACAAATTACATAATATGTTCAAAGAGCTCAGAACTTATCTACAAAATATTTGGTTAAACCAGATGAAGACCAAATATTTGGTATATCCATCCAGGAAGACAATCAATCGAGAAGCAAACCTGTAGTTTGTCACTGCAAAGAACGCGAAGTAGCTGACAAATTGAGAGGTTCTCAACTTGTATCCATGCAGCTATACAAAATTCTATGCATGGACTAGTTTTATAGAAACAGAGAAAAGCATACCGTTTCTGTAGCAAAGAGCGCCTTGCACAGGCCTTCCTGGAATAAAAGCTCAATGACTTCTTTCAATATTGGGAGCAAGCCTGAATGATGAACACCTATTCCTCGTTTTAAAAGTGGCAATATGAGGTCAATGGCAGGAAGACTTCGATCCTCCTCACTCAGAACTTCAATAGCTTTCTTGAAAATGTCTTCAACAGTCTCCTTCTCCTCATCTGTGTTGAAGTCAAGCTTTGCCATGGAGGTGGCATATTGTTCGCATTCACGTCTACTGAAACTGAAGACAATAACTGGCTGAAATTTTCTCTCCATAATCATCTACAAAACAAAAAGCATATAAATTTTCTTGTCTCATCGAAAAAGGTAAGCCGCATTGATGCTTTACAGAATATGCCGGAGGCCTAAGAGCTTATATATATTTTGCAGGTAAAAGGTGAACGGTGGAATAACAATGACATGCACAAAATCCTGTAGTAAGTCCTTTAATCATGGGAAATGGATCAGTGAAAACGATAAGGTATTCAGGTTGAATGGATCTGATTGTAATGATAAGTTGAATGCTTGTAAACTACTTACTTGGATACACTGCACAAACAGAGAAAGGAAGTATACCTTGACAATTTTGTAGATATCCTGACCTGCACTACCACCTCCTTTATCTCCTCTACCCCTTCCACCACCTCCACGCCCACGGCCCCCTCTTCCTCCTCTTCCCCCACGTGTACCAGGAGAATCAATTTCATTTCCCCCAACTTCCTTCTTTTCAAGAGTTCCCTTCAACTTGGCAAAACTCTCCTCCTTGAATTCACCTTTCTCGTCTACAACCAGATATAAACCGGAGCCACCCACAGGAAAAGCATAGTGCTGCAAAGGGGTGGGACGAAAATCTGTGTAAACCACATGACATGGCTGTCTGTGCAAATAACATATCCATTCAGCAAACTCTGTGGCATTTGACATTGTAGCTGAGAGAAACACCATCTTGATTTCAGGGGGGAGAAAAATTATGCTCTCCTCCCAAACAACCCCACGCTCACGATCACGCATGTAGTGAATCTCATCAAAGATAACCCATGCCACCTCTCTCAAAACTTCAGACCCCCTGTACAACATTCCTCTGAGAATTTCTGTCGTCATCACAATGCAAGATGCGTTTGGTAACATAGTCACATCTCCAGTCATAAGGCCCACATCACTAAACTCCTCACTGAGTTCTCTGTATTTCTGGTTGCTCAGTGCCTTCAAAGGAGAGGTGTATATCACCCTCTGCTTGTCCCGGAAGGCCATTGCAATAGCATACTCTGCAACTGCCGTTTTTCCTGCAGATGTATGTGCAGACACCAGAACTGATTCATTTCTTTCCAAACAAGCCACACTAATCTCCTGGAAAGGGTCGAGGGTAAAAGGATAGTTCTTTGCTCTTGGACCTTTGTAGATGGGATTGTCAATTGTACCATGAATTGCTTCATCTATGGTGGGAGTGAATCCTGAAGCAAAACAACAAAATGCTCACAGCAGAATCAGACCAACATAGTATAGAATTAAAACATTGTTTTGAAGAAAACAATCAGAAACTAGTAACCAAAACAAAAGCAATGTAAGGCTCTGGCATATAAATAACACACTGAACAGAGACAACAAGTTGTGAGGACCCTTTTCTCCAACCCTAGGTACGCATGGACAGAGATAATGCTTGAGATGGCAACTTGCAAAGAAGTGAGCAACTCCTTGATACAGAAATTATACAGGACGAATTCACAGGTAGTAAGTACAGTCAGGAAAAAAAAGAAATTCCCAAGAACATCCCATAACCAATATTACTGTGTATCTACCCGAAACAAGTGAGTTCATATCAGGTGGTTTTGAAAAGCTAAGCACATAGACTCAAACAAACATCTTGACACATGGTGTTACCAGTTCCATGTGCCATAGCAGAATGAATAGAGCTTTGAAAAGGTCAGCTGTAGGCCTCCAGCATGCTTTTAGCCACCAGCCAGACACTGCACATTCAGAGTTTACCCCAAAGAGTATCTTAACAGATATTATAAATTTATCATTCATTCGAGATAATTATAAAAACACGTGAAATAATAGATTCGCTTTGCAGATACCACTTGCCTCATTCACAAGCCCTAAATATTGGAAAAAGTTTTAAATCCATGTGTAACTTGGTCTTCATCACAATAACAACAACCATGCAGTTTTTGCACTAACTGCTCTACATGGTTGAACTAAGAATATTTGTAATTCAGATTAACACCTTCATAATACATCCTAACAACTGACTTAGTCCTGGTTAAGGTCAATTTTATATCAAGACAACGTGCAGAATGTCTTGTTCCGAGCCTGTGACACATTCATGGAATGGAGTGAGCTCCTAGAGGAAACAAATCTGCATTAAGACCGAAATTATATAAACAACAGAAGAAATTCATGAATCCCAATCTTTCCAATATACTTCAGATCCTCTAAAAGAACACAGGACAGCGAAATGGCACCCCCTCTGATCTAAAAGTTGCTCTAGCTAAGTTCCCTATCAACAGCCTCTCATATTGCAAACTACAGTTGTCAGACATAGTTGAGTAACAGCATGTGCATGACCTACATTGATGCTGTGAGACAAAGTCTGCTAGCCACAATCAATATATAGAAAGCAAATTCAGCCTGGACTCTCAAATTGCAGGACACATATATTCTCCTTCCAACTCCAAAGACTTTGCTAGAAAAGGGACGGATAAACATATTCAAAACAACGGATTGAAACAGACCAAACAGCACATGATCACACTCTTCTGATGACCAGTGTTAGGACCCTGGACAACACACTCTTCCCACAAGAAATACTTGATGTTTATCTCCTCACACGGGGTCATGGGAGCAAGATATTATTATTTATGTGATAATTGCCAGTTCAGAAACACCAAAAATTCAGCCCAGTGGTTCACAGATGAACGTAAATCTAATCTCATAGAATTCTCTACTACCTTACTGGAAAACCTTGAAAACCTCATATTATAAATGTATACAGTCCAAGAGATCTTCATAGCATTAAAATGGTATACTTGAGTCTGAACCCTCACAACCACTGCATAGAAATTGCACAGAGCTTTTGGCCTAATTATTAGTGAGAGTGCTTGTAAAACAAGCAATGTACAGAAGACAGAAACCAGGACTCTAAAAAATATGATGAAAGAGGATCAGTTGTAAGTAGTGAGTACTCTTATTAAATGGAGCGCTAACCTGGAGGAAAAGCAACCTCGTGGACACTAAACTTCAGCTCGGTGGTTCATCATAGATTGAACATAAATCGGAGCTAATAGATTTCTCTACTACCTTATTCAGAAACCTAAAAAACTCAATATTATAAATGTTTACAATCCCAAGAAATTTTCATAGCAATAAGAATCATTGGCTTGAGTCTGAACCCTCACAATCAATGCAATGAAATTGCTGCATTTGCCTAATTGATAGTGAGAGTGCTTGTACAGAAGACAGTAACCAGGAATCCAGAAAATTTGATGAAAGTATGAGGATCAGTTGCAAGTACTGAGAACTATTATTAAATGGAGGAAGAGCTAGCCTGGAGGAAGAGCAACCTCGTGGACACTAAACTTCAGCCTGGTGGCTCATCACAGATGAATGTTAATCTGAGCTCATAGAATTATCTACTACCTTATTCGGAAACTTAAAAACCTCATGTTATATTGGTATATAAGTGAATACATGGTATCAATAATCGACAACGGTATCAAAGAACCTACCTGACTGGTATCAAATTATAATAGCAGTCAAATATTAATATTTGGTGGGTATCTGAAGGTGAGAGAATCTTTGTGTACCCAAGTTATTGTTTCAATCAATACCATTCTAAACCATATTCATACTAGGGTGATTTTACCTAGGTATGAAGGAATGAATAAATAAATTTATTATTAAAAGAAGAAAAAAACCCACAAATACCCATACCCTACTGATACCAAAAAATGTAAAATCCTCATTATAGATACCCAAATGATATCAAGAAAAGATAATACCAGTCCAACACTGGTCTCAACCCTCACAACCAATGCATAAAAATTGCTGCATTTGCCCAATTATTAGTGAGAGTGCTTGTATACAACAAGCAAATGTACAGAGGACAGTAACGAGGAAGCCAGAAAAGATGATGAAAGTATAAGGATCGGTTGAAAGTGATGAGAACTCCTATTGAATAGAGGAAGCGCTTAACCTGGAGGAAGAGCAACCTCGTGAACACAAGATCGAATTACACTGCGTCGCTTGGCGTCCGGAGCTTCTTCCGGAGTGCCTTGAGGTGCTGCACCATTAGTAACTGTCTCAGAAACCTTCCTTTTCGCCGTATCATTATTCCCAGTCTCCACCACGCCCGCCATCTCTACTTCCTCCCTTCTCACTCACCGCCTTCTCTGCTTGCGTAGAAAAAATATAGCGTAATGAACCTCTTAGAGTCCTCGTTGCAATATCATAGTTCCGCCGAAAAAACTAAATTTAAAAAATTACAACGAACGAGCTTCTGTGGACTCCCAAACTAAAATTCGACTTCGAGAGGTGAGGAGCCATTACACGCTCTAAAACCATTTTTGCAAAGAAAATTGGAAGAAATCGTCGACGTCCACAAGAGATTCTCTCTCTCTCTCTCTCTCTCTCTCTCTCTCTCTCTCTCTCTCTCTCTCTCTCTCTCTCTCTCTCTCTCTCTCTCTCTCAATTTCCTTACGCATATATAAACACAAGGAGAATGAAGCTGCACGACACAATATGATAAGCTACTTACCGAAATAATAATAGATATCTGCACGAGCGCACGAGCAGCTGTCATATTGATCTCAATACACGCATACGAGAGGGCAGGTACACGAGACCATTCAGCAACAGGCTCGAAGAGAAAAAAAATGAGTGAAACAGCAAAGAGAGAGAGACTGTGGTGAGCGCCACTTAGGGTTCCCAATTCCGAAGTTATGCAACAAAAGAAAGAAGACACAAATGTTTCTCGCCCTTCTTGGAGGGAAGCCGAGAAAGAGAGAGGGGGGGGGGAAGAGAGAGAAGGGGAGAGAGAGAGACCCGGGAGAGAGAAAGAGAGAGGAAGTTGGGTCCCAAATGAGGTCCTGGGGTCGTACGAGGTCCCAAATTGATTATGACATGTCGTCGTTTGCGCCTACCTCACTTGTGCAATTAGTGAGCGTCTTAGGGCCACTTCACACACGAGCCAAGAGCCGTGACCATGAAGAAAAACTCATGACTCCAAAGGAGGCCGGAGTGAATAGAGTGTTTGTCTGTAAAACATTTTTGGCCATGTCTTCAAGGACAATGACGTTAGATGTGAAACTACTTCACCCTTTGCAGGGAGTAGACTCTACATTTAATAACTAGTAGTCATTAACAATAATCGATAGCATGTACCCGTCATTAGTAGAAATCATCCGAGAACGGTACCATTTAGAGAGTATGGTATAGTGAAAATTCATTTTATGGCGGGTTTTGGAGGTCTCTGATAGGTTGTCGGTTCTCTAGTCTTCATTTATGAACTAGTATAGAATGTGCATATTGTGTGCCAATTATGTTGATATGTTTGAATGTACTCTTGATTTTCATAACATGGAGTTTAAGTTTTGTTTCCAAGCTTTTCATTGATGGGATGTGTGTTGTGGCTCTTGCACTTGCAACTAAGACCATGAGTGGGGCTACATCCCATCCTCTTGCTATGATGTTGTTGATGAGCAGTTGATATTTTATAGTTTTCCTATCGAGGGTTTCTGCAGCAAATTAATCATTGCAATATGTAAATTCTATGAATTGTATGGTGAGTTATGATGTAGGGGATTCTGGTGGGGGGGTGGTTGTATGGGTGGCCTATGATGCACATTGAGCCGTGACCATGAAATTGTGAGAGCCCAAAAGAAAGTATCCAAAGGCCGTCCCAAGATAGCTCCAAAATCATGTAGTGTGGTCATGGACCCTCATGTGAAGTCATATGTGATCGAGCCCTCGACCAAATGCTATTTCAATGAAATTTTATTCATGTGGGTCCTCACACATGATAAAATAGAATAAATCAATAGTTGTGAGTGTTCGGAGTGCCACGGTCTCCCAGTTTTGTGTTAGGCATGCCTCCAAGAGGTGGTTTTTGAAAATAATCCAAGTGACAATGAAACATGATCCATTTGATGCCATGTAGGAATCTGTGTAGACTTTACATCCATCTTGCATTTACATGCTCCGTTGGTCCCTCAAGCATAGTGTGAAGCAAACTTGGACCAACTCCACCTTTTCCACCAATGAGAATGCTTGAAGTGTAATGGTCACAAGGTCCCAGTCTCGTGTGTGAAGTGACCCTGAAGGGCCGGTTCACACATGTCCCAAGTCCTAAGTCCCAAGTCACTTGAGGTCAATCCATGCAATCTCAACCTTTGAGAGGATGGAAGTTGGGACTTACCACTTCACATGGGGTCCCAAGTCCTAGTCCCAAGTGTGACATGGATGCCTATATGGCAACACTTTTTGGAGGTGAGGCTTCGGACTTATGTTGAGAGTTGGGCCAAGCAAAAAGCTAGATTTAACCCTCAACATAAGTCTCACAAAAAATTTGGCATAGAATAATCAAGATTTGACATTAATGATAATCAACCATATTTTAATGGTTTCTTGAGGCTCAAAAGTTGGGACATTACCTCCATGGGACTTGCAAATATGAGTGGGATTTGGAACCCATGTGAACCGGCCCTTCGGGTTACAACTTTAGAAATTCCTCTAGAACAACATTAGAAGAGAATATTTAGATATGGTAGATGGATCTTAAATGGGGGGGTTTTTTTTACTAGCCCACTTCTCCTATGATATGAAACACTTAATTAGTACATGATGGTTAGCAAATCCAGATAGAGGCCATAGCTACTTTCCACATAATTTTTGAAGCTCACGTGAATATTATATTCATTATCAAAGTGAATATCTTGTGCTCGTTAGATGTTCATATAGGCTCCCCAATTATGTTGGCTATTGAACTTAAAATGATTATCACAATTCGATGTCATAGTCCAATCTTTTCAAACACGTGTATTTTGAATATATGTTCTTGTAGAGATTCTAACCACATACAGGTCACTCGAATATACTTGTTTGGTTAAGATAGGTAACCTAATTAAGGGCCACTTCACACACAAGACTAATGCCCCCTTCCCACATGACTTTAGCTAAGACCCAAAGTATTTACTAAAAACCGGGTAAAAGCTCCCTCGGTTATAGCGGAGGCATCCGGCTATCCCAATGCACCTACAAGAACTTGCTCCGGAGATTTTCAAGTAGCTTTTAGTTAAGTAGCTTTCACACATGTTCATTGTTTTATCTACCAAGCAATAAATGTTGGGTAGTTTTTGTCCCATCCCCAAATGCCTTACTACTCACCTATCTTACCATCGGTTTTTGTTAATGAAGCTCCTCGTGCCCTCATAGCTAAGACTAAAAAGCAACCAATCACAAGGGTGGGAGGCGACACTTTTAAAGGTCCTATATTCTTGCCTCATGTTTAGGTACCGATGGGAGGGTCGGTTGTTTGAGGCTTAAAACCTCCACTTTTAAGCCATGCCACATCATTTGCCAACTAGGCTCGGCACTAGATAATGTCGATGGTGTGAAGGCCAGGTTGTTAGAACCAACTTTTAGTCTTAGCTAAAGTCAGGTGGGAAGGGGGCATAAGAGCATGTGACCATTACACTTCAAGCATTCTCATTGGTGGAAAAGGCGGAGCCGGTCCAAGTTCACTTCACACTATACTTGAGGGACCAACGGAGTATGTGAATGCAAGATGGATGTAAAGTCTACATGGATTCCTACATCGAATGGATCATGTTTCATGATCACTTGGGCTATTTTCAAAAACCACCTCTTGGAGGTAGGCCTAACGCAAAACTGGGAGACCATGGCACTCCAAACGCTCACAATTGTTGATTTATTTCATTTTATCATGTGTGAGGACCCGCATGAATAAAAATTCATTGAAATAGCATTTGGTTGAGGGCCCAGTCACATATGACTTCACACCACACTTGAGGATCCGTGACCGCACTACATGATTTTGGAGGTGTCTTGGGACGGCCTTTGGACAATTTCTTTTGGGCTCTCACAATTTCTTGGTCATGGCTCTTGGCTTGTGCGTGAAGCGGCCCCTAACCACATCTACCTTGATCAAACATTTGAGAGGTTTGTTGTCTTCACAAATTGGAAAAAAAAATCAAATTGCGTTGATTACTTTGGGGTCTTGACTGATGTCATGTTATTTGCACAATTTAGCATACTTTAAAATTAAATGATTGTCTCACTCAAGCTTTAAGTAGTCCATGTCGGTATATAAATCTACGATTAAGTTAATGCACAAAGAGGTTAGAGATGATTATTGATAGTGACACAAAGCCGGTGGATAGGGATGTGTAATTACTAACTTGGACATGATAGTGTCGGTTTTGTAAGGAAGTTAATGCGATCTGAAGCGAGATTTAATTTGTGACATGTTGGTATTGCCAGATGTATGTAAGGCCACATCATTGACAATCTGTGGGGCCACATCACCAAGTCTAGAAGAAAAAATACACACTAAATAGGTAAACACTTTTGAGCACATTCAACCAACTTTTTCATTGACACCACCACAACGCAAGATCATCATTGCTTATCACATCGCGAACCATAGACTTGCAATTGAAATTGGATGGTGGTCGATTATTCCTATCTCAAGAGATAATAGACTATAGGACCTGACACATGAGCAAAGGGCTGATGGGATTAAGGATGTGCCGTTGTAGTGGGCCCCGCACCGTGAGTGGCCTCCACAACTTCCTTGCCACCCGGATGTATCAGTAGTGTACATTTTGGCAAGGGCCTGTCACTGCGGCAGTTGTTGTCCAGGCGATGCCTATTGCAACCCTAGCCTTGCAGGCCTAGGCCCTGCGGCAGTTGCCACTATGGCGGGGCCCAAAGCAGCCCGTTTTAGCACCATACGCCAGGGCCTTATGTCACTTTTGCTCTTACAACGCAATTAAAAATGAGGCACACTTTGTGTTGGAGTGTCTCCTATACCCTACCTCAACGGCAGGTTCGGCCATAATTAATTGATTTTGCTAGTGCCTAATAATTATTTTTCGGCAACCCAAAAGTGCCTAAAATGTTGGAAAGTCTATCATAAAAGTGCCAAATTTTTGTAAAACAAATTTCATTATAAACTGAAAAATACATATGTGATTTCCGTAGAAATAAAAAAAACAACACTAATATGCAAACTTAATGTGATAAAATCACATTTAACCTATTTGATATATAATAAGTAATATCGTACTTCTAATTCTCACTTGTTGGTGGGCAATTTTCAATCCCAGTAGAATCAAAATGTGCAAAATCTAGTATGTCATTCTCCAAGTCAAGACTTTCATTCAAATCAGGTAAGTCTATCTCATCAGATATGCTCAAGTTAGACACACAACGAGCTAAACAATCTAAAACATCCATGTCTAAATAATAATCAGGAACATCTAATTCCGAATTTTGGTCTTCAACAAGATCGCCAAATTCTCCAAAAAGAGATTTCTCAAAATTCACTCTCATTGCTTCATTCTGAATTTGAAAGTCCCACGCTTTTAGAATCCCACATCGCGCCCAACCGGATGCAATCATCTCTTTATGAACTCGAAGCTTATCCCAAGCCATAAACATCCACTCAGCAGCATTTTCACGGACTGTCTCCATTGAACTATCAACCTTCATTGCACCAACTGGCACTTTACTAGCCACCATCCTTTGAATTTCACTTGCAGACCATAACTTAAAAAAGTTTGCAAAAGCACATTTTAAAGGCCTTTGTAAGACAACATCTGCTGGTTGAAATTTAGATGTGCAATTGGCCGGCACATAAAGCAACAAAATGCGGGGATGAGTTGTTTTCATCCAAAGTCGAAATGCTGAACTGGTATGTACGCTCCAACAATCAATAAGCCACACCATATTTTGTGAACTAGAAAGATTTAACCTGTCACTCTCACGGTGAAGATATGGAACAATTATGAAATTCACAAATTGTTTCATAGATTCCAAATTCGACCAATGATTCTCACTCATAGTGAAATGAAAACCATAATCAAGGCCTTGCCGTCCTCGTTGAGTTTTGGGTATGACTCTCTTTGTAGTCCCTGAAAATATGAGTTGAAGCGGAAGTAAAGAACCATCTGCTGCTGAAGATACACAAGCAGTGATAGCCCTTTTGTCATCACCTCCAATAACGCCAACATCATTGGATCCTTTCTTTTCCCAAGTCCTATCTCCAGCTAATGGTACCAAATGTATGCTTGTTTGATCAGTATTCACCACAAGACTAAGAGGTATGTTGTATAGTTTAACCAAGTATGCAATTCTCAAGGTCATCATGTGACCTTGATTTACCCAATCAGTTGGAAGTTTACCCTTAACCGTTGTGGGCTTCCGAAATCGCCAATTGAGCCTAGATCGCATAAATCTCCTAGTCCAATTCAATGACACCTTCAATTTTTGAAGTACTTCGGGGGCTTTTTCTTGGAGAAAACCAATAATGATTGGTTGAACAATTCCAGCATGCAGAGAAATACCTGCTTCCCTCATACTTAATAGTAATTCCACAAGTTCTGTGGTAACCTCCATATGCGATTGAAGTGGTGGCATGTGTTGCCCTTGAGGTACAAATGCATGTTCTCTTGCAACACATGCAGAAACATGACCTCGAATCTCTCCACTGGTTGTGAACCACTCATTTAAACTTCCTCGCGACAATTTATCGTAAGGCCCTGTAGATGTACCCTTGGTGCGATGAGTGATCCTCAAATATTTCAATGCAGCAGTATGATTTTTGTGTTGTTTCATAGCTGCTTCAATTGGAGGCCAAAGCTCATGCGTAAACCAATTGGTGTAAGGCCCCCTCACCCTATCCTTAGTACCAGAAGATGAAGGTTGCAATATTGGAGATATGTTGGAAACCAAACTCATCTCCAATCTTCTAATTTTTTTAGGTCTACCAATCGGTTTCTTGATAATATCACAAGGATTCTTCTTATCTTTGTGCTCCAACCGGTCAACCTCAGCAGCTTTCTCAATATAAGATTGATTCTCCTCTTTACTTATACGACCGAACATCGATGATAACAAAAGTTGGCTCATTTTGAAAGCTGTATGAAAACAAGAAAAAAATATTATTTCACAACCTATTTCAAATGATAACTATTTCAACTAATCTTTGCTATCATCACCTTTGCCTTCGAAAAGCCATCTCATTCGATAGATACAAGTTTTCAGCATCCTCACAAACATGTCAACACTGGTTTCAAATCAAACACTAGCAACATAGAATCAATGCCTACCAAAAGTAGAGTTCAACATATTTTTTGCATGTATCCAGCAGAACCAACGAATCATAGAAGCAGACAAGCAAACACAAGCAAATACATCGATCGGGACTGCAACTTACATTGTACTTGAGGATATAGAATGAGTTGTCACTTGCAATGGCCACCAAATCACCACTATCCGACCAGTAGATGTTCTGTAACCACAAATGAGAAACATGAAACTTTCAGCTTATATATTTGTTGAAATTTTTAAATGTGCAGAAACACTTCCCAAAACCATTTCAAGGTATGACTATGATATAAATAGCTGAAGGGATTTTTGTACAACAATATGGTCTCCCAAAAACAAAGGGGAGCAACGTATGGTAAACCATGATACATATTTTCAGTCAAGGAATTACGTTTCAGCAGTTATCCTACTGTTGATGGGATCACTGGCACCCATGTAACTTAAGCTCACTCTATTCTTATTAATGAAACATTCACGTTGTGACTGATAGCCCTACCTGTCATATATACATGTATGTCTTTGGCTTCCCCAGAAACGGGATGTATGATCTTAGGCATAAGTCTGAAGATACATGTCAGCTTTCATAGTTGTGGATTGATAAGTGGATATGTTCGTTGGCCCAATGTACTCGGATATGCATTCTCGACAAAATGCATGGTGACACTCTGATAACTGTATCAGAACAGAAAAGACGCAGAATCACTGCAGAGTTAGAACACTGGAACACTGGCAAATTCCTTGACATGTATACACAGTTCATTTGTAGCCACCAAATTAAAGACAGCATTTACACTTCAATTTCCTTCAAATAGATTGGTTGGATAAACTCGAACTTGAGAAGACGTACTATTTGGTCTTCAACTGGCTCATTGCAGATGCCACAATGCCAGCCTAGGCGGCGCTTTTGTGCTGTTGGTGAAAACTCAATCAAATATGGATGATTTACAGCCTGATGAACAGATCATGTCAGATAAAACTGTCAAAGAAAGAACAATTGTTGATCAAAATGTGCTCCTAGGTTAAAGTGCTATTGTAGTCAGTTGTGAGAAAATGTGATATAAGAGTGCACAGAAGATCATGAAGATTCTGAAATTTGATACCTCCACTTGCTCTCGTTAGCTTTCAATAAGGCCTATCTGAATTCTGGAGCTGAAAAGCTTGGTAGAAGAGTGATTACCTGGCGGAGCCGAATGAGAAGTTCAAATATGTGTGCATAGTTGTTGTTGATGGTTCCAGCTTGATCGTATCTGCATGGACATAATTGACAGAGTTTATGGGAAACATCTTTTGGATCAAATAACGCAGCTAATCTCGTTTACATATCATGTTACCAACCAGTAGCATAACTACAAATGAGCTGCACAGCAAGAGAGTCTATCCTCTCCAAAGACAGAATCAAGGATGTGATTCCTGCAGGCAGCCAGTTGAGGGCACTTGTGGCGTCCATTGCCAACCCACCCAGTGCTGCAATAAACACCTGAATCTCTCTCTCCGTCTCTCCTACATGATCAGGCCTTCCCAATGTGCCCTCATCATCATCAGTCTTCCATAGGAGCTAAAGAACCCTTGCTGCAGCTCCACAGTGCACGCCAAAACCCTAACCAAAACTCCTCCGCAACTCACCGAACGTCTGTCACTGAAAATCTGGTGTGCAGAAAGACAGCCCACTCCTGCAACAACAAACACCGGATATCCTCTTCCATGATCAGAGCTTCAAATTGTACCATCACTCATCCATCTGAGCTACATAACCTCTTTGCAAAACCATAAAGCCCATTAGACCTAAAACCACAATTCCACTCCAACCACCAGAAAGGCTCCATAAAAGTCTGGTAATTTATGCAGAAAGATAGCCCGCTACTCCAAAAAATTCTCCAAATAATTCCTGCCCCATTCTTTGAATTCCGGGTTGGCCACTTTAACTAGGAATGGGCCATAAGGATATTGAACAACCGGCGGGGCACGAAAAGCAGCCAGTGCGATTCTACTCGATCGTGAAGCGGGACAAAACGATCGACCATCGGGGGCTATCACCTTCAGAGATCTTCTTGATCTCTTCACTTCGTCTGTCTGCAGCCGTATAGGTCAAAGTCGGAGGATCTCTATTTTGGAGATTCCAAGCAACAACTACAGATTGGGTACAAAATCAGAAGGAAGCGTGTCTGTGGCACGGTACATAATCATGTCTATTAAAGCGCAGGATACGTACCCGAGGCAGACGACTTCACGTATAGCTGAGAGTATCCGAGCTGCAATCTGAAAGAATCGTCGGAGCGAATGCCCTCCGCAGCAATGTTGTGCAGCCTGGTCAGGATATTAGCCGAAAGTTGTACTTGGATCTGATCACATGTTCTCTTCCACGATCAGATACCCAAAACTTAGGCAAATCAGTCAAATATGTCTTGTATTCGTGGACCTACAGAATAAAATGACAATTTTCCGGTTCCAGATTCTTAGCTTTTACTTGAAGTCTTCAGCACAAAGGGTGGACTCAACCATGGAGGCCTGATTCAACAGAGATCTCTTGAAGGCAACGATCCAACTATAGGAGACAAGCTTACCGTTCTAGGTGGAAGGGCTAGGTCAGCAGCACATTGATCATGTAGGAGAGCAGCGGCAGCATCTGTAGCGGAAGCAGCTGTAGCAGCAGCGACAGAAGCAGAAGCAAGAGCAAGAGCAAGAGCAAGAGCAAGAGCAAGAGCAAGAGCAAGAGCAAGATCAAGTGCCGGAATTGTGATCAACAGCAAGTGCCGGAGTTAGAAATCTCAACGGCACTTGCCGAACCTGGTTGGGACTGGTTTCTTTAATTATCCGGCACTGGTGTGCCGGACCTGCCGTTGAGGTAGGGTATTACCCCATTATAAATAGTTTCCATCAATATTTGAGAATGTAGTATTAGGGAGCTTCAAATCTTTCTTTCAATCGGATCATGGAGTTGACATTAGTCTCTATCCCACAGAGGTTACCATGCTCTACCACTCTAGAGAATTAGCCGGTTTGAACTATCCTAATGTACTTTCAATCTCATTAACCTTTCAACTTCCCGGACTCTAAAATCAAATTCAGTTCATTTCCACGTGCAATTCTATATGGCAAATGTATTTAGCTCATCAATGTGTTAATTGAGGTTTTATCTAACATTTAGCGTACATGAAGTTATGAACCAAGGCTCGATAGTAAACCCAAGTCGTGTTTACGAACCTAAGCCATGGGTCAAGTGTTACTATCTCACGTCGAAAGAAATGTTTTTTTGGGAGAGCATACAAAACAACAATTTCAAGGGAACGTCCGATGTTTGGTTTTATTTCATTGGAATCGAGTTTGAAGAGTCAAGGAATTACTTCGCCTACCTATAGAGTAACATGAAAATTGTATATATTATACGTTCACAAGTATCCAGTCAAGCTCTAGATGTGCTCCCAATTAGCTTCCTCCCGCTTCGTGCATTATCCTTTCCTTATCACCATGCACCACAAGACTACCTCGTGCCTATCAAATCGGCCCCTTTCAATATTGTTGCACAAACGGCTCTTTCATGCCACTAGATGATTTGACATTAAAACGAGCTTTACAATCACGAACTTATAGGAGTTAGGGTTTCAACATAAATGAATGAGAGGTACACTCGTATGCAACAATTGCATTTGGCCATAACATTAATTCGCCATGGTTATTAGCATGTCCTCTTTTTTTAAAGATGTAGTGGACTCCATCAACGATGTATTGATAACCAACCCAAAACAAGGAACTTGGAGGTGCATCAGATAGTCCTATTATTGTGGTTCATAATACTTTTCTAGAGTCCATGCTAATTTTTATAATGACGAATAATGTGGGCCACATTGTTTCCAACCCATGCTAAATTTAGAGTGGAAATTAGTGTACACCACGTTGATTAGTTTATAAAAAATTAATGTGGGTGATTATTTATTTTGAGCTATTTTTGTCCTATAACTAATGCTCAATGTGTTGGTTGGAAGTTTGCACAAGGCCTTGGGGAAGACCCGGGGTCTTGGACTTGCATTAATTCCACCTTAACTAGAAAGCTTAGTGTGGTCCACGGTATTTGTTTCCATGCTAATCTTCCACACACACTAATAGGACCATTTAGTGTTGCTAGTGTCTCATCAAGTTGTGGGCCATGTCACTCTTCCCCTTGCCAAATTTGGGAGACAAGCATTAGGGGTTGTCACACCTCCTCGGAGAATGGAGAATGGAGAATGAGGACAAAGAGGAGCCAATAGGATAGCTTCTCCATGGAGAAAGTGTGACACCCCTATTGTGGCCCGTGGAGAATGGAGAATGGAGCACTAATCGGGGAGATTTTTGGGCATAACCGGTTGAGGTCCTAGTGTTTGCAAGTCCAACCAGTTACATGTTGACATCCTCCGGTTTTCCTTTATTAAATTGGGGTATATTCTATAAATTCCTTTGAAATGATCGGTAATTTTCCTGCAGTCTTGAACTTCAACTGGTTATTTCTCAAACTCAACCGGTTCATTTGTAACTAACTGCCGGTTCTCCCCAATCATAGGAATGGAGAATGGAGAATGGGAATTACCCGTGAGTCAACATGTGGTAAGAAGCGGTGCAAGAAGCGGCTCCAGCAGTGAAAGAAACGACCCCAGGTGAAAAACAAAAGCTTTGCGGTAAAACCTTCGCACAAGAAGTTTTCTCCATTCTCCATTCTTCACCCGTGGATGAGAAGAATGGAATTCTCAAATCTTCAGAGAATGGGCCCTCCGCCTTTCAAGGAGAGCGTGCCACGTCCCCATTCTCTGAAGATTGAGAATGGGAAGAAAGAGGTGTGACAACCCCTATTGTGTTAGTGAATCCATCCAAGCTATTTTGCCAACTATGCTATAGAATGAGCTGGTTGCAGAAACAAAACATGCATCATTATCCATCCAACTTGCCCATCCCAATTTTTTCTTTGAATTGATGGGTGTAGGATCATCCCAATGGAACTATACTGAGAATAATCAAATGTTATTAACGGGCCCATATAATTGTATGTAAGGGCTTAGTAGCAAATTTTGGTTCATGACACCTATCAAGGGGGTGGGGGAGGTGGAACATGTGACTTAGTTTGACTCAACATATGGAAACTTACCAAGTCCATACATAGTAGATATCGTCATGTTGAGAGCTCAATTCAAATATGCCCCTATAGGTTTGAAGTCGTTGACCTCAATTAAGGGGTCATTTGGCTAGAATTAACAATCCATGGATGTACATTATTTATCAATATTTTTGCCCTCCTCTTGGTAGGTGTCACAACTTCACCCTTTGTAATGTTATGGCATAGCTAAACAAGAGGAGAAGAGATGACTCCAAAATCACCCCCAGCATGAACTATGATGTTGCTTCATCATCAAGTTGGTCTATGCCTATATGTAATCCCAACGAGCATCACGAGAACAAAATGCTCCTTGAAGACTTATGCCTCCTTTCAAAGGTGAACACCTTGAACGGCCGCACACATGCCAACACGCACCTATTCCCTCCAAGGGCAAGCCCCTAGGTCCCAAATGGCAGGTTGAAAATATACTAGGTTCATCTAGACCCCCCTCTGCTTGGGTGGACCATAAATGGTAGGGTGCACAAGAAATGAAGCGCTATGATATCATCAAACTAAGTACCATTCCGATGTTACATGGCTTAACTTCGGAGTTTCCATGAGATCCAAGTTCAAGCCTTGAATTTAAATGACCCTTTTTAACCCATGAATAATAATCCATAGGGTTACCAATATTTCTCAGCGTTTTCACCCTCCCCTTAGGGCCACTTCACACATGAGCCAAGAGATGTGACCTTGTAATGGTGAGGACCCTTGACTCTCATCCAAAGGCCATACCATGGGTGTTGGGAAAGCCGTTTTATGTAGTCACATGCCTTCAAGCATAGTGTGAAGTGAGAATGGACCATGTTGCGGGACCATTGTATATTTTGTTGGCGGAAAAATAGGGGAGGATCTGGTTTAATATAACATGTCTCAAACTTTATCAATTTAAGAGAATTATTTAGTGGTGTTTGTCTGTCATGGAATCTATTATGGAATATGCTCATGCAATATGTCATGTTGGAAAAAAATATTAAAAAGAAGTTGTGGTCTCCCGGAATTTGCGTTAGGCCCACCTCCAAGAGGTGGGCCTGATGAAAATTTTGGGAGACCATGACTTTTTTAATAATTTTTCCAGCAAGACAAATTTCAAGACATATTTTAGGACATATTTCAGGGCATATTCCATAATAGCTTTTAGGATAGACAAACACCACCAAGTAATTCTCTTAAATTGATAAAGTTTGAGACAAATTATATTAAACCAAATCCTCCCCTCTTTTTCCGCCAACAAAATATGCTTGAAGTCCCATGACTACATAAAATGGCTTTCCCAACACCCATGGTACGGCCTTTGGATGAGAGTCAAGGGTCCTCACCATTACAAGGTCACGGCTCTCGGCTCATGTGTGAAGTGGCCCTAAGCCTCTTGAGGCTACAGCCGCTACACCCAATCTTAAATTGGAAGCCCATATGAAGAGTCTAATGATGGAATGATAGGGTCTGGTTAGAGATAAAAATAAACCAAATGTCTTGCTGGTTACTGTTGATGAGAAGTTGTGTAGTCGAAAGTGGATATGAAAAAAGTACATTGAAAATAAATAAAACCTAAACAAAAAATTAACGACATGTGGCAATCATGTTCGGTAACTCTCAATGAATAATGCTTAGCCTTAATTCAAATTGAGCCAAAAATTAACTAAGGGCCACTTCACCCACGAACCAAGAGCCATGACCGTAAAATTGTGAGAGCCCAAAAGAAAGCGTCCAAAGGCTGTCCCAACACCCCTCTAAAATCATGTAGTGTGGTCACGGATCCTCAAGTGTAGTGTGAAGTCATATGTGACCAGGCCCTCAACTAAATGCTATTTCAATGAAATTCTATTCATGTGGGTCTTCATGCATGATAAAATAAAATAAACCAATGGTTGTGAGCATTTGGAGTGTCATGGTCTCCCAATTTTGTGTTAGGCCTACCTCCAAGAGGTGGTTTTTGAAAATAGTCCAAGTGACCATGAAGCATGATCCATTTGATGCCATGTAGGAATCCATGTAGACTTTACATCCATCTTGCATTCACATACTCCGTTGGTCCCTCAAGCGTAGTGTGAAGCGAACTTGGACCAGCTCTGGCTTTTCCACCAACGAGAGTGCTTGAAGTGTAATGGTCATGGGCTCTCAGTCTCGTGTGTGAAGTGGCCCTAAGTGGCGGTATAATCCCATTCCCACAGTGCAACAAACATGGCGTGAGTAATGTTTAGTACAATTCTTGAATAGAAATTAAGATTACCACACATATGAAACGAAATCAATTTAAAAGTCTGCGAAGCCAAAGGGCTCATGGCTCAATTAAAGTTATCCATTAAGGTCAGGGTGAAGTGTGGAGCTCATCCTCTTCCTACTAGTAACTTACTACTGTCCACGTGGCCACTAAACCTGTCATCCTCAATCCTTCTTCGCATTTCTGTTTGCATTCCGCTTCGCTGAGTGTTCGTCGACACAATCCGGTCGGGCAAACGAGCAAGCTATCCGCGTTGAAGGAGCTCGCTCGCTCGCACGCAATGCCTGCGGTCATGGGGGCGCCCACGGTGTGCGTGGGCACCAACATCGCATCATCGTCATCACCCCAGATGCTTGGGGCGTCGGTTCGGTCACAAAATGTAAACGGGATGGCATTGAGGCCGCACATTCACACAGGAGGGAGATGCACGGGAGCAACAAGGGTTAGGGTTTCGAGAATTAGGGCAGGGATGGAGAGCCCCATGGCGGGGATGGGGAGGCCAGGAGGGCAATGGCCGCGGTTACAGGATTTAGACCCGTCAACGATGTTGTTGCAGCAGAGGATTTTGTTCCTAGGGTCACAGGTGGACGATTTCTCAGCGGACGCAATTATCAGCCAGATGTTGCTGCTGGACGCACAGGACCCGACGGAGGACATCAAGCTCTTCATCAACTCGCCAGGAGGCTCAGTGACAGCTGGGATGGGGATATACGATGCCATGAAGCTGTGCAAGGCGGATGTGTCCACGGTGTGTTTTGGCCTGGCAGCGTCGATGGGGGCGTTCTTGTTGGCAGCAGGGACTAAAGGGAAGCGGTATTGCATGCCAAATGCTAGGGTAATGATTCACCAGCCGCTGGGAGGGGCAGGGGGGTCGGCCATTGACGTCGGGTTGCAGGTAAGGGAGATGATGTACCATAAGGTGAAGCTTACCAAGATCATGGCTCGTCTTACAGGAAAGTCTGAGCAGCAAATTGAAGAGGATACGGACCGGGATTACTTCATGAATTCATGGGAGGCTGTGGAATATGGTCTTGTGGATGGTGTCATTGGGGATGGTAATCCTGACCTCGTCGCACCCATTGGGAGTGTCATGGAACCGCCGAGGTCTAAAATTTGGGATAATTGGACTATTAAAGATGTGAAGGAGAGGAAGCTCATGCCTTCGGAAGAAACTCTTCGAGATGCTGAAGACCGCGAACCGACAGCAGTTTGACTTGCTTGCCTCTGTCGGTGTTTAGCCTGATATTAAATTAGTGAAGAAAACCAAGCTAAATTCATTATGCTTGAGGTTAGTCACTTTTTGCCCTAATTCATGACGTCAAAGTAACAAATATGGTGCTGCAGATGTTGGACAGGGAACCTCGTTCTGCTTATGTGCCCAGTGAATCATTTTATTATGAAAAGAATCACTAGAAGGACTCCCTCAGAATCTAGTGCTGTAAACTTTGTGACGAATGGCTGTAGATTAGCGTCATGCTGATCTTTCGTTCCGAAGAAGCGACAAAGGAGGAAAACCAATTCAATTAACAGGAAGTTCTCATGCGAGTGAGGTTAACGTCATGGTTAATGTAGTTGCTAGTGCACAGGTAGAATCCTCAAAGCCACGAGTAATTTTTGTTTAATATGGCCTCCTCCATGTAAACATATAATGAAAGATATTTTCAGAGAATTTGCAACTTGCGGTACAGAAATTGATTGATCAGTTTTGGGGTTTCTATTTAGATAGGTTTTGTGAGGTTCTTGGTCACAGTGATCTGTTGCCTAAAGCATTTAAACGGAGATTGGGATTGGGGAGTCAATTCGTGGGATGCTGAATCAAGTTGCCGGAATGCAATGTCATTGACAATCTCGCTGTTTTGTCGGTGCTTGAACGGTTTACTTGTAGGTGGGTAGGTGAATCTCACATTGATTATCGAATGGAAGTATCGATTTCACTGAACAACAATGGGAATGTGATTCTTTTGTATACGAGGAATATCAAAATGTCCAAGTAAAACCCTACGTAACTCTTCATTGGACTCGATGATGGTCAGAATCTGAGCTTTGTCATTTGCTTGGTTACACTCTTCTAGTTGCTTCAAGTATGTTTCAAGGGTTTAAAGGTCAGTTAACAAGTTCATCAGCTTGTGTTGAGATTTATCAAATACTGTACCTGCCTGAATAGAGTTTTTGTTTCTTCTTCTTGGCCTGTGATTTTGCAACAATAACCTCACTAGGTTAGGAGAGTATGTTGTGTCCTGCTTCGGCAACTGTACAACATCAGTCATGATGGTCATATCTGCCTTGATGATTTTGCCAAGCCTTTCATTCCTCTGGAATGCTCAGGTCTAGAGCTAGATTCCACTAAAGTTGACGCACCACACTTAGGAGATTGGTATAACATCAATGAAAAACTAGGACTATGCTCTGATGACTTTTATGCATGATAGCATCATCCAAAGATTTGTATTGTGAAGAAAATTGACGTTCAGAACTATGATGGGTGTTGGTTTGGCGAGGTTTTATGGAGAAAATATGAATCTATATTTGGGAGGTCTCTTCGACTTTTTGATAAAAGGAAAAAGCACAATATGAAGTCCCCAGTGACACACAAATCTGGCAGTTCCAAATCTCTATGAAGATGGTTTTATTATTTGATTTTGTGGAAGTACTTGAAGCAGAATTGTCAGAACCGCTATTAACATAGGGACATGTGAGGTTTTCTTAAACCTTCATTCATATCACAACTGTTATTGTCAAGTTATAGGAAACAAAATTACTGTCTTGCCTAAAATTGTCATGATCTGAACAGTGTCCTTTAGTAGGAAAGTTGTGTAGCAAACATGCCAAATTCAGTGAAATGTGAAGTGATTTTGCATATGAACCATGTGTATATGTGTTTTATGCACATGCTATACTAAAAGAGGGATTAAATCACTGTCCTGGGAGGAGGCTCAGATTTAACCTTGAAAGTGAGGGACCGTTTACACTAGAAAGATTGAGAGCTTGAGAAATGGAGCCTTCTCTTACTCCCGCCTGTTCACTCAATTCCACTTTACAATTCCAAAGCTTAGATGGGTCCTCAATGGATCCCATTTGGAACAACTATGACATGCTCTTGGTTATTCTTGACAAAACTCTCAAATCAATTCGAAAGCTACCTTGTCAAGAGCTCAAACTCTTATTTTGTGGTCCCAAGCAAATGGGCTTTTTAGCATTCTCTGGCTTCTCAGGAACTCTCCATGATATCTCCCTTTGAGCATAACCACTTTACAGTTGTTGATCTCTCCATTTATGAAAGCTTTTGAATTTAAAATTTAAAATTTAAATCAGCTAATGGATCAAGTTGTTGACATCAAAAAATCAACTAAGAATGATGGATTACTTTATAAGGCCTCTGATTTGTACCAATGACTAAGGACATACTTCCATGAGCTGGAGGCGGTGAAGTGTTGGCCAGTATCTCCAAAGCAACTTGTTGGCCGAGCACTTCCAAACCCATGGTTTGGCCCTCTTTGAGGGACTTTACGGAACTCTAATAAAGGTTGGGAAAGGGCCACATTCACACCCCAACCTCAATACCCTAATATCTAGTTAAATTGGATGATGAGGTGGATTACGGTCCGATATGATCCCCACCCCAACATCAAAACCTCAATAGAATTGAGGTTGGGCCTCAATAACCCCCTTGGACCTCAATTCTAGTGATTCGCATTTGACCACAAACCTAACGAATTGGGGAATATTTTGTGGAATATTGTCAAGTCCCACATAACATTGTTATAGGTTTGAATAATGTTATG
Source organism: Polytrichum formosum (assembly GCA_964035585.1). NCBI lineage: Eukaryota > Viridiplantae > Streptophyta > Polytrichopsida > Polytrichales > Polytrichaceae > Polytrichum > Polytrichum formosum. The sequence goes on along the minus strand of OZ037935.1, from coordinate 14,857,674 downwards.
TAAATTGTTATATCTTATTATCTAAAAATGATATTTATATATATATATACTATAACATAATTTCCATTGAAGCCCCCTAGGTTGGATGGTGCACTATCATTTTTATAGACTTGATAGATATATTTTATTGTTCAATTTATGCAATTAGTATCATAACATTATTCAGATCCATATCAACGTTCTGTGGGACTGACAGTATTTTGCGGAATATTCCCTGATATTTCCCACATTCAGACTCTAACCTTCTATTTATTTTTCTTAGCTTCTCAAGTCATATTCTCGAGTCCCAACCATGAGCATGCTCGAGAGGAAATCAAGGAGCACAAACACACACTCTAAACTCTGTAGTATCACACCTGTGGCAACCAAAGTGCACGTGATATTACGGAGTTTTGTAGTGTTAACAAGGATGCGTGTTGCTATAGAATTAGTGTAGCATGTGACATTATGGAATAACACAAAGGAGATGTGAGGACAATTTGAATTCGTTCTCCCATCACCTATGCTAGTGTGGTCCACTCCACTTGGCCTTCCCGGGCAATGTGGCGGATGCATGCACCAACATTCAACAAGTGGCATAAGAAGAAGAAGAAGAAGAATAAAATAAGAAGGTGACACTCCACATGTTGACACATGGCGCAATGCAAGGGTGTGGGTTGACTTCTTTGGTGGTTTGCATTAATGACAAATTTCGTGATATAAGGGAGAGAAATGTGACAATAAGGAGGAGATTTGAACTACGAACATCCATTCCCTAGGGTTTCGGGATATTAGAGAGTGTGTGATATTATGGAGGTTGATATTACGGAGTTTAGGGTGTATTTGGTAACAAGCTGATCCCCTTTGCTCCATCCTCTCTTTTATTTGGTGAGATCGATTTCATAATTGGGTGCAAGCACGTCTCTCTCATTCATCCAAACAGAAAGAAAATAATGATATGTAAGTCGGAAGATAAAATAACAATAATGGTGATATGTAGAGATAATAATGGTATGTGGGCTGGAATATTCATGTTTAATCCTGTTTTAACTCGGGTATTTGCATCAAATACCCCGAATCAGGGCCACTTCACACACGAGCCAAGAGCCATGACCATGAAATTGTGAGAGCCCAAAAGAAAGTGTCCAAAGGCCGTCCCAATACACCTTCAAAATCACGTAGTGTGGTCACGGATCCTCAAGTGTAGTGTGAAGCCATGTGTGACCGGGTCCTCAACCAAATGCTATTTCAATGAATTTTCTATTCATACGGGTCCTCACACATGATAAAATAGAATAAATCAACAGTTGTGAGCATTTGGAGTGCCATGGTTTTCTGGTTTTGTGTTAGGCTTACCTCCAAGAGGTAATTTTTGAAAATAGTCCAAGTGACCATGAAACATGATCCATTCGATGCCATGTAGACTTTACATCCATCTTGTATTCACTTACTCGATTGGTCCCTCAAGCATAGTGTGAAGTGAACTTGGACCAACTCCACCTTTCCACCAATGAGAGTGCTTGAAGTGTAATGGTCACGGGCTCTCAGTCTCGTGTGTGAAGTGGCCCTCAATCTACACTTAATATCCCAAGTACCGCATCTTACTATTTTGAGTTATGCAATGCAATACCATCTTACTCAAAAGTTTGAATTTTATTAACAAAAGTTCAATAGGTTATTCGGACATTAAAGAACATAAAGGACTTTGCTTGGTAAAATATCACAATCTCATTACATAGTTATAGCATTGTGTAAGTCCGAATAGTAACACGCACCCAACATGCACTAATTGAGATAATCAACGTAGTGAGACACATTTTCAATGAATCAACCACAAACATATGGGGCTTGTTTTTAACATATACGGATGGGAGGTGTGCTTATATGAAACAATGCTTTAATCACCTTCATATCAATACCACCCTTCTCCGTGTCAATTTTATCATTTACATATAAAAATAAGAAGATTTTTTAAGCATTTCCTCAACTACGTTCTTCACGATCCTCAACTTCCCAAGCCCATGAAAGGGTAGTTTTGACTGCATTTCACTTAATTATTGGTTGTGGAATTTTCATGGACAAGTTTTGAGGTTAAAATGGGATTTGTCTGTAGGATCTTGAGACATGGGAGTTGAGCTATAATGAGGGGAAAACTGGCATGAATAAAACTTGAAATTTTTAGATTATAACAATTGAAGGAAGTGATGCATGAAAAATTGTCATGTTTATCCTCCTAAAATGACCTTTGACCAATCAAATTCACTTGGAAAATGAGCGGAATGTTTGTGTGATCCACTAGATGGGTACAAGTCAATAGTTGAGCACCTCCACAAATTCTCATGCCAAGTGTGCAAACCACAACAAGCTAGCCACCTTGCACTTGGAGTATGTAAATTGTCCCATGTTTCTAACAACGTATATGCAAAGAACTCCCTAAAAAGCAGAGAGTATCCAAATGTTAAATTGAACAGTTGATGTGAGCACAAAGGTCGTTTTCACATGAACATAAAAAAATACATTTTTACCAAAATAAACATCTTTGATGTTCATTCAAAGTTTGCATTGAAGTGACAAAACATTGATTGGAGTCAACACCCTCACATGAGCTCCCAATGCAACAAAAACATGACCACTTCCCCATTTGACATTGTTTAATACATTCTAATCATCTTCAAATTGCATTGGTTAGGATTTTATGGGTTGATATCTATGTTGGCTTGATGTTCATAATTATCTGATTGCAAATGAATGAGTTAGGCGCGGTTAATGTAGGGGAGAAATCATCCATCATCCATCATCCATAAATTGGTTGCTTGGGAAGTCAGGGGTTAAATTGTACGCACATGTGTAATGGTTGATTACAAAATGAGTCTAGTGTGCATATGTTTTATAGTTAAAGTATGGTTGGTAGTTGATAACAACATTTAGAGCACATGGTGTGTTAATTAAAGTCAAATTTAGTTTGGACTTGTTTAGGTACTTCTACCTTTTAAAGCAAGAGTTGGGTTCCAAAGTTTTGAAGAAAAGAAAAAACATCAGTAGAGCTTGAAAAGGAACCATTCAAGCTGGGCGAACGTTTAATTACATCCAAAGTCACTGTTTTTGAGGACATAACCACTGGTAACTCAAAGTTTGCCATGGTGCTCACATACATTATGTGGATGGGAGATTGACGAAATTCTAAGTTGATTTGGACATTGAAATTTCAATTTGAACCTCAATTTACTGTAGGGAGCATTCCTATTTCATATTTATTAGTACCAGAGCATAGCTTAACCATGGGATAAAATCGGGACTCAATCAATATAGAAATGACACGTGACAAATCATGAATGGAAATTTTAAAAATCAAACATGAAAATAAATAGAGAGGCTTTGCGGTAATCTTGGTCATGAGTTCGACTCCGGTTGTGATGGTTTTGTTTGATAGGTCTACTGCATGCTCATCCATATTGAATTTGAGTTTGCAATACAATAGAGTTATTTGTAAAGTTAAAGCAGATGAAACCATGGGTCTTAGTCCCAAACCTTGAGTTTGTGAGAATGAACACAAAGTCACCAAAGTTTTCTTAATGCTTGAACTACCGTAACACCATAGCAGGTTCGTTCTTAAATAATAATAAAAAAACGAAAAAAATCAAAAATTCCAGGCCATGAAGAACGAAATTATGGAAAATTATATTATGAAAAGAACGAAAATCCAGAAAGTCGGGTGAAGCAGACTCTGTTCGCAGGCCATTACAAGTTTCACAGGCTGGTAAAGCGCACTAGATCCTATTATCACGGTTTAGGAGCTGGAAAGTCAGTTAGGGTCCACAAATTCCATTGCTCACAGTCGAGCAGGTGCCTGCATAAGACTGGAGTTGCTACGACCTCTTCCTATCAGTGATCGTTTATCACATCCTGGATCGTCGAGGAGGCAGCTGCTCCATCGGAGGAGGCCCATGTTGCTGAGGAGGTGGTAGCCGCTCAAGAGGTGGAGGCCTTGCAGTTGAGGAGAAAGAGGTGTCTGCTCCGGTAGAGGAGGCACCTGTTGTTCGGAGGAGGCACCTGCTTCGGAAGAGGATTTGGCTACACCGGTAGAGGTGGCACCGGTGGTTGAGAAGGACGCAACTCCAATTTCGGAGCCTGCAGATTCACAGTCGGAGGATGCTGAGGAGGTGGTGTCGAGGAGCAGTTGTCGGTGGTGGACAGAGAAGGTGGCACCGGTAGTTGAGGGGACGCAGCTCCAATTTCGGAGCAGGCAATCACAGTCGGAGAAGGCCAAGGAGGTGGACACAGAAGGTCGAGGAGATCAGCTCGGGATCTTTGAGTCGGGGAGCCTGGTTTTCTTGAGTCGAGGTTTTAGGGAATGAAACAAACAGATTCAACCTGGTTCCGAAACAGGTTCACCCCGGAGAGGTCAAAGTCGTTGTGAATCTGGTTGAGTGAGTTTCTCATGTGAGTGTTGTTTCTCCTGTGAGTTGCTGAACTGGTTGAGTGAGTTTCTCCTGTGAGGTCAAGAGAGTGGTCAGAGAGGATAAGGTCAAGGGTTTTGTCAATACTTATCAAATGAGAACCACCAAAGCCAGAGTGGGAGAGACAACAGTGGATTTCTCCACTTCCACCATTGCTGAGGAGCTTAAGTTACCCTCCACTGGGTTAACTTTAGTTACTTTGCCTGATCTCACCAGCAGTGAGGCTGAAGAGATTTTTGAGGGCAGTGCCAACTGGGTCTTGGACAACAAGTGGAATCTTGCTGGAGCCAGACACCATTGGCGGAGTTGGTTTGATTTTATCAATGCATATCTCCTTTTCCGACCGGACGAGTACCGGATGGAGCAGAAAACCATCGTTGCGGCAATCCGCACGTGGAAGGGCTACAGAGTCAATTGGGCGTTGATTGTGCAACAGAAGATGCACCGCGAGATTCAAACTCGCCTGGCACACAACCCCGCCGTATTACCTTTATATTCGGCCTTCTTCATTTCATGTCTGTGTCAAAACGCTACCCCACCAGCGGTACGTGTACGTGCAACTTCATCGACTTCACGGCCACAAACTTCATTGGCCACATCATCACCTTTAGTGATGGAGTTTGCAGGACCATCTACCAGATTGAAGTTGGAGGAGTTAGAGAAACAACTGGCTGAGCGACGTACCAAGTTGGAGCAAGTCCAGGAGCAGAATGCCGAATACTTGCGGCAGGTGAACACACTTTTACAGGAGAAATTTAATGAACATTGTCGGTGCGAACATCTACAGAGTCAAAACACCGCCTTAGCCGCGCAAGTGAAGGAATTACAAGAGATATGTCAGCGACTGCAGTTGAATGCTAACGAGATTCAGACAGTGAAACCAGTGTTGGTGGACAATGCCACCCAAACCGTCATCATTGAGGTACCAGTTCCGACACCGGTTATGGAAGTCCAACCGTATGCCCCACCTCAGTCTCTACCCCCTGATGTTTGTGCGAGACTGTGGAACTTGGAGAGCAAAATTTTGCCCAACTGTCGACTACTCCAGTTTTACGAAATACAACGAGATTTCTTGCTAATTATGGCCGGTCTACAACTTGAAGAATGGCTTACCCATGCACAGTTTGAAAGTCTGTGGTATTTCAATGGGAGATATCACGAAGAAAATCTACTTGTGGAGATTTTAGCTCGCAAACACTTGCGGTTGTTGGACCCTTTTTCAGCTTTCATAATGATAGGCGATGTTGGAGCACGTGTCTTTCTTTACTACGCTGATTGCGAGGAACAAATGCACCTCCGACGGTCAGCTGCGCGTCACATCGACGACAGACATGTGGACTGGACGGACTATGGAGCACAGCTTGCTCAACAATTCTACGGACAAACCAACACGACCATTCTCAGATGGAAGACCAGCCTGGAAAGTCTTCTACCCCTTGTTCGACATGAGGTCTTCCTGACTCGAATTCTAAAATACAACTTGCAAAGAACGTACCATACACCTTCCGATGGGGAAATCACAACATCACACTATGTTTACAACCGCGACCGAGCTTTGGACAGAGTACAACGTTACCTGGTGGTTGTTGAGGCAAAGAGACCACCCATGCTTTCACTCCAAGGACAGGTTCAATTTCTCAGTTCTCCACCTGGTTATGTACCAAAGTTTTTAACTATTGTTGATGTTCCCGTGGGCGGTACAGTGGCCAACCAACGTTACCTTGGTCAGTACTCAGAGCTTTTTGATGGTGAAGGAGAAGAACCCGTGCCCACGTGGTCTGCATTAGCTTGGATACTTGAAGACTACGGGCTGTCACGGACTGAATCCATTGCAGCCGACCTCATTTACAAACAAGTGAGCGGAACCTGGTCATACGAAGCACCACCGGCAGTTCAGGTTCACCCTCAATATTGTCGTTGTCCTAGAAGACATAAGTGGTCACCCGATGCAACCCTTAATTCTGTTGAATACAACTGGCCCCAAATTCCCGGATCCCCAGGATTCAACACACCGGAAGAATGCCGCGATGCGTACTCCAAATTCTTTCACGCGCACAGATATCACAAGGATCCAGTATGTTTTCGTGCTGCGATCTTTTGTGCAGTGTTAGCAGATTGGTGCGCACAGTGGAATGTCACCATCAATGTCAATGTATTCCACGAATCACGACATGAGTTTTGGATGCTGCTCAAGTTGCAGTATCGGCCAACCCGCTGGATTCGCGTGGTGGAGGCCATGGCACTCACACATTTCATCGAGGGAGTCCACACCTCACTAATCAATGAATTCCCTTACACACGTGCAGGCCCCTTTGACAGATTCTACCGATGGCAAAATACACACAACCCTGAGGGCGTAGCACGAGATGAAGATTTGAGTCGAGCCATCGCAAGACTGGAAGCACGTGAAGCGAAGCATAGATACATACCGCGTAGCCCTACCAGCTTTTCATAGGATCGTGAAGATGGACCTGCGAATGCTACAAAGAGAAAGAAGGTTGGCGGGGGCGCCAACAGCTAAAGGAGGGGGCTATGTCGTCCAAATTTTTGCCTTTATAGTGACCAAAACCCTAATTCAGGGTTAAATAGGGCTCGGCCTAGGCTAGGCTAGGGAAATAGTTAGACAAATAGTGACAAAAATGACCAAAAAAGCTAAAAGTTACTAGCTAGGGCTAAGAAGGCAAAAGTAGTAAATTAGTGACTAAATTATTTATTAGTAAAGTCCAAAAGACTTTCCGGATAGGTTCGGGCTACCAAACCTATTCGGAAGAGGTTTGGTGAGCCCCGAACCTCCCGTGATTAGGTACGAGGAGAGATATACCTCTCTCTCTCTCGTTGTTCGGACATGCATATATTTTTTTGAGAAGAATTGTAAGCAATTTTGGATTTTCTTGACTCTCGGGAAGAGAGCAATTCTAGTGTTGTTCTTAAAAGAGAATCATGTGTTAAGTCTCTCGTGAAGAGAGCATATTCGTATTGAAATTAAGTATATCAATAAAATTTGACTATTATATCTTTGAATTATCGAGGGTGTGAAGCCCTAATTCTACCGTGCGCGTGTGTAAATTGTGATTGTTATTGTGGTGTGAGTGAATCAAATTAAAAGTTCTAAAATTAGATGCGGGACTGCTCTAAAAATAGCTGTAACAGGCTGCAGTCAAAATTTTTATGCCTTGAGTGATTTCAAGAGCTTTACGCAAGAGTAGTAGGCATTGTAAATTGAGATTCCGTTGCGATCACAATAACAAAAGGCCTATATGCCGATGTCAAGTGTTTCCATCAAGTAAAGTGAAGATTTCTTAATTGGGTATTGAATCAGTGCCAGAGAAGGGAGTTGATTAATTGTTTGGGCATGAGATTCTGAAGTCATCTCTCTGTAAGAAAGAAGTTAGCCGCGAAGAAGATTCTTCGCGTAACTAATTAGCAGGCTGAGGTCTCGTTCGTCGACGGAATTAACCAGACAAATCACTCCACCAACTAAGAACGGCCATGCACCACCACCCATAGAATCAAGAAAGAGCTCTCAATCTGTCAATGTCTGGACCTGGTAAGCTTCCCTGTGCCGAATCAAATTAAGCCGCAGGCGCCGCTCCTGGTGGCGTCCTTCCGCCAATTCCTTTCAGTTCAGCCTTGCGACCGAGAAGCAGGTGTTGGGCCCTTCGGTGAAGGCTCAGCCGAATTGAGCCTGAGAAATAACCTGTTGAGTTTGAGGAATAACCCGTTGAAGTTCGGAGTCTGCGGCGCCGAAATTTCGAGGCCGAATTTTGGACCCTGCATTGACGATACTACCAAGGCAGATAAGAAATTTCACAGACGGGAATTGAATCGCTTTGGAGACAGGTTGTAATCACAAAATTTGAGCTATTAAAGCACTTAAAATTCATCACTTTGTTGAAGAAGGTGATCCCCTATTTTGCAAGAGAAAGAGGAGCAGGGAAGGAGAAGAAGAGGAGAAGAAGGAGAGAGAAGAAGAAGAAGGAGAGGAGGACATGTCACCAAAAATCCTCCACCCTTCGATTTCGTCCTAGCCCGAGTGGAAAAGTTTATAATGACATGTAGAGACTTCTCTCTTTGTAACCCAATATATAATTCCAATCTACCCTTGGAATATACACAACTTGATTAACACCACACTATGTAGTTTTACATTCTTTAATGTCGGGCAAGGTTATATCCTTAGCCTTTTCTAATGTCCACCCGGCCGCTTTGGCCACGCATGCCTTCAAAGATATCCCTCTTGTGAATCGAGTCCTTGCCGTCGACTCCACACTACTACATGAGTTCTCGCTTATTGATTCCGTGCTATCACATGTCATCGTGGTTGATTCCGTATTGGTACATGACACTTCGCTTGTGGATTCCATGAGCACATAGGCTTTAAATACAAGTATTAAAAAATACTTATATATTTATCCTTGCCCTTCCTTCTCTAAGTTCTTCTTGATGTAAATCTCTATCAATGTCTTCCTACTAAACTTCAGAATAGTATAACTCCCACCCAACTTATGTTCTTCAAGTGAAATTTGGTACACTTGTTAAGTACCTTATAAAAAATCTCCACACCAAATTTTGGCACAAACAAAGTTCATATGCAAAAGTTATGCATGAAATTCTAACTCTAACTATTTAGTATGAATGCTGTGATAAAGCATCCGGTCATTAAAACTCTAATAACTTCCAACTCCTACGTCCAATCACTCTAAAATTTTGACACAAGATAGATATATAAGTTCAAAAGGTAGTATCAAATTTTGGTATCCATATCTATAACCCTCTAAGAGATACATATTTTCAAACCTTGCTGCTTTGTTCCTAGACACCCTCCCCTTCAACTTTTAATAACTCTTTCATTCCAATGACAGAAGCTCTCAAATTTTTACCACAACTCCCATACTTTATAATAAACAATCCCTCAAATTTTCACACCCATTGAACACACTGATCATCCATAATTGACAAATCTCTCACTATAAAGTTCTGCTCAAGTTTATAACTAATAAAACACTACAAGTAATGCACCTAGTACAATCTAGTCACTCTAAATGCCACAAGTTTAAACAAGTTTGAACTCTCTCACTTCAATATGAATCTCAATGCAACAAGTTGAAGTTTACAATCAAACTCCAAATTCCTTAAACCCAATCTACTTCTAACAAGAGGTCAATCCCTCTTCAAGGCTAAATAGCCTTGGCTCTTCTCCTAAGAACTAAGCACACACATGTGCTCCTATCTTGCTTCCCACACACCCACACTTATAACCCGTGGGGTGCTTAAGGAGCACGAAGGAAAGAGAGGATGAGTGAGGGAAGAATGAGGGATTATATAGTGAGTTGAAAGGGAGAGAGGGCATGAGATAAGGATAGGGTGAGAGGATAAGAGCCTCCAATCACAACCCCTTAACCTTCTCCTTTTAAGTAGGGACTCATCCCATCCACAAGGCTCTCGATAAGCCTTCGAAATCTCCTCCTACTTTATAGGCTCTCATCTTATCTCCTAAGCCTTCCTCCCTCAAATGATCAACAAAGATCCTAATTCAAACATTTACCTAACCTTGGCTTTCTACCTACCACACTTTACCAAGGTATGTCCTCATACTACTTAAATCCACTCCACACAAGCCTAATGCTTCAAACTTAGCTTTCTTCAAGCTTCACTCTTTTTATATTTTTGTGAATAATCATAAATCAACAAAACACTACTTGTAATGTTTTACAATTGTTAACAACACATGTGGGCATCAATTTGGGCTCACAGGACACTTGGCGCAAGCACAGGCCCTCTCCCATTGAGGTGTTCACATTAACAAAGTGGCTCAGAAGTAACCAGCTCAGAAAAGACCCTATTCACACTGCACAGGGGTAAAAGCCTGTAAAAGTCAAATTTACAGAGGCTGAGGAGGCTCTTTTACCACAGGTAAAACTCATTGAGATTTAAAGTATTTAAATTAATAAATTAAATATTACTGCAGCATTATCTAAATACTATCAAGAGGGCATATTGCATAAACAAATTCACCAATGAAACAATTTCAAATTGCCCATTGAAAAAGTGTTTTTGAACACTTGGCGGAAGAAAGCGGTCGAGAAATTTAATTAAGGTAAAATCAGAAAATAAATTAAATAAAAATCTAATTAATTCTAGAAGTGAATTCTAAATTAAGAGGATTAAAGTATTAAGGAATCCAATAAGTTGCTTATTGCATAATAAGCAAATTGGGATAATTTGGTATTAAGGAGCCCATTATTGTGAAAATAAAGTTATAAAAAGAAAGAAAAATGGGTTAAAAGATATGAATGAACCATGGTATCTGAGCTACCAATTCAGTTTGGAGTAAAAGACCATGTACTATTACACTGATATCACTAAATCCCAAGAGTAATTAAAGAATGGATTCCAACTGGATTTGATGATTCAGTTAGAGGAAGTAATTAATGAATGATTATCCGATACGCCAGAGTGCCCTTGGCTCTGGTGTTGGAAGTGGTTACTGGTTACTTGAAAAAGACAATTGTTGAGCCGTGACTCCCTGCAAGAAACTTCGATAGTCAAAATTGGTCACTACAGGACTATTGTGTGAGGGAGTGACTGCATTTTGCATGTACTGAATTGAGGGACCCTAAAACCATAAAACCACGTATCCAATCACTTTTTACCCGAATCCAACATCCTAAACAAGGTTTTTCCTGGTTATTTTTGTATCTAAACCTCACAAATAACTAAAAGGAACTATCAAGGAACTTAGGAGTGATATCTAGATTACACACCTGACACTCATTTAGTCTTCCATGGGGTTTTGTTTAAGATTGAACCCAAGTAAAAAACCTATCTACAATGGCATACTTTGGATATGAAATACATTACTTTGTGTTAAGGGTGCAAAGGTAAAACCTTGGTAATATAGATTACTTATGGTTGTGTACATTCTTAGAGACATACCAAGAGAAGACAATGACCATGGTAAGTTGATTGCTAGGCAAGGGCACAGCTATGAGGAATGACCCCACCCACCCTCCCGGGTTTTGGAAGGTACATAGATATGCAAAAGAATGGATTGGCCTCTTGATAAGAGGATGTATTGCACAAAGACTAAGCTTGACAGTAAGCATAGCACTAAGCAAGAAAAACCCAGGTCTCTTTCTCTCTCTCTCTCTAAATCTGGAGTTCTTGAATTCAGCGTTCTGACTACGGGCTGCCCGGAAATCAAGAAAATAAATAAAGGAAAACAGGAAACACGATAATAGGTGTTAGGCGCCGTGGTGCTCCCAGGAGACTCCAGCGCTGACATGAACCCGTCTCCTTACGCTGTCTGTGCACAGACACACCGGAGGCAAGTAGAGTTGGTGGTAGCGCACAGTATTACCACACAATAAAAAGTCCCACATTCCGGCTTTCTCTAAGTTAGTTCGGTTCTTGACCAACATCTGCTGGAATCTATAAGACATCTCGGGGAGGGGTAAAGCATGGACAGGTAAGACTGACGTCATGATGAAGACAAGTGAGTGTGATACAACGGGAGAAGAAACAACAAAAGGATGACTCTAAACCAAACAGTGGTCTAACAACTACAACCTAGGACGACCTCCAACTGTGATTGACTCTGTAACAATCCTGCAATAAAGACATCACAAGTATAGTCAGTGGACTTATATTAGTGAGATCAAAAATTGCAAACATAATAATAGATTCTAGTCAATCGTTTGGGTGACACTTCCTTTTTCTTCCTTTCTTAACCACAAAAGACGAGCAAGGTATTCAAAAGCAAATTTTCTATCATTTTTCGACGCTCTAAGACATCTTGCTACCTTTTTTAAGACTTATGTATCACTTTCCATAGATGGAGGAAGGGAATAAGAAGATGTGGAGGAAATACTATGGCTGCAGAGGGCCATCTATCGGAAGAATCACTCCCTATCATACAACCTATCTCTCCAAGACTAATTTTTTCTGAAATTAAAATCTAGATTTGGAGTACTTCAAAATTGAAGTCTTGCAATACATCTTGGTCGTCTTGGAGTGACCAGTTGGTTATTTTGCTCCTTTCGTCAGATAATTTGTCACTCAATCACTGGCCTTATAATGTTCACTCTGGCATCTTTGGTGTTTTCCTTCCACACTCATGGTGTTGGAGTAACTCACTCAGAGACTTCCAAATTCTCTTTTCTCTCAATCTCTAACAACTCTTGAAGATATCATGTCTCTCCCAAGTTTCTATCACTCTTTTGCTCTCTTTTAAGCTTCCAGTTCACTCGGCTCAATTTGGTGTAGGTCTGACCTTGAACTCTCTCACTCGGCACTAATATTCCTTTCATTGTCACTCGGAGAGTAATTGTACTTGGGGAATACCCAGTTTTCTAAGTGATGAAACTCTGCCTCACTCAGGCTCATAATCTGAAACTGTTTCACTCATGTTGATCTCTGTCAATCCTAACACTCAAATTGGTAAACTCCTTGAATAAGGAAGAATTATGAGATTTACTTTGGAAATGAGAGAGGTTATGAAGAAGAAAAATTCACTAAGTGTTCTGAGTTCTCTCAAGAATATCTAGTTGATTATTACTCGCTACTTTCTTGTAGGGCCTCACTTTTCCATTTTTCTCTCTGGAGTACTAACATTCTTGATGAGGTCACTCATGGAAAGCTAGAGAAGATCTATCAACTAGATTTGGTTCAATTATGCTCTAATTGATTACTCCATTGGGAAAATGTCCTCCAAGGAGTTGCCTTGTGTCGCACATTTGTGGCTACACACACAAGTGGTTAGGTTTGATAACAAATGTAATCACTTATGTGGTAAAACACCAAATATAATCACTTTTATATCGTGAACTAACTGTGTGATGTGATGGAGTTAAATAGTTATCCTTACCGGCGGAATGGTTTCCGCGAAGAAAAGTCCACGCTTGATTGTCGCACAATGAAAGGCAACTTTTCTTCTTTTGCTGTAATTTGGTTTGCATCATCCATAAACCAGTTAGTTCATTTTCATATCAATGGCTTAGATTTGCCAAGGTCAATTTGGGGTTCCTATCTTTAGGATAACCACCAAATTGAAATAGAGATATATGTTAGTCTATTTTGGTATATATATAGATAGTTCATACACCATTAAGAAATTAAGTTAGAGTGTTAGTTTTTTTTTCAAAAATTTTTTTTTTTCTTTTTTTTTTAAATTTTCATAAAACCTCTCCCCCCTCTTAAGATTGGTAACTGACCTCAGTTACCTACGATACACCTTAAGGCGATTGCCATTAAGGCGAGTAGGGAGAACATTGCCTTCAAAATCTTCCAAGTCGAAAGAACCATTTTCATAAATAACACGCACTTTATATGGTCCTAGCCAGTGTAATCTAAATTTCCCTGGAAATTTCTGAAATCTACTGTCATAAAGTAACACAAGATCCGTAGGTCCTATCTTTTTATCTTTCATTTTACTATCATAATAGGACTTACGCCATTTTTGAATGGCGACTGTATTTAAATAAGCCTGACTGCGGATTTCATCTAATTTCTCAAGGAGATTGACTCTGACCTCCAAAGATTCAGTTTCACCAAGGCGCTCATTAATTGCAATCCTTAATGATGGTAACTCCAATTCAATGGGGAGAATTGCCTCTTGACCATAGACCAATTGAAAAGGGGTAAACTTGGTTGTGACTTTATACGCAGTACGATAGGCCCATAATGCGTCAATCAATTTAGAATCCCAATCAGTCATGGAGCCTTGTACTGTTTTGGTTATAATTTTACAAAGAATCCCATTTGTTTTCTCTGTTTGGCCATTAGCTCGTGGGTGATAGGGTGTAGTCAATCAATGTTTAATTTTAAATTTTGTTGTTAATTCGGCAATCACATCATTAACAAAATGCGTACCCCTATCACTTACTAACTTCTTAGGGCAACCAAAACGAGACATAATATTTTCACGTAGAAATTTAGCAACCACGACTTTGTCATTAGTTTTAATGGCCTCAGCTTCGGCCCACTTGGTGACATAGTCGGTAGCTACCAAAATATACCGATATCGTCCATGTCGACTAGGAGGGCTTATGGGACCTACAAAGTCGATACCCCATTTTTCAAAAGGTGCTAAAGCTAAAATTGGGGTCAAAGGCATTGCGGAGGAAGCGGTGGGTTTGCCGATTCGTTGGCACATATCACATTGCCTTGTATATGTAGTGCAATCCGCAAATAAGGTTGGCCACCAATACCCTGATTGCAGTATTTTGCGTGCAGTAACATCACCAGCAAAATGACCACCAGCAGGATTATCGTGACATTCCTTTAAGATTTGGGGTATTTCAGAGTTTGTTACACATCTTCTAAGAATACCATCTTTTCCTTGTTTATATAGGGTATTGGCTATGATGGTATAAGGTCCTGCCTTGTATGCCAGACGTTGTTTTTGCTTGTCATTATAGTCCTCCGGAAATGTGTTGCTTTGTAAATAATTAATTATTTCAGCATATTCCGGGGGTATAACATCAATGAAAAACAATTGGGCATCTGGAAAGGAATCATCAATAGGTTCATCCCCTAATTCTTCATTTAGACGAGACAAATGATCCGCATTGGCATGACTCTTACCTGGTCTGACTTCAACTGTGAAGTTAAACTCTTGTAAGAGTAATACCCAACGGGCCATACGACCACTCAATTGAGGTTTATTAACCATGTATTTTAATGCATCATGATCGACATGGAAAACAACTTTATTTCCCAATAAATAATGCCTGAATTTTTGGACAAAAAAGATCATGCCTAATCCCTCTCTTTCCGTCACAGAATAATTCTTTTCAGCTTGAACCAATTGACGGCTGGCAAAATATATTGGATGATCATGGCCTTTGTCATCCTTTTGACTAAGGACTGATCCTATTGCCACATTGGAAGCATCTACATATATGTGGAAATCCTTCTCCCAATTTGGGGAGATTAGGACCGGAGCTGTCACCAATTTACGTTTTAAAGTATTGAAGGCATTAGTGCAGGCTGAGGTCCACACGGGGGGTGAGTCTGTTTTCTTTAACAGTTCAGTTAAGGGCATGGCTATAGTGGCATACCTATAAATGAACCGTCGGTAGTAGCCAGTATGACCTAAGAAACCCTTCACCTCTGTGACAGTAGTGGGAATGGGTAAGGCTGCAATCGCAGATACCTTATCTGGGTCTGTTGCTATTCCTCTTTCTGACACAATATGACCGACAAGTTTTCCAAAAGGAACTAGGAATGCCGATTTAGCGGCATTTATGGAAATACCGAATTCCATACATTTGTCAAAACATTTCTGCAAGTAATCAGCATGTTGTTCCATTGTTCCAAATACTGCGAAATCATCCAAGAATATTTCCATGAATTTGCGTAAATATTCTTGGAAGGCTTCAGTCATAACCCTTTGAAAGGTTGCGGGTGCATTACATAATCCGAAAGGCATGACAATATAGGCAAAGGTTCCCCAATCAGTAGTGAAGATTGTGTACCAACGGTGGGGCTTATAAATTTGGATTTGATTATATCCTGAAAATCCATCCATAAAAGAATATATCTTATGACCCGCTACTGCATCCAACATAGTGTCCGTAAAAGGAAGTGGAAAGTAATCCTTTCTCGTGACACTATTTAGTTTGCGGAAGTCTTGGCAAATTCTCAGTTTGCCGTTCTTCTTGGGTACTACCACAATGGGTGAAACCCACTCACTGAATGGTACTTTGTAAATGAATCCAGCTTCTAATAATTTATCAATTTCCTCTTTAACTAATAAAGAGTATTTGGGATTCATTCGGTATTGCCTTTGCCTTACGGGTGGAACACCTTCTTCTAACACAATTTTGTGTTCACAGACTTCCGGTGGTACACCTTGTAAGTCTTTATAAGTCCATGCAAATACTTGTATATTTCTCTTAAAGAAATTATACCAATATTTCCATTCAGTGTTAGAAATTTTCTCATAAATTTTGATAATTTTAGGGGCTTCCTCTGTGCCTAAATTCATCTCTTTACACACATCCTTAGCTACATAGCTCTTGATTGGAGTTTGGGATGAAAACATAGCATCTTCCCAGTCCTCTTCAAAAGCTGGAGCTAGTTCAGTCTTTTTCTCCGTAAAATTATTTTCATGTCCGAGGGGTTGGGATTGATGGTCCATCTCAGGGGCAATTGTGGTAACAATGTTACAAACAGATTTTTGCCACTGGAGAATTGCATCATCCGAATCTCCTTGATCCAAAGGAAAATAATACTCTCCCAATCCTAGGGAGACAGGTTGATCTTTATGACTTTTAACATTATGTATAAGCTCACTAGGTTCGTCGTCAGTATCGGATTCTGAACCATCTGAAGAGAATTCCGTACCATCATCTTGGGTTTCCCCTTGATAGTGGGTAGGGAATAATGGTAAAACCATTTTCTCTGAACCTCTCCCTAAGGTCAAAGTTCCTTTGCCCCAATCTTCTTTGGCTTGGGCAAGGATTAACCATGGGCGCCCTAGGATCAGGGATTACACGTCACGTCGCGTCACGTCCTGTGACAGCGACGTGACGGCAGACCTGAAAACGTCACGTCCGTTTGGGGGGGGTAAAACAGTTTACCCTGTCGTCACACAGGGTAAACTGTCGTCAACAGTGTCGACTGCTAGTGGGCAGTCGACGAGTTACAGTGACTGCTACTAGGCAGTCGACACACTGAATCGACTGCTAAAGGGCAGTCGTATAGGTGTGTCGACTGCTGACGGCAGTCGAATTTCCATGTCGACTGCTCAAGAGCAGTCGACTACCATAACTAGTCGACTGCTAATAGCAGTCGACTTGGCTTGTCGACGGCTCTTGGGCAGTCGACATGGAAATTCGACTGCTATTAGCAGTCGACGACAGGCGGGCGACTGCTTGTGAGCAGTCGTCTGCCCTTCAAGTCGACTGCTATTAGCAGCCGCCTTGGACTGTCGACTGCCCAACTGCAGTCGACAACCCAAGTCGACTGCTAATAGCAGTCGACAAAGTCCGGACGACTGCTGGTGGGCAGTCGCACCCCTTCGTCGACTGCTAATAGCAGTCGACGACAGGCGGGCGACTGCTTGTGAGCAGTCGTCTGCCCTTCAAGTCGACTGCTATTAGCAGTCGCCTTGGACTGTCGACTGCCCAACTGCAGTCGACAACCCAAGTCGACTGCTAATAGCAGTCGACAAAGTCCGGACGACTGCTGGTGGGCAGTCGCACCCCTTCGTCGACTGCTATTAGCAGTTGACGAAGAAGGGCAGACGACTGCTGGTGGGCAGTCGCACCCCTTCGTCGACTGCTAATAGCAGTCGACGAAGGGATGCGACTGCTTACAAGCAGTCGTCTGCCCTTCAAGTCGACTGCTATTAGCAGTCGACGAAGACAGTCGACTGCCCAACTGCAGTCGACAAAGTGCGGACGACTGCTGGTGAGCAGTCGCACCCTATGGTCGACTGCTATCAGCAGTCGATTTGAATGGGTTGCGACTGCTCGTGAGCAGTCGCACCACATGGTCGACTGCTAATAGCAGTCGACGAAGGGGTGCGACTGCTCACGAGCAGTCGCGTAGAGACACCCATGGGCACGTGGCGTCCATGGGTTGGTCCAGGGGGCGTCTAATCGAAAGGACGCCTCCTTGGGGTATATATGGACCCCACTTCCCTCATTCCCTCACTCCCACCTCCCTCCATTTGGGCCTAGGTTGTTAATCAGCCCTTGCCATTTGGAGATAGAGGTGAGCTGGAGGGCTACAGGTGGACATACGTACTGAAATACGTATACGGTGCATACGATATACTGTTATTGCCTAACGTGTGTATTGCAACCCACCTACATACGGTCTACATTGTACCCCATTGCGGTTAGTTTGAACCATACCGGAAATTGTTATATGTGAACACTTATTTTGAAAGTGGTTTAAATCTAATTATGTAGTTTGAACTTTGAACGGCTTTAATTTGGTTTTAGTGGATTGGGAAAAAAATTGTGGGTGGTGGCGCTTATTTTGGAAGTGCTACCATATTAGGTTTAATTTATAGTAGGCATACAAAGCTAGGGGTTAGGGGCAACGATGGCAGACGAAGATAACTTGCCGCCGGAACCTCCACGTGGCGGGGATTTGGATCCGGGGGGGACTCCGCAAGCGAGACCGGGGTCGGCAGGCGCTAGAAGACGCGGCAATGCGCCGAGGGGCAGGCCGCAACCAATCAATTTGGAGGTGGCGCGGGACCCGAACATTCTCGCCAATCCCGGCTGGCAAAATGAGAGGGGCATGTGGTTGTATAGCACGGTCCGAAGGTACGTAGAGTGGACCCATTTGACGAGGATGTTCGTTCCTAGCGCGAATGCTGAACGGATGTCTAGACAACGCTATGGCATATGGAGGGAGGTGAGCCATCAAATATTTGGAGAACGGTGCAAGGAGGTGTGGGATTTCTTGTGGGGTGCACCGAGGGAATTTGATCGCGGGCATATGCTAATGTGGTTATGCCAAATGGTCTACGCGGAGGTAATTTTGGGAGTGGATATCGACTGGTCCACCATACCCCGCACGAGCCCGGACTTGAGGCAGGCACGCCGGGTCATGGTCATACCAAGTGCCGTGCTAGGACGGAACGCTGGCTGTCCGATTCCATTGGCATGGCAAACTCCAATGAATCCTTTGAGGGTCCGATCTTATTTTGATTTCCTTGCGGGACCAGATCATCAAATTGTGGGGACTCCACCGGCCGCCGAGTCAAACATGGACGAGCACAACATTGTCATAGGGTTGCCGGTTGAACCACCTAGCCGGCGACAAAGGGTCCACGTGACACCGCCACATGGTTCCCGGTTGGTTTGTCCTCCATCTTCGCCCGTTGATGTGGAGATGGCATCGGCGGTGCCATCCCCACCACTGGTAGTTGCCGACAACGACGTTGTGGAGGCGTTGAGGGCGGAGTTGGCAAAATGCAAATCTGACCACGAACGGGAATTGGAGATGGTCCGACGTGCACACGCCGGGGAGGTCCAAGGGTTGAAGGCCGAGATTGCACGTTTGACCGACCTTGAACTTGCGAGGGCTGATGCGCCACAACTGCCGCAAGCAATGTCTGGTAGTGATGGACAAGGGCGGGAGCCGTCGCCCACAACAAACTTGGAGGCAATGAGGGTTGATTACGACCGGGTCATTAGGAGGAACCGGTTGTTGGAGGACGACTACATGGGCATGGTCACAGCCACTATCATGTTCGCCACGCGTGAGAGGGCATTGATGGACGAGCTGACACACTATAGGGACCACGGCGAACAGTGGCCCGAACGACGGCTTCTTTTTACCTCGTGGCCGCCATTGGATTTCATGTATCCTGAGAACCTCCCGGTCGATGACGACCATTACCCCAGTATTGCGTGGACCAAGAGGCCCGAGGATGAATTCCAATGGGATACCGCAGTATCATCCCGCATCGTGATACCCCCGGCCAGACCAGCCTTGTTGTGGCCATGCGTCCCCGATTGGATCAAGGACGGGAGCATGTGCCCCATTTGTTCCAATCCTTGGGGACCCGAAGGCGCATGGATCGTTGGGTCGTGCGGTCACATGGTCCACCCGAATTGTTTGTTGCCACACATGTTGCAAACACGCCGTTGTCCTACGTGCCAAGCCCCTCTGCATCAAAGGTTGTACGAGCAATTCGGAGTGCAATGGGGAATGCCTCCCGATTTTGAATACACAATAATCCATGGTGTGCCGCCCGTAGAATACGGCGATCCTCCTGCTTATAGCTGGCGTGCACGGAGGTATTTGAAGGACCTGCGAGGCTACCCGACAAACTTCACGCCTGAAATGTACACAAGGGTTGCTCATGAGTTTTACCCCGGCTCCTCTCCTCAGGCCGTAGGTTTGAGGGCATTTTTGTACCGTGTTGTGGGTGGGCATGCCGGAGAGATGGGTGAATACGTCCCAGGTCCTCACCCCCACGGATACGTGTATGACTCCAACGGCAATGTGACAGTGGGGGTATTACCACGGGAACCGGTCCCGGGCGAGGAAACAACTTGGGATGTGGAACACGTGTTGGACACAACAAGTTTTGAGGCCGATCTGGAGAGGCAGGAGGCCGTTACACAAGAGGGTAGCTTCAATGAGGTGGACGTCCAAATCCGGATGAATGAGTGGAAATACGTCAACGGCCTTTTGGACATCCGTGACGGGGCCTCTAGCCCCACCATGCAAGACGTCCTGCGCCATCCGAATGCCGCGAGGGGGTTGCACATTGGAGACCGCGCGCGCGCTCGTGCACAAGCTGACCGGGAGACTGCGGCGCAAGAACTATGGGCCATCACCGAGAGCAGGCGTGAGGCGAGGCGCCGGACACTACGGCCACCAAATCTGAA
This sequence comes from Polytrichum formosum, assembly GCA_964035585.1. Taxonomy (NCBI): domain Eukaryota; kingdom Viridiplantae; phylum Streptophyta; class Polytrichopsida; order Polytrichales; family Polytrichaceae; genus Polytrichum; species Polytrichum formosum. The sequence continues at coordinate 14,836,874 of OZ037935.1, read as the reverse complement.
CGGTGCAAGCTCAAGCCGTGGACCCCCCATTGCATTGGATAGTGATTCGGAGCCGGATTAGGAATGTTGGCTAGTGTTTGTGAGATAGGCGTTGGACTAGGAGGCATTATTTGATACTCAATTGTACACAATGCGGGAAAAACCATGATTTTGGAAATGTTTATAAGTGAATTATTGTTCACTATCAATTTTGGGAGTAATGTACAAGTGTCGCACAATGATCATTTCTTATGTTTGCCCACACAATCGGTTGCCACAAACATCCAATTAAACCATGGACTTTGCATCTACATGCATTTGCACTTGAATCAAACACGTATCGATGCAAATAACTGTGACAATGATTCCATGTAGCATGATTATAAGTTCACACCAAGCGGAAAACATCACCGCAATATTGCTGGGAATTCATATATTGCGCATTTCCAACTTACCAACATACGTAAGTATACGTGCAAGTACAAACTTGATACTACGCTCTCACCATATTCGTGGGCAAATCTTACATTGACGACCTAAGTGTGTACTCTCTATACACCCGGTATTCCTTTTGGTGCGCGGTGCACCGGTTGAACCCCCAATGAATTGCGTCATGCACCGAGTGTTTTATGGTTTGGTAGAACCTCCACAAGGTCCCATAGTTTTTTCGAAAATACAATTGATTTTTCCCCTTCGTGAGAACGTCGCTAAGGTCCTGAAACAAGTGCCATGGGAAAAGTTTTTCCTTGTAACCGATGCGGCATGCGGGCCTTTCTTGGGCGTCCAAGTATCCGCGGTGGTGACGATCAACTTGTCTCCTAGGCAGTCGAACCCAATAGAATTCAGTGAACCCTTGAATCGGACGTAAAACACTGCGCAAATCGTCCTCATTTCGAGTGTTCTCTGCAACCACCTCGGGTGTAAATTCGTCCGGTTCGTCCGGCAAGCCCCATGCGTGTCGGGGATTGTAATACATACTTCTTGACGAACCACCCGCATCCCGTATCTTGCCACTCCCAGCCATCGCAATCCTATGGATTGCCCACACCGTAGTTGATCTTGGGCAATGTACGCGACGCATACAAGGTCCTCAAAATCACTACGAGGCAAGGTGGCCTCATGGTGGGTAGCACACTTGATTTTATAGGGATATCGCAGTGTGGGCCCTCGGGTGGCATCCAATGATTTGGCAGGTTGGGTTACGGGTGTGTCTAATTAGTTGTCTAAATTAAGCTGCAAGGCAGTCGACTGCTGTGTAGCAGTCGACCATCCACAGTCGACTGCCTTGTAGCAGTCGATTTGCATAGTCGACTGCTGCACAGCAGTCGACTGTGGATGGTCGACTGCTACACAGCAGTCGACTATGCAAATCGACTGCTTCATAGCAGTCGACTATGTAAATCGACTGCTGGGCAGCAGTCGATTGATAAATGCCCTGCTACACAGCAGTCGACTGATAAAATCGACTGCTTCCTAGCAGTCGACTAAGATGGTCGACTGCTGGAAGGCAGTCATTCATCCACAGTCGACTGCCTTCCAGCAGTCGATTTTATCAGTCGACTGCTGTGTAGCAGTCGACCATCCACAGTCGACTGCTGCCCAGCAGTCGAATATGCGAATCGACTGCTGCCCAGCAGTCGAAATTAGGCGTTAGGGTTTGGGAAGAGCGTTAGCTTAGTCAAATCATGCATTAAATGCATACAATCATGACAAAGGATGCATATATATAGCAATCCAACCTCCCATTTCCCTCATTCCCAAGTTCTCCATTGGCCATAGCCTGTTTTAGCAAGCTTTGCAAACGGAGAACAAAGGGAGAAGGAGCGGAGAAGCTGCTATTTCAGGGTTGTGCCAAACATGGCACCGTCGACCATTTTACCCGGATTGACCGCGGAAATTGTGGGGGAGCACATATTGCCGAAGGTCCTAGAGCCTATTTTGGAGCCATATCACCGAGGAGAGTATGGGCGGGGGTGTGAAGTGAGGGCGAATTTTTTAACTCTCATATGTATTTTTAAATACATGGGAGTTAACAAAGCTTGGCGGGAACATTTTGGTATGGGAGAAGTCTACAATGCGTTGCGTATGTCGATTTGGGACGTAGACATACCAATGGGGCATCGATTTAGGGGCGTGAGAGGGACTTCGGAGCTCGCCGAATTGTTGCGAGCGTTCCGACTGAACCTCTTCATGTTCAGCCATACGCAACGCATTGCCATCCCAATTCGATGGCAAGTTCAGCATGCTCGGCTCAACGATATTTTCATAATGGAACTTGAATACTTGCGGGATATGCTTGTGGAGAATGGAGAATATTGGCTTCAAGTCGACAAACGTTCTGCCGAATATCGTCGATGCACCAACTTTTGGATTTGTCCTTCGGAGCGACTATTGACATTATAATTTTTCTATGTAGATGTAGCGGTTCATGTTCTATATAGTTCGCCGATTTAATCCTAGCAAACACATTGTATATGTGTTTAGGCCTAGTGGATATAATCGCACTATGTAAAAGATATGATCCGTAATGTGAAATAAAAGTGGATCGCTATTTAAACAAATGATAACTTCCTTATTAGCTACACCCGTGTGCAATATGTATGTCTAACATGTATGGGTGTACGTGCAAATTGCAATATGTATGTGTATGTGCAATATATATGTGGGTTCCCGGTATACCGTATGTTCTATATGTATGCGCTATATATATGGATGTATGTGCAATATATATATATATATATATATATATATATTTGGGGGTATTTGCAATATATATATATGTGTGTGTGTGTGGACATTAATTCCATCCTCGCCCATGACATAGGGCCTATTGGCATTACAAATCAATTCCATATGTCCTACTCCTAACCTTAGTGCACATTGGACATTCATTTCATCCTCCCACATGACATAGGGCTAGAGGTGCATTTATTTTTACTTTATCTTAAAATACACATTTAAAATGCATTTAAAAATCCTCGACAAATTTCTACGGCATTTTTAAATTTTTTTATTATAAGTTCACGACTATAGCCAATCCATGGCAATAGGGCAAATATAGACACGCTCAACTTTGACAATTGTTCCATATTACCATATAGCATTAGTACATTCAAACTCAATGGCAATGTTTGAGCCTTGAGCATTGCCAATTTGCCACACAAATTGGCAAATATTGGAATACATAACGCCCCACATGGCACATCGGACAAGTCGTGAATGGTGGTCTGCATTTACAATGTCATCATTCTTGGATCAATATTTGGGCGGAGAAGAGCTCGATGACCTAATCCTAGAAGAGGGGAATGTTTTCGACAATGATTTGCCATAAAGGACCTCACGGATTGATGTCTTCGATGATTTTCAATAATAAAAACATAAAAGTAGTCTTAAATATTCTTAAAATTATTTTATAATGCCGCCTCCGACCTATAGAATAAAAAATGCAACACTACATAGGGCCTATTGGCATTACAAATCATTTCCATGTGTCCTACTCCTGAGTCCTAACCTTAGTGCACATTGGACATTCATTTCCTAAACCCTACATCATACATGTAGGCTCAATTTCTAGTCAACATCCAACATACAAATTTGAAATTCACATTATTTTTTCAACAAACATACCCAAAAATAGTTATTACAAAAATTGATCACCAATACAACTAAACCCATTGAACACCATAGGACATTTGACATTACTATAAATATTCATTCATGAAGGGGCATTATCGTTGTCTTGAGGAATAGAATTCCTTGTCCTGCGTGGCCCTCCCACAGCTACCCTTGGGGGCGGTGCTTGGTAATCACTATCATCGGGAGCTTCGCCTACGCCGGATTCATCGTCCGTGCTGGCATTGTCATCTGTTCGGGCGTCGGACTCGTGGCCATCAATTGCCGGGCCGGGAATTCGACTAAGCCGTGTGCCAGCCCTTGGCATTCTAATCGATACCATTGGTCTTGAACCCGTTGCATCCATAACGCCGTCAGTTTGTGGACGTGCAAGTGGGGTGGCCCCGGTAGTCCTCCATTCTCGCACATCCCTTTGTCGTTTTCTTTTTTGACCTCTCGTGGTCCGACCAAAGTTTGTCAATGCAATATTAGGGGGTGGCCTAGCCGGTGTGGGGCATGGGGCGCGCATGCCGATGGTGGCACCAACCAACCGGGAGCCCATGCGTGGTATTGTTGGGGCCCGACGCGCAATGTGTTGCGCCAATGTGTCATCCGAGTCGGATTCCGGTGCTCGCGCAACGGCCGGGCATTGCCCAATACCTCGCAATGGACTAGTGTTAAGGACAACATTGGACGTGCCCTCTCCGTGGGGCTCGGGAAAGGGTGGTGTAGTTTGCATGGGTTGTGCATATGTTGTCGGCACAATAGGAGTGGGCACAACATCCGTCGGTGGATGAATGGGGGAAGCATGTGGTGGGACTTCGTCCATGTCCATCCGGTTCGGAGCCGCTTCAAGAGCTTCATCCACATGTGGTTCGGCCACTACATCTTCATCCACTACGGGTTGAATGTCTACCGGTACATCGGGTATTGTAGTTGTCGGCGTAGCGGGACGCACATGCGTAGTGGAGAGAAACTCCCGACCGGCTATGTTGGCCCACATGTGAAGATCACCATCGTCCTCGGCGTCAAGTCCATCGTATGCAAACGGATCATTGTGGTTGTCAAGGCCCAAATTCCCTCCACCATGTCCCCCATCGCTCTCGTTGTCCGAAGGCCCCGAGGAATCCCCGCCGGGTCCCGCGGGGGGGTCACCATTTATATCCTCGTCGGCCGAATAGTCGGAGTCTTCGGACATCATGTTCACTAGATACCATACGGCCGAGTCCCGATCAACCCTCTCCCGTGCCAACCGTGAATTGGTATAAATGTACACCAAATTTTCGGCCCTCGCCGAACTCAACCGGTTTCTAGTCTTGTTGTGTACAAACGAATAACTACTCCAATTCCTTTCGCAAGACGAAGAGGAGCACACTTGGGCCAATATTCGCTTTGCCAAAGGGGCCAAGTGGGTGCCACCTTCGCCCACGAGGTCCCACCACTCGTGGGGTGGGATGTTGGCTTCCATGGCTAGGGGCATATTGGCGAACGCGCCCCTACGCTCTTTGAATGCTTGAAATTCGGCCACAACCCGACCGTAATGACCGTCCTTGCCCGTGGTCAACCTCCTTATGGCGTCCAAGAATCCGGATTTAACGGCCGCGTCTTCGTGGACGACGTTGTCGTCCAATAAATAAGGATTCAAGATTGCACCGGCATGGTGTAGGTCCGTGGTCATCATACGCCACCGGCTGTAGAAATCTTCTTCGGCCAAGGTAGCGAGGTTGTGTGCTAGGTTGAAATGAGGATTCCTTAGGCTAAGCACATGTTTCTCCAAGTTCTTCATGGTCAACCAAGCCTTGCCCATTGCCGATTCAACGCCATCAAACACTCTCAATGCTTTCAACACCTCCTCCGACATGTAGCGGTAATTATCGCAATTTGTCCAAAAACTGTCGTCATTAACCGTTGTCTTGATTTGACGTGCCTCCATTGCACTTCTCCTTCGATCATCGCCTCCTCTATTTAATTTGTTCACGTAGGCGGTCCAATCGGGATGAATAACCGTTTGTTCCAAAGCATGTCTCACCTTTAGAAGCCGGTCAATCATGAGGAAGTAAGTGGCGAATCGTGTAGACCCGGGCATCTTCAAGCCCAAATTGGGCGAGTAGGTGAGGAAGACCGCCGTCGGACATTGGTGGGCCCGGATGTATTTGACAATGTCCTTCGCCTTGTCTACGACGTCCTTCGCCCATCGTTGTTTACCCCAATCCTTCAACAACAAGTTCAAACAATGCGCCGCACACCCTTGCCAATATATGTGTGGCCATTCCCGGCTAATATTGCTCGCCGCGGTTTTCATGGCCGCCGCATTATCGAAGCAAACTTGAACAACCTTTGTGGGGTCCACTCCAACGATGTAGCGTTTGACCTCGGTAGCCAGGTAGGCGGCATCCTTTGTGCTACCGGTGGTGTCGATGGAACCAAGGAACACGTCGCCCGCCGGACAAATTTGCATGACGTTCATCAAAGGGCGGTGGACAACATTCTCCCATCCGTCCGAACAAATAGTGCACCCATATTTGTGGATGGATGATGTTGTCTTCAACTCCACGATTTTTTGTGTATTGAACCGTGCATCGTCAAGTAAACTCTTGCGCATTGCATGGTATGTTGGGGGTTTGTACATAATTCTAGCCTCGGCGGTTGCCTTAACGGCCTGGATGAACGCGGGATGGCGGACAATACTAATGGGGATATTAGCCTCATAAAAGGCTTGCGACCATTTTGTATCCAAGTCTCGTTTTGTCGAATTTTGCATCCCTTCTTTTAGTCCCATTTGCCGTTGGGAACGTCGGTGGGGTTCGGGAGTCGTCCCGGACACCAACTCCCTTGCCACTGACGGTGCGGGCGATGGTGGAGCGGTTTGGCTTCCGTTCGCGTTCGACAATGCACCGCATGACGCTTGTTGTTGGGACCCGACCACAGCTTCTCCCCCGTCCTCAACGCACTCGTCCACAAAGTCATCCGGAATTGGCGGCCACGATCCGCCGCACCTCGAAAATAAAGACTTTACAATCGGCCCTTGACGTTGACACAATGCCACCCCCCGCATCTTGCCGTCATTTTTTTGGTATCCCAAATGGGCAACCATGCGGTCCTTCCTATAAACTAATTCCAACGCGCAAAATTTGCACTCGACCTTCTTGGACGTTGGAGTCCACTCCTTGGGCACAAACCAAGGCTTCCATTCGTTTCGCGTGCCCATCCCAATATAACCTACTACCTCTCTCCACTTGCAACGAATGCCAAAAGGCAATCAAGGCCAACTAGAGCGAGGGGGAATGATGAATGCTAATGAGCGGTGAACCCTTTATAGTCCCGACGCTTGAACGTGCACTAAATATAAAAGATGCTATGATATTAAAAGTGTTTAGAGTAATCTGCTATAGGATCCATTGCAAAAGCAATTTGTTTATGTTTGGAGGGGGGAGGTCCAATGTCTGCCATTCGCAGCGGATTTCGGGGGTCGACTGCTGCTTGGCAGTCGACGTGGCAGTCGAATTCCAGGGTCGACTGCAAACTAGCAGTCGACATGGCGGTCGACTGCCACGTCGACTGCCATTCGCAGTCGACATAGGGGGTCGACTGCTGCTTGGCAGTCGACGTGGCAGTCGACTTCCAGGGTCGACTGCAAACTAGCAGTCGACATGGCAGTCGACCGCCACGTCGACTGCCATTCGCAGTCGACATCGGGGGTCGACTGCTGCTTGGAAGTCGACGTGGCAGTCGACTTCCGGGGTCGACTGCAAACTAGCAGTCGAAATGGCGGTCGACTGCCCGTCGACTGCCATTCGAAGTCGACATAGGGGGTCGACTGCTGCTTGGCAGTCGACGTGGCAGTCGACTTCCAGGGTCGACTGCAAACTAGCAGTCGACATGGCAGTCGACCGCCACGTCGACTGCCATTCGCAGTCGACATCGGGGGTCGACTGCTGCTTGGCAGTCGACGTGGCAGTCGACTTCCGGGGTCGACTGCAAACTAGCAGTCGACATGGCGGTCGACTGCCCGTCGACTGCCATTCGCAGTCGACATCGGGGGTCGACTGCTGCTTGGCAGTCGACGTGGCAGTCGACTTCCAGGGTCGACTGCAAACTAGCAGTCGACATGGCAGTCGACCCCCGCAGTCGACTGCTAAATGCAGTCGGCCCACACGTCGACTGCCACATAGCAGTCGACGCCGCGGTCGACTGCTAATTGTCGACTGCCTTATCCAGAGTCGACTGCTATCTGGCAGTCGACTGCATGGTCGACTGCCGTATAGCAGTCGACCAATCGTCGCATCCATCCTGGCCGTTGGATGATGCACGGTCCAACGGTCAGGATCCAGGGGCGCGGCGTCCGGTCGTACCGTCGGTGTGAGGCCCACCGAACCTATATATATAAGTGGGGAGGCCTCATTGACATCATTTTTCAACCACCCCTCCTCAAGCGGGACATTGGGACTAAGCATGCCTAGCATCCTTTGCCTAATGTTTTGAGAGGGCCTAGGGGGCGGTTGGAAGATTGGTTTAGGGTGCAAACTCTTGCCAATTTTGGATCCGATTTTTTGCGGTGGAGCGGTGTGAATACGGCCGTGTTTGTGAACACATTTGAGTTGTGTTTGTGAACACAATAATAGCGTGTTTTTAAACACGATGGAGGATCGAAGTTGGAGGATGCCGGAGGACGAGCCGGATGCACCCGGCAGGGTGCACAAACGGCCCCCTAAGCGGCAACGACATTCCGATGTGGGATCAGGAAGTGCTTCGGGAACGGGAGCCAATATTACCCCCCGTTCAGATACTACCGTTCCCGTCCGCCCAAATGCCGGTGCCCCTACGAGCAGCCAAGGAGGGGCTTCCGCGGCCTCAGGGTCGTCGAGTAGGAGCGGGAAACCAAGGGTAAAATTCTCGGATGCGATAACGGCAAAGGTCCACCAAGCCATAGTTGACTGGTATTTGAGGAATGGGGAGGCCGGCATCAAATTCCGTTTTTTGGAGCAGCCGAAACACAAAAGGGTTGAGATAATTAAAAGGGACATGGAGGTTGCTATTCGACAGGAAGTGGATGGCCCCGAGTTTAGCGGTGATAGGAATCTTGCGGGGTTCGATTCATGGGTGAAGAATAAGGCCCAAAATGGTATTTTCAACCTCAAGCAATTGGTTGAGAACATGTTCCCGGAGGGCGAAACAGGCGAGGTGTTGAGCCCTCGAGCTGTAAGAATCCGGGAAATATTTTTGTGGTGGGATCCCGTGGCCAAAGGATTGTCCAAGACGGCCTCCAAAATAATTCCTTGGAAGGCGGAGAAATTGGAGAAGTGGCTAAGGGTGTCGGGCCCATGCCAACTATTGTGGATTCCCGATACGGCAAATGTCGTGAGTTTGAAGAGCATAAAGAAGGTGGGGGGTTACGGGGAGGTGAGGAAGGTGAGGATCGAGGGCGACGATCGTCTCCCACCGGAGATTACGTGGGCTGAAAAGACCCCAAAGACGTCGGATAAGCAAAAAGCTCGTATCCAAGTAAGTGCGGAGGCATGCGTTTTAAAGAGCACACATCCAGGTTTCATCAAGTTTTGGTTAATCAACAGTGTGTCCAATGCGGGCTATACACTATGGTGGAACGGGGGCACTCTACGAGAGATGTTCATTCGGGATAGAGCCCACCGCCCAAATGCCAACATTTTGACAATGGACGCAACCGAATGACAACTCTATGACCAAGTCCAAAAGTTCCGGGCGAAGAGGGTAAAGTTGGCTTGGGCATTGTTATGGATCATGGAGGCTTTGCACGCTGCAAATGTGCAACACAACGATCTATCCATTGACAACATTATGTTGCATTGGGAATCGGACGGGAGCCTCAAGATTGGGGTGTGCGATTGGGGATGTGCAACGCATTCGGGTGAGGATGTCCTATCGCTATGGCATGCGGAAACCGTAGAAGCGAAGGAAAATTTGAGGAAGGAGAAGTTTTGGGTGGCGCCGGAACTGTTTTACATCCAAAACAGGAGACACCATGATCCCGATGTATATTACACCGCGGAGGCTGAGTGTTATGCGGTCGGCATGATTGCTCGACAACTTTGCAACGATGGTGATGACCGAATTCTCTTTGCCAATGAAGGAAGGAAAATTTGGGATGTCACTTTGAGTGCATTGACATGCGAGAACGTGTCGAACCGCATTTCATTGACCATCGCCAAACTACGGATGCAGATGCCGTTTGTGGGGTGGGATGAGCCGATAGACTGCTGGAGAACTGAGGTTAAGGATAGTGTTTAGTCTGTTTAGTTCTTTAGGCAACATCGTAGGGGTTAAGGTAGTATGCGTGTATCATTGATAAACCCTAAACCTTGTATATTTTTTATATCTTTACGATATACTTGTTTTAATACAACGCGGTTTTTTTTCCTTCTACATATCATTGTTGGCTTTAATCACATTTTTCCTAAACTACTTCCATCCATCCATATTCCACTATACCCAAACCATTAAAATTTAACCCAACAAACATATGATGTTGACTGCATTTGTCTGTTAATAGTATCAGTCGACGGCAATGGTCGACTGCTACAACTGCAGTCGACTATCTTCGTCGACGGCAACATAGCAGTCGACTATCAACCATGGTCGACTGCCAATGTAGCAGTCGACTACCATGGTCGACTGCTACATTGGCAGTCGACTACCATGGTCGACTGCTATACAGGCAGTCGACGGTGGTAGTCGACTGCTACATTGGCAGTCGACCAAGGTAATCGACTGCCTATATGGCAGTCGACCATGGTAATCGACTGCCTATATAGCAGTCGACGGTGGTAGTCGACTGCTACATTGGCAGTCGACTACCATGGTCGACTGCTACATTGGCAGTCGACTACCATGGTCGACTGCTACATTTGCAGTCGACCATTGTAGTCGACTGCTAAGTTAGCAGTCGATTAAGTGGTCGACTGCCTATATAGTAGTCGACCACTTAGTCGACTGCTACATTAGCAGTCGACCATTGTAGTCGACTGCTAAGTTAGGAGTCGATTAAGTGGTCGACTGCCTATATAGCAGTCGACCACTTAGTCGACTGCTACATTAGCAGTCGACCATTGTAGTCGACTGCTACATTAGCAGTCGACCATTGTAGTCGACTGCTAAGTTAGCAGTCGATTAAGTGGTCGACTGCCTATATAGCAGTCGACCACTTAGTCGACTGCTACATTAGCAGTCGACCATTGTAGTCGACTGCTAAGTTAGCAGTCGACCATTGTAGTCGACTGCTAAGTTAGCAGTCGATTAAGTGGTCGACTGCCTATATAGCAGTCGACCATGGTAGACGACTGCCTGTATTGATGTCGAAATAATTACTTATCCGAAAAAAAAATCCCATTAGTAAATTTTTTTTACTACAGTAACGTCCGTTTGGCGTCACACCCTGGACGTGACGCGACGTGACGCGTTTAGGCCGCGTCACGTCCATTTGTACATCCCTGCCTAGGATGCCAGGTATGGATTGAACTGCATCCGAGGTTCGGAAAATGATAAAATCAATCTTGTATTCTTTCCCAGCAATTATTACTGACACTTGGGATAATTCCCCTAATGGCTTGGTACGGGTGTGGTCCGCCATTTTAAGAATAATGGGTGTGGGGTTCATTTTGGTTATACCTAATTCATTTAATGTTTCCACACTCATTAGGTTAACACTCGACCCTGTATCCACTTGAAAACCGGGTATTAACACACCGTCAATAATAACATCTACCGCTGGGGCTCCTGGGTCTTTACTCAGGGTAACATCATGTATTTCCACAGTTTTGGGTTTCTTTCTAATCATGGACGAACTTAACCTACTCCTACAATGAGGAGCTATAGCCAACAACTGTCTCATAGTGATTTGAGGTTTTATGTTATCCAGGTCATTTATAATATCATAGTGTTGTAACCCATTAGCCAATTCCATCACTCGGGTTCGTCGAGACACAGATTTCTTATTCACATTTCTGGGGTTCAACACCTTATGGATAGGGAACTTAGTTTTCCCTTGATTAGGAATTAATGAGACTGTTGGTAACTCTGTCTGTCTTACGAGGTTTGGAGTCTTGACTGGTAATGATGGGGGAGTTGGTGTCATTACCGGTATGGGGTGTACTACCTTTGGGGTTGGTGCAACCGGTACCGGGACATTGTTCCGTGAAGAGTTCGGATGTATAAGAGGATCCAAAATAGTTGGGTTATTCGAATCTAGATTGGTTTGAGACTCGTACGAAAGACTCTTATCATCACTGTTGTCATCGGGGACCGGTAAGGGTTCAATTCTGCTTTTAGAACGGGTAGTGACCGCATTCACTTTGGATTCAGGACATGAGGTAAACGGGTGGATCATATGTTGAATATGATTTACATTCCGCGATCCACCATCCTCATTTTCTTCTTGAATCCGGACGTGTTTCCCTTTCTTCCAATCTTTATCATTGGATGGGTAATCCTTTTTAGGATTAGGACACTCGTCTGTAGGATGACCAGCGGTTTTACAATTTCCGCATAATGGTACATAATCCTGAGATTTCCTGGGATTAGGACATTCGTTGGCATAATGTCCTAATTCCTGGCACCTGAAACAAACGGGTATTTTCCTTTTATCCGAATAATTTGCATTATAATTTCGGGTGTTAGGATTGTGTGGTGGTCCGTTCCAGTTGGGGGGTCCATTGGTCTTACCCCAACTAGGGCAGTTCGGGAAATCAATGGGCATCGGTCGTTTATTAAAATTTCTCCTCGGGTTGTAGTTAGAATTTGGTCCTGGTCCCGATCTTTCCTCTTGCCAAGGACGATTCCTGTTATCCTCAATTTGATTAACATGTCGTTGGGGTCTCAAATTCCAACATTCATTTACAGAGTGATTACCCCCACAATATGTGCATCTAATTCGGATGCCTTGGGGGGTAGGACACTCGGTAGTTGTATGTCCATGTCCCTTACAATTCGTACACCACACATTAGTTCGCTCATTAGTGGCTGGAGCGCGTTTTGGCGCTCCTTTCATGACCTTAACTGACAATTCTGTTAATTGTTTTGTTAAGTTCATGATAGCATCCTCATGTTTGGCTATGGTAGGATCATGAGATGAGGATGTCGTCACTACTGGATTAGAAAAGACGGGAGTGGTGAATGTACTAGAAGGTTGGCCATCTATTATATAATGTTGATTTTGATTTGCTACAGGGAAAGTTCCCCTATGAGAAGGTATAGGATTATTTGAGTAAGTGTTGTCAGTATAGACGACCAAATCATCTTCCACACGACACTCCTCCCAAATTTTGGCACGGGCGTATGCTTGCGCATAGGTCGCCGTGCCACCTTCCTTTACATATGTTTTTAATTCAATTGGGTATAAACCTCCAATAAAAATACTCATAAGAAAATTGTCAGGTATTTGATGGACTCCCATACGTTGCAGGATATCTTGCATCCGCCCGTAATAGCTGTCCACCCGTTCATTTATACCCATCCTTATGGTTCGTAATTTTTCTTTTAGACTATTGGCAAATCCCAAAGGCCTAAAATGGTCAAGGAAAGCAATCTTTAGTGCATTCCAATCGGCAAATGCAGGTTGCCTTAAATACCATGCGAAGGCCTCTTCCTGCAAAGAGGCGGCAAAGACCTCTGGGAATTTAGCGAGAGGAATACTATTTGCGCCACAGGTGAGCTCAAATTTGGCAACATGCATGTCAGGATCAGCACCCGGCCGTCCGAGAAAATAAGGGATGTGAACCACATTAGTAATACGAGGATTTGGGTTGGGTGGTAGTGGCTGCGCCATCACTTGGATTGGTGGTGTGGGTGGAGTTGGTGGTGTTGGGGGAGTGGAAGGAGTCGACGGTGTTGACGGGGTTGATGGGGTTGAAGGAGTTGAAGGATTAGATAGTTGCGTAGATTGCACAAGAGTATCTTGTGGATCTGGCAACGGATCGAGAAGATGGTGGAATTCTAATGGGATCTCAGATGAGGATTCTCCAAACTCAAATTGGAGAGTTCTTGTCGGTGAGTTAGGAGAGATCTCCTCAAAACTCTCCTGTGTGGGTTGGAATTCTGATTCCGATTCTGGTTGATCCTCAGTTTCCTTTTTGGAGAGTTGGAGAATGGATTTCACCCAACTCTTCCGTCTCGCGGCTTTTTGGTTTCTAAACTCCCTTGCTAAAACCCTATCATGTCTAGCCTTATCATTTGCAGCTTTCCTAACAGCAGCAATACGCGCATGAGATCTTGCATGTGCAGGGTCCAGTATGAAAGATGCATACGTTCACGTTATTACGGAAAATATTCCTGCCTATGCTTATTTCTATGTTTTCTACCATTCAAACATAATTTCTTAAAATCAGTGATAATAATCCGTTCATTTGGGAAGATCATAAAATCGGGAATATTAACACAGACATATGGATCAAAGGCTCCATATTTAAACACTGCTTCATCCTTAGTGGTTTGACCACCATTCCAACAACCATAACCCAAATAATTGACTGGGAAGTTCACTTGTTTATGTTGGGCATAAATTAAAAATAAGAATCTCAAGTCTACCCTCAATCTAGGGTGACCTTGAAAAATAACAACTTCGTTAAAGTCCTCTCCATTTTTCCATACTTCATTCAAAATTCTTTCTTGTAGATGGAAGGGAAGAGCTAAAAAATGCTGTAGAAATCCTTTTGGATATTTGAGCCGATTCGTTCCAATATGGATTCCTACGCCCCAGAATGAAGCTTTAAACAATCTATACAGAGCTGCGAACAAATGAGGTCCGGTATAAAACCAGCTCTCTACGTGATTAATCTCTGGTGGTTTGACTTCCCAGGGCCACATTGTGTACCCTCATGCTCACTTACAAGAGAAATAGAAATTTCTCCAAATTTTAACAAACTTACTAAGTCAAGTTCTTTAGTTTAATTGACATTTTATAGTTATTGGAATTTATAATAATAGTTTATAACTTATTGTTAAATTCCCTTTTTATATTTTGTCAATTAGTTCTTTAGTTGCTTAGTGTTTGTGATTTTAGTGTTTGCTATCAATGCTTAGGATCTAGATTCTGACGACCGTAGCCTTCCCCGGCAGCGGCTAACCACAATGTTTTGGAAGGTGCCAACCTCATGAGTATGTTCGGTGGTAATCAAATAAAACAACTTGGATGAAGGGGGTATATTTGAAGCTTGGATTTTGCAATTCAAAGGCCAAAATCGAAAGGTGATTATGATTTTGGATAATGCATCTTCACATGTTGTTAGCTCTGCCAAAGTTGGTAAGTCTTGTGGTTTTTCAACCTTGGAATTGAGCAACATGAATTTTGGTATTCCTTCCTCCCAATGTTACAAGTGTAGTTCAACCTTTGGATCAAGGTATAATAGCATCTTTCAAAATTTAGTACAAGAAACTTTTGCAGTGGGTTTTATCACAGTACGATGATGCTACATTGAAGGACTTAAGGAAGGTGGTGCCTAACATCAGATAGGCTATCATGTGGAGTTATGAAGTATGGAGTGAGATGGATGCACATATAGTCAGGAATTGTTGGAGGATGGCGCCTGCAACATGGAATGTTGATTTACCCCTAGGTGATGAAAGGGAGAAGAATAGAATGCAAGAAGAATCAGATGAACTTGGTGCGATTTCAAAGTTGCGATTGGGTGATGAAGAGATGTCAATCGAGACTTACATTCAGATGGAAGGGGAAGAGATTACTGAGCTAGAATTGAGTATTGATGAGTTGGTGGATGTTGCTTTGGGAATCAATTATGCACAAGGCTTTGATCTTAATGTTGATCTACATTTAGTAGATGTGGATGATGTTGCTCCACCTATAATAAAGCTTAGTGATGCTAAACATCATGCATCATTGTTGTCTAATTTCTTATTAGACAACTCTTTACATTTTGGTGTTAATGAAATTATTAGTTTTCAAAAGCTAGTAGGGAATTTAGATAAGATGACAATTGCTAACTTGGGTAGGCAACCCCAAAGATCTTTGAACTCCTATTTCAAGAGTTCTTGAGAATATTTGTATTTGTTTGGAGTTATAAGTTATTATTTCATAAAATCTATATTGCTTAAACTTGTTGTATATATTTTTAAGCTCATATTGCTTATGTTTTTGTATTCCCTTGATAGTACGACAATTTTACGCCATTTGTCATATTAACAAGACGACACCAAAATAATACGACATTTTTTGTGTTTCCCAAACGTGTCATACTAAAGAGGGAGAACAGTACTTGCAAATCCAGAAGAGTCAATAATACCCTTCATTAGACATGGAATCATTCTTGGTGTAAGTGCTTATCGTAGAATCGTACAACCCTAAACCTAAACCCTAGACTTAGGGTGAATGATGATTGCATTGGGTGGTCAAGCGATCACAATTCAAAAGTTCCTAAACAATTAATTGTAGAGCAGGCGGTACGGGAATGGCGGTGGACATAAATTTACATGCATGGGTGGGACATGCCAGGATGGCATGGACCCAAACTAGTTTAATTACAAGAGCAAAGATTGATGTGTTGGGGACGTATAAGAATCTTGACCAGGCAAAGCTGATTTCTCTTTGGCCTGCATTTGTCAAAGAGTGTCGTGTAATACAACTCATTAATGTGATCAAAAGCACCCATATAATGCTAATTATATCTCCTCAAAGGAGATACAATTGCAGTACACATGAGCTCTAAGTCTGGAGTGATCCCAAAAGGCCTCGATTTCTTCACCCAAAGTTTTCACAAAATTCAGCTCCAAAGGGCCTCCACGTGGCATAGCAAGACACATTTCCCAAAAGTATCCCAAAAAGCATGATTGAACTTTGATACCTATTCAATATTTTAAAAACCAGAACAAGAGAGACCCACGCACACCAGTGGTGTGTTACCATTGAAAATATCAATACCTCTCCAGAACCTCTTGCTCAAAACTCCATATCAATCAATTTCTTCAACTAGAAGCATATATACAACAAGATGGATGCTAGTCTTGCCCATACTTCGAAACAAGGGCAAAACATGACCACATGCTGATATTGACGTGCAAGATATTGTCAAGAACAATGTTGAACAGAAAAAGAAAACAAGTGTGCCTAAACGTACTATTCAACAAGTACGAATTGCAGATGTCTAGACAATAAGAGTCCGCACGTACATTGAGCATATTCCAGAACTTGACTCCAAAACACGAATAGTCTTGCCAAAATAAGATACATTCTGCAATCTAATGTAAAGCACAATCACTAGTACCTATGGGAAGAGTAACACTCTAATAACCACCAATAGCAATCAAGGTGCGCAATTGCAAACTTGTCAGATAACCCTTTATACAGTTCTTGAAGCCAATATCCTCCATAAAATGTCAAGAAGCATTTCCAAAGCATAACATCGGAATGACGTACATCTATAATGAACTACAAAAGCTCAGTGCGATCTACGACTCTAAGACATTGGTCATGGGTGCAATCTGTTCATGGACTATGCAGAATCTCGTGTGAAGTTGACTGGGATAATATAATCTCTTGTGCCACTTGCAGAGAAGTTCTTACCTTTAGCTGTAACTTCAATACTGGATCGACCAAAAAACATTGTCACCTCCACTTCTCTCTCCTTGTCTAACTCCATTCCAGAGGAGATGTCAAGTTCAAAAGACCCTTCTTCCTCTGCTCCGTCTTCCATTGTATACTTCGGATCACTCATGAGAGAGCTGAAAATCTCAATTGACAAGGACACCTGGAAATGACTAGCCGGATAAAATACTTTAGTTACAGTATGGTTGACAGGTATGGCATCCCCAATTCGGACAAATACAGAGAAAACATTACGACACTTTGCATCACCATCATCATTAACCCACTTGTAGCCCAATGGATCTCCGATCTCAAAATCTCTCGAAGTGGAGATGCCATACGTCTTCCTGCAGATTCGAGAAATTATGATGTCTTGTTTGGCAATCCCCCACATTGCTGCACCTTGGCAAACAGCGCTGCCTGGGTCAGGGGGACTCACAATCTCCCCCACAATGCCTGCAAACTCTTCTCGTAATCTTTTCATCAAGTAAGGACTTCCAGAGAAACCCCCAACGGCCATCATTGCCTTCACCTCCCCCTTCGAAAATGGACGCAGCGCCTTTCCAATAAGCTCAATAATCTGGTCAACAACTTTGTCAAATATGCGCATTAAATCCTGTGCACTGAACTCAACCTCATCAAAATTACCATCAACTTCGCTATCTGACATCTCTGTTGATTGTTGTTCACGTTCACACAACTCCCAACCTGCAAGTTCACTATCAGACTTTTGTACGGATTTATGCTCGCTCTCGTAGGTCTCCCACGCTCTAGCAAGCTTCGATGGTATGTCGAAAGATGCGGAAGTCGTTCCATTGAATGTGCTTTTCACTCCTTCCCACCATCTAAGAATTGACAATAGTGACGAAGGATTCTCGTCAAGAAACGAGTGCAAACATCCAATGCGCTGAGAAAGATGATGTATGAAGTGCATGTCAACATAAGTTCCCCCACATAAATCTCCTGTGCTGCATGCCACCTCTTTCAACTGCAATACCAAATTAATGGACAACAAGACATGAGAAGGTTACTTTCTTGGATGCAACAAGATATATTTTTCTTCTATTTTCCAAGTTTGTGTACGATATGAACTAGTATATTCTCGTCCAAAACACAGGCTATCACCACTTGCCAATTGCTCTTGATTACATGAATCAAAATGCTAAAAACTCAGAAAGTCTTTCGATAACTTGGGACATTTACACTGACCTGAAGATCCGCGTCTTCACCACTTTCCAGCTTCTCGTGAATGACAATGTCCACTGTGCCTCCACCAATATCTGCAGTCAGAAATTTGTCACGGATCTCAAAAGATAGGGATTTCATCTTTCGAAGACAGTATACAGCTGCTGCCTCTGGCTCCAACACAATCAGTAGAGGATGCGGGCTTGCAGTGCTATCAGTATTTGCATTTGTACTTTGTATCAAACCTGCCTGCTCAGCATATGATTTCATCAACTGCTTTGCATGATCATCCCATATCGCAGGCACAGTCAAGCACCATTGCACTTCATGCATGTCAAAGTGCTCTCCAAATCGATTCTTCAGATGCTTCATAATGAATTGGGAAATCTCTCGCAGATAATCAGTGATTATCATTCTTGCTGTCAACTCGTCTGGCAATGCTTCTGCTGAAAGTCCATCCCCATAGCTTGCAAGTTGAAGCTTAAATTTTGTTACAAACTCCCCAACTTTCAAAGCCGGTGCTCTTAGATGTTTCGATCTCAAGGTGGTGAGTGCCTTCCTATATCCAACCAAAGCAGGCCAGCCCCAACTCTCGAGCTTAAGCACATCGTTGTCATCCTTGGAGTAGTAGATAGATGTTTGTGTCTTGCAATAAGGTTGTCCGCCACCACTCGCTTGCTCAGGCCACTCGTAGAATGTGAAGACTTTGGAAGGCTCTGAAATGTGGGCGTAAGCAAATCCAGAAAAAGTGGTGCCAAAGTCCAATCCCACCGCCACTCTTGGACCACCAGAAAATGCTCTAGAACTACCTTCCATGCTCCTGGATAACCTCAGCTGCACCTGAACATTAAACTCAAATTAAGTTATAATTCTCAAACAAATGAAAGAACTTCAAATGTGTGCCTAAAATACTGACAATATTGTAGTATCCAAATTGCAAGAAAACATGTGCAATCATACTGACGGATAAGACCTTGAAGAGGTTGAGGTGGGATGAAGCAGCTGCAGCGGATCCTTTTGCTCATCCACCTTAGAACAATTCAGCCATATGAGAACGTCAACACTGTCACTGAGAAGCCTGTTGAAGAAAAATGACATAATTACAGAAGCCTGTTGAAGTTGAACTTCAACCTCTCACCGGAAGTTAACGATTGTATTTGATTATGAACGAATTGATTTGCATTTGAACGATTGTGTTTGAATTTGAATGAAGAGCTGAATTCATTTTGGTTCATTGAGGGCCGAGCTCATTTTAGCACCTCTTGACATGCCAAAATGGGTTTGACCCTCATTGAACCGATATAGAATGTTCTTCATTCAAACCTCCACGCTACCTCCAAACATGCACCAAAAACTTACCAAACAAGGAAGGTGTTGTATACAAAATAAAACCTCCTCCCGACTGAAAATCTCCTTAAATTAAAGGATAACCCTAATACCTACCAAAAATCCTAGAGGTTAGTCAGATTTTTCACTAAACTAAATATTCCTATTAGTGTGGGTGGAAAATTAGCGTTAAAATAATGAGCGCAAGCCGCACTAACTTTGTAATCAGGGTGGAAATAATGTGGGTCCAAGACCCAGGTCTTCCCTAAGTCTTCATGAAGACATCCCACCAACACTTTGAATATTAGTTATAGAACTAAATTACAGAAGCATAGAAGAAAATAATCATCCGCATTAATTTTGTAGAAAAATAATCAATGTGGCCCACAATAAATTTCTATTAAAAATTTAGTGTGGGTTGAAAATCAATGTGGCCCACATTAATTCTCACTATGATAATTAGCGTGGGCTCTAGAAAATTAGAGTGGCCCACAGTAATAGGACTAATTATTAGTGTACTCGCTAGTACATATAAGTGACTGCACAGTTACATTCCTCCAGTCACAAGGAGCATAATCCTGCAAAAACATTGCAGTCCTCTACTTAACAAGTTTTGTGAAGCTTGACAGTATCAGACACGAATGGTGAAAACAGTAATTCAAGGCGATGTAATCTACACCAGCGCACACTCCAATGGAAACACTCTGAATCAACTCTTTCTTGAAATAGGTGCAATAAAACTGGAGAGCTTAGTTCCTATACTGACTCGAATCAATTTCCGGGAAGAATTTTTACCTTATACATGCCCTTGCCGGAGGTGCCTATGCCAGTATGGTTTTATGGTGACTCTAGGTTGACCAGTACCAAAACTTGGATTATATCCACGCTTGATTCCATCTTTCCAAATGCTCAAGGGAGCCAGTGATCCGAACAACTCAACCTTACAGAAGGCTCAAGAAGGACTGGCATAAATTCAGCAGATTCAAAGGAGAGTGTCTTAGCAACGCACAAGTTGAATACAAGTATCTGCAGACGAGAATTCAGGAAAACCTAAGGTTAATCTTGGTCACACAAATTACTCACACATGATTCTCTTTGACTGATTTTCTAATCCGCACTAAATTCTGGACAAATCAATCGCAAACTGAGCCATCTCCAAAGAACCCGGCCAAAGCTATCAAACAGGTTGCAAAGTAAGCCAAAGAGTACCTGAGTACTTAGCGGTGACTTCCCTCCATGTTCAATTGCATGTTCAAGTGTATGTTCGAATCCTCACTTCAATTCAGGAGGGAGTAGTCGTCCACCTTCGATCCGCTCTATCCTTCTCGGCTATAAAAATCTCCTCCCCGTTCTTACGACTTCATAGTCGCAGGCGCTTCTACAACCTACTCACAAACTAAACAGACAAACAGCATGAGTGAACTTTCCTTGATAATCCTTAAAACATTATATCAAACTCTTGTAACGTGAAGAAGCCTTGCGGAACCGCAATCGAAAATTCCGACTGTCAAACTCAGAAATATCTAACTTGCAAACCGACAATTCCAAATTCTCGATCTAAAATTGCGCACATTTTTTATCAATCAAAGCTTGCCCAGCCTGGCACCTCTGTGCATTCACGAAGGTGTTTAGAAGATGGCGGCCAAACTGCAAACCTCCCTCTATGAGTCTATCCCTAATTAGGTTTGTGCTTAATTATTTATCTTTATTGAGAAGCTCTTTGAAAAGTCACATGGACAAGTTCTGATGTTAAATCACATGGTAAATAGATTATTGTGATGGTTGCCAACCTTTCACTGGATGAATAACATATACCTCCGCTCGTCCGAGTCCAATTTGTGTGGCACGGCCAAACCCCAACTCTAACTTGTGGACGTAGGCCATGCCACTTAACTTAAGTTAACTTACAGTGCAGTGAAAACCTTAACTTGGAGTCACGGTCAGCTGGACGGGCTGCATCAAAGTTAACCTTTCGTTTTCTTTTCTATTCTTTTTAGGAACAGATTAACCAAAAGGGCGGGACCACACCTTATGCGTCGTAAGGTTCACATCTCCATCCAGTAGGTATTCATTCGGTATGCAAGTACTCGTCATGTACATTGGTAACATGCGAGCCCTAATCGGTAACTTCACGCCAAGTAGCGCAGGTTGTTGCGCTCCCTGCTGATTAGTGTGAGCACAGCAGCGAGAGAGTAGCACCACCGTGTGCAACAAACTGTGAGGAGATTTTGCCGTCTCGCAATGAAGAGGAGGGTGCTAGGAATCGTGTGCTGTTATAGATGAGGCCTGCGAAATCAGGAGGATGGATAATTCTGGAGAGGAAGAGCTTTCCTTGAAGTTTGGTGGCCTTACAATTTCACCGCCGATGCAGAGCACCAGAGGTTCCGGACGGATGGATTCTAAGGAAGGGGTTGGGGCCTCTCCTATCCTGGGTTTGGGGACCTTATTCCGATTTATTACGAAGCCCTTCGGTGGTGGAGGACACAAGCGTACGGATGGTGAAGACTCAAGCAGTACGGATGTATTGGAGTTGCGAGAATATATTAGAAAGCTCCTCTCTCAGAAGGAGAAGGAGATGAAAGATGCAGACAAAGTGATTAGTGATCTCTTGGCTCAGAAGGATGAGCTTTCGGAGAGCGTGAGCCAATCAGATTGTCGCAATTTGCAGTTGCAGAATCGAATTTCTCGACTTGAACAGGAGGTGCAGAGATGTTATCAGGAAAGAGAATCGATGCAGCACGAAGTGCAAAGGCTCCAAGAGAACCGTTTGAGGCTAGAAGCCAACGAAAGGAAGCTTCACTTGCAAATTCAATCCCTTGAAAGGGAGCGGGCCAACGAAGGAAAGCACAAAAACGGCTCATATGTGGATTCTTCTGCTACCCCTGTGCTCCTCGAAACAGTTGTGCGAGGGTTGCATATGGCTTCTCGGAATTTCACAAAGGAGTACATCAGGACGAATGTTCACGGAAATAAAAGCGCCGACAAGCTGTTCGCAGAGATTCAATTCTCCAGGCGTAGCCATGTGAAGTACGCTCACCAAGCGCATCTCTCTGCCATCTTCTTCTCCGACTTCGAACGTGAAGACTTCGGGGACGATGCTCAGCTGGCCGATCTTTCACTTCCGCATAAACACCCCACCTCATTTTTTGAAGAGTATGAGGCATTCTCAAACGCTGCTGATTTTCCAGTCTCAAACGTGTTGCCAGCCAAGTACACAGAAGCTTTCAGTGCATTTTGCTGTCGAAAGTATCTAGGAATTTTCCACAAGGAGCTAGACCTAGACGAGAGCATGCTCCAATGCAGCCGGCAAATGGACGGGAAGGATCTGAAGGCCAATGGATCCGACCTTAAGCTACTCACCACTTTCTTTCAGTTGGCTAGAATAGTGTGGATGTTGCACAGACTTGCGTTCTCCTTCGAGCCGAATGCAAGAGTTGTCAGAGTGGGAAGAGGTGCGGCGTTCAACGGAGATTATATGGCGGGCGTTATTGAGGATTCGACGAGCGAGGAAGATGACTCGGTTAACGAAGACACGATGCCTCAACGAGTTGCTCTGGTTGTTCTCCCTGGCTTCTCTGTATGCAAGTGCATCGTGAAGAGTCTCGTATATGTCACCCAACCTCAAGTATCCACGACACGAGTCACATAGTCCTGTGGTTCGCAAGGGTTTCAAGACATGAAGAGAATCTTTAATGGCTCGTCGCCATATGTGCACAGAAACCTTTATTTAGATGTCGCACCTTCAATATTGATCGATGACGTGTAACCCTACCGCACAGAAAGCAGCTGCAGCAAGAGACGGCAATGT
This sequence comes from Polytrichum formosum, assembly GCA_964035585.1. Lineage (NCBI taxonomy): Eukaryota > Viridiplantae > Streptophyta > Polytrichopsida > Polytrichales > Polytrichaceae > Polytrichum > Polytrichum formosum. The sequence continues at coordinate 14,813,400 of OZ037935.1, read as the reverse complement.
GGAGTAACTCGCGTAGTATTTCTCTTTTCGGATACTTGAGATTGTTATTATAGACAACAATGGTAGCAATCTGTCTCATTCTCCCAAAGTATGGTTTACTTTCTAGGTCTCTCGACGATACACGAACGTTCCTCTGTTTCGAAAGTGGACAGGTTCTTCTTTCCTTATCAAAGGGACACAAATTGGTGGGACAAATGTTTCAGAATTCAGAGCAAGCGGCGCAGTTGACCAAACAGACTGCAGATTTTGTGTGCTTCGAAAACACATTGGATGGTGTTGTATGCCTCCAGTGATAGATACTATTGTAGCATTTCGCAGCATTGCATGGAAGTGAAGTACGTGATGCGAATGATTCTTAACTTCTAATACGCAGTAGCTCATAACTTCCACACCGATCTGAGCAGAAGGTTTCTCCCATAACGGTTCTGAGGTTTCTCTCATGAGTTTGATATTGGATGCACTAATTGGCTTGCGTCGGAGGGTGTCGTGTTTGTGTGCGTATAAGACCTGCATTGGCCCATGTGTATCCAACTAAGAGCAAGACCACACATTCCCATTAAGGACACCTCTAAACAAGTTTAAACAAAGGAGGTGAGTTTAAACAAAGTAGGCATCCACACATTTAGAGGTGCATCTCATTGTCACCAATTTAGAGGTGTTCTTACCGTCCCTTCAAATAAGAAACTTTTAAAGGGGAGAGTTTCAACACCTCTATCGCAGAATCGATTATCAATATCTCAAAATCTTTGGTCAAACAAAAATCTTAATCTCAACTCTTTTCATGTAGAACCTTGTGTATTGTAGTAAGTTAATTTTGATCGTGGGATCCACAACTTAGAATGATTCTATAGAGTGAATGTGTGGAACTTAAAGAAGGATGTCTTTCCTCTAAATTGAAGTTACCCAATTTGAAATCATGCACCACCCTAGCAAAACACTTTAAATACTCATAACTAATTTATAGTATGTACAAAATTTACACATAAAAAAACAAAGATTTAGTTTACTTTGAAAAACACAACAACAAACATCTTGAAGAATTGTGTGATTCCCTAAATGATATAATTGTTGAAGATAATCAGGCGGGTTACCTTACAATATTAAAGGTTTAGCACCTAGAGGACATTTTGGAGGATGTGCATTGATTCGGCATCTTTGGGACATTGCCTTTGCCTATGGCAACTTGGGAGTGTGAATATTAGATACGATGCAACCAATCCTTCCATTTTAGAGGATTGGGGCAATATGAAGTTGTTGATACTTTCCTTGAAAGTTCAATCTCTTCAATTTCACCCTAAATTGATGCAAAGAAGCAGTGACGAAGGATTCTCGTCAAGAAACGAGTTCAAACATCCAATGCGTTGAGAAAGATGATGTATGAAGTGCATGTCAACATAAGTTCCCCCACATAAATCTCCTGTGCTGCATGCCACCTCTTTCAACTGCAATACCAATTAAAGTGAACAAGACATGATGAGATTAGTTTCTTGCAACCAACAAGATATACTTTTGTTCTGTATTTCAAGTTAGGGTAGACTTCCAACTAGCCAATTCTCGTCATAAACATAGGCTAACTCATCTTGCCAATTGTTCAAGATGACATAAGTCAACATATTAAAATCTCAAAAACTGACCTGAACATCCACGTCTTCACCAGTTTCCAGCTTCTCCTGAATTACAATGTCCACTGTGCCTCCACCAATATCTGCAGTCAAAGATTTGTCTTGGATCTCAAAAGAAAGGGATTTCATCTTGTGGAGACAGTATACAGCTGCTGCCTCTGGCTCCAACACAATTATTAGAGGATGCGGGCTTGCAGTGCTACCAGAATTTGCATTTCACTTTGTATCAAACCTGCCTGCTCAGCATATGATTTCATCAACTGCTTTGCATGATCATCCCATATCGCAGGCACAGTCAAGCATTGCACTTCATGCATGTCAAAGTGCCCTCCAAATCGATTTGTCAGATGCTTCATAATGAATTGGGAAGTCTCTCGCAGTGATTATCAGTGATTATCATTCTTACTGTCAACTTGTCTGGCAATGCTTCTGCTGAAAGTCTTCCATCCTCATAGCTTGCAAGTTGAAGCTTAAATTTTGTTACAAACACCCCAACTTTCGAAGGCGGTCCTCTAAGACGTTTCGATCTCGAGGTGGGGAGTGCCTTCCTATATTCAACCAAAGCAGGCCAGCCCCAACTCTCGAGCTTAAGCACATTGTTGTCATCCTTGGAGTAGTAGAGAGATGTTTGCGACTTGCAATAGAATGTGAAAACATTGGAAGGCTCTGAAATGTGGGCATAAGCAAATCCAGAAAAAGTGGACCACCAGAAAATGTTCTTGAACTACTCTCCATGCTTCTTGATAATCTCAGTTCCACCTGAACATTAACCTCAAATTAGGCTGGAATGCTCATCCGAGGTCCACCTCAATGCTTGACCAAATCAAACCACTTCAAAGGTGTGTTTGAATTATTGAAACTATATATCCACCACTGGATCGGAGAATGCAGCCATATGAGAACGTTAACCACCGTAGTCGAGTCGGAAAAGAAAATCGACATAAATGAAAGAAAGCTGTTGCGGTGATTTACTTTACCCTCAATATGGACTTTAATAATGTGTGTTGGAATTCAAAGAGTCTAAATTAGCTCAACTAAAAAAAGGCCTGAAGTGACCTTATACATCTGGATAAGGGATCATACGCTTTAGAGTATATGAACAACCAAGTGATTGGTGTTCTAGTATCTTGACACGAAGTGTCAAGACACTACAAGTGTAATCTACACATGAATAAAAGATGCTCTGAATTGAGAGGAAGATCATCAACTTATGTGACTTATGGAGAGCCTCTCTCTCTCTCTCTCTCTCTCTCTCTCTCTCTGACATAGGTATTGCCAGATTGAGTTAACCCGTGTCAAACGACTGCATCATAAACCTATGTTTCTCTTGTCCATTCGCTGCTTTGTAGAAACAGATTAATCAAGAGCATACCCAAGACAGCTGCATCGTAAGTTTCACACCTCCATCCCGCAGGCCTTTAATTGACATGTGAGTACAGTACAGCTTCTTCATTCTTCAAGTATCGCAGGTTGCACTGCCCCATTAGTTTGAGCACTGTGCAATATGCTTTAAGGAGATGTTCACGTCTCGCACCGAAGAGATGAGTACTAAAAATCGTGTGTGTGACCTGTGAGACCTGTGAGACCTGAGAAAAGGAGAATGGAGAAATTGGCGAGGATGAACCGCCCTTGAAGCATGATGCCCTTGAAAATTCACCGCCAGTGCAGAGCACCACAGATTCCAGTCGACTGGATTCCCAGAAGGGGGTTGCGGCCTCTCCTTTGCAACGTGTTTGTAGGTTCTTGTTCGGAGCTTTTACGAGGCGTTTTGACTATGGAGGACACAAGCGCAAGGATGATGAAGACTCAAGCAGTACGGATGTGTTCAAATTGCGAGAATTACATCCACGGAGATGCCAGCTGCGAAAGAAAACTTCAAAAAGCTCTTCACTCAGCAGGAGAAGGAGATGGAAGCTGCGGTCGAAGAGATCAATGATCTCTTGACTCAGAAGGATGAGCTTTCGGAGAACGTGAGCCAAGCAGTGCCACATTTCGCACTTGTGTAGTCGGATTTCTGAACTTGATCATCAGCGACAAATGCATTATGAGCAAAGCGCATCGTTGTGCATAGGCTCCAAGACAACCGTCTGGCGCTAGAAGCCAACGAAAGAAAGCTTCACTTGCAGATTCAATCCCTTGAAAGGGAGCGGGCCGACGAAGGATAGCAGAAGAACGGCTTATGTGTGGATTCTTCTGCTACCCCTGTGCTCCTCGAAACAGTTGTGCGAGGGTTGCATTTGGCTTCTCGGAATTTCACGAAGGCATTCATCAGGACGAATGTCCACGGAAATAAAAGCGCCGACAAGCTGTTTGCAGAGATTCAATTCTCCAGGCGTAGCCATGTGAAGTACGCTCACCAAGCACATCTCTCTACCATCTTCATCTCCGACTCGAACGTGAAGACTTCGGGGACGATGCTCAGCTGGCCAATCTTTCACTTCCGCATCAACACCCCACCTCATTTTTTGAAGAGTATGAGGCATTCTCAAACGCTGCTGATTTTCCAGTTTCAAATGTGTTGCCATCCAAGTACACAGAAGCTTTCAGTGCCTTTTGCTGTCGAAAGTATCTAGGAATTTTCCACAAGGAGCTAGACCTAGAAGAGAGCATACTCCAATGCAGCCAGCAGGGGCAGGAAGGATCTGAAGGCCAATGAATCCAACCTTAAGCTACTCACCACTTTCTCTAGAATTGTGTGGACGTTCAGACTTGCTTTGTCCTTCAAGCTAAATGCAAGAGTTATCAGAGTTGGACGAGGCGCGGACTTCAACAGCGAGTATATGGTGGACGTGATTAATGAGGATTCAACGAGGGATGAAGAGGATTTGGTTGACGAAGGCATGATGCCCCCACGAGTTGCTCTGGTTGTTCTCCCTGGCCTCTCTGTATGCAAGTGCATCGTGAAGAGTCTCGTGTATGTCACTCGGCCACAAGCATCCACATGAGTCAGATAGTCACCTGATTTGCAAGGCTTCCAAGAAAACAAGAGATAACCAGTAACCAGCCACCAACTAAGTGCCTATCATTGCCTTTATCAGTACTCACGGCAATTCCAGTCACCAACGGACCGTTCACATCAGCTCCTGCCAATTTTCACAAATCCTCCCCATCGGTAACCACTGCAAACATCTATTGCTGCCACATCACGTGACTGAGGGAATGCACAGGATAGGATAGGGAGGCAATGTTAGAAGTTTTTCATAAGTGCTAATAAAAGTGAAGGATAACTCATGTAGCTACAGTCAAGACTCTATAAGTGTTACCCCTATAAGCGTTATAATTTCATATATGTTAAGAAAATTTTACTCCCCTACAAAAACACAATTGGTAAGACTAGTAAGTGTTATGTGTTAAGTGTTATAACATGCTCTACTCCCTTCTTTGTTAATTGCACCTCCATAAGTGTTAATTTTGAGAAAATCAAGGTAATAATATATGAGAGCATACATTTTAAATATGTAATCACATTTATCCCATATTCTTTGCGAACAAGTCAAATATTCTCTCTTATTTAGGAATCCTTCCTCCTTGTGCACTTTCAAGCAATTTGGGAGAGGAGATGGTAGACATAGAAGGTTTGGGAGTTGGGGTGCTTGTTGGGTGCTAGTTTGCTAGTTGGGGCTTACAGTACTTGATATAGCATCTTTCAGGCACAACAATTAGGGTCAACAATCAGGCGGGTGTTCTTTTGATCTCTATTGAGAGAGAGATAAAGGAAGCTAGGCGTTTGGTAGAGGTTGATGAAGTTGCTACTCTACTTCATCAACTGACGTTGTTGTCATCTGATAGTGAGGTGGGTGACGTGATGAATGCTCATGAATACCTCAATTATGAGATGGAGTTTGATTTAAACAACCCCTATGAACCTACCGATGAGGAGTTTTTGGATATGTATTCCTCAGAACATCAAGAAATTGATGTGATGAGGTTATGGTTGATGTGGTAGAAGAAGTTGTAGGATTGAGTGTTGTTGAGCGTTTTGTAGAGACTTTGAAGAAATACTTTGAACAAAGATCAAATGATGCCCTATCACACATCAAGAGCATTCAAGGACTCCAAAAGGAAGTTTCATCTCATCATTTGGAAGCTTCTCCTCATACTACTATAGACTCTTTCTTTCGGTTAGTTTAGTTGGAAGAACCTCGTCAAGTTACTACTATATAGATTATTTCTTTCAATTAGTTTAGTTGAATTATGTATTATCATCTGTACTTTTATTTTTTATTTTTATAAAATGTTAAGTTCTTCATTTTTGGAAATTTTAAGTGTTATTTCTATAAATGTTATTAATCATCGGTATGAATTCTATAAGTGTTACTTGTTATAATTCTATATATGTTATTTTTTTGCTACTCCCGACCTGTAACATTTATAGAGTCTTGACTGTATGTGAGTCTTGCACAATGTACCAGCCGAACCTGTTATCAGGAAGAGATGGAAGAAGTGCTGGTAGGATGTACAAGCAAGAAAATTTCAGAGAAAGGAATCTAGAACTCGAAGTGGGCTTGCAGGTTTCGAAGACAATGTTGGGGAAGGCAATATGCTGTGGAGTTAGGAGTGGTGGTATTCGTAGCAGAGGATGGTGATCCACTGGGGTACCCAGTCCAACATACTCAATTTTGGTAACAAGGGAGTTGAATGAGTTGAATAGGATTCATGCACTTGGGCCAAATTGTAATCTTAGTTCAAGTCTTGTTTCATATATGACAGAACGCGACTGAGATTGTGGTACCAGGATGAACACTGAGGATCACAAGACTAGCTTGTGAGGAGTCAAGGGGGAAGGTTAACTAGTTCAAATGTAGTCATTAAATGCAGAACCCACAGATGAAGGAGAGGAGGAAGAAATAGGTTATGGAAGAGTATACCTTAAGATTGAGGGCAGCTCAGCCAGAGACCCCCACACACCTTAGACACTCCTGTACGAAGTCAAGATCAAAGTAACTGAAGGTCAAATCACAATCTATTTCACAGTCGACTACTTCCATCTGATCCCTGCTTGAATATCCGGTAGAATGTGTAAAGTACTTAACAATCATGTACAATAATCATGTGCAATAATCCACACATGTTTCAAACACTGTTAGATCAAGGACATTTGAGTGGGGCCCATAAAGTTATCATTGGTAAAAAAAAGCTCCAAAACTTTTTGACTGTCTCAGTCTGCACACTCATAATGCAACTAGAAATTTGACAATGTTACTGGTCCAGATCCTAAATTGAAAACTTACTAATACCCCAAGAGGCCTAGCTTCAGGCTCTCAATATCCAGAGATGAAGTACTCATAATCCAAGATCTTCTTGATCTCGATGAATTGCAATGCTTGCACAGACTGCAAAATGCTTGGAAAATTAACTACTGTCTAGAATCCTCCTACCCTTTGCCCCAATACTGCCGAAGACTAAAGCTTCCAGAGTCCTTGCTACAAGTGAATGTATCCTTGACAGTAGGTCATAAATTGACACAAGCTCCCTGAGTTGAGAGGGAAAAATTGTAGAGTTGATTGATCATCCCAACCATCCAAGACATGACCCAAGATTTCCTTCCAGCTCTAAAACTCACAATTCCTGGGTAAGTTCCGAATAACATTATTCTTCAGAGCGATCTTTGATCGAATGTACTCAGCTCTTTGTGAAGCCTTCCTCTGCTGCTCCTCTGGCTTGTTGCGCAGCCTCCACTTCTGGTCTTGAGTTGCCAACCCCATGCTCCTATATTTTGCAATCAGTGCATTAGCAGCAAAACCATCACGATTCTCTGTAGGAGCAGGTTTCTGGCGGAAGTAACGAGCCATATCCCTTGACCCAATCCTCTTCACACTGTTCTCATCGCCACCTGACCCCTTAATGACTAGTTCATGACCTCCAGCACTTAAGGATACTGTAGGACTCACACCATTGTGCAATACCATATCAGTATTTTCAGAGGTTTTGTAACTGCTACTAAAATCATAATAATCGTCAATGTTCTCATCTTCTGCCCCTTCACCATCACCATACCGCAACTTACAGTGGCTCTTGTTAACCATGTGCTTGCGAACGGCCTCCACACTATGGAATTGCTTTCCTTGTTCATCACAGTAAAGACACATATAACCTTTCGTAATCTTCAGTCCTAAGTACCTCAATAGTCCAATTGGGTCCTTCAAATACTCTACATCAGGAATAAAGAACCCATGAACTTTGTGCATATGCTCTATGCATCTCTCAAAATCAGATTGATTCTTGCCACAGAAGAGACAGTCGCTTGCATCCCAATCTCCGGACAACACACCATCATCACTAGGACCAGCTTCGTCCATCTCAGCAATTGTATCCTCATCTTCATCAGCAGCAGTCTCATCACCATCCACTTCTTCCCATTCATCATCGCTATCAACATCTTCACCCTCCAAGACTGCCTTAGAGTTCTGTGGCTTGCTTTCCTCCTGACTCACTGCCGATGGCTTCATTGGCGCAGGTCGAGTTCCTGCAACACCTGCCAAGCAAAACAGCAACACATTGCCAAGCAAAATATTAATATTCCAGTAAAGTGGCTGGGCCTAATTCGATTACTTGTCGAAAATGGAAACCTATATTTGAGTGGTGTGTGGTTAGGTGTGGATCTAAGAATGGACACTGACAAGACATGTGCTTGAAAGACATTGGACTAAGTGTTCACTTCAATAGAGTTAACCATAAAGTCACCAAAAAGTGGGGAGCAACTCAACAAATTTGGAGGAATCTCCCATATTTGCCACTTCCAACACTTGTGTCGGTGACCTAAAAAAAAAAGAGGGAAGTCATTTGGCTCTATTCCTGCACAATTTTGGAGTTCTTTTCATGAGTTTGATTCTTTTTGAGTGGTGAGAGGAGCAAAGTGGTGCATGTGCATATAGGCGTCAAAAAATGAAGGTTCGTAGTTATATAAAGATGAAACATGTGGGCACATAAAACTCAAAGAAACCCTCACAAGACTTTCAAGTTACACTCGAACAAGGCACCATTGGAGGATTTGCACTCCAAATCACGACAGTTAATTCATCAAAGTTAACTCTAATAGTCAACAATATTGGGGGGCCCTCTGTGACCGAGTTATGACTCCCTGACCATCACCTTTGGAAATTCGTATCAATTTCAGTCAATTCAGGACGGGTTCCAAATTTCTCTCCGATTGAACCTGGCTTCTCCGTCCACATTAGTGGATCAGCCAAAATAAGAGTTCGAGAATCGGAGTTTTATTCCATAGGGAACAGGAGAAAGTAACCATTTAAGACACATCCACCTTAACCGAAAACCCAAACACAGACAAAATTGAAAAACCCTAATCACAGATAATCTACTCACTACATCCAGAAAAGAAGGCATCATGACCTGCATCAGCAGGAGCATCAGGGTTGGCCGCCTTGGAGATATGGAGCTTGGACTGGAGGTGATTTGCATGTGCCTTCAAAGTGGTATACTCCTTGTTGCACAGGGCACACTTATACAACAGCTTCTCACCTTCTTTCTTCCTCTTCTCCTCCGCCAAAGCCTCAAGTCTTAAATTGAAAAACGCCTCGGTGATACCAGGCACACCGGCCACCTTGCGCCGCAGGTTGTACCGGTGCCATTCGGTCTTGTAGTGCGCCTTCTGTGCATCCTCGTCCGCAAGCTCCACATTACAAGCATTGCACGTGAGTCCTCGCATCGCAACGTGAGTCCTCAACTTCCTTTCTCCCTCCCTTCTTCTCCAATGCAAATCAATGAAGATATCTCACTGCCAAATTTCACTGCCACGATACAAAACCTTTCCACAAAAATGTAGGTCCAATCTAATGTAAACGTCCGTTACTTGCGATGAAAGACTGCTGCCAACGATGGCGAACATAACCCCAGCCTCAAACCCTAATTCACGAACGCCTCTTTGTTAGAATGTGAGGAGGGCTTTCGAAGGGCGGCGACAGGGAGGAGCATGAGAAGCAACCAGAACGCCACGTGGTATGTTGAGGTGCCGTATTCTGTCAAGCTGGCGCAAGCTTCGAATCCGACGTGGTAGTTAGGTCAAAGCCATCAACATAAGTAAAACATGGGTTTGCAATAGGGTCTAGGTCCAGGAAACTTGGGATGCAAGATACCCCTTCATGGACCTTACTTTTGGACCCAAGCTCGAGGTTAGGTTTGCAAAATTGGGTGGTGTATTTTTTGAGTTGAGAATGACAAGCTTTTGCAAGAAAGTGGTGTTAATTCATTCTTTCATGCTTTGAAGTTGGATAATAGTGTAACTCTTTGGGTCTTCATTTTTTTCTCTCAATCGTTAAGATTGCTTGAGCTCAACATCTAATTGATGTTGGACCCTGATGTAAACCAACTCAAAGCTTGAGGAGTCCCCTCATGACTTTTTGTTTGTCAAAATTTGAACTCCCCCTTGAAGATGATTTCAACTAATTATATCTCAACCAATAAAATGAAATTATTGGAATCAACTTTCTATTCCACATTGCAACTCTGAAAAAAAATCAAAATTGGAGATTTTTATTGAATTTGCAAGTTTTGTAAGTTGAGGAATTCAATTACAATGTATTGCATGTTATTCTATCAACGTTCCATATTTAGATAATATACCTAATTTTTTCCTTATCATAATTAGTATTGTGATATATATGATGAATATTTTGTGGCAATTTAATAAATTTTGGATCTCATTCATGATCTCTACGATCTAATACCTATATCATTTCATGATATAATATTATTGGAATTTAGTCCCTTTGTTTTGAAAAAAAATGGTTCTGAAGTGTGGTCAAAGTGTATATATTTGAGGATGGGGTGATTCAAGTACTACGATATTTGCCCAACATAGTTATGAAGTTGCATGACACAATTTTGAAGCATATTAAGACACATTATGCAAAAATTGAAGGTGATGTTGATAATTTAACACATTTCAACCACAAGTTTCAACTTAGAATATGCTTGTTAGATTCATCACCTCCAGTGCTTGCAAAAGCACTTCCTGAAAATCAATGAGGTGGCCCAACCTAGCTACAATAGGAGTATCCTCCAAGGGATGATTTCTCAGGTCACCAGCACTTAAGGGTTAACATATTGACGCCATAACTGTAGATCTACAGGGGTGGCATCAACTCTTTTGTGCAGATTAGAGACTGGGATAATTCTGTTTTAGTGATTCACTTGTTTACATCACAGAATTAACTATAACTTTTCCAAGCATTGAAAAGTTCATATTTGGATATCAAGCAAAGGGAATCCATAAACAATGCCATCGACTCAGTAACTGTATGGCTTTTATATTCAATCCAAATATAACTCACACACAGGTGCAGATAGGACTGCATAGAATAGCTGCACAACCATTGGACAAGATTCAAGAATGAGTCTCATACTTCTAACAACTGTTCAAAATCCGCTAGCAAAACATGAACAAGTATTAACTGGTTCTAAGGATTTGATGGAAAACATTGCTTGCTGACAGGGCTGTAACCAGCAAAGAAACTGAATTTGTAACCATTCAATTTCAATTCGCATTCAGGGACGAAACAGGAGGTCAATAGGAACCAGCATTCCATGCCTTGCATTGCAGGCTGTGATTGCTGAGCAAATCAGTAGAGAGCATTACATCTGTCCACTAAATTTGCGAACTGTGAACTGAGAAGTAATGATATGTCTGCACCAATGGCAGTCAAGCATCAGAGATTTGTTACATTTCCACTCACAAGTACCAGTTCTTACAAGAGCAGTTCCTGCCTTGCTACACAAAGACTACAAAGAGAGATAGCTTTGATTATTATCAGAATACAGGAAAGAGACTCACAATGAGCAGAAGACTCCAGAACAAGAGATGCCTCTTTGATACACTCATCACCTACAAAAACAAAGGCGTTTAAAGATGTACTGTCCTAACAGAAGAAATGAAAACTACTAATATGTCCTCCATTGAGCTGCAGCCATAGATGTAAAGTCAGAATTAGAGAATGGTGCTTGTGAAGAAACCACAGGGGGTGCAGGTCGTGCATAAAGGTCAGGGGGGCGGTAAAGCCCTGGAGGTCGATAAGGTGCAGGGGGGCGTCGTGTGGGAGGATTCACAACACTTGATTGCATGTTTGTAAACGAGTTGTTCACCGGGCTCGGCTGATTAGTATGTTGGGCAAAACTTGAAGCTGTTGTAATCGACACATTAGAACCAGGTGCTTGGTTTCCACTCATGGCAGTTGGGAAAAAATCTGAAGGGATATAAAGCGGCCTTCCCATGCTGGAGGAGACTTGAGGGGTAGCTGTGAGGCTACTTGCGCTCTGGGAGCTCATGCTACGAGTCGAACTAGTAGGCTTCAAAGCTGGAATTCCAGGAGGAGGATGATCTGAGGGTAAATGTCGGATGGAGTACAATGAAGTTCCTGAAGTGACAGTGTTGCTCTCAAAAGGTGATTCACTGCTCTGAAACTGAGAGCTTGCTGGTGAATGCCGAGACAGAATTTCCCTGTTTAAATTTCCCCCACTAGAGACTTCTATCAACCGAGTGGTGATTGCTGAAGCTGCATTGGACACTGAAGACATGTCCCATGTATTCGAAGTGCTATTAGGCTGTGGTTGAAGAGAAGATGAGGGGCTGGGTGGCATGCCCACAGGTCGAATATCTATTACACTTGAAACCTTGTTATGGCAGATTGGACATACCGTGACAACACGAGAGCATGCAGTGCAGCAACACATATGCGAGCAGGCCAAAAGCACCTGCATCAAGCAATCCACACAACCATATCTTAAAACAATGTTGACAAACTGTGTCACATGTGCAATAAATAAATTAGGGCAAAATATTAAATCATTCTCTAGTTGCAACGTTCACTAATCCCCAGGAAAGTAAATATTAGCATGAAATTGCATCTAACAGGAACAACAAGTCATTGTGAAGAATAAACAGATCCATCTAATTGAATACCAGACAGATAGTCACCCTAAGTATTCTTTCCCACAAAGTTCTTACAACAGAATAACTTGCACATACCGTATTTGCTGCATCTCGATTACAAACAGCACAGATACCAGGCTGCCTGTGACTCCCTGACGGCTTTACTGCTTCTGCTGCACCCCCATCATCATTATTCTTTTTTAATGCAGGAGGATCGACGGTCTCTGAATTGAAGTCTAAGAAGTCTGAACTTCCATATGGGAGTAAACTTTGCCCATTAGAACCACCAGTGGGGGAGTTTCCAGTGACATGCCCATTTCCGAAGGATCCATTAGCAGATGATTCTGTTTCATACCTAAAGTCTGAAAATCCAGTTGCTGACATTGAACTAGATGGACTTAGCTGACGCATATGAGGAGGGGCGTAGGAGCTAGATCTTGCTTCAGTACCTGGGAGCTGAGCTTGAGATGCCCCTAAACCACTCTGAGCCAAAGAGAGAGGAACTTTTTTGTCCCTTAGATGTGGTGGTGTATATGTGGAACTGCCAACAGGATTAGAACTCATTCGTGCAACTAAAGTACCACTACTGGAGGATGTCACTGCCTGGGTACTCATTTGTTCTACAAGACTAGGTGATTCTCCAGATGAAGCAGGTTCTAGTGGCATTAGTCGTGTACTAGGTGTAGAAGGACGAGAATTTGGAAGAGAGATTACTCTAGTTAAAGATTTTTCTATGTGGTCTGTTGAAAATAGTCCTCCTGATGGTCCCTCTTCAGACCATGGATCTGAGATGACCTGTCCATGTGGAAAACGCAGAAATCCAGACATAGAATGGGAAGTTAAATCAACCCTTGAGTTAACTGAAGTGGCAGAGTTGTGGTCAAGAGAGCGGCCTCTGGTTACTTGAGAGGCTGCCGGTGTGGAAGGAGCAGAAGAAATAAGATGAGGAATACTGGGCTGTGGGGTTTCATTGAAAAAATGCTTACGCAAATTTTCTACTCGATCCCTAAATACCAAATACTTCTCACGTTCAAGGTGCATAATCAGTGAATCCATTCTTTCATCCAGTACCCTGCATAGATAGAACACAATCAGTAAACACAGGGCCTTGTCAAGAGCGGTCTCTCTGAAACCAAACGAGCTCATTTATTAACTAGCAAACAGTCTCACTGATGATAGAGACGGAATCAGCATCTGGTTCAGCTATTGCCAGTTAGGGTTTGAAGGTTGATAATCCTAAAATTGTAGGTGGCAGAATACAACTCGCCACTTCACACTTCAAATTAAGAGAGACAATACATATTGCAACAAGCAACAGACCTGCGGGTAAGAAGGCACAGCCCAAATGCAAATGTGTCAATGCCAGCTGTTGTGTCAAACCAGGAGTGATGTCCAGATGGATATTTTACAGCACTAAGAAGTTCATCCACTATGAGAAGCCTCATGTTTTCTCCAACTGTAAACCCCCCAGCACCACCAACATCACTTGTGACCACACCAAAAGACAATGAAATTTTGAATGCAAATGAAAAGGACACAATGTTTCCAGTGCAACAGCCTCTACAACAATGTAATCCTATCTACCATGGAGGTAAACAAGCAACTGACAGAACAAGGCCACCATACTGGTCTCCAGGTAACAATGACTGGTACATACCATGGATTCATATTCACTTATTCAAGACTACTGTCAATCTAAAATGTTGCTCTCCAGGGGAAGTGTTCATTAGCCAGGACTTGTCTTCTATTTGCTCATCCTAAATACATTCCATGGACTACTCAAAGAGGCGCCCAAATAACATACCACAAGGTGTTGCAAGGCAAGCTCGGACTAGCTTAAAACCACATCCAGTTGTATCAGCAGCCAATTCTACATAGTGTCCTTGAAGACCTTGAATGACTCGCTCTGCCACATCCTTTACCTCCAGACTAGTTGGATACATAGAAAACAGAAATTAATAAACCTCTAAAGGAATCTCAGGTTTTATAACATAACCAGCTCATGACTTGCAGATAAACATTATCACTGTTAGACCCAACATATGCTAATTTTACTAACAAATATCAGTTGTAAATTTGGTATGACAAGAAAACAACAACTCAACAGGTAGCAAATGCCCCTACAAGTAGACTTCCTAAAATGTCCTTGCCACAGATTTCTGATGGCACCAAATAGAACTATGAGCTCTGATCTCTGCACAAATTTGAGCATATAAGATGGACCAGGATGACACAATGGAGATGGATCAAAGTTGAACAAACCTAAGAATACCCTGCAGTGTGCGGTGAGAAAGCTTGGAACCAACAAGATCGCCAGACATATCAGCTATACCAATTGCTGCTGTCATTGCCTCTGATTGTGGTAATGCCCATCGTATGCACTCCACAAGCATAATGCCACTCACCTGCAGCCACACAAGGCCAGATCTTGTCTGAGCAAGTATACCCAAATATCTCTGACATAATAACCTAACCTAATCCGTACCTTTAACCTTGACACAGAAGCCAATCAGTTAAATAATAATGCAATTGTGCTTTTAGAGTGACTTTACATCGCCTGCAGACATGGATGATTATTAACAACCTAAGATTCTTCAAGGACAAGTTGATCAAAGAATGTATAATCAAATCATACAGAGAGTTGCACAGAAAATCAAAAGTCAAGCTGCTTAACTCCACACACAGACACATTACTGTCGATGTTGACCTGGTGCTTGGCAATGCTGGCTAAGGCTTTTGAGTCGGCTTGCATTTCTTCACAAATCTGAGCCAATATTTTTGTGGCAACCTTTGAAGGAACTCGACCTTTCTTCCCCGGTGCTGGATTCAGGGAAGTAATAAGGGCCTCTACCTGTCACCATCCAATCAAATATAGAGTGACTTGGGCAGGGGAAGTGGTACCCATGGTAAATCAAACCACCAATGATCCAAATAATTCTCTGGAAGACTCATACAGATCATAAACCAACAGCTTGTTGGGTTATAGTTCTAGTCCCATGCAGTTGATACATAACTACTACGTAATTGACATTATTACCTGTGTATTAAAGTCCATGTCCTAAGAATCAAGCAATCACAAATGGAGCAAGTCACAATGAAGGAAGTTGTGCAAGGGGACAGAACTAGAAAGATCCAAATATACAACTACACCGTGCACAAAGATCATGTCAATGTTTTCTGAAACTCACCAACCGCTCCAATACATAAACTCCAAATTGATCTAGCGCTAGTTGTACCTGCATACAAATGTTCCAATTTTCTCACTAACATGAGGAAAGTCTTTGGTGATAGCAGGTTATTACAGCAAAGAACTTAACAATGCCAAGATAAACTCCTCATGTGCATAACAGACTGAAGGTTAAGATTTGATATGGATAGAGCCAAAAAACAATTTACATCAGATTTCCTCCTACAGTATGCACATAACCTGCTCCCAATAAAGTTTGAATCTGACAGCAGCACTCACCACAGAGCCTCGAATACATTGAGCTACCAAAGCTGCTTCTTCAGCTCCTTTCAAAGATACAAGCTGCATAAAAGATTCTCTTTGCTTCAGGATAGATCAACTTAATGCACAACTTCACAAAGATCCTGCATTTTTGAAAACCCCATAGACAACAGAGATGACAAGGCAGATATTGACAAAGTATAGGCACATCTTATAATGATAATTTGACATGCAATTAATACCCATTCCAAAGTATCAGGAGTGTCTCAATTGAACAAACTGGAATGGACACACGTATCTTCAGACTTTTTACAGGAGTGGGGGTCAAACTCACAAATCATTCAACTTATATGTTCACTGATATGCAGCAGCATTATACAGGTTTATCTCATGAAATGAAAACCAGGATAGTGGACAATGACCATTTTTTGAACAGAAAAGGTGCCCCGATGGTCTTGGGCAGCCATCACCAATCCTTTATCTTGAGCAAAAGAACGGACTATGGCTGTGAAGAAGCTCTCAGTATTGCCACCTTCACCCCTATGAGTGGCAGCATACTCTAACATTCGCTGCAACACATAATTTCCAGATGCTGCCAAAGCAACCAGATTATTAGGAGTTGTTTGACTCCTACAACTTCTCTGTTGTACTGCTACAATACCTGATATCTAGGAAGTTTTAGTATCAAACACACTAGAAGACTTTCAGCGACTAAATCTAAGTACGAAAATCATCAGGTGCCAATGTCACTCTAACTCCACATCAATAGTATGTGTATAACACCCTTATAATTTCATGAAGAGAGGGAAGTACCCAGGAAAGATGCCCAGCTTACCATGGACAGCTAATTTGGCAGCAAAAGGCGTAAGCATCTCTCTACAAAGCTTCGCAACTTTATGCCGCTTTGTATACGCATCTCTTAACATAAAATCTAAATGTCGGGCACCCTGCACATAAAGCGCACATCCTATTATTACAAACATATCATCAAAGTTACTTACACCAGCAATAGGAAATTAATTGCAAGGAATATTCACAGGTCAACTGAACCCAGAAAGGGAAAAGTGGAAGACACAAATACATTAGGGACTGCAGCTTACCGTCCGATCCATGGCCATACTGACTATATCATCTGTATCTTTCAAAGGTGGTACAACATAACCAGGCAGAAGATCATCCATACGTGTATTTGACCGCAAACCTCCCCCATCACTTCCAGTAACACCTTTAGGAGGAATGTAATCATTTCCACCACCAATCGACACAATTCCCCCTCGACCATATGGCTTCTTTATTTCTGGTACCGCTTTGGAACCTGCTTCTACATTACCTCCCATAACAAGTGTAAAGGAAGCTGATTCTGGAGGAAAGGGAGAATTCACTGGCCGGCGTGGTGGAGGAGCATCTAGGTATGTCTCTATTACTTGTCGACAGAATGGACACCGAACACCTTTGTCGGCCTGCAATTCAAACACTCAGAAGTGAATTTCATGCAAATTCTACTAAATCCATGTGAGTTGGGTGCTTGTTATTAAGACCCCCATGAACACCTAAATGAGAGTGTTTAACAAACTCACACAATTTTGACAAGATTCAAAATCAGGGTTAAACAAAAAAAAAAACTGAATGGGAATCATTAACCCATAACAATCACCATAACAATCAGACAATTAGATCAAACCTTGAGACGGAATTGAGGTCCCACCTTATAAACATTTGCAATACGCATCTTCTGAACACAGGAGGCACATGCTTTGTGTCCACATGGACTAAACCAAACGTCACATGCACCATCCTCGCCCATACATATATCACAAGAATCGTCATCTGGAATCATGTCTGATCTTATCCCTGACAAATCAAGAGCCCCAGGAGCCCCTGCGTTTCTCCAAACTGATGACATGCCTCTGACCTAATTCAAAACTAATGAAAAAAATGAAATTCCTTGAACCTATACTTTAAACATGATTCGCATATTCCTGCTCAATCCATGGCTCATGATGATTTTGTGTTTGAAGAACAGAGGCTGTACACTAATCCTACACTCTCCAAGTGTTACATCTCCTGCTACATATATGTGATAAGTATATATATATATATATATCTTCAATCCAGCAGGAAACCTAATTTGGGAAAAT
This sequence comes from Polytrichum formosum, assembly GCA_964035585.1. Taxonomy (NCBI): domain Eukaryota; kingdom Viridiplantae; phylum Streptophyta; class Polytrichopsida; order Polytrichales; family Polytrichaceae; genus Polytrichum; species Polytrichum formosum. The sequence continues at coordinate 14,795,307 of OZ037935.1, read as the reverse complement.
TAATCTTGATGGCACGGAAATCCGGGAACATAATGAGGAAAGGTTCATATGACCCTCTTGCCAAGGCCTACCTTGCCTGTGTACCCTCAATTTCTCATTTCCAAAGACTGCAAGTGAGATCCTCATGAAAATTTCAGAATTCCGAAGCTGTCTCACGAAGATTTCGTAAACCCTAATGCGTAAAGAACGCTTGTAACACTCCTATACCTCACGATCCGCTAAATAGCTTGTAATAAGTTGGAAACTATGCTCCTTGCCTGGGAAAGGATCAGAAAGCCATTTATCAGGTCACTTGAGCTCTTTCCATAAAAAGCAAACATAAACATAATACGAAGTGATATTTTATCCACACCAGGGAATGGAGCGCCGCAATTGCTACTAGTAACAATTTTAATTCTACACCAGCTAGGACTTATTTCCAATATATAGAGCATACCACTGAAACATATATTCCGAAGAACTGACTTGATCCAAACGACGTGCTAGTAAGAAGAATCAAACGCAAAGAGACGTCAAGAAACGCTAAGATCTCAGCAAAGCTTGGATAAGGTGATAAGACGATCTCGAAGTACCTCGTATCTGATCACTTGACGATTTTTGAATGCACAAGAGTTCAGCAACCTTAAATAATAATACCGCAGACGTATCACGCAAGCTCAATAGCCTATTATAATTCGCTAAGCACTGCATTCACAATTCACCCGAAGCTCGCAAACCAGAAAACCAGCACAGTCAATTCGTCCACCACTTTCACAATAGCCTCGCCAAAAGACCTCCCGCGCTGCTCCAATCCTCCACCGGAAAACACCTACCGACGCGAGTTTGAAACCAGAATTCCGCCGTTCTTTTCACAAAACACGCGAAATAAGGGAACTTCTAGCAGTTCGAGACCTCAATACCAATCCTGTCATCACCCAACACCTCCCCCCACTCTTGGAAACCCGCCCATCCTGCACCGAAAATGGAGTCCTGTCGCTCCGCTCCACCGATTTTTGCCGTTCAACTTCGAGAAGCTTGAGGGTAGAGGTTAGGCACACAGTTTCGCACTAAAGTGGTTGCACGGCGACCGCATGTGGCTCGTCCCAAACGATGAAGCTCTCCTGCGGCAAAGCTAGCCTAACCCTTGCTCCCTCTCCGCTTGGTCCTGGCTAGACGAAGACGAAGGTCCCTCAGGACCCCACTTGGGACCTCATTTGAGATCTGCCTTTGCACCCAGGTTGGGCCCCCGACACCTCCCCCCATTGGCCCTCAAGCCGCCTGGCCCGGGCTAGGCCAATGGCGGGCTCCTGGAACTGGTCCCAACCGGGGTCCCCACTGTATGTCAGCTGAACCGGGTCGGGTGACGTGGCACGGGTCGAACCCTAACGGAAGTGCTGTGGCCGCTCGTTCCTTTTCATTCGTTTCTGTGTTGGGAGCGCTGGGGAACGTGGGGAACGTCATTGCCAGCCTGTTGAGGTTGAAAGTCTAATATTTTATGAGGCATGATTAACACACGCCTCTGTATTTAATACTAATTTTCCACCACATTGTATACCGAGAATATCTAGAATATCAAAGTATTATATGTATTAAAATTTTGGAGTTTAGCTACAATAATAATGACCATGATATCTAAGCTGCCCGGCCATTGCAAATAATATTGCATTAGAGATAAATTTCTATCAATATTTGAGAATGTAGTATTAAGATACCGAGGCTTTAAAGCGACACATTAAGAAAATTTTGCTATTTCAAACATGTTGAATAGCTTGGAATTAAGTCTGTCATAAAATTTCAAAGACAATGAATTCATATGCAACCTACAAAAAATTTACAAAGTCATCTTAAGGAAAGAGCCCTTTACTCTCCACTAGGGGGTATATTGATGTTGGATTGTTAGGTGAGAATCACCACAAAATCAACCTCTTCTGCGAATGATGATGATCCTCTATGAAACGAAGGTGTTGTCCCCCTTCTGTGCATCACTTCTTACATCGCCTCATTTAAGTGGATAGATCCCAAACTAGCCACTGTGATTGGCCAAAGCTTGTGCTCTTCTAAAAGCATGTTTGCATCCTTTTTATACCACTGCTATGAATGGCCAAAGTGATGTTATTTTGCACTTAATGATGCATGTGATTAACCGCTTTTAACAATGACTTATTCGATGGCATCATTGCACTCACTTGTTGATGGCTTAAGGATGAAACTAAGATGTCGCCAAAAGGAAGGTGTTACTTTAAGGCCTCAGTGCCTTAGGCAATTGCAAGTCTTTCTTTCAATCGCATCATCGAGTTGACATTGATCTCTATTTCACAAAGGTTACTGCACTCCACCACTTTGGGGAATTAGCCGGTTTGAAACCATCATGATGTGCTTTCAATCACATTAGCCTTTTGGCTTCCTAGACTCTAAAACCGACTTCATTTCATTGCATAGGTTTACATTAGGATCCAAAACCAAAGAACTTCATGTCTAAATTAACTCGACATGTCTTCATTTTGGAGTTCATTTGAAGTTTGGTTCCTCGATCCAATGCATTTCTTCTTTAACTTGGGACTATATCAATGACTATCCACAAAACCGTAGTTTCATGCGGGTGACACTTTGACAGTTTAACCCATAAACAACGAGGGATTTTACATCAAGTCAAAGTTGTGTTATAAAGTGTGGCTTGGTGATTTACTTTGGAGCTGACATATAAAAGATACTTGTTCAAGGCTGGGGATTCGTGGCACTCACTAAGGAACATCCATCCAAGATATCGTGGATGAAGTGGCTCCAATAAAAAAAGCCCCCCTATGGGGTTGAGGGCCGATTCATTCGAATGTGATGTCACTAGACTAATTCGGGGCCTTTGACTCTATTTCCGGAATCAAATTGCCTAAAAATAGTCATTTAGATGATTCCTGCGTTTTTTTCATCCGCATGGATGATTTTACTTGAGTGCCACGAATCCCCGGCCCTTGTTCAAGGTGATTTGTAGACCACGTCTATACGTCTGAAACCAACTTGATGACTATTAACTTACTATCATCAAATCTATTTAGAAACATTTGTCTTTCCCAAAATGACAATCCATTTACGTATCATCAAAATTACTAGATGATATGTGTTTTGATTGGGTGACACCATGGATTCCATCATGTTGTGGAGGATGGCAAGAGATTCTAAGTCCATGGCATCTCTTTCTTTGTAATAGTAAATTATGAATCAAAGGAAAATATATTATTTTTGAGGACCTCCAAATCCATGGCGAAATGTTGGTAGTAAATCCTTTACAAATCAATTGCCAAATAATATTATGGTTTGGAACAACCATAACATTATTCATATCCATAACAGTGTTCCGTAGGACTGACAATATTCCACAAAATATTATATTCCATGGAATATTATCAGTCCCATAGAACATTGTTATGGATCTGAATAATGTTATGACAACACACAACAACACATGTGTTCAATACATCTAGAGGTTGCTTCCAAAAACACACGCAACCCATTTTGGGTTGGTTGGTCCCTTTGGACTCAAGCTTTAAAGTAATACTCGTAGGTCCCTTTTTCCCCTCAACTTTTGAAACCCCTTTCGACTTAGTACCCCAAGCCTAAGTTTGATGGGTACCTACCAAGACGTGTATTGAACTTACCACAATGCATTTGGAAAGCTATCTATGTTGTGTACATGAATATGATGCAAATTACATGGTCGTATTAAGTAACTCAATCACAAGTTTGTGCTCCAACCAATGATTGAATTTCACATTAACAAGCAAAATTGGCAATTATTTGATATAAACGATGTATATGAGAGAGAGAGAGAGAGAGAGAGGGAAACGATGATGCCAACCATATACTTGTGTTGCCGTGAATAAGGGACATGTCACCTTGATCAATTACGTGAGCTCGTATGTGAACCCAAAACGGGTTTACAGAACATGCTATGTTTACTGGCAAATGACACATCGAAGGTCACGTTCTCACCTAAAAGTGATATGATAACCACTAAAGTTCTCATCACATAGTTGTTGGTATTTTGATATTATTATTATTTATTTTTTGCTTAAGTGAGTATTATGTGGTAATTTTGCAAGTTATTTTTTTGGCTTCTTTCATTTTTTGGTAATGCTTCTATCTATGGGGTGTGTAGAAGTGAGGGGTCTGAGGGTGGTGGTAAAGGAGTGTGGGTGTGATTGTGGATTTCTTGGATACTGGGGTAATTTTCCCAGTTTTGATTGTTTTTTTAAAATTAAATCTATTATTTCATGATGAGGTGATATGTTGTAAGGTGTTTTTTCCAAGTTTTTTGGGGAGACATCTCCCTTGCTTGGCAATTTGATTTGGGAGTATTGGGGTTGGTGATCTTAAATAATAATAATAAACCTATAGAAATAAATAAAATCCCCATAAAAATACCACTAGATTGAGCACCGAATAAAGTGTGTGCTACATGTATTTTGGACCGTGATTGACATGTTATATATAAGGGTGTCTTGTGTGGTGCACGCAATTTGCCATTGTTATGGTGTTAGTTGGTCATTGATTTCAAGTAGTTATGTGATTTTGTCTATTTGAGTTGAGTTCGTCTCGAAGAATTGTGTGTGGAAGGTTTCAAGGTTTATCTTTGGGATGAAATTAAGTATGTGTGATGTTGGGTTGTATGGTTTAATTTGAATTTATGTGTGTTGTCGTGTAAACTAAGATCGTTAAACACAACAGATTGAGTGTCGTCATCAACATCAATTAGCAAAATAAACATAGCAAACCAATATGCTAAACAACCACCTCTTCAAGTGCCCCCCTAGCAGATAAGGAGCCCCTCCAATCAGCTAGGAACAAACACACTCATTGGTAGAGGTGTTGAACATGATGAAGTTGTTGTTACATCTGTACATATCCATGTTGGTGTAGTGGTAATCTAAAGAATTAAACTCATGGTTGAGGAAGTAACCCAAGAACTGTAGGTTGGGTGCAATGTGAGCCCCATCCTTAATCGCCTTCAACAATTTATGTTGAATTCTTTGATAACTCTCCCAATGTGATTTTCAATCCCATAAAACTACCGACCAACTAGATAACAACTTCACCACTAAGACATGTGAAAAACATCCACAAAGTCCTCAATCATGACCATTAACGGCCATGGAATGGGAGGATTTCCGACAACGAGGACAAACCCAATTGCCAGAAGGAAGAGTAAAAAGGGGAGGTGTCAAACATGCCATGTGCCATCCACGTTGACATTGATCGCACAATAACATTGTTGCAGCTCCTTTCTTCTCTCCACACACATAACAAGGTAGACCCTGTGGTACAACCGCCAATCCGGGATGCACAGAGCCGTCGATGGGAAGGTGACATGGAGCACAATTCTTTGAATGCTCACGACATTCTCGTCCATCCTTGCCTTCAAGCAATAATATACCACTTGGTAAAACATCTTTTACCCGCAAAATTGTGTGCCCAACCTTGACATCCAATGTCGTAGGCGCCTCTCGTTGCAAGTAAACATAATCCCCCTTGGAAAATCTACGAACCTGAGGTCGATAAGCTCCACTGCGAATCCGGGCATACCGTAATGTATCACGATGTTGAGCTATATTTAAGTTCTCCATGGCCATAGGCATGGCCTTCTGAAAGAACTCTGCCCGATCATAAAGACATTGAGCCCAAACATCTGGATCATCCAAGTTTACCACAGGAGCCAATTTCTCTCGCACAGAGCTAGGTAAAATTGGCTCCCGACCATACAAGAGTTGGTAAGGATTATAAGATGCCAAAGATGCTTGCTTGCTGAAACGGTAACCCATTGCGATCCATGGTAACATCAAGTCCCAATCGCGATGGTTGCCATGAAGTAACCCATACTTCCGCAAACCGCGCTTGACAGTCTGAACAACTCGTTCAGCTAAGCCGTCTGCTTCAGGGTGATCTCTGGAGGTTGTTCGATGATCAATCAAAGCTTTGGTACACAAAGTCTCGAAAGATCCAAGAAATTCTCTCCCTTGATCCGTCAACACCTCTGCAGGTGCTCCAAACCGTGCCAAAACTCGATCAAGAAATGCCATAGCTGCCAATTCTGAGGAATTTTGGGGAAGAGCCACGAGTTCAATTCACTTACTAAAATGCTCCATGTAGTTAGTTTTTTGGATACGAACAAAACCCAGGGAAACAATCAAGGAAGACTTAAAAGGTGATTCATGTAGCGTCTAGGTGTCTTAGACAAGGTTTGTTAGGTAAAACACAAGGTTATAACACTTCATTTCAAGGTAGGTGTGATAATTGGGTTACGGGCAGGGGATAAAAACATCTAAAAGATCACTCCATAACAGTGCATGCAAAAGTGACAGTCACTCACCTCACTCTACTTTCCCGGTCAATAGTCTGGCAGTGGGTTCATTTTAATTGGACCAAGTGCGGTGCACAATCATAGGACTCGCCATTGTCAATAGTCATTTGCAAGAGTAACCCATTGTAGTCTTGCTTATCAAAGTCGAGGGCCCTTTGATATCGTCAATAGTCTGATATTTAATTAATCCTTTTTAATGAAACTGGAAATAGTCGGTACTGTCATCCTTTCAGGATCGCCGAGGTTCTTTAATTACTTGTGACGTTTAAATGAGGTTGTCCGACAATAGTCCTCACCGGTGCATAGCTCCAAGTAACCATAACGACCTCGGAATGCGTCAATAAGCCAAACCACATATATACGTGCATGTCAATATGTCATATGATATAGGTCTTCATTTTATCTCATTAATGATCAAGCCTTCAATCTAACCATGTTATTATTCCAACCAACATCATTTAAAGTGTTTTCCTTATTAATCAGTAGCAAAATTATTATGGGGTTCATTTACTCACCTAATTAGAAATCCAGATCAATTTTAAGTCAGGGTAAATCCCTTTTATCTCTCAAACATATATATATATATTTTTATCATACCAGTTGCTTAGGACGCCAACAGTCCAGGCCTTCCAACTTCACAAACCAGTTGAGTTTTACCCTTTGAAGGAAATAGCCTGGCCAGCAACCTTTCGGCTTCCGTCCACCGGTTGGACCGGTACATGTTTCCCATATTCTTCTAAGTCTATAGTCTGGCCTTTCTGCAATACTGTAGCCAAATCATGACGAATTGCAAAACCAGATTTTCCACAGACAATCGCCACGTGAATTCACAGTATTAACACAATGGTGAACCAATACATTACTCGAGACAATCGCCTAATATACATTAATTCCATCTTAATGTAAATACGAACAACCACAGATTCTGGCCTACTCAAGTATCGCTGGAATTAGTAATCACGACCACAGTTAATTTAATTCTTAGAAAACATGATGCTCAATTTCACCCAGATTCCTGCGATAAGATAATAAAATATGTATCAAACAACCAACACTCTCTGCTTGGTCAATAACAATCGGGACAGATTATAATCCGTTGTTGCCATCGGTAATATTTCACTCAAGACAACAATTATTACTCATTCAGACAATTACCCTGATTCTCACACCTAAGACAATCACACACATGAGGCATCTATCACTCAGTCATAAAGTAATCATCAACACTAAAAGAATCGTTCAATAACATCTTCCTGATTTCCACAATTCAGTAATTCATGCGCACATGTAAACCTATCCATACAAACAAACCATTGACTGAAGTTGCAATACATTACACTTATCCCTGTCACTCAAAATTTCATCAGATGACGGACGACATGTTGATAATTTGATCACGGCAGATTTAGAGTTGAATAAAGTCTGAAAATATTATATTTCAAGATTATCCAAGCAGGAAAATCAGATTGCAGAGTCTATGGCCTAAGCAAATAACTAACACAATCCAGTTACACGCCCTGGATTGAACAAAACAGTTCAATACTTAATCAGACTATAGCCTTACAGACTTCGAGGAATCACTCCTCGGGAACTGTTAATTCCCTCTCACAGAAATCTATATTACTTGATAAAAAGTTGCCTCTACCCCCTCTCATGCATCCCCTTTTGCTCCTCTCCAAAATCAAACTTAATTATGGCCCCTTCTTCTCTCCCAGACAATAGCCTGTCTCCCCCTCTGAAGCCTCTTCGAAGCAGGTCAGGAGCTACTGGCGGTTACTTTTCTAAACTACCAGCTCATAACCCTATTCATACACACTAGCTTCCACTTATAAAGTTCAAAAATAGCATATTTCTCACTTAAACCCTGTTTTGCTTTGAAAAAATCAAAAATTGGTATTACACTCCACCATCACAAGTACATACTTTGCCCCACGTGGAGTGACAGTAAGCGGTCTGGCAAAATCCAAAGACCAACGATATCCCAAGCCCATAATAGGTAAAGGCTGAAGTTGAGGTGATAAAGTATTAAAACTTGACCTGACTCGGTCACATACTTCACACCGGGAAACATAAGTGGCAACCTGTTGATACATACTAGTCCACCAATATTGGTTGCGTAACATAGAGTGTGTCCTTCGCACTCCAAAATGTCCAAGCTTCTCGTGTACTTGCCGTACTAAAGAAGCTCTTTGATCTGGCCTTGGAACGATGCGCCTCGATCCGTCCGGCCACATACGAAATAACAAGCCGTTTGTCCAACGAAACCTTGTTATTCGGTGACTAACTCTATCTCGCTCCATAGCGGATAGTCCAAGGGGATATGTCCCTTGTTGAAGTTTGTGCATGACCGCATGGTCTTCCCACACATCACTAACAATGAGAGATTTATCGATCTCCTCATCTTGGTGTTCCACAAGGATCTCAGCAGCCAATCCTGACATAATTGTGAGATATGTGGCAACATGCCAACCTGACACCGCCTCACGATCACAATCTCCATGCCACCTGGCTCCAGTTAAATCCTCATCTGAAGGACTTGGATTGCGAGACAATCCGTCTGCATCCAAGTTGGCAATTCCTGCTCGGTGGACGACTTCAAAGTCATATTCTTGAAGTAACAATGCCCACCTAGCAAGTTTCCCGGTGAGTTTATCTGATTCCATAAGTCATTTTAAAGGCTGATGATCGGTCACCAAAGTAAATTTTTGGCCATATAAATAAGGTTGGAAATGTGCAATGGCCCAAACGGCCGCCAAGGGCTCGCCTTCATAAGAAGAATAATTAGATTCAACACTATTATTGCTTCTAGATGCATAAGCCACCACATATTCCTTTCCCTCTTCATCTTTCTGTGTCAATACCGCTCCCAATCCCACTGCACTCCAATCCGTGTGCAATTGAAAAGCTCTAGACACATCCGGGCGTCGAAGCACTGGCGCTGAACCGAGCCTCTGCTTCAATGTATCAAATGCTTGTTGTTATTCCCGATTCCAAATCCATGGTTGGTCTTTCCCCGTGAGAATGGTGAGAGGTTTGGCAATCAAACTAAAGTTTTTGACAAACCTTCTATAATAATTTGCCAATCTTAGAAATGCCCGAAGTCGTGGTACATCACTAGGTGCGGGAATTTTGTGCAAAGCATCCACCTTTGTCTGTTGCACACCAAGACCGCCAGGAACAATCATGTGGCCCAAGTAGGGCAGTTGATCATGGAAAAACTTACACTTTCCATGATGTAAACGGAGTCCCCACCGTTGTAGCCGTTCAAATACCGCTTGCAAATGTCTCACATGATCTTGTGGACTATTACTAAAGATGATAACATCATCAATGTAACATCTAGCAAACGGTAAACCAGCCAATAATTGGTCCATCACCCGTTGAAATTCAGCTGGTGCATTCTTGAGACCAAATGGCAAAAATTTCCAATGATAAAGTTGATCATTGCCATCTTTATCAATTCCCCAAAATGCGGTCTTCACCCGATCACCCAACAACAAAGGCAATTGATGATAACCAGACCTCAAATCCAGAGTGCTGAAAATTCTAGCAAATCCCAATGCATCAAACAACTCCTCTGGCATCGACATTGGGTATCGATCCGACTTGGTCTTGCGGTTGACTGGACGATAATCACCACACATCCGTTTCTCCGTCCAGTTGCCAAAGATATATTTCTTTGAAGGCATAACTGTGGCACAAGCATACTCTCCATTGGAGAGTTCAATCAATTCCGCTGCCAATAATTCTTGACATCGAGTTTGAACACCCAACCTTTCAGATGTACTAAATCTGTACGGCCGTCTGAAAATAGGATGGTCGTCCTCGAGTTGAATACGAACATGTTTACCTTTATATCCTTCAAAGTCATGAAGACTAAAGGCAAAACAATTACGGTAAGAGCGAATAAATGCCCGTACCTTTCGTGCTTCGGCACCAGTAAGTTTTGGCCCCACTTCAATTGGCCAATCGTCAAACTCCGTGGTTTCCTTCTCCATGGAAGGATTGCCACTTGGTGCCAGCACAGCCTGTCATTGCTAGTCCGTGGAGAGGGCAACACCTTTGCCCCCATCATCTACACTTGAAATCAAATGCGTATCCTCTCCACTACAATCAGACATACCAAAATCTTGGGCCAAAGCAGCAAAAACACGTTGAGCTCGAAGCTCTTCTGCAGCATGCTGCTTCAAAGAAAATAATGCCTCAGCATCATTGACCTCCATGTGAAATTTGGATTGCAGCTCCATTGCCCCCTGACCATTGTCCTCTGCCCTCAGAGTAAGCAATTGGTCATGAAAATATTGTTGAGCAGCAAGACAAATTCCAATAATCCACATCATGCTATTGAGATCCATAGCTTGTCCCAATAGAAAACGTCTCTGACCTTCTTGAAGCCCGTGAGCAGCTGTGGTACCTGTAGGAAAACCCATGGCTCGTTCCCTTTCATCTGCCGTAGGCTCATCATAAGTTTGGGATTTTGAATCCCAAACCATGTCTGGTCCACGAGATCGAAATGCAAAAGACTGTGGATATGTCACAAATGTCGGTAGTGCACCTCGCGGAATTCCCACCTTGTTAATTACTGCAAATGACAAGGTGTCATTCTTGGTAACCGCCAAGGAAACACGATGATCATCTAAAATGTCATCCACCTTGCGATTCATAAGCCGAGGAATTCGAGCGACTGCCGCTGAAAGCACTTGAGGTGATACCAAATTGGTCCAAAACCAACGAGGCCGGTGAGCAAAGGATCCCAAGGATGCAGCATCCAGAAATGTTGGAGTACCCAGAAGTTGGTTAATGTACTCACCATCCTTCACCACTTTGTGCCGTGTATCACCCAATAATGGCACATTTTCCAAAATGTACCCTGGCGGAGTTGATTGGTGGGCAAACCACCATTGTATCAATCGTATCAAATCCGCAAACAAACTAGACCTAGGGTCATCCAAACCTTGGTCAGTTCCTACACGCGAATGGCCTTGACACGGCCATCCTGCAATAATCAAATCCACATGGCCCAACCTTCTCAAATCCTCATCACTAATCATAGTGACGTCTTGGGGAGTTGACCACAACATCCATGAATAGCAGAGGCTGACAATTGTGTGGGATATCTCAACAACAATTGTTGGATGTGGTGTCGAACGGCTCTGTTGGCTGCATATCCATTATCCACATGAATATACCGCCTAACTGTAATCCCAGCCTCTAATACTGCAGCCAAACTTGTGCCAATGCCCCCAAAGATCTTTACAAGGACGATACCTTTAGGTGACGGTTGCCAACGAATGGGTTGGACAAAAGAAAATGAGGATGATATTGGAGGTGCCTCTCCAAGCTCCAAAGCCGCTACAATGTGTTGACAATGGTCAGATAACTCCTTAGGAGTACGCCATGGTGGAGATGGATCCTTGAAATGTCGAGCAGGAATTTCGGTACATGGCAAAATTCGTTGCTCTGCCACATTACAAGTGTAGGCCAATGTTTCCTCCAACAAAATTGGTGAACAAGGCAAGTCTGAAACTAAACCACTACAACCAAACATTGCCTCCGCAACCATAGTCATAGAAGTAGCTGCAAACGCTACAGGAATAAATACCTTCCTGCCATCACCAGTAGACCATCTCGGTCTAATCCACGCCTCCTCGGTCCAATTATCCAAACCAAAGCCAAGTGGATAAAGAGCTTGCTGACCAACTAGTATATCATAGTTGGTTGCATTGGTAACAACACACTTCATTGTCAAATGAGTGTAGGTAGGTCATGCCCCCACGTTAAAAATCAAACGGAGAGGTGCCTTGGTGTAACCTGTTGCACGTTCAGTGCCCCCCACTGAAGTCACAATTGTGAATGGACAAGGATCTAAATTTGTTGGCATCAACCCCAGACTGTCAGCAAGTCCTTTGCCAATCATAACCGGTTGAGCACCAGAATCCATCATAACTCTCAGTGGTGTAGCACGAATAGCGGGATTATCCGTGCGTGACACGACAAACAAAGCTTTGTCGTTCACCAGACGTACAACCCCAGGTTGTAAATTATGCCGCTCTCGAGCAGATCTTGCAGAAACATCTGCAAGATATGCTGCTCCTGTTGCACAATGTGAAAAAGACGTGTCCATTGATGGAATTATTGGAGGAGGAATATCAATGTGCTTACCAAAAGCAATGATTGCCGCATCTGCAAGGTTCGCTCGCAAATTGGCTAAATCCTCCACCTCCTCAGTCACAGGCACGTCAACAACAGCTTGGGATACTTAAAGGGATGGCAAATCCGCCTTGCCTTCTAACATTCACCCAACTAAATGAAAAACTCCAGCAGGTTTGAAATCCGGAGCCATCAACTCCGAACCCGAGAAAATTGGCATATGGAGAATTTTATGTGCCAATACCTGCATAACGTCCTTTGAAATGGAATCCCCATCTCTCAAAGGTAAAGAGTTTTTAGCCCCAACAGCAGTAGTAGTGTCTACCAATCCAAATGATAGAGGTAGCCGTGCTTGACCAACCTGGTCTGCTGGACCGACATGGCGAGGACGTGAAGCCTCGTTGCTACCATCACTTGTGGAAGCCACCGAATTTGCCAATGTCTGTGCGCGGGTAGAAGCTGCAGCTACCACCTCTCCAGATGCTCCAAACATATACATGTCAGAACCCGAAGTGCCAACACATGCCTGCGGCTCAGAAATTTGAGCAAAAGATGCAGAAGATTTGAGCTTTTGCTCAAGCTCTGCAACCTTAGCCTCAAGAGTCTGCTCCCGTGGAGATTTGCCAGTCACATAACTGGCAGGCCGCCGCTCAGGATGAAGTTGGAAACAATGATCCACATCGTGGTTAGTGCCGCCACAATGGTTACATTTCAATTGCCTCTTCTTAGAATTTTCCCCCGCCTTTGCCGGTTCTATCTTTTGTTTTATTTTTCCCAAAGGCTGGTTTTTCTTCTTCTTGGGACAATTGGCATCATTCTTCGAATGACCAGCTTCTCCACAACCCCAACAATGCAAAATCCTTTGCTCCTTAACAGGTTGAGTCTTAGCTAAATTACTAGTAGCTGTGACAATTCTTTTTGATTTGCTAGTCTCTGTCATCCAAGATACCATATCCGTGGCATCATGTCCACCCCCGCCGCTCCTGGGGGTCGCCGGGCCCCGCCCCCTGACACCGCGGCCCGGCCCGGCCTGCGCCTGCCCGGCAGGGTTCCAGAGAGCTCCGGGAGGGAGCTCTTGAAGCTCTCTCCCAAAATTTTAAAACCAAATTGGAAAAAAAAAATTTCTTCTTGCAAATTGCAAGAAATAATTGTTGGATTTTGGCCTCCAACCTCCTAAGCTTGCAAGCAGAAGTTTGCAAGTTGCCAACAACTAACTATTATAATAATAATAATAAATTTTCTTGTTGTTGGTTTTGTTCTCTCAAGAAGGTGAAGAGAGAAAGAAAGAGATAAGGAGATTCCTTGCAAGATTCGTCTTGCAAGCTATGATGAATTGCAAACTAAGCCTCTCAAGACATGTATTACTCAGTTGCTCATGAGTTCTTGGCCATTTGAACTCAAAATACAAACTAAAATTGCAAAATTCAAAGAAATTGTTGTCAAGTCAAGTCTTGTGAGTGTGTTTTGAGAGAGAGAGAGCTTGTTGTTGCTATCTTGTGGCTATGGTGTACTAGATCATGAATAAGCCTTTGCATTCTTTCTCCATCACTTGCACTCTTGGATTCTCCCTTCGTGGAGTGAGAGATAGCTTGACTCTTGTGTGTGAATTTCAGAGTTTCTTAAGTTTTGTAAGGAGACTTTTTAGTTTCTTGAGCTTGGAGAGAGAAACCCTCATCATTTTTTGAACACCCTAAACCGAAAAATTGACATCATTCTTCGAATGACCAGCTTCTCCACAACCCCAATTGTGGATTTAGTGGCGATAAGTTTGGTTTCTTGTGTAGAGATGATTGTTGGGGAGTGTTAGAATATGTAGCTAGATTCTATATGCATGGTGTTGCAATGTTGTGTGATAATGCATTCCATGTTATGATGTGTGTTTCTTGGTTTGTTAGCAATATTTGAATTTTAAAGTATTGGATGAAAAGACATTTGGCATTGTTGGTATGGAACATGTACGTGTATCACAAAAGACAAATATATCTTATTATTGTGCTGATTATTTAGGTTCTTTTGATATGTTATTGTTGGCATAGGTGTTTGATGTTATGATTTTGTATCTTATATTTTGGATGGTAAGTTTTTCTATTGGGGTGGTGATATTTATAAATACATATTTATATTATTTTTAAATTTGGGGGGTTCGTGGCAAAGGTGTCAAATCGGTGAGTGGTGTTAATTTAATGCCATTTTGTCATCTTTGTTGTTGGATGGATCTCTTTTATCTAGCATATCCGTAGATTCAAGTGCTGCCATTATTTTGCGAAGTGTTTATCTAAGGGTAGCCATTTCCTTCTTGCGTGTTTGAGCCGTTTTGTCTGTTGCATAGGTGGTGAAGTTCTTTGTTTTGACTTGTAAGACGTGTTCCCACAATATGCCCTAATGAGACGATCTTTGTGTACCTGAGTTAATATCACGGTCAATTATCATTCTAAAACATATTGATACTAGAACGATTTCACCTAGGCATGAAGGCTCTTACATGATATATAAACCCAAACGGTTTTGAATACAAAAAGTCCTCAAATATCCATATCGCATCGGTATCAGAAAAAAAATTGAAACCCTCATTATAAATACCCAAATGATAACAACAACAAAATGATACTAGACCAAACCCTGGTTCCAACCACAATACACAATTGTAATAGCTAGAAACACTGCTCATATGATTTGTAACTTGACGAGAGTGTCAACATGTATCCCAATACCATATCACCTTCACCACTATTGTTGTTTATAAGCAAATATTTATTATATGTTCTATAAATCCCATATTCATGGAAAAATACAAATTTTCCACATTAATTTTGAGATTTTCAAAATAAAATTTCCAATTTTTTTAGTTTGTCCTACAAATAGTTTAATTAGTGCCGAAGTGATAAAGGTACTACAATAAGTGTTTCATAGAATTTCACTATGACATAACATTATTCAGATCCATAACATTGTTATGTGGGGTTGACAGTGTTTTGCATAATATTCCTCACATTCAATCTAAATGTGAGGGATATTCTATGGGACTAACATCATTCTGCAAAATATTCCTCACATTCAGACTGAATGTGAGGAATATTCTATAGAATGATGTCAGTCCCACAGAACACTGTTATGGATCTGAATAATGTTCTGGAACTCAATTTTGACCATCATATATAAACCATCGTAACATATATATATATATATATGTTCAAAACCGTAAAGCAACAAAGTGGCTTATTGGTTTCGCCTCGCGCTAAAATAAGAAAAAGAGAATCCATCATGGCTTACAGTCCACTAGAACAATTTGCAATTATTCCATTGATTCCTATTCATATAGGAAATTTGTATCTTTCATTTACGTGCGGAGCTCACGCCCACTACTCGATGGTGTAAACACTTCGTTGGGGTTTTAGACGATAATCCAACTCCCGTTTAACTCGATGCCGTGGAGTTAGGAAAGTGTTATGTGCAGGATAGGTTTACAAATCTTGACGATGGCTGCTCTTTTGGAAGGGAGACGAATATGAGGACGTAACATATATATATATAACGATGGTTTATATATGATGAAGACCAAGGTGAGCTCAAGATGCTTGTCGTTTGTTATGTTTCCATCTAAAAAGTTATGTTTAAGGGCCACTTTATACTTGGGGCCGGATTGAGGGCCGGCCGGAACTCTCAAAATTTGGGCCAATAGGATCGCTCGATTTCATCAAATCGGGCCCAAGGGCTTTATACTAGGTGCCGGCCCGAACACTCACTCATCCCATGTGGCGTCCTAGGTGGCACAATTATGGCGCCAAACCATCGGGCCCTAGAGAAGAGTTCGGGACGAGCTTTTCCTCGGCCCGAACTCTCATATGGGGCCGGATTGGGCTCATCCGTTGGATTGAGGTCATCTCATCCGTCAATCTTTAGGGGGTAAATTCTTTTCCTCCCCTCTCTTCTCCACTCCTAACAATTAGCATAAATATGATTGCATTAGGCTAATAACACAACAATTAGAGTGCTAATCACACACTTAAGATAAAAATGAAACATTTAAGCATTTAATCGAGCATATGGTATGGCTTAGGTTATGGGTTAGTCTAATAAGGCAACAATTAGTACAAAGATGGTAGCATTAGGCTAATAACACAACAATTAAGGTGTTAATTATGCATTTAAGACAAAAATGAAACATTGAAGATGTTAATCAAGAATTCGGTGTGCCCCTGAACCGCACCCATCAGTTGATCCATTAAACATGGCAGATAAATTTATAGGAGCATTTTGACACCGGAATAGATTCAAAGGCCCCAATTTAGTCTAGTGGGACCCAAATTCGATTCACTAATCACAACCCTATAGAGGTCATCCCCCATGGTAAGTGTCGTGAAACTTAATTGTCGAGAACACCGGGCAGTGACCATGGTTAGCCCCATGAAACTTGACCCTCAAGATCATCGGGCCCTAGAATCAGGCCTCATCACTTTACATGGGCCAAGGTTGGGCCCGAAAAAGGCTCATAAAGTGGGGCTGAATTGAGGGCTTAATGGACATGAATCGGGCCGGTGCTCGGGGCGGCCCCAAGCCGTGTATAAAGCCGCCCTAAGTACTACCATCTGAGGGCCTTGATAACCACTTTACTGTACATATCGAATCTTCGTCTACTTTTTGTGTCACATCAACTTTTTGACAAGTTGCAATCAATAGTCTTACGACATGTGGCGCTTTCAATTTCAAGATCTAATGTACTACTTGTATCAGAGTCAAAGCTGCCGCAGTACTGGGCAGTGTCTGGGGAGATTTTTGGGCAAAATCCTGGAGTTTCCGAGTCTAATCGGTTACATGCTGTAATCTTTTGGTTTTTCTTTATATTAGTGTGTGGTGCATTCCATAGATTTCTCTTAAACGATTGGTGTTTCTAAATCAATTGGTAAAATGATTTGGCAGTCTAGAACTTCAACTGGTTGTTTCTCAAACTCAACCGGTTCATTTGTAACTAGCCTGTCAGTTCTCCCCATTCATTGGTAATGTGATGCCATGTCCCTCTATCAATGGCTGGGGCGAAACAACCCGTACACTGGTTCCTTGGAGGCGAGGGTTTAGGAATCCAACAAGGAACGAGTGTATGGGTTGGTTTGCTCAAACCCTCTATCAATTGGTCACCACTTTTTCAATATTTTTTATTAGCTACGGTACTACTTAGGGCCACTTCACACACGGGCCAAGAGCCGTGACCATGAAAACTGTGAGAGCCCAAAAGAAAGTGTCCAAAGGCCGTCCCAAGACACCTCCAAAATCATGTAGTGCGGTGACGGACCCTCAAGTGTAGTGTGAAGTCATATGTGACCGGGCCCTCAACCAAATGCTATTTCAATGAATATCTATTCATGCAGGTCTTCACACATGATAAAATAGAATAAATCAACGATTATGAGCGTTCAGAGTGCCATGGTCTCCTGATTTTGTGTCAGGCCTACCTCCAAGAGGTGGTTTTTGGAAATAGTCCAAGTGACCACGAAACATGATCCATTCGATACTATGTAGGAGTCATGTAGACTTTACATCCATCTTGCATTCACATACTTTGTTGGTCCCTCAAGCATAGTGTGAAGCGAACTTGGACCGGCTCCGCCTTTTCCACCAATGAGAGTGCTTGAAGCATAATGGTCATGGTCTCTCAGTCTCATGTGTGAAGTGGTCCTTATCTCCGGCTTATCTATGAAACTGTCGTGTTGAATTCCAACAATTAGCCCCACTTTGGTTTTTTTGCATAAATGTGACTGTTGGTAACCCTTGAAGCCTTTGAACCAACCCAAAGTGGGGTTCAATACACTGATTTCCCCATTCATTGAGGGTGACCTAGTAGTGCGTGTGGGACATTAGTGAAGGTGATAAATTTGTTTACGCTATGAATTAGTGTCACCATAATATGTCGGGTTTCAAGACCTCAATGTAGGTTCCCTTTAGTTTCTTTGTCTTAGGAGATGCCTCATAGTGTGAGTGGTGCCAACTCAAAAGATGAAGAAGAAGCTTCTTTGAGGGCACCAAAACAAATTATGCACTCTACAAATAACTTGGAGCATACACTAATTATCTTGAAATGCATGATAAATGAGCATGTGTTCACCTATAACAAATGTTTTGTAAAAAAACATCACCAGTTATATTATATACTCAAACACAAAATAATGCATGTGTTGCTAAACTTTATATATATATCAATAATTTACATGATTTTTTATATCATCCTTTAGGGGAAAAAACTTGCATGCCAACTCCAAATTAAGTCTTTGAATCATACTTTATAATCTACATATTTGATCTATGATATACTTCCACAACTTGCAAAGTTTAGCTGCAAGTTGGCGTGAACAAGGGACGTTTCACCCTGATCATAGTTGCAAGCCCATATGTGAACCTAAAACATGTTTATTGAGCAGTGCTATAGGAAAATTACTACTACCTCATGTCGGAGGTGGTTCCTTTAATCTATGATTATTAATTGTATTGAACCAAAAACAAAACCCCCTATATTTACTGTAATGCAATTCAATATTAACGAGGCTTGTATTCCTCCTTGTGTGTTTTAATTGCTTAGATTGGCCAAAGTGTATTATATATATTGTACAAACCTCAATTAAATAAATGAATGTGTGTCACATCTATTTACATTTATCCTCAATGGTATCAACATAGGTTCTACAACCTACTCAATAGTTTGCATGCATCCCCCCCCCTAAACTAATCCCCAACAATCGTTGAACCCTTGTTGTGATCCACAAAATTTTCAATATAGACACCTGTTACTTACAAAGGCCACCTCAAATCATCAACATTATGCACTTCGATTGTTGCCAGCTTACATGGATTTATAGCAATCAAATATAAAATGTAATAATGTATCTACAATTTAGCCATGGTATGCAATGTGTCACTAGTTGTTTGTGTCTAAACAATTGCATACAACGAGCTATATAACTGTGCAAATTATTATAACAATTATATAGTTGTATATGTTATTCAGAAATTAAATGTTGTAGTTGACTGACATTAAAATTAGCTTCAAAGATTCCGAATTGGTCGAGTGTATTCATTGGAATAGGGAACGATTTTTAGGCCGGATGGATGAGATATACACTCACATAAGGGGTGGCTTCAACTTAAGGCTTTAAAATCCGGATTCCTTGAGACCTCCAACCTTAAGGCCAAAATAGTGTTGAGATGGGTGACCTTTCTTAGCACTTGATTTCCAATGCACCCTACCAACATGTCCACCCATTTCATAGTGGGAGTATCTAGTGAATTGGAAAATTTCAGCCAATGTTGTGGGCACCTATATATTAGGCTTGCCATTGGGGAAGATTAGGTATGGGGCAACATGTATGCCCCCCATTCAAGGTGTTAAAGGAGGCTATATTCTTCAATGTCCCTCTCATGATGCTCGTTTTGGAATTTCATATAGAATTAGGCTAACTTGAAGGTGAAGCAACACCATATTCATGCTTGTGGCAACATTGGAGTCGTCTAGTCCTTTTGCACTCATATGCAACACTCACCTATGGACCAAGTATAACAATTGCAATGACCATTGAACTAGGGATAAAAACAAATTCTTTGAATATATTGTTTATTGGCTCTGTCTATAGGACATAGACTATGCATCGACTTCTCTATTTCAAGAGCAAATTTCCTAACCACTTTGCGTTCACACTTGGACGTTACTTGTTCCTACTATTTTTGGTCCGTTTTTTAAAATGTGGATGTTAACTATAGTTATATATATAGTTAAATATAGTTGGTCCTTAAAATGTATTGAAAAAAATATAGTTAACTAAAGCTATTTTGGTAGTTGTTAATTAATTATTTTTAAAAATTTGGGTGATAAATGAGTAGCTTCGGTCCTTGACCTGCATTTGAGAAAAAGGTGCACAAAATCCAAGAAAGGTTTGGTTATAGATATAGTAAATAGCCATGGACTGGCATGAGCAAAGTGGACACCTACAATTGTAGTCTTCCATAAGAAAGGACAAAGCCTCATGATTCTACTGTTTTCTTGTTTCGATCAAGTTCACAACATTACTAAGCAATCACTATTCATTCTATTTTCTAATCCTAGTAGAACCTTCCCAAATATTATAGCGACAGTAATAGTGTTTGTTCAACTTCGATCAATAATCATCATTGCATCCTCCCTTGAACCCCGAAGATTCTTTACTTGTGCACTTCATGAATAGTACTCAACATGAAACGTCATCCTATCAAAAATATTTTGAAATATTGCATGGAATATTCAATCACACTATGGAGAATGCAAACCTTGTTGTTAATTTTTTGGGATTCTTGGTGCGGTTTGCTGTGCCGTGGTATTACATGTTAGATTTTGGGATCAATTATGTGAACTGAGTCGACCCGAACCCTACATGAAGTTGGCTCAATTTTGTAATATTCGGCATGCTCTTCAATGAATAACTTTTCTTTTCAACTCTTCTCCAATAATTCCCGATTTTTTTCAACTTCTATTTTTTTATTTAATTTTTGCTGACCCTGACGGCCGGGTACGGTATGCATGTTAGTTTCACAAGTGCAAACTACATGTACTTGGTGATCAAGGTTTGCGTTTCCTCATGTACAAATGACTCTACTGCATTCTGCACAGCAAACTGTGACCCCACAACCATAGATTACAGTACATGAACAGGCTCAAACTTGTACAAATCATAGCTTCTTCAGCATCTCTCACTTGCCTTGAGCTTCTCTACAATCTCTTGGAAAGAATAGGTTGAAGGGTCATCCTACTTCCACTTGCCAATTGAGAAAATGTTCACATGAGTGAAAAGGATGAGCCAACCACACTGACGGCTGAGACCTAGGAGCAAATGTGGGCAGATTGGGTCTGTTATTGTGATGCAATGGCTTTTTCCGTGCGTATCACCCTTTTGCAACAGTGGAGAAACACTTCAAGGTATCCTACTTATTCACGATAGTTCGGCAGTGGTGGTATATAGGTCAAGAATTACAGCAAGACCGATAATATTACTGCACAAACAGAGTAAGTGTTGAATACACCAACTCAAAAGGATGGCATGAGAGCAGGGACAAAATCAATATTGCATGTGCAAGCTGAGCTGTGTGATGGCATTTTGTAAAGTACACCTAGGAAATTCACACAACTAGGACGTTTTGGATAAGTCTGGATACAATACATAGTGACAGGATTGATACATGACGATTCAGCAGTGATGGGATATAGGTCAAGAATCACAGCAAGACCAATTTTACCACTGTGCAATCACAGTCAGTGTTGAACACACCAACTTAATGAGAGCAAGCACAATTTGACACAATCAATATGGCATGTGCAAGCTCTGGGCTGTGTGATGGCAATTTTATAAAGTACAACTAGTAAATTCACACAGCTACGAAGTTTTTTAAAAGTCTGGATATAATATACAGTGACAGGATTGGTAAATGATAGAGAGCTAGTTCTTCATAGACATAAGCAACATCATACCTCATTGGCATTCATTGTTGCTTACAATCTGGACTATCCTGGCTAGAAACATTAGCACTGCGGTCCTCGACTGAGGCAGTGATGACTGGTACCCACAAAGTAGCACTGTTTGCAAGCAAATTTTGAACCTCAGGATCAGCTGCTGCCTCATCCACCAAGGCCCCGAGTGATTCAAGCTTCGCAGACATCTGATCAAGCTCTCTTGCAACTTCAACCTGAACAAAGCTTCCAAAGCAGAAGTGTGAACTAGCAGAACAGGTGTGCAACTGCAAGGAACAAGAATTGTAAAGAACGTACTTCTTCATGACTTCCTTAACCCCTAAATGCTTTTGGAGCCTGATTTGGACGTCTCATACATACAGTATTTTGAAATTGTACAACGTGAATATACATTGTTATGTGACTTTTTGGTAGATAGCAATAGCTCGTTCTCTTGGAAGGTTACACTTCTTGACACCCACACAAAGTATTTGGAAAGACTTTGCTGAAGATTTTAAAACATCCAGTATAAAGAGAGAATACTCAATCAGTATGAAACTGCTAAAAGGCTTTAAGGGTATAAGAATTACAAAAAGTTTCTGCAATTTTCTGGAGCTCCTCCAAAATGACAGCATATTCAATTTCCCTTATACTTGATGATGTGAGATTCCCACCATACATACCTCGCTCATCTGACTCGAGGAAGCGGCTGGTGTTTTCCGGGTTTCAGCTTGAAGGGCAGCAATTTTGGCTTTCAACTCTGGTTCTTCCACTCCACTGCTAGCCTCGACCTGCAATTGACAATTCCACGATCAAACCTAATCACAGAGTCTTAGAAATGTGCACTTTAGCTACATTTTGGGTGCACTTTCTGTCTGTGACAAAGAAAGTACCCAGAAAAATATGGAGAAAACATCAATACTAATGTTGGAAGCAGCTGACATTCCGCCCTCGCAAAAGATCAAATACTTCTTATGAGAGGCACACAATCGAGATTCCTTCAAACCTACAAACGCCACTGAGGAGATCAGCTTAAGAAATTGTGATTTTTTTTCCTGAAACGGTAGGATAGAAACCATAACTGGAAATTCAGGAAGAGCCACAAAAATTCCAAACTCATTGTAAAGCGATACAAAACAGGTTGCAGATAAACCTAATCCACAAACACATCCCAAAGTTCTGCATAAAAACAACCAATTTGTTTTGTTTTGTTTTTTATTGTTTTGTGGCATTTTCATCACCATAGCCTTCCTGATTTGATAAAGTGCGTCAAACCTCGCAATTGCACCAGCACATCATGTGCCCTCTCAAATCCTGAAATTGTGCTCCGAGCTCTACTGAGTGGATCTGTAGCACCACCATAACTTAATTCTGTACAAAATTCAAGAGACTGCTAGAAAGTTGGGAATGGTGAAAAAACTATTTACCTGCTGAAGGAGGCCGTTAAGGAAGAGAAACAATTGCTGGTGCTCGTCCAGTTCCGTTTCTTGCGGATTCTTCACCGGACCTCCCATTGCCACTTTCAAGCTTCCTGTTGATATTTTGTAATCCAGCTGGGAAGATTATTAGCTCCCTGTAAGCAAATGCTCTCAATCACCCAACTGGAACTCCGAGGTTTTTGTCACGAAACAGAATTGGAGAAATTTGTGGGCACCGGTGTAGTGATTTTGGGTTGACCTGATCGTCATTCTTGAACGAAACTTGGAGTCAAGTGAAAGAACCCGACCGTGAAATCCGAGGTGGCATATTTGAGGGCTGACGTGGTGACCAATAGGGCTGACGTGGCAAAAACCAACTGTGAGGTCCCAAAGCGATGATGTGCTTCCTTTCCTTCTTCCTTTCCCTCCTAACGCCTTGCTGCTGCTCCGTCGGAGCTCAGTGTTGCATCGCGTTAGAATCACTTGAGAGTTTCTGTTAGGGTTTTGTGGTGAACATTTTTCGAATTCAGAAGCAGGCTTAGTCGGAAAAGAGAGGGGAGAGATGAGGCCGATCTTGTTGAAGGGGCATGAGAGGCCACTTACGTTTCTCAAGTACAACAGAGATGGAGACTTGCTGTTTTCTTGCGCCAAGGATCACACGCCCACCGCATGGTATGCGCACAACGGCGAGCGGTTAGGAACATACCGCGGCCACAACGGAGCTGTGTGGTGCTGTGACGTTTCCAGTAAGTTTTTTGTTGCCACTATTTTTGGGCCCCTCTCTATGCGTTAGGGTTAGGTTCTTAAGGACGTTTTTTGGAGAAATGTAGACATGTTGGTTAACTAGTTTGTGTTTGGGGTTCAGGGGACTCGTCACGCCTGGTGACCAGCTCAGCCGACCAGTCTGTCAAGCTATGGGACTGCGAGACCGGTGCCCTATTGCACTCATTCAACTTCGAGTCACCCGCAAGAGCTGTCAGCTTTTCAGAGGGAGACAAGATGATTGTTATCACCACTGATCCATTCATGGAGCAGCAGTCTGCCATCCATGTCAAGAATGTCGAAGCCGACAGTTCCAAGCGTAAGTTTTTCTCATTGGTGGCCAATTCCCTGCACCTTGCTATGGGTGACGTCCAGCTAATTTTATGGAAATGAAAAGCTTGCAAAGAAGCTTTCTGATTTTCTCCTGGAATCGCAACGGTAGTGCCCTGTGTTGTTTCTCATTGACTGGTCGAAGATTTCTGCTGAAGATCCTTTTCCAACAACTTCCTAGCTGAGTTGTGCTTGATTATCTTCAACGAGTCACCACAATGAATGGAGGGTTTCAGGGCTCCCTTCAAAAGCAGGCATAACGCTCCTAGCCAAGCTGCTGTAGTACAAGGGTGGGCGAGAATGAAAATTATAGTTAACATTCTTGTTCACCTTTCTAAGATTTGGTTGAGTGAAACAAAGCGTTACTCTAGGAAATTCTGCTTACATGCATGTAGTTTGCTGTCATGATTTCTGCGGCTTACCTATTAGATATACTATGCAATGTTGAGTCCTTAATCTTAGTTAGCAGAACAACATTCTGTAGGTTGCGGCTGGATCATAGCTTATTATACTACAACTATTTAGTAATTCAGAATGTTGTCCTTGTCATGCAGTCTCATATATGATTCTAGTATCATAATTTAGTCAATATCATTGCTCAGATCTGTTTTCTACTAGGTTTGACAACGGTGTCCACTTAGGTGGTCATGTTCCTTCTTTCAAGTAGTGCCGAGAAGTTAATGGGATTTTAGGTAGCTGATGCATAATAAATGTACATTTTGATTGTGAAGTCTAATAGAGATGGCAAAGGTTGTTGCCAATCATAAAGTGCCTCAGCTGTCAGTATGTTCCGGCTTGAGTTAAAGGAGGCAAGGGTGGATGTGGATTACTTGCATTCTCTACTTATGCAGTGCCTGCACTCTGGATGATGTGGCAAGATAGGTTAATTGCACTAATTAATTTTGTTATTTATTGGCAAATTATCAGTCATGCCTACTTGTCCTATTGGTATCAACATTTTACAAAACCAATCTGAGGTGATGGTGGTTATACAAATTATATAAATATAAATTCTTTCTTCTCATGTTGAATATGCTGACATTGGAAAATTCGATTCTGGAGTGCAGAATCAAGTGAGGACATCTTGACAATCACAGGGCCCCAAGGAAGAATAAATAGAGTAATGTGGGGACCACTTAACAAGACAATCATCAGTGCTGGTGAGGATGCTACAGTTCGTATTTGGGATGCTGAGGTATTTCCTAAACTCCTGAAATCCTTCTCATCTTTTATTTGTGATCTGGATGCAGATCATGCTTGAATATTTTTGTGAATTCAGGGATATTTTTTTACTGGATTCAAGCAAATCAATATGTTGAGTTCTTGGATTGTGGGGATTCATGGTCACAAATGTGCCCTTCCGTTTGAAAAGCATAATTGCTCTGCTTTGTGATGGTTTATGAAGAATAATGGGAGGGTCATTGGATATATATATATATATATATATATATATAAATTGGTATGTACTCTTGTGTAGGATTTTATCCTCAGACCATGAGATGACAGTTTCGTAATAACCATATTTTACTAATCATTAGACCCTTGGGAGCTATTTCAAGGTGCAGTGGTTTACATTTTATTTTCTAGAATAACCATAACAGATTCAATATGTGCGTCATCACTAAATCACTTACCTGGCTTGTTTGCAGACAGGAAGATTGTTGAAGGAGAGTGACCCTGAGACTGGCCACCAGAAAGTCATCACATCGATGTCCAAATCTGCTGATGGATCTCATTTTATAACTGGCTCTCATGATAAGACAGCCAAACTGTGGGATATCCGGACCTTGACAGTATTGAAGACTTATACAACGGAACGACCTGTGAATGCAGCAGCAATTTCACCTCTTCTTGACCATGTATGGACTTCATACTTTAAGATCCAACTGTTTCCATCTCATAAGAAGCCGTTGTCTTGAGGGTTGAACATCTAAGGCACTGATTTTGAAGGAGAGATATATCTGATTAGTTGTCTTAGGTCTGATGACAATGTTGATGGTAACCAGATAGTCAAGATTGGTCAAAATCGGCTAACTGTTTTCCTGATATCTTTGTACAGATTGTCATGGGTGGTGGTCAAGAGGCTTCTCAAGTGACAATGAGTGATCGACGAGCTGGAAAGTTTGAGGCCAAGTTTTTCCACAAGGTGAGTTCCATTTGTGGCTGCTCTTGTCCTAAATGAATCCAACAGAATAACTAGTTCCTGTGTATGCTAATTGTTATTCCTTGCTAGGTTCATAACAGAAGAGAACTTTAACAGCCTAATGTTCAAAAATTCCAGTGTTGTTACTAGGGCGTTGTCTGGAAGAGCATATTTAAAGAAGTGACAGAGAATAGTTCGTATTTGCCTATTTTGAAAGCCTCGGCTTGACCCCATACAGCTGTATTTGAAATGAAGTGAAGGGGTAGGAAGGGCTAAAATTGGATAATAGTCTGAAACATATGCCTATTTATGAATATTGAATGGGCAACATGGACACCTGATATCATTATTCTAAGGACCAAGACTGCAACTCATTGGTTCACATGGATAACAATGAATGCTCAACACTATCCAGTTTTGGGAGAATATAGCCAAGAGGGGCCAAATAGACTCCATGCTTTACACCCGATTGACCATAGCACCACCTCAGTGCCATACACAGTATTCTCCCATAGAATACTTAGTTGAAAGAAATAAAGAAGTGCTCACTATTTGTCATTCTGTGTGTAGATCTTTGAGGAGGAGATTGGTGGTGTGAAGGGACATTTTGGACCTATCAATGCTTTGGCTTTCAACCCTGATGGCAGAAGGTGCTCCTGCGACTATAGTTTCAATCTTTCTGTTTTGGTGTGTCATGCTGTTGAGAATTGTATGATGAACAGTGTTGTGGTAATAGTACAGAGGCTTATTACTTTGCAGTGCTTATAGCCTTTGGTGTACTCCTTGCATAAACCTGTGGTTTGGTGTCAAATGTCCCATAACATTATTATTGAGACTGTGCTGACCATGATTCTCATCTGTCATCTTGCAGTTTCAGCAGTGGTGGTGAGGATGGTTATGTCCGTGTACACCACTTTGATGCTGATTACTTCCACATCAAGATCTAAATTTTGCCTTTCATGTTGAGGCCTCCATTCTCCAACATTCAGGAAACTAGTTTGCATGTTGAGACACGAGTTAATCTAATGCAAATCAATTTCTGCGTCCATTTCTTGGTGTCCACACTTCGCAAGATATGTGAGTGTTCATCTGGGTCGAGTTTAAGTGAAATCCACAGATCAATTTTGTCAGCTTTGTGTTAGCTGCCTTTCTCTAAATGAGCATACAGAACAACTGTGAACCAGTAGCACAGGAGTAATGCACTGGTACAATAGTATTGGTACACCAAGCATTCTCAGCCATGTGGATCAAGTACCAAGTTGATGAATATATGTTGAAGGCTTCCCCAGAACGGTGCTATCTTGGTGAATTGCCTTCCCAAACACGTCCTTAGCCCCCAACCGCTTTCTCTCTGCTTGTTCTCTAAACTCTTTTTTTTCCAATGTTGTCCATACCTCTCATCTAAAACATTGGTGTTGTTGGGCCAGCTTAAGGCAGGTCATCACATGCACTTCAGTTCCATTGCATACTTCCAAATGACAGGAAACACCATTACATAGTGATGTTTAGACATGCCCAATGCGGTGCCCAAAGTAGGGGAAATGATTTGGCTTATCTCTTATTGTAGATCCTAGAAGACTATTCAAATAATATTGTAATTGCTGTCAAAATTGTTAGGCATATATTTTACCAATATGTCATATCTCCGAAATCAAGAGCCAAAAAGAATCTTTTGGAGATGCGGGGTATCGATCCCCGTACCTCTCGCATGCTAAGCGAGCGCTCTACCATCTGAGCTACATCCCCGGGACTTTTAAAGAACCGGCTAAGTCGCTTCAAGTTGATGTTCCTAGCTGGATAATTTCTAATATGGTCAATTTGAAAAGCGGAGGAATATTTCACCAATTTTTTGTTGTTCCATCCTGTTGTTGGAGACTCTCCTTTGCTACTTTCCTTGCAAGCATGGAACATGTTAACTTTCAACGAAAGGAATATCTGTTGGTGTACCATATCTCGGCCATAAAAATAGATGACATCCATAAATATAGGAAAGCGGTGTCAATGGTGTTGGAGTAATTTAAATCTGAAGAGAAAGATGTATCGGAAGTTGAATGGGTTACCTTCCAATGTATGTGTAAAATAGTGCTACAATATCAGTAAGTATGCTTTCAGCTATGAAACGTGGATGTAAAATAGGTTTTTAGGTATCTTGCTTTTCTTAGGTAGCAGCGTGATGTGCTGTGCTGTGCTGTGCTGTGCTGTGCTGTGCTGTGTTTAGGTCATGGTGTGTGCTGCAGTATATGATTTTGTGTTTGAAAAACACATCCTCTGCGACTCAAACAGGATTACCTACATAGCCGAGTTTGAGATGTCCATGGATAGGGTTAGGGTTGATGATGGTGTTCTACCTGAGGGAGTTGTTGTCCATGACCAAGGAGGCTGTGGTGCACTTGCTGTCCTGCTTATACAAGTGCACAATCTTCCACTAGAGTTGTCAATGCTTTGAGTGCGCTTCAAGCTATCAATCAATAATGTCAGCAACAGTAAGAGCATGGTAAAGATGATGCATGGTGATAATATTCAGATTGTGCAGGATGATGTGTGATCAGTTCACCAGTGACAAGAATTAGGGTTGACTTTTTTTCTACTTGGAGAATATAGAAAAACGTCTCACTGATGGACTAAGATTGTGGTGATGCGGGTGGAAGGTGGCTCTGCATTCAAACTTAGTGGCATGGACGTACTTGTGAATAATACCTAAGTGGACTTAAGAAAGTCTCTCTAAGTAGTTCAGCCTCAATGTTTTAAGATCTACAATCATATTCAACCATCCACAAAAATTTAAGATTCAATTTTCATTCCTCTCCCAACATGTTGAGAGACTAACCTTCAAATGGCGTTTTCTTCCTCCAATATATGCCCACAGAATAGTGACTGGAGTCCTGATGTTAGAAAATCTCAATATCATTCTAATGAGCCTAGACCTACTATCTAATTCCTGTTGAACTCAATAAAACGGCTTACTATAGTTGTGATTGACTTATACACAATTGATATGTGACCTGGGTAGTCACAAATAGCATGGGTCAAAAACAATTTCATCCACACAAATGTAAACCCATGCTAATAACACGATCGGTGTATTTGAAATCCAAAAATGTGATACCCGCAAGGTAAAAAAATAACCAAACCATTTTACAACAGGAACCTGGCATGAATCTTTGACATTAAAACAACCAGTCCTCGAGAAAGAGCTTGAAGTTACTCCTTAACTTCACTCAACTTGTGATCAAGGCCCACTACTGTCAACTGCATACTTCACAATTCTGGTCTGAAGTGCCCTACATAAGGTTCTATTAATGGTTTCGCTTCTTTCACCCCTAGTTCTCATATCTGCCCCACTTTGTTTGATTGTTCTAGCACTTTAAAAAACTGAAAGTTGGCAAAAACACCTGGCTGATCCCACTTTGAATGTGCCACTCTTGTGTTGTCTACAGGGTACCCTCTCCATAGAGTCATGGTTTCTGATTGATCCAATGATCAAAACTTCGTAGCACCACAAATGTATTGTATTTCCGCACTTCTGTAGGGTATATCACAATGAACTTGTGGTTTTCAGGAACTAAACTAAAACTAATTGGTTAGGCAGTGCAATCTTGTATCCCACCTGAAATAGAGGACACCAGCTGATTCCAAAAACACTAGATTGTTGTGGCTACATGCTCATTCTCTTGTTCTTCTTGACCTGGTTCACTCTCCACATGGTCTTCTACTGGGACCCTGCCTTCTTCATTGACATGAAGTGAGTCATCCTCAGCTGACTCTTGCTCCTGATCAATCCCTTTCTTGGTCCCATGTACCCAGTTGTTCCGTTGCTGTGCTTTCTGAATTATCTCCTTAGCAGCAGCTAGCCGAAAATCACCTCCAGGTACTTCATGACGCTGTAGCCACCAGGTTCATACAATTATTCCACATCCAAATGTTAAGGACCACTTTATCTTAAAGTAATGCAAAACATAACCTAAATTGCAAATAGAAACCCAAACAAAGAGATCTGAATAAATAATTACAAAAAAATTTAACACTTGCAACCACTGAATGGAAAAAAGTGGACTGAAATGCTCAAGATGATGCACCAAGAAGTCACTGTTAATGCAAAGCTGGTAAGACAATGCTTAGAGACGAACCTGTAACCCCTCACAGAATGAGTTGACAGCTCTAAGTGATGGCTTCAGATCACGCTTGAGCATCATATCCCATATTGCACATGCCGTTGAGAAGTCTCCTCCCTTAAGAAACAACTCAAATATTTGAACCTCTCCCAAATGTGCATGCAGTTGTAATATATCTTGACCTCAAAATCTGGTGTTGATACTAAAAGTAATCCAAGAATGTAAGCCCCATACCATCTTTTCACCTTAGATTGAAAAGCAAAACAAACTGCTGCTCCTAAAAAACACAATTTCAACAACCAACAATCACAACCATCGCCTGTGCTTGGCCAAAGTAAACAAAACAAAGAACCTTGTCACTTCCTCATCACTACCTTATGACCTCATCACATATTGAAGGAGTATACTTACCGATTCCATTGATGCAAATATGAGAAACATAGATCCAGTACTTGTGTTGAGAAAATAGCCCCTTTCATCCATTTCTTGCTGTAAGACAAATCACATTGACTTGCATATTCAGTTTGTTCCACTTGTTTGAGAAAAAATGAAGCTGACAAGTTCAGAAATGCAAGAATGAATAAGCTCTTCGTGAGGATACTTACCAGAAACTTTTTGGCAGCAGTCAAACTAAAGGGGGTATGTTTTCGGAGTAGGCCTTCAATTGCTGTCTGAACCAGCAAAGAATGAAGTGAGTATACTAGCAACAGACAATAGATCTAACCATTCATTACACTTCCTTTCATACTAATATAAGGAGATACTTCAGAAAAATCAGAATATTAATTGACAAGGATTCTACATAAACACAATTTGTTTTTTGCCCAGACACAATATCAGAGAGGAGAGCTCAAGGAGTATTGCACGTGCACTAGAATGCCTTCAATTGACTACTACAATCATGTCACAAAAATGCTGGCCCCCAAAAAAATCCCCAAGATCTTGGAATGATCTACATTTTCAAAACCTGAAGGTAGGGAATCAAGTAAATCACTCACTATGTAAAGGAACAATGATGGTTTTGTGCCAGCCTCAATGTATCGATCCAGAACAGTCACCACACTCTCCAGATCGTTCTGGGCAATATATGACCTGTCAATGAAAGTCAGGTTCAATACAAAGACATAGAGCCGCTTGCAGAGGAAAGGAGAAGCAAGAAACTTTCCGATTGAAGCTAATAATACGATCCTGCCACTGCACTTGATGGAGGTCACTTACTTGATAAGTTCCGTAATGCAACTGGCATCAACTTGATGTCCATCTTGTTCCATCATTTCTATAATTTTCTCCACTGCCTGCAAGCACATACCCATCAGCTCTTGGAAAGAAGTTCATGTTCCAAGTGCAGGTGTAAAACACTACCAAAGGGTAATAGTACAATTTTTTCTGTGAAGAATCAAATAAACTGAGTAGGAGCTAGGACAAACACTGATTGAAACAAAGTGCGCAATTCATAGATCACGAGCAGTTGCAGGTTGACTGGGCTCTCACACATCTACAGTATTACAAGAGATAGATACAGACATGAGAGTATTTGAAATATCAAATTATGATCTCTATCACTACAGTATCTAAAGAGATACCAATACTCCAGTAATATATTCATCACTTACCAACAGCCATATATACAAATCTTGGAATCTGCTCTTAAATAGCATCACACCAAAATTCACACTAGATTGTCAGATGCTTCCTGAAAACAGATTTTTGTGTGAGGTCACATAGCATTGATTATTTTGTAGCCCTAGTCAATACTCTTGCAACAAACCACCAGTTCCTTCTGATATCCCATAACTGACCTTGGTATTGCCGAGATCCCCACAAGCTCGCAAAGCGGAATAGTAGACATTGAAGCGACGACTAACATAGCTGCGAGTGGCTTGAAGGCCTCCCCCTGTTACAAGATTGGCGAGTTCTTCCTCAAATTCTCCACGACCTTCAACCCCTGTTGAACCAGCTTCACATCCTTTTGACTGCTCCAGAAGCTCAAAAATCTACAAAACAGCTTGCAGTCATGGTGATCAGACGTCATAACATACTATTACTGAGATTTGAAGCATTTCCTCTTCCACCAGATAGTAAGAACTAACAAGGGCTTATGCCAACAAAAACCCTCTAGTGTATCAAAGCCTCATCTTGTACATTGTACAAATTCATTGCATAAACAACACAATATCAGAATTATTATCAACCTTCTCAAAAGTTTCTTGGGTAACAGGCCGGCTGTTTTGATGAGCAGTTATAAGTGCACTGTAGCAGGGACTATTCAAAGTCAGACCACTTGCTGCCATCCTTCGCACCACACCATAACTGTAGCAAAAACCACACTATCTTAAAATACATTCCTCCAAATTACAGGAATAACTCCACCGTTTGTCAGACTGAAGGTGGAATGTGCACGTAGTATAAGCAACCGGTTATAGACCACTTTAGATTGCAGAGTAGTTTCTCAGAAACAGCACATTGGTTATCAGAGCAAACAGGCCTGAAACAAAGTAGCCAGATAGGCCAGCAACTGAGAATAAAGAAAAGAAGTTCATGAGGAGACATCCTGATACAGAAGTTTGCTATTGGGATACATACGCTTCTTCTACACGACCAGCACTGCCACATGCATTCAAAAGGGCCAGAAATGTGCGGAGCTTTGGCTGGAGGCCGCTCTTTTCCATCTCTTCTGCTACCTGACAATGTTGGTCATCATAACAGTAAGCAAATTGAAACTACCATGAAATGAAAATGTACTTACATGTACTAAGCCAAAACTAATCTGTTGATATATGTGAAATGATACACAAGTTTTGGCGGGAACGCAATGACTTGTTTATTATTGTGTCTAGAGGTGTAGAAGTGACTCATTTCACTACCATAAGTGGAAGCATTACCATA
The DNA here is from genome assembly GCA_964035585.1 of Polytrichum formosum. Classification (NCBI taxonomy): domain Eukaryota; kingdom Viridiplantae; phylum Streptophyta; class Polytrichopsida; order Polytrichales; family Polytrichaceae; genus Polytrichum; species Polytrichum formosum. Next base: position 14,761,718 of record OZ037935.1, on the reverse strand, counting down.
TACTGCTATAGTACCTGGAAAGCACGGTCAATTTGGTTGGCTTTTCCACATGAAGAGATTACACAATTGTAGAGTACGATCTGTGTAATCCAAATCATGTTAGTTTCTTGCCAAAGGAGAAATATTAATACCAAAATTCAAAAACAACAGACAAGCTCTTTCCACTCAATCAAGATACATGCATAGGAGAAAAAAAAACCTGCTACTACTTTCAGAACCAGCACAATAGTTCCACCTTGTACTTATGACACAAAAGCAAGGCCCAATACATCAAACACACAATAAGGCATAGAGATTCCAGACCAAACAAGCAAAATTATATGATTAGGATCAAATCAAACCAGCACTTACATCAGGAGCGAGGCCCATTGATTTCATTTCATCAAAAAAGTACATTACATCCTGGAGCCTGTCACCCCTCATGCAACCAGTGATCAGAGTGTGAAAGGTATCCCGTATTGGCCGCACTCCATCCATTTGCATATCCTCATAGACATCCCGCATCAAGTACTGCCTGCAGACTCTCCCACAATAAATGTTTTAGCTCATCATAGTCATCCACTGTAGTCCAACAGAAAATCTGGCAGGAAATTTGAGAAAATCCACCAAGGACTTGATGCTAGAACCACAAGGCCCATGCGACCCTTAGCTTAAGGCATTCAGCTAATCCTCTTTGAATTTGAAAATGCCAAAGTAGACACTCCAATGATGTCAAAACCCATTATAAGTACTTATCAAGGCACGCAAAACTCACTGCTTGCGGTGGCTAATTTCACCAAGGACTTTGTTGTACTCATTAATGTTACTTGCATAATTGCGGGCTTGATACCCTGCGTTTGATTGACTTGAATAGGTCCGTTGGGCCCCGGGTAACGTCCAATTTTCCCTGCTCAGATGCATGTAAACAGAGAGCTTAACAAAGTGCCAAAAATCTGTGGACCATCTCTTCCAGAAAAAATGTCATCACTAACACACAACAAACACGTAATGTTTACACGTAACAAACGCAGCTTCATGAGGGATCGAGAAAGATGCCCTGTCGTGAACCAGCTACATTGAACATTTTCCGAAGCATGCCACTTGTGGTCAAGGCAGTGCACAAACCTAGGTAGATCTGTGTTCCCCGCCACCCCAGCTTGTGAACTTGACTTCGGCAACTGCATTTGCAGATATTCCCATTAGATAGATCATAATTACTGCCTAATTTCAACAATGTCAACAAACAGGTTTCAACAGAGAAAGTGTAGTGCATCAGAACCTGCCCAAACTACCCCGGCAACTGAAATTGTGCCGGTAATTCAATAGAGCAGATACTAAGTATTTAATGCAGAATGCTAATCCTTCGCCTGCCAGAAGAACCTGTGCCCTAGAATACTAAATTCTACAAGAGGACAACAGAATGCAAGAAATGCTTTCCAGCTATGACATCCACAATTCCTCCCACCATTTCTACTTCCATGCCTAAATCCAATTCACAGGTCGATTGCAGAACAATCGCACCCCCATTTCTTGAAATGCCCACAAGCTACTAGAATCCTCCAAGAGGCCTTTCAACTGTGGCATCCACTGTGTCTCCCAATAGGGCTGCAATTACTCTTTCCATGCCTGAATCCAACCCACTGGTCGATGAAACACCATTCGCAACCCCCATGTCTTAAAATGCCCACTCCCCACTAAACCCTAAACCCTCACCCTTCAGCGGTGGCATCCAAAGCACTATCCACAAAGCTGCCAACCCTGCGTCGATGCACAATTCCAAACCACTCTTCGTTTGAACAACAATGAAGCTCACAATCAATGCTCCTGGAATACGATTGCGAGATACAGTCGATCAACCCCCATTTCTTGAATGCACACACGCTACTAAAACCCGTCAAGAAGTCAGACCTCTATGGGAATGCTTTTCAGCTTTGGTATCCACAACGCCTCCCATCATTGCTGAAATATCACCTTCCGTGCCTGATTCCAATCCACTGGTGGATGGAACAACAATTGCAACTCACATTTCCTGAATGCCCACTTCTCACTAAAACCCTAAACCCTAAACCCTCGCCCTTCAGCTGTGGCATCCACAGCACCTTGCACAAAGCTGCCATCCCTGCCTCAAAGCACAATTCCAAACTACTAGTCGATTGCACAACAACCAAGCTCAATATCAATACTCCTGTAATGCGATTGCGAGAATCGGTGGATCAACGGTACCTCCTCAGTGGTGGCTGGCTGTGCGGCACACAGGGGAGCCGATGCGTGCGTGAAGCGGGTGGAGATGCGCGCGAGGCGCTGCGCGAGCACCCTCTTCGTGGCCATGGCGATCGCCTCCTTGTTTTCTTTTTTTCGCAGCAAATAAGTTAATGTATGAAAGCAAGGTGCCTCCGCCTATGCGTGGAGCGATGCAACGGCGGACTCGAGGTGTTGAGGAGCGGCAGCAATGCTAAACCCCTCCCTGTGAAGCCCTTCTCGGAACCGGGTTGCAAACCAAGTTGTGTCGCTTGGTTTAAGCTTGGTTTTAAAACCTACGCTAATTTTGATTTAAGGTAAGCGAGCCTTAAATGGATACTTTTAGCTCTGCATCCACTTCTCGTAGGATACAAAACACGCAATAACTTTGAGATGATTGACAATTCCAGATTGTTGTTTCATATTAATTTGGTTTCAAATTAGTCAACAAAATTAAAACCCCTTCAAAATTTGGGTAAGTTAGATTCGACCTAATAGACTTATCCTTAAAAGGGTGGGAACAATCGTTTGGTGTTTGGAGATTCATCTTGTCTTTGATATGTTAGCTAGAATTTATGAAATTTGACATGCTAGATCCACCAACCTCACAACTCGTGAGAACTTCCCAGGTTCAATTTATACATTTTCGAGAGAAAATGATGAAACTTGGGACTAAGTTTCAACGAGATTGAGTATAGGAGGAGAATATCTTCAACCTTGTGTTTATCTATAGGTTCTAATTACACGGGAGAGACAAGATATACAAGAAAGAAATTATAATTGAAACATAAGGTTTTTCCTTGTATTTCACCTTTTATCCCAATATTTTAATGATAGCTCTATGTGATCTTCACGACATTAGCCAAGGCTGCCACGATAGAATTTCATTGTAAAAGAATCCCTTGATTGTCCTTTGGCTTGGGGGAGTTGCTATTGAAATTCAGAAGTTGGCACTATGGGCCATGTGCCCGCATCAAGAACTTGTATGGTGGCCATTTAGCTGGAGGGGAAGGCATGCCCATTTTAGGAAATTAGCTTGGCAATTAGTTTTTATCTTTACTACTTATATCTTATGTATATATTTGTGTTAGTGGTTGTGTTTATGTCAATGGTTGTGTATATTTTATGTATGTCATTGTTTTGTCTCCTCTTTGTTTGAGGTCTGATTAATATACTTATCATTACTTATGATGTGCATTCGAATTGCTTTGCTTCTAATTCATGAGTGGCAAAAGATTAAGTGTAGTTAATTGATGTGTTTATTTATTTATTTGAGCAGTAAAGTGAGTACCAATAACCATGTTTGCTGGGATTTGTAGTTTTTGAAGTTTGAAGTTAGTTGGCTTGCCTTTGTAAATATTATATATCTTGTTAATGAATCTAGTGTCTATGTACTTGGTGATGTGTTATTTTTTTGTGATGGCTAAGTTTTGAGTTTTTTGGGCAAGCAAGTGGATAAGTAATGAAATTGCCATGAGGAAATCATACAAGTTGTCTTTTAATGATAACTTGTATGGAATTAATTCATGCTTCTTGTTGCATTTGATTCATGGCTTTTGATTCCTCATCTAGGGCCCCCTAGGGGTGGCTCCCTTGTGGCTCCATAACAAGCCTAACTATATGCGTACCTATCCTACACTAAGGTATGCGGGTTGTATTCGGTTACTTTTCTTAACCAAACACCACTATGTGTGTTGTGTGATTAGGTGTGGATCTAAAGAACGGACATAAAAATAAACATGTGTTTAAAAGAGATTGGACTATGTGCTCAAAATTTTTTAGCCATTCTACACTCAATTATCAACATAACCAGGGGCTTCATAACATTAAGTAGCAATGCTAGGAGGGTACCCTTTGAGTACCTGCAAATTTACCTCAAACAAGAAGGGAAAAGCTTGCAAAGCAAGGGTGAATGAATGGATAATTAATCAAATATAGAAGCTTCAAAAAGGTATCAAAGAGGTTTCCAATGTGGGTGTCAGGAGACTTTTCCAAAAAGTGCAACTACCTTTTTGACCTCACCAACTTTCATGTTACTTTATAGCTATTTAGATTTGTTTAGATCATAATTTAGCCTAGATTAGAACCTTTACCACCACTTGATATTAGTTTTGTCCTAGAAATCGACATAATTAATTCTAAGCATTTACCCAAATAGTTAAAAAATAGCCTAAGTAAAACTCAAACTTAGTGCTCCCTTTGCTCTTGATAGAGCATCAAACCGGCGTGTGCCGGTTTGATGCTCTTTTGAGAAGGTCAATCCGGGCTTGCTACTCAATGTTATGCTATACAACCGTTTTATGAGCTCGAGAATATTCACTTTAAATAAGATATTCATACGAGCTCCATAAATTATGAGGGAAGTTTGGAATATATCAGGGGAGCCATTTATTGTTCTCCCTCTTTAGCATGACACGTTTGGGAAACACAAAAGTTGTATTATCGAGGTGTCGTGTTCTCATTAATATGACAAATGGCGTAAAGTTGTCGTATTATTGAGGGAATACGAAAACATAAGTAATATGAGCTTAAAAATATATACAACGAGTTTAAGCAATATAGATGGTATGAAATAATAACTTATAACTCCAAAAAAAAATGCAAATACTCTCAAGAACTCTTGAAATAGGAGTCCAAAGATCTATGGTGTTGCCTACCCAAGTTAGTAACTGTCATCTTATCTAAATTCCCTACTAACTTTTGAAAATTAATAATAATTTCATTAACACCAAAATATAAAGAGTTCTCTAATAAGAAACTAGACAAAAATGATGCATGACGTTTAGCATCAAGATACTGATGATACTATATCACATGTGTACAAGGCAACATACTAGGCATGAGGCCACTCTAATCCTAACCATGTCCATTTTACAGTAGTAACCATGATTATCATTAAGTTCCCAATGATGAGTGAAGTTCCCAAGTAATTCCCAAGTGAAAATGGATGTATTTTAAATGTACATAACATAGATGAAAAGAATTTTAGCATTAACTATCTCTTTAATATGACAAAACGGAGATTCTAGATGTCACATTATCGAGTGTCGTAGTCGTATAAAAGAGGGAGTTTGAACTAAAAAATCTGGCCTCGCAAAAATGTGTCATAATATCGAGGGTGTCGATGTTTTACTTTTTTTTTTCCATGTATAAACGAGTGTCCTATTAACGAGGTTAGACTGTAGTTGTTCAAGACGACGAATGGATGAAGAATAGCATTCATCATCTTACAATCGAGGCAAAGCAACGAGAGAGACAGAGAGTAGCTGCCAGCAAGACGCATTTGAATGCCGCGCATTCGCATTCAAATCCGCGCATCTCTCAATCCAAATGTCTTCTTTATCGATGTAAAATTTCAGTGCTCTCGTCAAAACTTTTTGAGATTGGGTTTTGGGTTATGTCAACAAAAACTCATAATGCTTGCGACACAGCATGATTCGTTGATTGATTGGTCGTCGAAATTGGTGCGTTCTCTTTGCAGCATTTCTTCTTCCTGGCCATCTTTCCTCTCGGTTGTATTCGAGCTCGGTTCTCACTGTTTTTTTTATCCATTTGTTATGATCTTCGGGTGGTCATACTTGTCAGTGAGGTTAGAGAGGCTTCAACACCTATTTTGAGACAGCCATTGCACAAACTGGTTGATGTGGGGGCATCATCTCAAATTCTTGCTCTTAAGGCTTTTGCAGAGAGGAAATACATTGTCTAAAGAATCTATTAAGCCTAATAGCAGCAAAATACTGCAACTCTTTTCTTCCTCTGAGGATTAGTATTCCACAGTGGTGGTATTCTTCATATTGTATTCAGCTTTTTGGATTGAATTTATGGGGTTTCGCACAATGGATACACTCTCATTTCCGGTTTCTTGTGATTATTGGTTGTGTGAAGGTTATGGAAGGTTATGGCGTTCTTTAGAGCTGGGGGAAGATGCATTGCTCTTTTCAACTTACAGTTAGTATAAGACATACATGGGGTACAGCTCTTTACTTTCTGTGAATTTTTTTCTTTAGAGTAATGTGCACAAGGTAAATCATTGCAGCAGTTTGTGAAGGAGTAGGATTGACATATGAAGTAAGGTATGTGGGCCTTATGTGGTCACTTTTCTTAATCGGACACCTATTTTTTTAATGATACATGGCAAAGAGGCTGCTAGTTAAGAAACGAGGCCAAAAAGAAGTGTGTTGCGATGAGATTGAACTATGTGCTAAAAAAATAGGGACAATTTTAGGTTCAATACTTAACACAATTGGGAGGGTCTATGTGATCTCGTAAAGAGAAAGAATATACATTTTGTCATGTTATAACTTCTGCATCTCTACTCCAATTCCAAAGCTTGAAATGACAATCTTTGTGATTTGCAATTGCTAACCAGATGAGACAATTCCCAATCCAACCCAACGGCCAAAACTGTGTGTGGAGTTGGAAGTGTCCATACTAGGGTCACATACCTTAATGTGACACAAAAGTTTATTGAATGTTGAAGTGGATTTTTTCCACAAAATGCAAGTTTTTCAATGTGGGTGCCTGGTTTATTTACAGAAGGCTTTTGCAGGCTTCGGGAGGTTTAGTCCAGCGAGCTATGCCTGCTTGTGAAGGCATAATGATTTCAGTGGAGGAGGGTACCGAGGATGTCAAAGAAAAGTTGCAAATGTGTTTGGACTTGTGGGCTCTCCAAAAGGAGCAGTTAGAAGATGACATTGCTCAGGTATTCTTTATGCCTTCCCAAGCATCTTTCCTCTACTCATAATACACACTAATGGAGTTATCCTGAAAGTCTCTCAAAAACTCATGTTTTGGTAGGGGTGTTTGCCACAATTTATCATTTTCAAGGAGTGTTCAAGTGGTGTTGGAACTCCCAATTTTGGTGAAATGGAGGGAGGCATTTGACTTTGGTCAAAAGACGGCTCTATAAAATTAAATTTCATGGTGAACTTTTGAAGGCACCTGAAAATGGTGCTTGTCAACACCTCCACTTCAATTCACCAAAATTGGGGGTTCCAACACCACTTGAATGCTCCTTAAACATTACAACATTTTCAAAAGTGGGGCGAAACTCCCTTCCAAAACATGAGTTTTTGAGATTAAAAAAAAGGGTTGATCTGATTAGATTGGCATCAACATCTTTGAAATACTATCAACCTTCGCCTAATTTATGCCAAATGGAGTGGAGTCCTTCTCATGTTATCCTCTTATGCATTTTCTGCAGGCGAGGAGAGCAGGAAAACAGACTGAATATGCTCTCACATACGAAATTGCAAAACTCAATGTTTCTCTGAATTCAGAGAAGCACCGTACCTATTTAGCTGAGTGCAAGTTAGGTAGGTAAATTATGATGAACATACTGAATTTTTATTGTGCTTCTATTATCCAAGCTTCTTGTGCTATTCCTTCATTTTCTGAGCTTGTCACATTTAGTTCACATTCTCCATGTTCTCTATCTGATTTTCTCAGATGATGCTACTGTTAAGATTGAGGACTTGCAAGAAAAGGTTGTTTACTATAAAAAGGTGGTCCAAAAGGAGGAGGTGAGTACACAAAGTTTCTTGTATTCTCCCTTATTTACTCATGCTGTGAAAGGCAACCTTTACATACTTCCACTGTGAACAAAATGCTCTGTAATTGTTGCATCCTTGGCCAATATAGCATCACCCTGGTCTCTAAATTAAACTTTGTGTCTCCAACACACGTTTACATACTGAGTTGTTATTTCATATTCTGCTTTTGTTGAAGAGCTGAAAGTGATAAAACCGGTGAGTATAAAATCTCAAAAGTCTGCAAGTGTACCCAAGAATATGACACTAGACGGTTTCTGAGTTTCTTTACTAAGTCATGTGCCCCAACTTTTTGGCGCACCGCACCTCAACACTGAAGTTTATAAACTTCCTGTGCATTGGTTATTTACAGGATCGGCAATGTCAGCAGAAAGTACAAGAGCTGCGGAAGCTCTTGGAGGTAGCTGAGTCTTGCCATAAGCAGGAGATTAAGGTGTTGCGGGAAAATTATGAGAAAAAAATGGACGAGAGCAATTTACGGTTTCAAAGCATAACACATGCAGTGGAGGTGAGTTTAGCTGTTATACCTCACCGCCATCAATTCTAATTTTGAGAACTTGCATAAAGTTCCTGGAATTCATTGGGAAATAGAGCTGAAAATGGGGTAAGCTCCCAATGCCCTTTCCTTTGCAGAGATTCCAGTGCAATGTTCCTTTATATCCATCAAGATTTTGCTGCCTGAAATTTGACTTTGATTTGCTGTATTAGGTTAGGACCAAGGGCTGTGGCCACATAATTGTGAGGGCTCTTTTATAATTCATTCAAAAGCCGTACCATGGAAAATTGAAATTGAAATTTGCATGGTCACAGGCCTTCAAGTAGAGTGTAAAGACATAGGTGACCGGGCTCTCAACCGGATGCTCTTTCATTTTCATCCTATACACATGTGGGCCCTTCTATGCAAGACCTAATAGTAGATCAAGGGTTGTGAGTTTTTGAAGTGTCATGGTCTCCTGATTTCGTGTTAGGTCCACCTCTTTGAGGTGGGGTTGATGCAAAATCTAGAAGACCATGAAACATTATCCATCGCATGCCATGTATGACTTCATAATCCATTCGAACTTCCTTGGTCCCTTTGGCCCTCAACGTCTAGTGTAAAGTGAAGTGGAACAGTCTCGGGCTTTTCCACCAATGACAGATTTTAGATTTCAATGGTCACAAGTTCTTAGTATTGCATATGGTGTGGACACATACAGGAGAAAGAGGAGCAGCTGAACAATGCCAGACATCTCATAAAACAATTGCAAGGGAAGCTGGAAGAGTCTGTTCAGACAAGAGACGACAGTATTATTCAGGTATGGCTATGGAGGGGATCACTCATGTTCGAAATCCCCATTTTCGAAACGGAATCCGGTAGGCCAATGTAAAAGAATTTTGGCCTTGACATGTGCCTAACCTTTAGGAGCTTCTTTTCAGGGTTGATCTCTCTATTTTCTTGGGTAGAAAGGTCCGTTTTTACCTCCAATTAGAAATGGTGGTTTTGATCCTTACAAAACTTTGAAACGAAGCTCCCCAAGGTTAGGCACATGTCAAGGCCAAAATTCTTCTACCTTGGCCCACCGAACTCTGTGTCAAGAATGGCAATTTCAAACATGTGTGACATCAACTCCACAAAGCAGAATAATTTGGACCTCGCATTTCTGAATGCTGTGGGTCCTTGTGACATTTGCAATTTGCTTCCCATATGATCATCAACATAAGTGGTTTTGAACACTCTTAAAAGACTGAAGACGTTGGGCCTTGTATTGACTATATATACCATCCATGGATCAATACAGGTAACTGTTGCTAATCTGGAACTCTCAGAGCTTAAAGTGGAGGTTGGATGTCTCAAAGATAAAATAGCGGCCCTTGAGGAGCATGGCAGCCCTGCTACAATCGCAAATGTGCAAATCCTGCAGGATGTTGTCAAGCAAAAAGAACTTGAAATTGAAAGGCTTTCGAAGGATATTGGTGTTAAGGAGCGTGCCTTTCAGGACTTAAGCTCTGAAAAGGTCGCATTGCATGACCAGCTTGAGCTTTCCAGGAAAGAATTGCAGGAAGGGAAAGAGTTGGCTGAGAAGAACCAAAAGGAAGCGGCTGTTGTAAGTGCCAGTGTTAACTTCTTTGCTTTTGATCCAAGAGAATAGAGTTGTCCTTTAACTAAATAGGACTTTTTGTCGGGAGATAGTCCCCTATGATTATCCATTGGTTGCTTTGCAGACAATATCAATAATGTAGTTCTACTTGTGGTGCACACTCGGAGGTAGTGTTTGAAAGAGCAATCTATTTTGGTTGATTAGGGGCCAAAATCGTTTTTGCACCTCTTGGCATGCCAAAACGAGTTTGACCTCGATGAACCGATGAAGAATGTTTCTTTGTTCAAATCGAAAACTTACTGAATATGGAAGGTGTTGTATACAAAACAACCAACTCCCTGTCAAAAGTCAAGTTGAGTTAGAGGATAACTCTAATAGAAGCTGTGTAAATAAACTGCTAACATGGAGCTGAAGATATGCTCTGATTTGTGCTTTTAAATGATTTAGCTCTTGAATGGTTCAGCTCGTAAAAGATACACTCTTATGAGAGGTCCATGTTGTAGGTAATAGTGTTTCTATTGAATTGAAAATAGTGTGCAATGTACTGCTATCTATTTGACAAGTGGCTTTCTCTCCTTGAAGTGAGTACATGCCTAGTAAAGGCATTGCTCACCACCAAAATCTACCTATAAGAAACATTTCTAGTCGCTTCAAATGATGATGTCTCCTTCAAATCTTGCTCATTCTCAAGCTCTTTTCATAGACACCAAGATCGTCTCTTAACTCTTATCCGTTCAAAGATCAACTGTGATTCATGTCATTTTTTGATGTTTTCTCCCACTATTCTTGGACTTAGGAAGTGAGATTAGGCTCTTACGATTCACGTTCTCAGTAGCTTTCAATTGAAACCTTCCTCACAACTAGAAGTGGAAGAATGAGAATTTAGTGACCGGTTGAAAGAGTCAAGTGTAACTAGGATTGCACACTGTTTTCTTGTGTGATGGTGTATTGTCTGGGCCACACTGTAGGGCTGCTCAGGCTAACTCACACGATTTGCCTGTTCTGTTTACCATAACCAGTGTAGTTTTAATCCATATTAACTTATTATCTTTTCACCAAGGGAGAAATCATGCTAATCTTGCAATATTTGACAATCAGGCAGAGAAAGGACACAAGAAGTCCCTGAATGAGCTGGAAAAGCAACTGACTGCAGCCACGAAGCTTGTTACAAAGAAGGAACATGCTTTTCAAAAGTTGACAGAACAGTTGGAGGAACTTCTGCAAGAGAAAATTGAAAACAAGAAGGTATGCAGTGATGTCAAAGATTGTTATTCAACATTTTTTGGCCCAAGAGAGTCTGAGTGGGGAAGATAGACTCCGCAGAAATGCTTTTCATTATTATTTTAGTATTATTATATTATTTTTTCCTTTCTTTCTTTTCCTCAACATCTTTGATCTGCTTCACAGACTCACCATTGAAACTGGCCGGGGGATGACTATCCCAATCCCCAAAGATAACAGAAATTGCCACTTTTTCTCGTACAATGTAGTTGAAAGTGTGGCACACTTTGTATTGGAGTGCCCCTCTCAACTCCATTAGAGATAGGTTTCCTCCCTATTTCAGAATGTAGTGCTAGGCAGTCTCAAGTCTCTCCCAACTGGACCATCAAGTTAATGTTAGCCGCTATCTCACGGAAGCCACTGCACTCCGTTACTCTAAGGAAGAGCCTTTTTGACACCATCTTGATGTACTTCTAGTCCCATAAGCCTTTTGGCTTCCCAGGATTTAAAATCTATTTCAATTCATAGGTAGAGGAGAACAATTTAAAGCTGCTGAAGGGCATGGAGGAGAAGTGCACTGAAGCTGCCAGACTCGTGGATGAGAAAAACAAGTTGTTCAAGGATTTGACGAAACGGTTCGATGAGGTTTTAAAGGAGGTTGAGCATCTCAAAATGCAATGTCTGGAATATGAAATACAGTCGAAGGTAAGAAGCTTGACAAAACCCAGGACTGAGAAATGTGTACATTGGTGTGCTCGCTTCCATTTTAATCTTGGCTTGTGGGCGGTAGTGACTACATGTGCAATTTCCAGTGAGCAAGATAACTTTTTTTTGCAGGAAGAGAAATTCGACAAGGTGAAGTTCAAGATTATTGAAGAGCAGTACATAACAGCGGCCAAGGCTGTGGAAACGAAGGATGAAAAACTGAAGGAAGTTATGCGACTCTTAGAAACTTTGCAAAAGGACAATGAAAAACTGTCATCAAAGTGCTTGAAACTAGGAGGAATTGAGCAGCAACTAGCTGAGGTGCCAAAATATTAATCTTAAGTTACCAATTGATGGTCTTCACCTTGATGTATTACAAGTACACTGCATAGTCATATTAGCGTAGGCCACAGTAATTCTCTAGAACCCGCAATAATTTTCAAACCATGTCATCTCTAGTTCAAAATCAGTGAGGACCACATTAATTGTGATCTAGGAAATTGATGGCTGGGGTGAACCAACCCGTACACTGATTCCTTGTTGGCAGGGCTGCAGTCATCCAACAAGGAACCAATGTATGGGCTGGTTTGCCCTCCCTGAAATTGACGTGGATGATCATTTTCTTTTATGCTACTTTTGATGTAAGGTGACTGTTTTCTTTTATGCAAGGTGCTGGTCAGAAGTCTGCCAGAAGACTTAGGGGAAGACCTGGGGTCTTGGGACCACAGTATTTCCACCCTGACCAGACAATTAGAGTGGCCCACATTGATTATTTCCACATTGATTGTCCACCCACACTAATAGGACTATTTAGTGTACTTATGTTGTAGGACTCACAGCTTGTTGCATGGAATTTACCACACCAAACCTCTTTATTGCAGGCACATACAACTCACAAGATGAAAGTGGAGGAGCTGGAAGAACAGTATTCTGTAGCCAACACATTGGTGACTAAACTTGACAAAAAGATCAAAAGACTCACTCAGAAACTGGAAGAGTCTGAGAATACATTTGCAACAGTGGAGAACCAACATTCTAAGGTGAGAATCATCAAATGAATGGTTGTTTAACATATAGCTCATTTGCATTTCACATATAGCTCATTCTTCTGGTTTGCCATACCTTATCTATGATGCTCAGTTCTGGTTACTCATTGATTATCCCAGGAAGGCTTGAAGCAATTATTTTGCCCAGGAACAAGGGAGGACCTAGGAGGATACTGGGCCTCCAAACATGGGTCTGGACATGATCTGGAATCTACGTGATAAAAATTATCCTCTCTTCAAAATGGCTCTAGTTGTATCAACTTTGAATGCTTTATCCTTTAAAATGGGTGCTGTTTATTATCAATTTTAACTAACTATGGATGGGCAGGCGATGGAAATGCACAAGATAAAATTGACGGAGATCGGGCAGCGGTGTAATGAAAGCACAAAGCTTGTGAACGAAAAGGAAATTCTGTTGAAGGAGGTTAAGCAGAAGCTTGAGCATATGCAGAAGGAGAATGAGCGATTAAAACAACAGATTACTAAGGAGGAACATGTACGTACAAGTTCGGAACAGGAAATTGGGGTGGTAAGAATGCCCATCCAACCAAGCCAATCTAATCTCCCAAGTAATCCATTCTTTATTAGTGTTGTTTACCATGTGCAATTGCATAGTTGTAGAAAAAAATTATGTATGTATATTTTTTTATGAGAACCAACCCTTGTACATAAGAATTTTTTTCCTTTAAGCCATCCCTCATGTATGTATTTACATATGAAAATTTCTAACAAATCACACCCATCTGTATATTTATGTACGTATATTCCTTTTTTGAATGTAAATGGCTCTGTTGTATTTACATGTCAGATATTTCTAGGCAACCCTTTCGTTGATTTTTGTAAATCCACATGAAGCCAAAATCCTACAGTGATGGTGACTCTCACTTTTTTTTATATTATGTCTATAAAGTTTGATTTCCTTAACACTATGTTAGAGTTTCAATAAGATGGTGTCGAAATGCATGCTAACTTGATAGCAAGTTTGTTGTGCAATATCATGCGTGGCTTCCCGATTTACCAGGTGATGGATGTATAATTATCTTACACTTGAGAGAAGCCCTAATAGTTATCCTCCAACCCGCCATTAGATTGACCCACAAGCAAGGGAAACTTACAAAAACAGCAAAGTGCCACACCCACTTCATTACCCCATGCTACTGTCAGTTTTGTTGCTAAGGTCTACCTAAAGGTTGTTGTTACAGGAAATTATTTAAAGGTTGACTCTAACAATGTTGTTGTTACAGGAAATTATACCAGTAACCAATAAAGGGAAACCAAAAGCAGGCCCGGCAAGCTCTCGAAAGCCATTGGCCGAGGTGCCTAGCAAGGATACAACAAAGTCTAAAGGAGGTGCACCTCCAAGACGGAGGAGCAAGCAGCTACCAAAGGTTGTTAGTTGAGTTCATCCTTGACTTCATCCACAATGGTTAAAATATAAACAGTTATCTTTAATAGCTTAAAGAAAATATCTACTTTCCACTTGTGGTGCATGCTTGGAAGTAATGTTTGAATTTGGATGAAGAATAAGCTATTTTGGTTCATTGAGGGCCAAACTCATTTTAGCACCTCTTGGCATCCAAAATAAGTTTGACCCTCAATGAACCAATATAGAATGTTCTTCCTTCATACCTCCACACTACCTCCTTAGTATGGTTGTTAGCATAACGTAAGGTTGTTAGTTAAGCTTGTCCTTGATGTCATCCACAATGGTTAGGATATTAGAGTTATCCTTTAGCTCAATGGGAGTTTTTGTTGGGAACTGGTCCTTCCCATTGGTTGTTTTGCATACAAAATCATAATTTTTTTTCCGCTTGGAAGTTGCTCGACAACTTGTTCTCTGTGTTTGTATTACTTCCATGGTCTTGAAGTTTTTCACATGCTAGGTGAAGCACTCGAATGAGTTGATAGTAACTTTCTTGTTCCCATATATTGAGCTCAATCCTGCAGTTATTCATTTCTATTGTCATTGTAGGAGTCTGGAGCAACAAACCTTGAAAACCGACTTGAGCAGGCAGTGGACACCTCAATTGATGGAAATCGTGCTCAAACTTCAGGTGATGAAGAGGAAAATGATAGTGGAGTAAGCGAACCAACACCTAAAAATAAATTTACCAAGAAGCGTCCACGAAAGGCCACAGAAGAGGCCATGGACTGCACACCTCCTGTAAGCGCCCTTTTCCTAGCAAACATTGATAAGCAAGTTTTGAAGTTTCAAGAGTAATGCAATCCTGAGCCTTTGGTTTCCAATGAATCCAACAGGTAAGGTAAGTGGACCTTATTTGGTTACTTATCTTAATCAGACACCTATATTTGAGCAGTGTATGGATCTAAGAATGGACACCCAAAATACAAAATAAAAATGTGATTTAAAGAGATTGGACCATGTGCTCAAAATCTGTTAAATATATTAGGTTCAGTATTCAACATAATTGGGGGGACCTACATGATCATTTAAGAATGAAATCTTCACTTTAATAACGAGTGAGATATTTGTAAGAGCTCCAAAATTCTTGAGGAAAATGACTACAGCCTTGATTTGGAAATGCTAAGCATCTCATACATATGAAGTGTTCAATATCCTAGTAGAAGTGGATGCAGAGCTGAAAGTATCTGTTTTAGGCCCACTTATCTCAGTGCTTGATGCCAAATATGATACTATTATAAAGGTCAATCTCCACAACCTTTTTCCATCCCAGAAGGCTCATTTTACTCACTGAAGATATGGTTTTGGGTTTGTGCTTGTAGGCAAAGAGAAAGCCGCCAAGGAGTACTAGAAAGCTTACAAAGGTGGTTGACAAAGGAGGACCTATACTGCTGCCAGCTCAGCTTTTGGTGGGATCAACACCCCTTCCTCTAAAGCCTAATGCACCTTCAATACCTGCAAGAAGAAAATTGGGTTCATTTTCTGGAAGCTTACCAAGATAGCATTACAAGAGAATTAAGATAGAAAATTCATGTGAGGCCCCTATCAACTTGCAATGCATTAGTATTTCATTCTAGCTTCTAGAATAGGTGGGTCAATTGAGCAACCCCATATTTATTCATAGTAACATGTATTCTAGTGTAACATCCTCGTATCAACTTTCTACTCTTGAATGAGCTTCCACAAAAACGCACTATCAAACTGAAAGCGTTGGTGTAACATTTTATATATATTCTCTGGCAGACAATTTGTTGCTCCATGCAAAAAGGTTATCTCTTAACCTGACTGAATCGATTTATTTCTCATCTTGTCTGGAATACCTCAGTAGCTGTGGCAGCTTCAAAATATTTATTTGTTAAGAACTGCTTTTGCTTGAGATTAGGACTGTGTCATGCTTAATCCTGGACTACTTTCCATGAAGCTTTCTGACTAAGGTAGATGTGTCTGAATCCAACATGGAAAAAAAAATCTTGACCTATATTTGACTGGGATTTGGTTAGTTGTGCATCTAAGAACAGACACCAAAAAAGATATGTTTAAACAAGATTGGATTATGTTTCTCAAAATACAATAACCATGCTAGGCTCAAATAGTGAACATAATTTGGGGGGGGGGGGGGGGGGGCGATTTATATGACCATTTAATGAGCACACAAAACTTCACTCGATAATAAATAAGATATTCATACAAGCTTTGAAAATTATGGGGCAAATGGATACATGCATGATTTGGATATGCTAATTATCTCGCACAAATTATGTATTTCATATCGTATGAGAAGTGGGTGTAGAGATAAAGTATCTAAATAATACATGTTTGCTTTAGTTTGCTTGGGTTTGGGTTTTGCAACGTTTGTGTATTCTCATCTCTAAGCCCAAGGCAATGGACTTTCATCTTTGTGAAACAAAGTTTATTTATGTGAATCTAAGAATATCATTTGGTGTAAAACGGCCCCTTGTCTAAGTGCTCTTATTTTTATCATGACTTAAATCCAAACTAATAGGTTGTTGACTTTGTATTTATATGTTTAAGCTACCCACAACTAACATGCATTAAGTCTTAATAAGGGCGGCAATGAGCACTTCCGATCCGACCAACCTGCTAACGAGGCTTCATAAAAGGCCGTTGTGACACTTTCCTCTTCCTCTTTTGTCTATCCTCTTGAGGCTTTTGGTGGTTGTGGCTCCTGGCTTGTATAATATGTGTTTCTAACTCTTTATTTGTGAGAGAGTTGTTTGTGGCTATTGGATTATGCTTTGAGTAGTTTTTGGTTCGTATTCTTAGTAGTTGTGGTCCTTCATTTGTATTCTCAGAGCTTTTGTATTTAGTTTTAGTACCTTAGTGATCTCTCTTAATCTACTTGCTTAGACCCATTCTTGAATCTCTTATAGTCTCCTAGTTTTGAATTATTATCGGATCTCTCTTGATCTTCCATCTCTCTTGGATCTCTTTCAATTTTTAAGTCCAACTCTTTTATTCTTTACTTTGATTTATTATTTCTTTCTTAATCTCCTAACTTTCAAGCATTATTGGATCTCTCATAGTTTCTTAGCTTTGAACCATTATCGGAGCTCTTACAGTCTTTTTAACTCTCTCTCTTAGATCTCTTTTAACTTTGAAGGATTATTGGATCTCTATTAGTTTCATAACTTTGAAGTAAAATCGGATTTCTCTTAGTCTCTCAACTTTCTCTATGATATAACTTAATTCTAAATATCTCTTTTGATCTTGAACCTCTCTTAGTCTTAGAAACAAAACAACTGTTAAAAACACACAACACAACACACCACAAAACAACAAAACACACAACACATCACAAAACAAAACAAAACAAAACAAAACATGAACAAACTATTGGCAACTCCACCACATGTGAGTTTTGTTTTTCATCAACTACTCCAAGTAGTGTTGATGAATTTTTCTTGGTTGTTTGCTTTTTTTGATACCCTAATATGGACTCATATTATTAATGTTGATACTCTAGCTTTTTTTCCTTTCTAACAATAGGTATTGACCGTATAAACATTCTTAGTTGATATCCTAATTGTAAGTCCTTCAACACCTCAACCTATATTTAAGGCAAATATCCATCAAAGATTATGGTATTGACTGTGGCACATACTCTCAGTTGATATCCTAACCTTAGGTCATTAAACACCTAAACTTACAATTTAGGCTAATATTCACCATAAGTTAGGGTATCAATTGTATACACACTCTCGGTTGATATCCTAACTGTAGATCCTTTAACACCTTAACCAAGAGTTAAGGCTAATATCTACCAAAGGTCAAGAAAATTATCTTAATTAAAATAATCGACATGTGATCTGGTCTAAAATTGAACAAAAATCATGCAAACAAAGCAAAAGTCCAACCGCCTAGAATGCAAAATAAACATAAAGATCAAGGACAAACATGACATTTGTTACAAAACAATCTAAAAATGAAAACCCTAAACTCTAAACCTAAACTATGAAATGTTTTTTTTAGCTATATTCACATAAAATAATTGATAGACAAAAATAATGCATGCAGGAGTTAGAGTCAAATAGAAAATTAACGATGTCCAATATATCTAGTATGTTGGGGTATCAACAATAACATATGAAGATTACAAAAATTTCTTAAACATGTGTTTATATATGATTGAAACACTACGAAAATACTTAGATCCCAACTTATATATATATATCAACGAATGTTAATGAAATTCAAATAACAACATTATCTCCAAAACCCTAAACTCTAGGTGAGCCCTAAATCATATAAGATTACAAGTCATTCTAACATGTCTTTAGGATGAGACAACCTTAATAAACAAATGAAAGAGACTCCGATGTTGTCACCGGTGTGAGTTATGGGGTCCCTTCATTTTCGAGTTGGTTAAATTGTATTTATAATCTTAATATGAAAATGGACATTATGAGAATTAGAGGGTTTAAGCTTTAGGATATCATACTAGATCATATATAAGAGAAATTTCTATGAACTTATGTCCATGACCTATAAAATGCACTCCTAAAGCCTCCAACATCGAGTTTTGCTTGTTTGTTATGATAAGTGAATTGCGTGTGATATACATAATAGTTGGTTGTAAGAAATGAATTTGATCTTATTATTATAACTTGATGCCGTTGATAAGTATCGATGCGATTACAATTTTTGCGTGCATAAAAAATATAAACTAATAGTAGACATATACACTCGATTATTGGCTATGAATGAAGCATACATAATATGGGAAAATGCCAAATTAAGGTATGAACATAAAATAGTATTAGATTAGGATATCAACATTACACTTTACACTATAATAGCGAGCAATCATGTTGTGAAAATTATGTTTAGGTATCGACTATAACATATGCTCTCGGTTGACACGCTCACGAAGGCATTTAAGGCCACATATCCAATGAAATATAATTCTACAACTCCATATAATAGTATTTCACATGACATTATTAAAATTAAAATTTATTGGTATTTTTTCAATTAAGTGTTTGATTTTTGCAATAGAGTGCCACAATACACACACACACACACACACACACACACACACACACATATAGTGATTTTGTAGAAAAATATGTGTGCAATTTTCAACATAATAAAAATAAAAATAAAAATAAATGAATAGAATTCCGAAGTTATGAGAAATACAACAACCAAGGAGGAATATTTATGAAATTTATTAAATGTAAGTCAACAAACAATATTACTCAATTGCTGAATTTAACAAGAAGGATCCAAAGGCACATCATGTACACCCTCTCTCCCACTCTGCCTCAATAATTTGGAAAAATAACAATCCAAGCTCATCATATGCACGCGATTTCCTCTTTGTTTTGGAATAAGTAAAGAGGAGACAAGGAGGACCTACCCACCAACTCACAACCCACCCTCTAAAACATGCTCTATTCCATCCACCCGATGAACTCATCCAAAATTTGTTGCCGGATGAGCTTACATAGATGTTGCAAATTTTCAACCATTGGCTTGAATTCCGTGACGTCTACGTATTATCATCTTAAAGTCCTAGGCAACGGACTTTGATCCCTGTGAGACAAAGTCTAATTTAAGTGCATTCTAAGATTATACTTTGGTGTAAGACAACCCCTTGTTCAATGGGGGTTATTATTGAAAAGAAAAGAAAAGAAAAGAAAAGAAAAAAACGTTAGAGTTTTTTACCCTGACATGCGATGTTTGTACACCGCCTCCCTCTCATGTCCGCATGAGCATGAGAGTGGGGGTGGCTTAGTGCCTATTTTCATAGGTGGACCATGTGGTTTGTGTTAGGGTTGTGTGTTCTATGTTAGTTTTGGGTTTTAGTGTTAGTAAGTGTGTTTCGTCAAGTGGGACCGGGGCTTGTTTCTTTTCTAATTTCCTTTTGTTTAGGATTATGTGTGTTAGGTACCTTATAGCAATTTGGGAGAAGGATTCCATTAGTTTATGGATTTTGGAGTTGAGGATTTGTAGGTCTTGGAGGAGTTTAACAGTTGTTGTATGTACAGTGCCCCTTATTCTTGATGTGATTATAATGGGTGATAGTAGTATCCACCCTAGTTGGGATAGGAGTGGGTGGAGAATGGCGCATTTATCAAGTTTTCGATTGGTGGCTTCTGCAGGGAATTGATCGTTGCAATAAATGTATTCAAATATTTGTACTTTGAGGTTTGGGTTGGGTGTGAAGGGTGGTTTATCTATAGGCGGGGCTCTTGAGATGCATAATATATTAGATCTAAGTCATGTGGATAGATGGCCAATATGGTGTTTGATGGCCGATGAGGTGGAAATGGGTTTTCTATAATGCGGGGTCGTTCTGCTCCTTGTTTGGCCAATTTATTAACATCGTCATTTTCAACGATGTTTGCAGATGATGATATTATGGTGGGAGGTTTTTAGCGTATTTACTATTTGGGTTACGAGGAGCTTATATGGGTGGTTATATTGGGAGGATAGGTTTCTTATGTGGTTGAGGAGAGGATATATGTTGTTGAGGTTGTCTGTGAATATGAATGTACCCATTGGGAGCGTTTTGGTGTGTTCTGCGGCGATCGGGAGTGCATATAACTCTTATATGAGAATATTGGGGCATCTGGGTAGGCAAGCAAGAATATTGACTTGTATTGGTCCATTGAAAACTCCAATTCCTGTGATATCTCTTTTTTCTTCTCCATCCGGTGGTATGAATGAGCCAGCCATATAGTAGGATTGGGCAGTTCGGAAGCATAGGGGGAAGATTGATGTTACGGTTGGTGGGGGGGGGGGGTGGGAAGGGTTTGGGCTATGTGCCATGCTTTAGAGACCCGGGGAAGTCACTCCATTGGTCAAGTTGACGCCATGTGCGATAAAAGTGAATCTACTTTTTCTAAAGGCATCACCAAAATGGGTCAATTTTTATCAATTTTTTTCTCTAGTAGATATATATGGTATCTATTACATAGTAAAAAATGGTAACCAAATTTGATGATCTCTTTTTTGTATAAAACATACCGTTTCTAACTAGAATGACGTAGAATTGAACTAAAACAATTACTACAAAAAATGAAGATGACTAAAAATTTCGAAAAAATATAAAAAAGATATTATCAATGGTTTTGTATCTCTAGTTAAAATATCATCATTTTAAAATTTATTTATGACATATAATATAGGGGTAGCAAACTTTTATTGCACGTAGTGGCCTAATGTGCATGGAGTGACTTCCCCGGGTTTAGAGATTTTGATGTATGTTCTATTTGTATGAGGGGTAGGTGGTGCAAGTGGGGAGGAGTGTTGTAGGGAGTTGTTGGGGGGAGCTGGGTATTTGTGGTGTGGTGGGTGAGTGGGAGAGTATTAGATTGGAGGTGAGTAGGGGTTCTTTGTTGTTGTAGTATGTGGGGAAGGGCAATGTTTCGGTATATTATAAAGTGAGGGTTGGGATGGTAAGTATAGGAGTTACATGTGATTGTTGAAGAAGGTTGGTTGGATTGTTTGTCCAATCATCGTGTGTGATGGTAATAATTGTAGTGGAGTTGTGATTGGTGTGTGTGGCTAGTCTTGCCCATTTGATAATATTTGGGAGTAGGTCCAGGGTGGTTATATGGGCGTACCCACATCCATTCCATTGAGTGGAGAAGGTTGGGCCTAGTGAGCCAAAGATTACATCTCTTTCATATGGGTGGTGGTATTATGATAATTGCATGGAACATGTGAGTGGACTGGAGAAATATGAGTGTACGATTTGGAAGGTTTGTATGAGTTTGTTTAGAATTGATGATGGAAGTGTGTAGTGGTTATGGATGAGAGGGGTGGTCAGTGGTTTGCATCTTGGAAGTGGTTTGATGTATCATATAATGAATTTCTGTGGCAAAGTCTTGTATAGGTGGGGAGAGGGTGTGGTTCTCAATGGATTTACAAAATGAGTATTTTTCCCATAGCCATGTTAATATTTCAAGTGGTATAGCGGTTTGGTAGCTTCCCATGTTGTCGTATATTTGGGCTGGGGGGGGGGTGTATTTGTATTGTGGGTGACATGGTGATGATGTCTTTGTTTGGGTTACATTCTTGAGTATGGAGGGTAAGGTGTGGGA
The DNA here is from genome assembly GCA_964035585.1 of Polytrichum formosum. NCBI lineage: Eukaryota > Viridiplantae > Streptophyta > Polytrichopsida > Polytrichales > Polytrichaceae > Polytrichum > Polytrichum formosum. The sequence continues at coordinate 14,739,407 of OZ037935.1, read as the reverse complement.
TGTCGAGGCTAGGGCGAACATTTTGTCTATCGTGTGATTATTGGGGTTTTAGGGTGTTGAGTAATTTGTTTTTTTTATGTCTTGTTGTTTTATTTTTTGTGTGAGTTTTGTGACAAGTAGTAAGTTGTGTTCGTAGAGGATGGTATCAAGGTTTAAGAGTTGTGTTTGTGTGATCCATTTGGAGTGGTTGGTGTGTGGGGTTTGCCAATGGCAATGAAATTTATGTGTATGTTGCTTGGCTTCCCATTTGTCTTTTGTGTGTGTGGATTTAAAGCTAGAGATGTATGAGATGGGGGGTGCCTAGGGGTTACATAGTTGTGGCATATCTTGGGTGCGGGGTAGAGTTTGGGGTTGTAGGAGGTGGTGGGTGGTATGTGTTTGGTGGGAAGACGGTAGTGGCTTGTAAAAGTGCACCTTTCAATATTTTGGATTTGATATGGTTTTATCTTGGGATTCTTTAATGGTGAGTATGCGTGTGTTGGGGCGATCTTGGATTTGGGGTAGGGCAGTAATGTTGGAGGGGATTTTTTTTAAGGAATTTCTTTGTCTTGGATCTTTGTTGTGGGTGAGAACATGATACAATGGGTTTTTGTACCATTCTTCTGATAGTGGGGAGTTGTTGAGAGAAAAGGTGGTGCTATGGAGTCTAGATGGATGTTGAAGTGTTTTTTGGTATGTATAGGGATCTAGTGGTTGGTGATCTAGAGCATGCTTGGTATTTTAATTGTGGGAGGTGTTCAACTCCACCATATTTGTTGGCTATAAATTACACTACTCCTTGGCATATCTAGCTTAAATCACTATATTCATTAATTTGAGACTTTCTCTTGTCTCAAATTAATATGTGGACCACAACAACATGGTCTAATGTTTGGGTCGTCCTACCCAAACCATCTTGATATGAGTTCTTAATTGGGTTCTTGATATGAACACCCGCTTCAAAGTATTTGTATCTTACAACATTCTCCAATATCTGTGTGATTTTGTCCATGTTCTTATATTTGTAACTGTCTCAAAATGCCGAAAAAGTCCCAAATTAACGAATATAGTGATTTAATGGGTCTAGGTCATTGAGTGTATGTGTGAATTGTTCGCTAAGTGTAGTGGCATATCTTGGGAGTAGGGAAAATGCTTCAATACCAATCGTTTCGCGGGGCAAGGATGTTAGGGGAGTCTTCGGGGATGTTACATATGAATTTTGTGTGTTTGATGAGGAGTTTATTGAGTTTCTTGATGTCTAAGACAAAAAAGAGGGCAACATAAAAGGCATATTCGATACCCAAGCGAAGAAGTGTATTGAGAATCCTTATCTTCTGTTGTAGTGATGTGGATGATAGTAGTAAGGTAGTGCTTTGTTTTTTTTGTTTTTGCTATAGTGATTTCTTCCTATATGGCGCATTTTAGCAATGGGACTAATCGTATTCCTAGGCATGTGCATGGTTCATTTTGTGAGAGGATGGGGAGTTGTTGCTAGTTGTTGTTGTTTATAGTTAATATTTTGGGCTTTTAGGTATGTGTAAATGCAAGGGGTTGTAGTTTTGATTTGTTGGGGCATCCTATGAGTGCACATTTGTTTATGCCTAGTTCCATGTGTGCCCAATAGGAGTATATTGACGAGAATTCACCATTCCAAGTTACCAACTGGAGCGCATATTCTATTTGTAAAGAAAAAAAATGGCTCATTACAAATGTGCATGGATTATCGAGGTCTCAACAAGGTGACCAAGAATAATCGCTATCTATTGCCTTTGATCTTTGGACTTTTGGAACAACTCGGGAGTGCAAAGATCTTTACCGAGATTGATATGTGCGGTGTTTATAACATTATACGAATCAAGAAAAGAGATGAATGAAAAATAATTTTTTGTACAAGATATGGCAATTTTTCATACAATGTCATGCATTTCAGCTTTACGAATGCCCATCAGTTTTTCAGCACATGATGAATAACATTTTTCGGGAGCACTTTGACGACTTTGTTGTCATCTATTTAAATGACATTATGATATTTTCCAAGAATAAAGAAGATCGTGAGAAGCACGTTCGGTTGTTCCTTGAGAAATTACGTGAGCAAAGACTCTACGCCAAGCCAGAGAAGGGCTTATTTCACCAAACTAAAATGGAGTTTTTAGGATTCATCGCAACTACAGAAGGTTTAAAGATGGACTCGAAAAATGTGGAAGTTATCGTGTCTTAAGAAGTTTCGAAGACGGTTCGAGACGTACAATGTTTTCTTGGCTTTGCTAACTTCTATCAGATTTTCATCAAGAATTATTCACGAGTGGCTACTCCACTCACTCGGTTGACATGCAAAGACAAACTTGATTAGGGCCGTCAGCAGATAATACATTTCAAGATCTTAAGGCGACATTCACAACTGTACCAATCTTGCTGTACCCAAATTTTACGAAGACATTTTATTTGGTGACTGATGCCTCGGATTTTGTTGTTCGTGTTTTCATCTATGAAGCCAAGTATTTTTCTATCATGTGTCCCTGATATGTGTGGAGATTGCGGATAGTCCCGTCGTATGTGGCTGTTGGGCAGCTTGCTAGCCAGTAGGAGGTGGGGTGGGTTGTGTATATCCGGGGTGTTGTAGTTGGTTTTTCCTTAAGTGTTCCTTCATTGGTTAATGTATCGGCAATTTCATTTTTAGTAATGCCGAATGTGTGTGCACTTTGTGGATGTACATTATGTGTGGGATCCATATATTTGTTGTACGATATCTGCTATTAGTAGTTTGTCTGGGTGGTGATGTTGTTGTAACGTTCTCAAATATTATGAGATTCAAGAGGCATGTTCCACCCAACCTTAGAGCTTATATACAAGTACCACTGGCAGTTGAGGCCACCTCCAACTGGTAGTTAAATGGTAGTTAAATATATATTAACGAGCTCTCCCCCATGCCTTTAGGATATCTCTAAGTGCAGTTAACTAGTGGTCCCTACTTACGTGGGAGAACTACGTGTAGAACCACAGTCATCAACTAGTAGTTAACTCCCTTTACTTTTAGGACTGCTAGAGCACTCAGGGTAGCGCCTCTAGTTTTATAGTAAAGGAGTCCCAGTTGAATGAGAGGTTGTAAATAAATATAAAACAATAAATATGTAATACACGTTACACACCTCCCCACTTAGGAATGAACGTCCGCGTTCATGAATGATCCCAAATCGTAGTACATCAAAACAAATATAGTCAAGACCACCACTAATTTAAGCGAGCCATGGGATCTGTATCTGTACCATGCTCCATGCCAATTGGCAGGGTGAAACAAGTTAATAATAACACCCCGTTTACAGGATCTTGTGCAAGCCTGAAAGAATAGAAGGCGCCTACCCCAAAGATACCTTCCGCCTCAAACGTTTTTGCGCAGCTGGGGCTTCGCGGTCACGCTTAACACCATGGCGTGTGAGCCTATCTTCCGACTTTGCTACCGCATCCCAGTACTCCTTGAGGACTTCTACACTCAAGTTGCATTCGGGCTCCCATGAATTATGCTCAAGTGCATATCCGAGCCATTTGATAAGATAGAATTTATTGGGGCGAGAACGAGACCCTCTATCTTCGTGTGAAAGCACGCGTTCTACTTCATAAGATGCATCTTCCTCAAAGACTGGCGGAGGGGGAGGTTGTACCCTGCCATCGGCCACATAAGGCCTAAGAAATGACACATGAAAGACATCGTGTATCTTAAATGTATCTGGCAGTTGCACGCGGTATGCTACCACCCCTATCCTTTGCACCACCCGAAATGGGCCAATCCACCTTGGTAAAAGCTTTCGAGCTCCTGGGACCTTCAACTTAATGTTGGCAGTACTTACTAGCACTTGCTGGTCCACTTCGAACGAGACCTCTCGTCGGTTCTTGTCAGCATAGAACTTTTGTCGTTGTTGCGCAGCAATGAGATGCTTCTTGGCCTCACCAATCACTGTGTCATATGCTCGACAAAATTCTGCGCAGCAGGGACTTGACACCTGCTGTTGCCACTAATTGGTGTCCGGGGCTGCTGACCATAGTTCAGGACAAACGGAGTATTCCGTACAGACTCTTGCCAAGAGCTATTATATGCAAATTCAACCACTGCAAGGAATTCATCCCAATCATCTTGCACTGGGTTGACATAATGCCGCAACATATCCTCCAGGATACGGTTTACCCGTTCCGTCTGCCCATCAGTTTGAGGATGGAATGCGGTGGACATGGCCAACCTTGTCCCCAAAAGACCATGCAACGCATCCCAAAACCTACTTGTAAATCTAGCGTCCCTGTCGCTTAGAATTACCCTAGGTAGACCATGCAACTTATATACATGATCACGGAATAACCTTGCCGTACCTTCAGCAGTAACGTGTGTGGTGGTTGGCATAAAGTGGGCCATCTTGGACAACTTATCCACGCACACAAAGATGGCATCATAACCATTAGCAGATGGAGTCAATCTAGAGATCAAATCCATGCTCACTACTTTCCAATTTCTATCAGGAATCTCCAATGGTTGTAAAAGGTCTGCTGGTTTAAGAGTAGGGGCCTTATTCCTTTGGCAAATCTCACAAGATTTTATATAGCTTCTGATGGACCCTTGCATCTCAGGCCACCAAAAGTTTACTCGCACCCTCTTATACGTCTTAGTTACCCCTACATGACCGCTATACATTGCATCATGATACTCACGGAGCAAAAATGACCTGATATTCGATCCTTGGAATGACACATCTGGAACCACAACCGCCTTTTCATACCACCAGATGTGATTCTCATAAACAAAATGTTTCAAATTGTGCGGGTTTGAGAACCAAGGATCAAGAGCATACCCGGCAATGATAGTTTGATATAACTTCTGATCACTGACGAACTCCGGGTACCCCTTCGGATTGTTGTCTTGCTCAACAGGATCACCTCGCCTAGCGTTTGCAGCCACCATTTGAAGGACCGAATTACTTGGAGCAAACCGCGGTACCATCAAGGCTGGCTGGTCACCCGGGTCTAGTGGGTTCCGACTCAGAGGATCTGCCATATTAATCCTTCCTGGTCTATACACCCATCTATAGACAAAAATTTGCTCCAAGAACTCCAACCACCGAGCTTGACGCCTTGATAACGTCTGTTGTGTTTTTAAATACACCAGAGGGTTATGATCTGTGACGATCGTGCAATCTGCACCCTCTAGGTAACACCGCCAGGTTCGCATGGCATGCACAACTGCTGCAAGTTCTTGTTCACCAGTAGTGTAATTTCTCTCAGCGGGAGAAAATTTTTTACTCTCAAAAGCAATGGGCTTACCTCCCTGAAGTAAGACGGCCCCTGCTCCGAGTAAAGAAGCGTCACTAACGACCTCAAATGGCTCCCCTAACTTGGGTAAGGTCAGAACTGGTGCATGTGTTAAAGCATACTTAACATTCTCAAAAGCGCATTCACACTCGTCAGTCCAAATGTACTTGACTTTGCTTCGCGTCAGAGAAGTCAAAGGCGCAACCAGAGTGGAATATCCATGTATGAATCTGCGGAAGTAATTGCAAAGCCCCAAGAAGGATCGTAATTGTCCGACTTCAAGAGGTCTATGCCACTTGGCCACAGTCTCAATTTTCTTAGGATCCACCTTGATGCCCTCCTTGCCAACAACATGTCCTAAATAATGCAATTCACTCTTTCCGAAATGACACTTAGACATCTTTGCATAAAACTGATTCTCTCGTAGAATTTGAAGTACTTGTGCCAAATGACTGACATGTTCCTCCTCGTTCTTTGAAAAAATTAAGATGTCAGCCAGATATACCAAAACAAACTTTCCAATGAACTTGTGAAAAACACGATTCATTACTCCTTGAAAAGTTGCTGGTGCATTGGTCAATCCAAAACTTAATACTTTGAATTGGTAATGACCAAACGGTGTTCTAAACGCCGTCTTAGGAGCATCCTCCTCGGATATCCTAATATGGTGATAACCTTGTGCCAAATCAAGAGATGAAAATACTGTAGAGCCGGCTAACTGGTCAAAAAGATCATCAATACAAGGCAACGGATAACGATGCTTTACCGTTTGCTTATTAAGTGCCCGATAATCCACCACCATTCGCAGCGCTCCATTCTTTTTCTTGACGAACAAGATGGGAGACCCATAAGGCGATGAACTAGGCTCTATCCATCCTTTTTCCAAATACTCCTTGATCTGTTTCTTGGCCTCCTGCAGCTCGAGAGGACTCAACCTATAGATCGGCCTAAATGGCGGCTTGCCATCTGGCTCTAAAGGAATAGTATGGGCCATTTCCCGCTCTGGAGGTAACCCTGTAGGTATGGGCTGAAAAACATCAGCATATTCCTCCAACACTGTGGCATAAGGTGTTACCACTGTGTCCTCTATGTCGTCTCCAACCGCGGTCAACTGAACCAGGAACGACGTGGCTCCCTTCCGAATTGACCGTTTGAACTGCATGGCGGTGAGTCTATGGGGATTTGGACTCTGACATTGCACTGGGTTCACATGCAGTGTCATTTTACGGCGGCCCTTATACAACACGCAACATTCAGATGCAAAATCCAAGCGTGCCTTGTGCTGCACTAGCCAATCATTGCCCAATATCAAATCAATGCCTTCACTTAACTTTGCCACCAGGCAAGTAATTTGGCTTTGATATTGCTGTATTCTAACATGAACTTTAATCTTGCCGTCCGTTTGGACTTCATCACCATTGCCTAATACCAGTGTGTTACTGCCATTTTTCACTTTTAACCCGAAGGTCTTAGCAAAACCAGAACTCACAAAGCAATGTGATGCGGCACTATCCATTAATACAGATGCATCCTGATGAGCTACTTGCCTTGAGAAACTCATCATCAGTTGAGAAGACAGAGTGAGTTGATTCAGCACACGTGGCCTAGGTTCATCCAAATAAACATGCCACTGCACTGAGTTTGATTCAAATTGATGGACCAATTTAAATCGTGGTAAAGTTCTCTTAAGACTTTTTGCTTTACGATTGTCAACAATAAAACAAGCACCGGTCTCATAGGGCGCTCCCTCTTTACCGTGCAAATAAGATTTCAAGAAACTTTGCAAATCATCCACTGATGGTATAATCAATGAGAACGCTCCATAAACTTTGGAGTTCACATCTAACACATCACTGAGTGGGAGTAACGGAGTTGGCAAAATAATGTTTTTATTCAAAATATCAGACACGATTATATTAAATTGCTTATTGACTAAGCCCTGAATCACTTCCAAAGCATCACTAGGCAAATCAAAAACACCCTCCGAAACTTGAACAGGTCCTGACACTAGCCCACTGCCTAAGTGTCGGACTTGTGAAAAGGTTTTTTGCCTTTCTTGGCAGGTGGCTGCTCAACACTCTTCTTGCCATCAGGACAATCTCTAGCCAAGTGTCCTTCCTTGTGACATTGAAAACAAAGACCATCCTTTTTGTCAGTGCTTCTTGCCGAAGGGGCCTCCCCTTTACCCTGCTTACTCTTCTTGTAAAAGGCGGAAAAGCGGCCTTCAGAGCGGCGAGACTTGTTGTCTCTAATCGGCCCTGTGTGGCCATTGGTCTTGACAACCGGTACATCAGAATGAGACTTATCATTGTCCCGTCCTTTTGCATCTTGTGTGTACGTTGCATCAATTGTCACAACATAATTGATGAGACGCTTGATGTCCTCCCATGGTCCACCATCGCCCTTAGGATCCACCAAGACCTTCTTGCGGATATCCTCCTTGAGCCCTGATATGAATCTCTCAATCTTATCTCCCCGGGAGACAAGATTTTTAGTAATGTGTGAGCACAACTGTTGAAACTCATTTGCATAGTCCTCAACAGAACCTTTCTGTTTAAGAACACGAAGCTTGTTCCGGGCTACCAACTCCTGATTGACACTGCCATAAGCAGTGAGTAATGTATCATAGAAGTTATCCCAGAGCTGCGGATCTTTCTTATCCGCTGCCAACTCCAATGCAAGCATATCCCAATGTTGTGACACATTGGTTTCCAGATATGTTGACGCAATTGTGACCCACTCCTCAGGAGCAATCTGGCGTGCAACCAAAAACTTTTTCATCTGGTTGAGCCAAGCCAGAATGGTAATATTGGACTTATCCTTGAACCGTTCCGGCTTGCCAGCAGCTGTGGTGGACTTAGAACGGTCCCCCTCATTATACTTCTTCAAGAGTTGGACCTGGCATTCCAATGCTTCCAAGCGATTGGAATGCGTGTTCACAATCGAGAAGGTTATTTCACCTTGCTGCTCTACACGCTGAAATTGACTTAAGTCATCAATCAATTTCCCATTGCAGTAATCCTGAATAGCTTGGACCACCAAACTACGGATACTTGCATCACTCGGTGAAGAGGATGTGCCAATCGGAAAAACCTGGGGAGGACTATCCTCCCTTGACGGTTCAGAAGTGTCCATATCCTCGATGGCCATAACATAAACACACAAAATACAATGCCAAAAATTTGCGGGACTGCTCACGCGGTCCTGTACAATAAAAACCAAAACAGGAGACAAAACAATTCTACCCCCCAATAGCTTTCCCCAATAGAAAAATTAAGCGCGTGTCTGAGAGCCACAGTTTTCAGATTTTAACCACGAGTAAACAACCTACTCAGAAATCTTGCCCCAAGATTTCGACCCGATCCGATTTTCTGCCTAGGAGTTATACCCTTTTTCGTATGCTGCTCTCAAAAGAACTTCAGAATAGGGTAGCTTCCTCTGACTTTCTCGAAATGACCTGAAATTTTAACTGTGACTAGAGAGACTAAACACAAATCATCTCACCAAATTCCAAGCCTATCCTATTTTCTGTCTAGGAGTTATACCCTTTTTCGTGCATAAATCTACCCAGGTTTCAGAATACTATAACTCCACCCCACTGACTTAAAACATCTTCAGATTTTAGCAGTGATCACTAAAACCAATTATTTATGACCCCCTAAAATGAACACCCTCCAGAAAAATTACCATCATAACAACTACACAGCGGAAGTTAATAGAAACCCAAATGAAAACAAGGTACAAGAGCGCCGGCTCTGATACCAATGTAACGTTCTCAAATATTATGAGATTCAAGAGGCATGTTCCACCCAACCTTAGAGCTTATATACAAGTACCACTGGCAGTTTGAGGCCACCTCCAACTGGTAGTTAAGTGGTAGTTAAATATATATTAACGAGCTCTCCCCCATGCCTTTAGGATATCTCTAAGTGCAGTTAACTAGTGGTCCCTACTTACGTGGGAGAACTACGTGTAGAACCACAGTCATCAACTAGTAGTTAACTCCCTTTACTTTTAGGACTGCTAAAGCACTCAGGGTAGCGCCTCTAGTTTTATAGTAAAGGAGTCCCAGTTGAATGAGAGGTTGTAAATAAATATAAAACAATAAATATGTAATACACGTTACAGTTGTGATGGTGGGTGTTGAATGTGGTTATTGATTAAAAATATGCCATTTAGGCTATCTATAAATATGTATGTGTCTAGTTGGGTATTTTGTGTGGTTGTGATGGCTGAGTATTACGTTAAGCTTACTAAGAAATTTAGCATAGCATACACGCTACTTTTCTAAAGTTATCATAAATCAAATAGCATTTTTTATTGTTATCCTTCTAACACGTAAATCAATACTCAACCCCATTCTAATTTGAGTTTGAAACAACACGGGTCCAATCACTTTTGACAATATGATTCACTCCTCCTTTTCTTGTTCAAATACAAAATTGGTGAATAACATTGTGCAATAATGGAACCAGGTGCAATGCACATGAGGCTAAAACTATCCAACATATTAATTGATGATTGGTTAAATTTTCATTGTATTGTGTGTATTACGGGAAGTAGGAATGGGAGAAAAAACCTTAATATTTACATCTGCAGTTAAATGTAGCAATATGTTGTGATTCATACCAATCTAGGTGGCAGCTTACATTCTACGTGCATAACCTAGACAAATTATGCAAACATTGCAACCAATGAATGAAACAACTATGGGAATATGCTCCAAAGACATTCATCCACACATTTATTTAGGGATAGAGAGATGAGCCAAAAATGTCAATGGCACCGAGAGCCACCCTAGAGTTGCAATATAAAGGAGTAAAATTGGCAATCCTATGGCTACCTATGTTGGAACCCTTCAACTCTTTTGATTTTGTTGCGGTGCCTACACGATTGATTTATCATATGTATATGTACATGCCTCCACTTGGTTTCTATTTTTTGGGAAAACATATAACATATGTTTTGTGTCCACTATATCTTTGATTTTCGGTGTTCATAAGAGGTCACAATATGAAATACATGCACCTGCCTTAAGACAAGGTCGTTAAGATGTTGACAAATGCTCACATGAAGTCCATATGAGAAGAAGGGAATTGAAGCCCAGTTGTAAACACAAGGTATAGTCTATTAACACCATGTACACTGAATAGTCCTATTAATACGGGCCACTAAATTTTCTAGAGCCCATGTTGATTCTCACAATATAAATTAATGTGGGCCACATTAATTTTTGACCCATTCTAAATTTCTAGTGAAAAATAATGTGGACCACGTTACTTATTTTTCTTATAGAAAATTAACATGGGTGATTGTTTTATTTTGTGCTACTTATGTCCTATAACGAATATTCAATGTGCTGGTGAGAAGTCTTCATGAAGACTAAGGGGTTGACTTGGGCTCTTGGATCCACATTCATTCCACCTTGATTAAAAAATTAATGCGACCCGCACTAATTATTTCCATGCTAATTTTCCACCCACACTAGTAGGACTAGTTTGTGTAGTTGCAACAACACATCATGTTGCAACATTATGGGTAGTTCAAGATTAACTACACAGTCAGCACCAACTTTGTGTTGTAGGTGCAATTCATTATTCAATCATTCAAAGGTTACTGAACTATATGTAAAGTCGAGTCAACTCTGATCGATTTGACCAAAAAGTAAGTATGAGAGTTAATATGTAAAAGTCATCCAGGTTTTCTCATGACTTGAAATAACTTGCTAAAAACCATAGTCCGTTCCTTGAGCTTAGATGATGTTAATTACAACTCACAAAGTGGCCTTGAGTCTTCAACCGGTCTTAATCCTTCTGTGACCGACACTTGCATGTTAAAAGATTCTTTAGTGAGTACAGGGAAGTCTAGCGGCCCACGTCCACAACCCTCCACATCCTAGCGGACCGCCAAAACGTGGTTGGATAATGGCTTGTGCTTAACAACATGTGAACACCTCAGACCCACTATCATCTAGAATTTAGTGGGCGAGCGGCCTACATGGAAACTCGTCCGAATTCCCCCTCTCTCTTCGGCCGTGTGGTTACCTAGTATAGTAGAACCACCTATTCTGGATCAAGAACCAACTGCTTGCAATGTCGTGTTCTTTTTTTTGGTGAATTGGATGGATTTTTAGATCGATGTATCCAATACGAAGCCCTCCCAACATTGGCTTCATCCACAAACCACTCCCAGGGTTTGAGGAGCCAAATAGACGGGCCATAAATGACATTCATCATTCTATATTTTTCGGGCGATGAGGCAGAGGACACATGATTGTGGGTTGACATGATTGTAGCAAAAGGGTGAAATATCTCACCCTGGCTTCGCATGCCTTTATTTTTATTAATTAAAATCTCAGTGTTTCAAGCTTACAAGACAATTTGTCATAAACACCTTGATTGAGCATACACGTGAATAATGTAGAAACTATATGGTCTTGACAATGCTTCAGCCCTTACTAATTCCTTTGAGGCGATGACAATGATCAAATGTTTGGCATAAATTGTCTTCTTTCTTCTTGAGAGCCAATCAAATGGACAAACAATTTTGTAGGACTATTCGCCCAACTCAAACGTCAATTGAAATCTTCTTTTCTTTGATCAAGGGTACCACACCCTGTAACTTCACTTTAGATTATGGCCATAACCACATTTGTACACCTAATGTATTTGCTCTCTTTCCAAGAGTCAAAACAATGGTCCTTCAATTCTATAATTACAACCTGCCACACTTTAAACCCAATGTTCAACAAACCATTGGTTGCTCATCACTTCACCAATTATTTACTCCTTTGCTTCACTCTAGGGCTTCACATCCTCTTTACGGTAGAATATAGCCCTGAATTTTGTTGATATACTTTGACTCTACTATTCCCGAGAGTTAACAACATTAGTCAGTCATTCACGAGAGACAACTTGTAGTAATCAAATTGTGATTGAGAGAAGATAATATCAACAAACAACAAAGGCTTCCCACCCTATGTTTTCAACTTAGATTGTTGCTTTGACCACCCTTTCTTCACTCTCTTCTCGAGAATGATGACAATTGTTTAGAGAAATTTCCAATTTATCACAAGAAACTACCACTCAAAAGATAATTTCTCATGACAACATAAGTTTCACACCCAAAAAGCTTCGATTAGGCCATAGCCATTTGCTAGGTTACAAGGAAAGACATCCACTTTCTTCTCAAGAGGGATTTCATATTTTCTTATTCTTTTGAGTCTTTTGGACTACCTTCCGACTATGGCCTACGAGGATATAAGGGTGAGGGAAACATAGTCAAAAAATGCATCCATCCATAGCCATATTCTAACCCTTGTTTCACCATTTTCACATGTCCATTGTTTCACTAAAACTCTTCCTAACCCTTGTCCATGGTTAGAAAAGTTTGACTTTACAACCTTTCATTCATGTTGAGCTTAGTATTAGTTAAATTTCATCATTTCCTACTACTTTTGGATCTTACAAGAAGTTCATTATTAAAAAAAAACTCATTTTCAAAAAATACTACTATCACTATATTCGTTAATTTGGGACTTTTTCGGCATTTTGAGACAGTTACAAATATAAGAACATGGACAAAATCACACAGATATTGGAGAATGTTGTAAGATACAAATACTTTGAAGCGGGTGTTCATATCAAGAACCCAATTAAGAACTCATATCAAGATGGTTTGGGTAGGACGACCCAAACATTAGACCATGTTGTTGTGGTCCACATATTAATTTGAGACAAGAGAAAGTCTCAAATTAACGAATATAGTGATTACTTCTACTCCAAAATTTGGATGACAATTCTTGAAGGATGATAGCCCATTCAATAAATCACAAGAAATTGATAAGATGATCCTCGATTTATTTTATTAGACTTTAGAAACAAACTTATAGTCACATATCAAAGATCAAGGAAGTATTGAGTGGGTTGCTTCAAATGACATTTCTTGTGGTTAGAACACATATTTATACCGTTGGTTAAGATTCCATACCTTATTCCTGGTTGATGTGAGTTATATTATGCCTCTATCCCAAGTTTGAGACAAAATCAACAAGACAAAACTTGGTGTATGTGCCCCAAATCATACCATCACCAACTGATGCCAAATTAAATGCACTTTGACCTTTAAAGGGGTTACATTGGGGTTTGCATACCAAACAAATAACAAAAAAAATTGCAATGTTAATATGCTTTATTGACATGCTTTTCTTGAGCTTCCCGAAAAAACAAATAAAAGTTTGCATTTTGGGGGGTGTTATAATTTGGGCTTCACCCCAGAGCTCCATTGGCTCATATTGTTGAGCTTCAATGGCATATTTTTGAGCTTCTTTGGCTCTTGTTTTAGGGGGTGTTTTGCTTTGTGCTTCACCCCAGCTCCATTGGCTCATATTGTTGAGCTTCAATGGCATATTGTTGAGCTTCCTTGGCTCTTGTTTTGGGGGGTGTTTTGCTTTGTGCTTCACCCCAACTCCATTGGCTCATATTGTTGAGCTTCAATGGCATATCGTTGAGTTTCCTTGGCTCTTGTTTTGGGGGGTGTTTTGCTTTGGGCTTCACCCCACAGCTCCATTGGCTCATATTGTTGAGCTTCAATGGCATAATTTTGAGCTTCTTTGGCTCTTAGGCCTTGAGCGTGTCTTTTGTGCGTGTCAAGACGTCGTTGCCGAGCTTCAGCGGCTCTTTGGATTTTGGCTTGCTTCGCGGCTTTTGCCTTGGCGAGCAAACTGGCCATGGTAGGAGTGTGGGCTCGCTCCATGGGAATGGAGCTTCCGTAGAATTTTTGCTCCGGAGTTGGATCCGCTGCCACCTCCGCCACCAATTGGAGGCACGGCAAGTGTTCCTCTTTGCAGCTCATTTTGAGCGTGGTGGTTTTATGTGTGGTTCCAGGTGTGGTAGGGCGAGGCAAGTGAGCCCACGAGCAAGGAGCTCCTGCACTTGGAGCGACAAAGCGACCCCATGAGCTTCTCTTTATTACCCTCGTTTGTTGCTGAATTTTCTTAAAGAAAATTCGCAAGGAAAGCATTTCAATGCATGAAGCGTATGACAATGGTGTCTTAAACCCTAAACCTTGTTAAGTCTTGTGCTTCGCCACTCTGCAACACTAGCATAATTTACGTCCAGAACAATTGTATCCTCACCTTGGACACGATTTTTTTGAGTTCCAATTTTGCCTGCCTTCTACGAGCATTGCTCGTGCCTCAAATTCAATATTCACAAGGAAAACAATGCCCTGCGTGAAGCAAATGCTTCTCTTGATTACCCTCGCTTGTTCCTGAATTTTCTTAAAAAATATTCACAAGGAAAGCATTTCAATGCATGAAGTGTATGATAGTGGTGTCTTAAACCCTAAACCTTGTTAAGTCTTGTGATTCGCCACTCTGCAACACTAGCATAATTTACGTCCAGAACAACTGTATCCTCACCTTGGACACGATTTTTTTGAGTTCCAATTTTGCCCGCCTTCTACGAGCATTGCTCGTGCCTCAAATTCAATATTCACAAGGAAAACAATGCCCTGTGTGAAGCAAATGCTTCTCTTGATTACCCTCGCCTGTTCCTAAATTTTCTTAAAAAAATATTCACAAGGAAAGCAATTCAATGCATGAAGCGTATGACAGTGGTGTCTTAAACCCTAAACCTTGTTATGTCTTGTGCTTCGTCACTTTGCAACACTGGCATAATTTACGTCCAGAACAACTGTATCCTCACCTTGGACACGAATTATTTGAGTTCCAATTTTGCCCGCCTTCTATGAGCATTGCTCGTGCCTCAAATTCAATATTCACAAGGAAAACAATGCCCTGCGTGAAGCAAATGCGGGTAGTCTCTTAAACAATGAAACCCAAATCTTGCACTTCGCCGCTTTGCAACATTAGCATAAGTTACGTCCGTCTGGAAGCGAACAAATTTGTTTTCATGGTGGACAGTAATTCGCTTTAATTTGAACTCTGGCTACATCGCAGTAGGATTCTCTGTATTCTGTTAATGGCGACTTGTCTTCTGATGATTTTGTGGCAGCGGTGCCAAATCGGGTGAGACTGACCATATTTATCTCTACACCTCACAAACCATGAGGTAAAAAAAAATTAAAAGCACAAGCAAATCACCATTGCCAAACCTTGTGAGCGTGCACCAAGCGCTCACCCTCGGCGTCACTCCGCACGACCTTGTGACAAGTGCGACAGACACAAATAGATGCTCTGGGTTTAGGCTTCCTTCACTTATGGGCCATCGTCGGTGCTTCTCTAACTTAGGGCTACTCGGATTGATCTGAACCCTCCATCCACATCTGACGGTTCAGATGTCACCTCTGTCACAACGTGGGCCCCGTCAGGTGGAGTCAGGGACCTTGGGTCCCAAACCTAACCAGATATCTCCACCGGATGAACATGACATATCTGGACTCTCGTAGATATGACAATAGCATAGTGTGTATTTTAAGAATCTTGAAGTAAAGGTAGATATACAAAAGGGGGCTGTAAAGTTAGAGAATTTTTTTTTTGACAATTGATGTGCTAGTTTCATCCTATATATATGTTTTCATCCATTTTTGTCATATGGTAATAGTCCCCAATGACTACCCTATTCATTCTTGTTAGGGTTTGCATTTAGGTTCTAGGTTTTTCCAAATTGGAGGCTCTTGGAGCACTCATTGGCTCCCTTAAGTTTTGCTCTCTACATCATGGCTTAGTTATTTTGCTCTTGTCTTTGTTTGTTCGATGCAATTGACGAGTTCAAAATTGTTCAATAACTTTCTCATTGGAAAGTGAAAGTGGGATTGTATATGTAATAAAGACTTAATTATTTCATGAGGCATATTTTGTATACGAAGTGGAGGCATTTATCACAAACAATCGAAAAACTTAATATGAATACATGCGTCCATTTTCTAGCCTATCATTAGTATGCACACATTCATCTTTTGCTATACATTTCCCATGTACAGGGGTTTAATTTCATAGTGACCCACGCATGTCATTTAGGTTTCCGGTGAAGAGTCCACCCCCCGGGTTTTTGGTAACCGCGATGTGCAAGTGTGCAATCGGTCGGCTAGCAAATTAGTAAGTTGATTCTCCTAGCTAGGTGGCACGGGCGATTTGACCATGATTGGCTGTTGAATTCGTCCGGGGACCACTTTGGTTTACACCAAGGAAAAAAAATGTCAGAGTGATCATGGAGTTCAAGGTCCCCAAAAAAACATATTTGAAAGCCTACATTATCCACTAACATGGTCCAATGGGTTTTGCAGTGGGAGAGGCAAAAGAGGTGCTCCAGTAGAAAAAGGCAAGGGCCCATGACAAAGAAATGTTGTTATTATAAAACTTGAATGAATTTTTTCTTTTGAGGAAGGGAAGACAAAGACAAGAGAAGACAAGAGAATGATCAAACTTGATTTTTTTTTCAAAACTGCCCTATTTGGACATATATTAAAAAATAAACCAACACATTCAATTTTTTGGTGCATGGTCATTCCTCTTGGTCCACATTCAGTTTACACCTAGTGAGGGCCCAAGGACTTTGTAAATTGATTTTTTTAAAGAAATCAGACCATGGAAGTTGGACCATGAAGTCGGACCATGGGAAAAAGGCCATCCTCCATGGTCCGACTTCATGGTCCATGGTGTAAGCTTGCCCTAAATTTTGTATTTGGCCGCATATTGAGACCCCACGTCCTTTAGGGTTTTAGTAAGTCAAGTCCTATGCACTACATATGTCGCTACCTGTCGCGAAAGTTCCACGTCCATGGATCAAGGATTTATGTCTTGTCTTCTCGAATTTGTGATCCTCGAGTCTCTGTGCAGCTCTGGAGCTTTGATGGAAGTCATATCTTAACTTAAGTAAGAAGTCATTTGCTTTTTCCTTTGTCGGACGGCATGCAGTAAGTTAGGTTTTGAAGTTAAGCGTGCTTGAGCATCTCCAAGTATCTTTGTATCATGTGTCCCTGACAACAAGTGACTGTCTAAAATTTATTTAAAATATGATAAAATTACATAAAATTAATGGTTTTCTACAAAGTTTTGTGATGATGCCTTCAAGTACATAATGAATTCAAGGAATGTGAAAAAAAATTTCAAGATAGTTAAGGTCATGAAATCTACGTTCAAAACAAGACTCAAGCATTTCCTTTTGAGCATCACTTTTAATGATAAGTATTGAAGATCTCAACTTGATATTCTACATTTGAGTATTTAACACAACAATAGAGGTCATCATGAAAAAAAAATCCAATTTAAACAACACTTTGCTGCTACTTTTAGGCCTTTGACCAAAAAAAGTATGGTTTTAGTATACCGGAGCACTATTTTGGTCCACTTTACCATGCTTGCACCCTTGTACTTCTCAATTGCAATTCATAACATCCAAAAAATAGCGATAGATTCTTGATGTATTTGTCTTTCACAGATAAATGGTTCTACATTGATTCAATATTTGCATACTACCGCAGAGGGCTCTCTATTCAGACACAAAATAATTATTCCCCCCTCAAAATTGCCACGTGTCACCCTCACATTTGCCAAAACCCACTTACAGTGTCCCACGTGGAAACTGCATTCCGGCACATGTAAAGATGAAATAAGGAGCCCTCAAAGTGTTGCAAATAGATGCTCCTACCAATAGACTTATATACCGGTACTTTTCCAAGGGTATTTCTTGGGTCAATGTAGTATTCATGTAGAGATGATGTTGGTAGAATTGATGTAAGTTGCTTATGGAATATGTGAAGTTAGTGTGTGCTTTTTGTCATGTGGTGTGTTTGGTGGCTCCCCTATCGAAACTTGTTTCATTAACACTAGGCAGTACGTGCCTGCCCCTATCTCATGCCAAAACAAAGGGTCCATGTCATGACAAATGTAATGTATTCCATGCTCACACAACTCAAACTCAAAGTTGTAATTGGATTATTGCAAAATATTCTTAAAGAAGGTTGCTCTCTAATACGTGTGCACACAACTGTCTCCGTTTCTCAAGCATCTAACTGTTGAAAAATGTTGTGGTGGCTAACCTAACTTATTCGGCAACCACCTTCCATTCTTAAGAATAATGA
Source organism: Polytrichum formosum (assembly GCA_964035585.1). Lineage (NCBI taxonomy): Eukaryota > Viridiplantae > Streptophyta > Polytrichopsida > Polytrichales > Polytrichaceae > Polytrichum > Polytrichum formosum. The sequence goes on along the minus strand of OZ037935.1, from coordinate 14,721,095 downwards.
ATCGATCCAATATGCATTAAGATTGAATCTAACAAACTGACTTTCTTGGTTCTCCCAGATCTACCAACCTACCTAGGCTTCCTGTTTCACCAAAAAAGTTAGCCTATCCGGGTCTTAACAATGTTATGCACATAACATCAGTACGCTCCTTGGCTGCATTCTGTGAGATGAAGTATTGGGCGAGCATAATTCTCCTTTGCTTTCGGGTTTTATTGTTTATGTGGAACACTCAAGCTGTGTATTGTAAGGTTTTTGACAAGAATATATAATTTATCAAAGTTTTAAAATTTTAAACCTCCTTTTTTTGGAAAGAGACCATCATCTAGAGTAGAGGAGCCCATTCCCAATCATGACCCCATAGGAAATCTATAGGGTGCCATAATTTCGATCATATTGGGATTGATTTCGGTAAATTCTTTTCATGGGTGGTTAAAGGTTCCACGTTTCATGCTTCTAAGGGTCAGTTTCCATGTAGGTTGCTCACCCACTAGATTCTAGTGGAAGTGTAGATGCCACCAAGCGGAATATACATTTCCACCAGCATGTGGTGGGTGAAGCGACTTACATGAAATTAACCCTAAGTCTCCAACTTCGGTTATGGTATCACTAGGGAATCAATAGTGCCATGACACGTGTCCCCGTTTTTGAGTGCTAAAGCAAGGAGGGATTCGTCTCAAAATGAGCAGTCATGTCAAACTCTAGACATTGGTAATGTGTTCAGGCCATCTTTGGCTTCAAAAATTCACAATACTTTCAATCCAAGGATTAAAATTACCGGAAAATTACAGTACTCCTTATTTCTATCTTCCTACACGGGAAAATTTGCACCACCTTATACTCCTCCAAATTTGGCATAGAATCTCTTAAGTGATCGGTTATGGGAGCCTCTACTCAAGCTGCTTAGTAATGTTATGCCTATGATCAATTGCTTAAAATGCATAAAATATGCTTCTACCCTAATATCATTTCAAAGGAAATTTCCTGGGTTGAGAAAATGTTCATGTAGAGATACTGTTGGTACAATTGATGTATGCTTGTTTGAAGTTGATGTGTGCTTTTCATCACCTAATATAAGGTATATGGTTGACGGGCCTTATGTGTTTACTCTTCTTAATCGGATGTCTATATTTGGAAAATGCGTGTTGGAATGAATTACGAGATTGCACTATTTGCTCCAATTTCAGGATACAATTTTGGATTAAACAATCAACAAAATGAAGAAGAAAAAAATGGAACTTTCATTTTGACCTCTTTTATCTTTGGCATCTCAACCCCGATTCTAAAAATTGAAAAAACAATCTTTATGATTTGTAAGTGCTAACCGGATGAGACCATTCCCAATCAAATCCAACCGTCAAAATTGTCCGTGTAGATTTAGTTGTCCACAAACATGGTTTGTTGATTATTTTAGCTCTTATATGCATGTATTGTTTATGGACATAACATGTGGGAGTTGTAATAGAAAAGTATGTGAATAGAAAGAATTACTACAAAATACTTGCTTCTGAATGTCGTTATTTATCTAGGTGACCCCATTGTTTCCGCAACTTCTCGCTACACTAAGAGTGATTTGTTTTAGTGTGGCTCACACTGTTGATCATCAACCCACACTAATTTTCTCAATATCAACGGATGACAATCAGAGAGGGGCCACAAGATAGTTGCTACCACATGACAAGGACCACTCTATTACCATGGTGAGTGCTACGCTCAATATTGTACATATGTTGGATTGTAGCAGGGTTGCTTGCTAATTAAATCTAGTATATAACTGATCATTCATCCAAGAGAAAAACAATTATCAATACTTGTCACACGTTTTCATCCACAAAGGCACAATATCATCCATATTTCACAAATTATGTCTACGAGTTGATCGGTTTTTAATTGACAGCCAACTCGAGTAGGTGGATGACTCACCACTCCCATGACTTGTCATCCACTCTCCTCTCGTTGGTCATATGAGGTAGATTGATCGTACATGGTTACTTTTTCCAACTTGTCCACTTGCCTGGGATATGAAATATGCGCTTAGTACAAGTGGTTAGTAAATCCAAATCAAGACTCTAGCCATTATCCTCATAGTATGTGGAACTCATATCAATATCTCATTTAGTACTCATTCTCATTGAATGGTCATATAGGTGCCCCCAAATATGTTGACTGTTGAGCCTAAAATAATTATCATATCTTGAGCACATGATTCAATCTTATTTAAACACATGTCTTTTTGGTATCCATTTTTTTAGCCATATCAAGCCACATACTAGTCAAATATAGGTGTCCTATTAAAAAAGTAACAAAATAAGGGTTGTCTACCTTAGGGCTAGTTTAGACTACAAGGAAGAGGTGTACCGGTTGGTCAAGAATTTCAACCCAAGACAAGGTGTTTTGAGCCAACATTTGGTATGAGGAACAAGATGGAAATAAAATAAAACAAAATAAAAGCCTCAAGTTGGACTTCTCCATAGGCCAAGTTTCTTGTCCGAGGTTTGAAGTTGCCCAAGGAACTTGACCTCCATAAAACTCCCCTAGCAAAAAATGTTCATAACATTATTCAGATCCATAACAGTGTTCTCTGGGACTGTTAGTCTGAATGTGGGAAATATCTGAGAATATTATGTGGAATATTGTCAGTCCCACAGAACAATGTTATGGATCTGAATAATGTTATGTTGCCATGTTGACAACCATGTCATTTAAAAAAAAAATCATGTTTGAAGTTCTCTACCAGAGAAGTCTTGGCCGTAGTGTAACTCTTATTAGTAAAGAGCCCATTTCGTACCCAATCATATTGATCCATTCCCCTAGAATTCCTGACCCGGTGTCACTTCTTCTGCATAGTCTAATCCGGCCCTAGGTCCATTATATCTCCTCTGCATGCAGCACATAAGCTTAGGATCTTCACTCGCCACCTTGGCTTCTTAACGGGAGGGGAGGTGTACTCTTCGCAATAGGTAGATTCCATAGACTAAAATCTACATGTTTGAAGATTTCTGGGGGAGCGAAGGAGAGAGAACGAGAGAAGACCGAAGGACAGAGAGCGTTTGCTGCAGAGATAATTGCAACTATGGCGTCCAAGAATTCGCTGCCGTCGTCGTCTTCATCTTCTTCTCCAGCTTCGGCTTCTCTTCATTCAACTTCATACCTTTCGCCGATCCCTGTCACATTGCTGCCATTATTGAACTCGGTTTACGGCTCGGGTAAGGTATCCGCCGGTCCTTGCAAGGTGCCTCCGGCTACGTTTCTGGCGAGAGCTTTCTTCTCTTCCTCGTCTTCGTCTGCGGGTGTAAACGCAGAGCACAAGGAGTACAAGCTTCCACCCCCCGTGAACCCGCCTGACGCAGAGAATCCAGATGCCGTCACGCTGAGGGCGCAGTGGAACAACGCCGTGCGCTTGTACAGCAGGTGGTACTCGCACGCCTGGGGTACCGCCATCCTGGCAGGGGGCGTATTCTTTGCCCTTGGCTGGTGGATCAAAGGCGAGAATCCCCTTAACCCTAAGAAGGCGAAAGAAGTCACCGAGTAGAGGGGAGTTCGATGTTCAGGCGGCCGGTTGATGTTGTAAAGGTACGCTGTGAGGTCCTGACTGCCCTTTGATGTGCAATTGAAGGTTAATTCAGATGAATCACTGCACGGAAAATCTTGTAATGTGTCATCAATTAATTTCTCTAAATTTGAAGAGATTAGGGAACGTTTTGTGTTGACAATTGTAGCTGTTTCTTCCATTCTTTTTCAAGCGTGAATAATCTCGGTGGTTATCCTGACTGCCTTTGATGTGCACTCCACGGGAAAATCAAATGGATCGCTGCACGGTAAAGTTTTGTGCGTGTCATCAATCAATTTCTTCACATGTGGACGGAATAGGGAACGTTTTATGTTTTACGATAGTAGCTGTTTCTTCCGTTCTTTTTCAAGCGTGAACACTATCGATAGTTATCCTGACTGCCTTTGATGTGCAATTTAAGGTATAATCAGATGGATCACTGCACGGCAAAGCTTTGTATCTGTCATCAATTTATTTTTTCACATTTGGAAAGATTAGGGAACATTTTGTGTTGGCAATTGTAGTTGTTTCTTCCTTTCTTTTTGCAAGCGCCAGCATGGCTGAACATGAACACAATCCAGTTTGACTGCCTTTGATGCGAAATTCACGTTAAATTCAGATGAATAACTGTACTGGAAGGCTTTATATGTACCATCAATCAAGCCCTTCAACTTTGAAGAGATTGGGGAGAATTTTGTGTTGGCAATCGTAGATGTTTCTTCCTTTTTTTTCCAAGCGTCAGCACGGCTAAATATGATCTATTATAGTCCAGTCTGACTGTAGGAGCCTTTTTCTCAAGTTCTAAATGGCTTAAAGTGGAACAATTTTAGGGTTCAGGGTTTAGAGCATATAAAACCTGGCCGGTGTTGTAAAGGTTGAGTTGTGCAATCCTGATTGCCTTTGATGTGCAATTGACGAGAAGTTTAGATGAATCATTTGGATGTCAGAAGCTTTGTATGTGTCATCGATCCACTTCACATTTGAAGAGATTAGGGAATATTTTGTGTTGGCAATTGTAGCTGTTTCTTGCTTTCTTTTCCAAGCGTGCACATTTTTCGATGGTTATCCTGACGGCCTTTGATGTGAAATTCACGGGAATTCAGATGGATTAGTGTACAGAAAAGCTTTGTATGTGTCATCAATCACACAATGTTTCAAATTTGAAGAGATTAGGGATTGTTTTGTCTTGGCAATTGGTGCTGTTTCTTCCCTTGTTCTTCCTTTAGATTATAATCCACTGCTGATTGCAACTCTTGGACAGGTTGATATGTGGATAACACCAAGTGTGATGATCCACATCGGTGCCATTGACTGGGAAGAGCATGTATCACAGCAGTCTAACCCTAAGTGAGACAAATGTAGGAGCTTTTTTCTCATGTTCCAAATGGCTCAAAATTGAACAATCTTATGGTTCAGGGTTTAGGGCATAGACAATCTTATCATGTTTGCTATCAACTCGTTCATGTTCAGTAGACTAAACATCTGAATTAGTGTGGCATTAAAATTGGTGTGCCATGTTAAAGTGGTCTTGTATGACGTGTGATGTAGCCACTGAGTGGCACATGACATCCTCTGCAGATGCCACTCAGTGATTGCAAGACAATTAGCATGGGTCGAAGGTGAGCAGTGTGGGCCATACTAAACCAGATGTTTAGTGTAGTTTAGGGACCTGTAAAAGGTTCAAGTGGGAGATTCTGTTCAATCGTACATGGAGCTAAACAGGTGGGTGCTACCAAAACCTCATGTAGAGTCGAACCCCCCATTCCTGATCAGGACCTCATCGGGAATCTATAGAGTACCAGAATTTCAATAAGGCTGGACTGATTTTGGTAATTTCTTTTTGTGGGTGGCTAAAATAAGGTTCCACATTTCACAGCTTGGGCTTTTGTGCATAGCAGGACATGAATGTCAACTGTCACTTTAAGTAGTGCATGAGTTAGTGAGAATGGCGGCCTATATTATTACATGTTCACACAAATGTAAGTTACAGTAAATCCTTCCTGCCAACTTGTACACTAGCAGTTCTTGGTTTCTAAGTCTCCAACTTCGGTTATGGTATCACCAAGGAATTGATATTGTCATGACACATGTCCTTGGATTTGAGTGCTAAAGTGAGAAGGAATTTGTCTCAGAATCAGTGGTTTTGGACATTGGAAATGTGTTTGGGCCAACTTTTGGCTTCAAAAATTCACAGTAATTTCAATTTAAGGAATAAAATCACTGAAAAAATTGTAGTCCTGATTTCTATCTTCCTTCACGGGAAAAATGTGCACTGCCTTGTACTTCTCCAGATCTGGTGCAAGTTCTCTTAAGTGATCGGTTATGGGCAGCTCTTCCTTACTTGGGATTGGGTTTGAGTAGTTTTCCTAGAAATGTTATGTGTCATCACAGCTCCAGAGCTAGATAATCCTTGTGATTGGAAATTCAGCTGATGGTCACCAACACATTTGATTTGGCAATGTAGCAGGTATTCTACATTTGGTGCATTTTTGACAACATATCAAGCAACGGCTTTCTTCGCAAGACCTATAATATTGAGGAATGAAGAAAAACGGGGAATAGGTTAATGTACTCTACCCACCAGGCGGTAGCTGTTGCTCAGTTGCACTGAAATCGTGCATTTACAGTCGTGGTGGATGGTAACCTCGGTATAACCAGGTTATCTGGAGGGGGTGTGACAGAAATCTTCTTTTTACATTCTTCCTGAGGTGAGGAGGCTGAATGTCAATGAGTTATAGGTTGTATCAAGGTCAGTCACATTTGCAAATGCCGCAATGGAGTCTTGGTAGGGGAGGGTTTTTGGCACGTCCACAAGGATGATGGTAGCACCTGTACAGGGAGGAAGAAAAGGGTACCGGAATAGGTTGTAAGATGTATATGGGAGTTCTTATTGATTTCAATGTGCAGAGTAGAAACTAGAACTTCAAACGTACATGGAGATGAGGACAACACCTAACCATTCCACATGCTGTTCTTTTTTGTAAGGCTGTAATAGTACATTCAGTATCTGGTTTCATACTCCTGTGAAGTGCCTCTCATGTAAAAAGTCTTGCATTTCTGCAGTCTGTAGAAAGTATTGCATTTCTGCAGCAGCCAAAAAACTTAAAAGTCTGGCTTGCAAATCACAGATAGTGATGGTTCACAGTGTTGATAATCAATATTATGCTATTCAATAGTGCTGTGCATGATGATGATTGCTTCTGGGGAAATGTGGAAACTGGGAATACAAAATTGTTGCATATATGTTCATGAGCTTTTTGTGTGCGACCTCCTTAATTGACACCCACATACAGCACAATAATCATATAGAAATGTTCTTTGTGGGCCTATACTTGAGATATCAACTTCTTGAACGAGTTGGACATTGAAGGCAGTTTCATGTTCCAATTTTCGAAGCTGATGCAATGTCAAATGTGAGCTTCAGGTCTTGTCTTGTCCACTGCCAAAATGCTGCTATGTCGTCCTCCTTTGTCAAATACAGAAGGTCCATTGGTAGCAAATGAAGTACATCTAAAAACGCCTTTGATACTGCACACCCAAGATTTGAAACTGGTCATGTGATATAAGTTTCAAAAATTAACCTGTGCAACTTAGTCTCTAAACTGATTCCAGCACTGGCATGAGGGCTCTATGATTGACCAGATTTAGTACCTTGAAGGCTCAATCAATTCTAGTGTTTGGAGCCCGACCATAGTATTTTGCAAGCGGTTCATGATTTGCAAGGGTTGTTTACACCAGCTGTCAAAAACCTTTCATGCCTAAGAGATAAAGGTCAGTGCCACACAACTTGTTGAGTGATTGAAGTTTGTTTAAGGCCAGGGTTCAAGGGAGTCTGGATGTCTGGACTCTGGAACACCCATTTATCTACTCTAGGTTTTCTTTTCCTTTTTGGGGGGACTTGAATGGCGATTTACTCCACTGAGAAAGTAAAATCATGCACACTACACTAAATATTGTATTTAGTGTCACACGGTATTTTATGTCACTGTAGTAACTTATCTAATGACACTTCTTATGAATGAGTTTGCAAATACTATCATCCCAATTTACTTCAGTTCATCCATTTTTGGTATATTTTGCATCCCAACATTTATGTAATGAATTATAGTCGTGGATGATTGAAGTTTGGATGAAAAATCACTTAGTAAGTGACAGTAATTGCAACACTGTAAATCTATAATGCCCAATTTATTTTACAAGGAATGACAAATAATGTTAGGTTTACATTTAGTGTTGGTGGCACTACAAGGGCCGGTTTACATTTAGTATTGAGCAAGACATAGAATTGGTGACACTAAATACAATATTTAGTGTAGAACCCCCTCACCCCAGGCCAGGCTCGGGAGGGAGAATAGCTTGAGAAAAGGAACACACCTATACCAACTCCATACTTAAGTGATTGACAAAGGTATGCAATAAACTGAAAGTTATCCACTGGGGTAAGATTAGCAAGTAACCAAGGCCAAGCCCCAATACAATGGCCCGAGGGCGAGCAAGCTGAAGCCAATCAACCAAACAACATCACCAACCTAAGGGGTGTTTACATCATGGACCATGAAGTTGTCCCTTGCTCTTCTAAGATATGTGATTGATTATTGAACTCATCCTAGGACCACTTCGGTTTACATCAAGGAAAAAATTTCATACTGACCATGGAACTTGAGGTCCTCAAAAGGCATTTTTTCATGCCTACATTATTCATTGTCATGATTCAACGGTTTTGGCTATGAGAGGTAAAAGAGGTTCTCTCGTTGCAAATGTTAGGTCATGGTAGAGAAATGCCATTTTATTTTTTTATTTTAAAATTTGGGGGGCCAAACGTTATTGTAGTTAAGAGGAAAAAAGAAGGGGAGAAAGTAAAAGATGGAAAAAAATCCCAAACCTATCTTTTTTGGGCATATATAAAAAAATTCAGCACATCCACTTTTGGGTGCATGGTCATTCCTCTTGGTCCGCGTTCAATTTACACCTAGTGTGGGGCCCAAAGGCTTAAAATTTTTCATTTTTAGAAATTTGACCATGGAAAATGGGCCATCTGACATGGGACAACTTCATGGTCCACAATGTGAACAAGCCTTAAACAACACAGGAGCCACCCATGCGAGGTAGGGTGTAACTAACTAATCATCTTAGATGAACAAAGTGCTCATCTAAGAGCATTACATAAGTTAGCAAAGGTAAGAGTATTCATGTTGACACTAAATCGAAGCTTCATGTCATTCTTAGAAAGCGATGAGCTCAAATGCCTTAAAACAATAAACTACAAAGACACACAATCTATATACATTTGGACAATGTGGCGGTGGCGGTGATGGTGTTCCCCAATGTTCCCCCAACATTTGCCAATGTTTTGGAAAGGTAGGGGGACCACATTAAAGTGATGTGTCATATGCACAGGTGGTGAGGACATCGCCCCATCATTTCACTAAAAAGCATGAGCTTGTGGCATGGGTGGCTTGACTTGCGGGTTGGGACTAGGGGTTCATAGTTAAGGAGTGGGGGTGGGGGTTAAGGGGTTAGGTGTAGGGGTAGGGAAGAAAAAGAGAGGAAGAAAATGGTATACAATAAAACAATTTTAAACAATACATATGTCGCATGGAGACTACAATCTAGCACAAATGCACATCTGCCAGATTGTAGTCTCCATGTGACATATGTATTGTTTTATATTTTTATATTGTTTAAAATAATAATAAAACGCTTTGAAAATACCATTTCCTAGATTGCATACAAATTAGTGCAAACAAATTAGTGCATGCACATGTGCATACAAATCAATGTGTATGTACAAATTAGTATGCACATGTGCAACATGTGGAGACAAAAAAAACACATGTAGTATGATGAGAATGGACTATTTATGCTCTAAACATAGACTTCATTTAAGGTTAAATCTACTATATATTATGGAGACGTTGAATGGTGATTGCATAGGTGGTGAGGCCATCGATGCTCAAGCTTTCTTAAATGGCCGGCCATCGATGAACGCATGTTAAGCAAATGGTGTGGGGATGACCTAAGACAATAACTTATATGCACAATTGCAACATGCCGGATGGTGCAGGCTCAAACTAGTAAACTACAAAGACCCTAACCATGGCCCATTGGCAATGAGGATGAGCTCCTCAACAAATCGACTGTAGGGACATAGACAAACACCCCACAATAAGTGCCACATTATGTTGAACGGATGGAGTTGTTGTGGGAGTCCATCCATACTTTAGATTTACAACTCACAAGAATTTTGGAAATAAGAGAAATCACTCTTCAAAATAAGGTTGCATTTGCCAAATTTGTAGCATCCAAGGTATGTGGGCCTTATGCGGTCACTCTTCATAATCGGACACCTATATTTGAGTGATGGTGGCAAGGCTTGTAGGTATAAACAACCACTAGAAAGATATGTGTCAAGATGAGATTGGACTCACTTTGTGCCCACCCTAGGTTCAGTATTCAACACAACTAGAAGGGCCTATGCAATCACTTAAAGAGGAAGAGATATTATTTTTGACCTCCTACGATTCTTGCATCTCAACTACAAATATAAAACTTGTTTTTGTGATTTGCAAATGCTCGCAAGATGAGACAATTCTCAATCCAATCATAATTGCATGTAAAGCTAAAAGCACCCACTATAGGGCCACATACCTTACTTGCAATCGGTGGCAAACATCTTTGGTTCCTCCTTATTTTCAAGTGAATTTGAAGTTCAAACCAAAACTTGAACTCGTAGTCATCAGACTCGACAAGACTTTAAGTTCAAATCCATGCTCAATATAAGTGTGGGCCATCCTTGAGAGAGAGCTCCACCATCTTAGGCACATGTAGAGGGCTCAAATCCTTTTTTCGTGGCCCACCAAACTTGCAAGCTTGAGGTGGTGGAGCTCAAGTTGTGTGTGGCAACTTCATATAAAGACACCAAAAGGGATCTTGTTCACTCATAACTCAAGTTTATCAAATAACACTAAGACATGTTGGCCAACATCAAACACAGTCTTATGCATACGCCTATATTTGAGTGATATATGACAAAGCTTGCATTAAGAATGGACACCTAAAACGACACATGTAACAATGAGATTATGCTATGTACTCAAAATTAGAACATCATACTAGAGGAATCTATAGTATATACCTAAAATAATAAAGAAAAGCTGGAAGATGTCAACATGTAACCGATTGGACTGGATGGCACTAGGATCTTGACTGATTATGCCCAAAAATCTCCCCGAGACCCATCTACGTTAGTAGGCAGCCACCTGTTGGGTCCCAAGCAGCTCTACTGTGAACCAAGGCGGGTTGATGCACGTGCGTTTTTATTTCCTGCCAACTTGTGTCCTGCCATCTCATTGCGGAAATCATAACTTACATCCTTACATTTGCTGTGCCGAAGAAGAGGGATGTAACTTATAGATCTGGATCATCACCATGTGCAAGCCGGAGCTCCTCGAGAGTAGAAGCAGGTGTCAGTTCAGTTGATAAGCTGTACGCTTTGTGTTCAGACCAGTTCAGATGACTTTGGCTAAGCTTGAGTTTGTGGCGTCTAACTCATGCAAGGTAAGCATATCAAGGGTCAGTTTGGCTTTACATAGAAACATCGGGCATACAATGCTTATGTGCGTTTTCGCTCTCCTCACTCCCCCCTTCCTCGAGTATGTGTCATAAAAACTTATAAAAGTTATAACACTTTAGGATGGACATGTTTGATCCCTAAGACCATGTGCTCAAATCAGGGGTTTTATGTCAGCATTTGTCATGTCGTATCACATCATGTGATAACGACATCACGCCAGACCCAAAAACGTCATGGAGGGGGGGGCAAAATGTTTACCTTGGGGTAAAGTGTCAACTGTTAACGAGCGGTCAACTTCTAAACTGATTGATTGCACTAGTTGCAATCGACTTGGGTAGATGATTGCTTAAGAGTAGTCGTCCTGGTGTGTCAACTGCTCTTCAACAGTCGTTTGCCCAAGTTGATTGCAACTAGTGTAATTGACAAGGCAAGAGATTGCTCATGAGCAATCGATATGTGGGTTGCATGTCCACCCCAAAGACACGTGGCATTCATGGGTTGGGTGGGGAAGGGTCACCTCCAATTGATGCCCACCTCTGGTGGGTATATATGGACCCCACTTCCATTCTACCCTCGCTCCGCCCTCACTATGGTGGGTCCTTGGTTGCTAAACAACCGTTGCGACTTGGAGACAAAGGTGAGTTGGAGGGCCCACATTGTGGGTTTGTGTTTAGGAATTATACTTCATTGCACCACATTCACTTTCATATGCCATACGTACATACATGCATTCTCCATTCCACACGTGAAATCATAATCCATTGCGGCCGCTTTATTTATTAAAAATATGGGATATCGTTTTAAAACAATACCAGGCGTTGTAAAATATAAACGTTTATTTTGAAAGTGTTTTACATAGTAGGATGTTGATTGATCAACAAAAGTGTAGGTTTATTTAAAATAAACTCATTGGGTGTTAGCGCTTATTTTGTAAGCGGTATCATAATAGATTAAATTAATGTTAGGGATTTTTTTTTGATTTAGCGGCAACAATGGCGGATGAAGAGAACACACCATTGGAACCTCCGTGTGGCGGGAAGTTAGGTTCGGGGGCCACTTTGATACGGACTCTGGGGTCGACACTAGGAGGTACGGTTGGAAAAATAAGATTGAATGCACCGAGGGGTAAACCATAAACCATCAATTTGGAAGTGGCACGGGATCCCAATTTTCTTGCTAATCCCAGATGACAAGATGAGAGGGGTATATGGATGTATAGCACTGTCCCAAGGTATGTGGAGTGAACACATCTAATGAGAATGTTTGTTCTGAGCGCAACATAACATTACTTCACCATTTGGATTAGTCCACTGGACATGTATAAAGTATTTCTATTATGTGGGCCCCTTCAACAAAGTGGTAATATCTAGTTATTGTTCATAGACACATGCTAACAACTTGGGCACCCAGGTGGAGTTATATTCCTAGCTTTATTTATAAGAAGTATTGTTCATCTTGGCATTACTCACCAGAAACATTGTTCATAGCGGCACTATTCACTATTCTTATCAACATTATTCACTATTCACATTGGTGTCAATTTCTTCCCAATATCTAAGTTTCTTTCCATGAAGATAAGACAATGGAGGCCCCTGTAAGATGTTGAGTATAGAAATCAAACTCAACCATTTGGTTGAGTAAGTTATGGAATGCGTTTCAATTTGCACCAAAAGAAAAAAGAAAAAAGAAAAGAAGCCATAAAGTGTAGATGCCATAATCCCAAGCCCTCGAGCCAATGTCCAGGGAGACATTTGGGCATAATCAGCCGATATCCTACTATCTTCAAGTCCAACACAAATTACCATTACCATAAACTTCCGAGTTATCGGAAAAAGGCCGCAAGTTGTGAATCTCTAAATTGGAGCTAGCTGAATAACCTAAGCCTTGGCTGCATATAGGACACATACCCTTCGGATTTTGACGATCGGATTTTTATATGAATGGAAAAAGGGCGCTTTGGATTGGGAATAACCCGGGAATTTCTGAGCCAAAAAACGTAAAGCAAATTTTTTTTTTTTTTGCTTTTATCGTGTTGCAAGCTTTTAGCATTCTTTACATTGCTATGCAAACAAAATGGGATGAACCTTAATAAGTAGGCATGATAAGTCATTCATCAATTTGATTGAGCTCCCAGAGTCTTTGTTGGCATAGCCAACAAAGTGCAGCCTGCGGCAACAAAGCCGCAACTATTTATCATGGTGTATTTGCCTTTTCTGTTTCATTTTAAGTATCAATGACAGCGAAAACCCGAATGTACCGCAGGTACACTTCTTTCTTACATGTTGACATCTTTTGGTTTTTCTTTATTGAAGTGGGTTATATTCTATAAATTCCTCTAAAATGATGGGTGATTAGTTTTTGAAGTCTTGAACACCAACTAGCCATTTCTCAAACTCAAACGGGTTCACTTGTAACTACACTAAAGATGATATTTAGTGTCACTTACTATTTGGAATTACGCATTGCTATATCTATTTGATGTAGATCTCATATTTTACCAAAATATGTTAGATTGGTTGTTTGAACATTATAGAACATTAACAAATTTACTTGATAAAATTTTACACCAATAGTAAAAAGATATAACATTATGTAAATCCAAATAGTAAGTAACATTAAACATCATATTTAGTGTAGGATTTGGGCGAACCAAACCATGCACTCGTTCCTTGTTGGATGCCTAAACCCTTGCCTCCAAGGAACTAGTGTACGGGTTGTTTCGCCCTAGCCTTCAGTGTAGCAGCCAGGTCTCCTTGTTCATTGAGCCTTGGGCCTCATTTGGGCTAGAGTATGCAAATTCTTGGCCTTGATAGAGTACACTACAACCCTAGGCACATAGCACAAGCCCGCCTTGGCCTCCGCTTGGCGGCCGGCCAGGTGGCCCCCTGCGGTTGGCCAGCCGGGGGGGGGGTTTCAGACCTCTCCTAAAGGCTGATACGCCAGGCGGGCACAAAGCGCCTTGCTACACCCGCCTCCGCCTCCCCCCACCTTCCATTTACCCTATCCTAGTGTCGTGAGAGAGAAAGGAAAATGAGGAAATTTGAGTTCCGCAATAAGAAACTTGCAAAGAATTACCTGACGTAGGGTGGCGAATCCGTGGCTTCCGGACTGGGGTGGAGGGTCCGCTTTGCCACCCTCGCTGGCAGAGCTGGATGAGATTCATCGCCTCTGCCAAGCGAAGTGGCTGATAGTTGCTCATTTGTGCGGCACCTACATAGGGGCCCTTCATGTGAATAATAAGTCAACACAAAGCAATCACGATTCACAAGCTATGCAAATAAAGTACTAAAGAAGCAACACAAACAGACAAGAGCTATGTTACATACATAGGTGATTCAAGGGAGTCATGATGAGTCATGCCATAGCCCCCTATGAAAGGTTTAATTGGTCCACCTTAAATCCAATTAATATGAGCGTACCAGCACCTCCACAAAGCACATGCAGGCATTCGTTCATTCATTCATTCAAAGGCCATTCCATTCTCAATTTCTCATCCAGCGTCCCCCTTCTTTAATAGTGTATCGATGGTATAGGTCCAAATCAAGTGCACCTCCGGCGTGGAGTGTAGGTGGATTTGGACTCTTGCAATTGGTAAACAACTGGGGGCCCAGGGCACATGATGAGATCATGATTCGAGATATTGACTCATGATTTGCACAAGCTTCGAGGACAATGGACGGCTCTCTCGCCTTATTCTTTATACATGGCCCTACACAAGACTCAAGTCCACCGAGGTAAAAGAAGTGAAGTGGGCCTACAACAAACACTTTTTAGCTCTGCGTCCGTTTCTCCTCCTATGGGTAAAGTACATTTCAATTTGGATGAAGACGTCATAAGGGTGGAGGAGATGAGGTCGGTTGCAGTGTTCAAGATTGAAGCCCTCATATGAGTTTCATTTTGAAGGGCTCTCAAATTGCAGCTCTTCAGTCGAAGGGCTGGTTCGAATCCAAGACGTCAATCTAAGAATATAGAAATGGAATACAAAACTCGTATTGAACTTGTGCATGAATTCTATGATACATGTTTCCAGTACAATGTGAAGGATTAAGAATTAACCATCTAACTCCACTTCTTGTAGTGACAATGCCCTATGCTTGTTGGTTCTTGTGGCGGGCAGATCATATTGAGGACTTCAAGTGACGTCCTCATTTTCAATTTGGAGTTGCGTTTTGAAGGGTTGTTTTGATAGAGGTATATTTTGAAGGGTCAAATAACGTTTGAAGGGCACTGAAGACTTTGATCTTGAACACGGGTTGGTTGTGGTATTCAAGCCGTTGGACTTTACCCTTGTGAAGGAATTGTTGCAGGGAGCCAAGTTGACGAGGAAGCATATGAGCCCAAGAGGTTGATAAGAGAATTGAAGCTACCAGCCAAGTGTATACCTTAACAACCAATTTTGATGATAGAAAACACTCTCATGATCTTGACAGAAATTCCGCCATCCAGTCATTGTCATATGAGGTGGAGTCATTACAAAGGGACGCTATTTATTGGGAGCAAAAAAAATGTCGCAGTCTATCTCCAGGGGATTGAGTTGGAACTTGCAAGGATGCAAGTTTTGGGCCTTCAAAGATAAAGTTAGCACAGTAGAGGTGAAGTGGACTTCCAGGGAAAGCTGCTGAAGCAGGAGGAGATAGGGTTCAAGATTGCGAGAAGGATCCCATTGCATCAAAGGCTCAACTTCAAACTTTGACCTCTGAGCTTGATATGTTGGAGTTCCAATGCACACATTCAAAGACATGGATTCAAGGGCTCTTGCATTATATTCATCTCATGTGCAATGGGACTGGGATCGCTAGCAAACCCCTTCCAAATTCAAGGCCTTGAGAACATTTTGTCTTGTTCGGCCTGTAACACAATATTCAAAATTTTGAGAGAGTGGGATCCTCTCAAAATAATATTGTCCATTTGTCAACCTAAAAGTCATGTTAGGTTGACAAATACTAGATTATACTTCAGACGTGTAGTTTCCATTAAAATGAAAGTATGTTGAGCTGGGGAATCAACTCATTTAGGTTGAGTCGACCTAAATGAGGACAATATGTTAGTCAATTCACGTCGAGTCAACCTGAATTGTCATCCTAAATGGTCAATTTTAGGCAACACATCACTCCGCAATTTACGGCGGGAAATCAAATGTTATTTTTTTACTTGAACCCTACAACTCTCCAATGGTTTTCACTTCATTCTTGGATTAATAGTTTGCTTTATGTACTCCCAATTCATTGGAAAACTCTCAAAATTTTGAATATTGTGTTCTGTGTGAGTTTGGTATTTGCATGCCCCATATGTGCCCTATGTGTGGTTTTTAAAGTAAAATTTTAAAAATTTATATATATATAAGTGCGCAACAATATTGTCGTGGCCTCTTGTGGATGCACTTGTCACCCATTTTGCATTGGTGTGCATTTGGGACAAGAATTCTAACTTTTGTGCAAGTCATGTGTGTGGGAGGTTGTTAGGGTCTATTTGAAGCTCACATTTTGGCAAAAAGCCATGTTTGGATTGGATGAGGCCTTTGCAAAATTTCATAGCACTTGGCATCTAAAAAGGCGTTGCATTGGTAGGACTTGGTATTTGTGTTGGGATGACGAAGATTTTTCCAATGTAGTTGGATATTTCGTACATGAAAGCAGAATGTAGGCTTCATCATTTGAATCAAATGTATTTGTTGATCATTGACTAGAATGTGGATGGATTGTTTTGTGGTCCTCTTAGTTTTTGCCACCATTTGGTTTTGCGAGAACGTAGGATGTATACATTGCACGTTGATGTGATTGTTGAATTCATTTCACCCATATTATAATCTCAATGGCTATCATCATGGCTACTACATGCTATCCCCTATAAAGCTAAAGGTTGGTCTCATCATGCATAACAAAACTCCCAGTATATCGAGCGCATCGGGAAGTGGAGGCACCCCTTCCGGAAGTGGGCCCTTGTGATCCATCCACATTCTAGTCAATGATCAACATATATGGCGGTGTGAGATCCCAACCACCTGTTGATTACCAAGTGCTATGATGCAGTGCTACTAAGCTATGGTAAGTTTTTGCTTGAAAAACAAATGGGATGCAAAACCTGTGGCAGAGGTCGTTACTATGGGCTACCACAACAACTAGAGATACATGAAGTATGTGGGATGAATGTGTTTGCATTCACGTAAAATTTAAGGCAATAATATGTGCAAGTAATGAGGGTGCACAAGAAAAGAGTGTCATTGATCACTTGGAAACTAACAAATGCATGGAGACTATAGAGGAGGTTGTTGCAAGTGAAATGCACATGGGAACACATATCAAATGGTCCACAAGATATTTGATTCCCATGGAAAGTACATCAGAGGCCTAGATTGGTAGAAATTTAGGTAGTTATTTGTGATCTAGCAATTGCACAACGAGGTGTAAGCAAAGGCCTACATTTTTCATGAATAAGTGCAAGTATCACTTCCATTTGAGATATGCAATAAATCAACAACATGCAAGTTTTGAGAATGGAAGTTGTCTCCTTTGTGGTGTGGAAGTCCACATTTTAGTATATGTGGTAAAAATATTGTATAAGTTTGTTACTATAGATGAGATAGGTTCACATGCACAACCAATCAAAAAAATAATGCATCGTCTATGTGCCTAGAGAGTAAAACATGCCTAGTTAATAAATGTGATCAATAAACAAACATTGCTGCTAAGACAAATGTGTTGGCACCAATAAAACCGCAGTAAATGACCCATGTAAGAAAATGCTACATTGGTAATAAGTGTACCCAATGCAAAAATACTATTGTCATGAATGGATGTGATTTTCAGGACCTGATCCCATACTATATACAATGGCAATCGGGCAAAGTGGACCCAACTCTAACAACCGTGTACAATACTACATTAGCCCAATGCAAAGGGGGCTCACCCTTAGAACACACCCCTACTGATACAACATAGGCTCAGGGACCATGTGACAAACAACAATCAAAATGGCTCCTTTTACCAATTCTAAAGAACCAACATTTGCAGTACACAAAATGAAATTGCATAAAAACAACCTTTTTACAAGCCAATGTCCACATTTGGTGCACCCGCTCGATTGTGGTTGCTTGGACATTTGAATGCCAAAGGACTTATATTTTCTTTTTGAGGTGTTTTGGAGTGATTTGGCATCAAATCGGATCATTCCAGTGCTGACTTTAGAGATTGGTACATTCCTTGAATGTTTTGAGGTTTTTTGAGTTCCAAGGAACTAGTTGTGCTCTCTTGAAGATTTTTTGAGTCATTTTACATCTATTGGGAGGTATAAGATGTTGATTTGAGAGATTGGTACATTAAGTAAGTAAGAGCTTCTATTCGAGTCTTCAAAATGGCTTCTAGTGAAGGTGAGGGACATATAACGGTTGATAAATTCGGCGAACAAATTCAAATTGAAGATGGTGCTGGCCACCAAAAATCTTTGGGAGATTGTCGAGGGTTCGGAGGTGCCACCACCATCCACGGTGTGAGGCCAAACCCACCACCCTTAAGCATCCTAGTCCGGGTGTGGGTTTGAGAATCACATGTCTTATGTCAACAAAGGTAGAAGCTTGAACTTAATCTCAATTCTCCACCAATGCACTAGTCTTTATTAATTTCTTCTAAGAGTTTATATGCACCCTTCCTCCTACTCACCCTTTAGAGCTTGTCCCACTCTCCGTGTGAGAGCGACTAATTCCACTACTCCCACCCCTTTAATGATTTACACTTATTTGGGAGTTTGCTTAGCTTCACACGTTGTTTGAGACAACGATGCCTCGATGACACTAGCATCGTGCACAGTCGCGTCCTTGGCTGACTCAAGCTCCCAAGTCATGGCCCTTGCCACACATGCCCTTGCCGATATTCCTCTTGAGCTTTTAGTCTTGATCTCCCGCGTCTCAACGTCGTGAGAATCCATTACATCATCCATCAACTGTTATACCCAATTATTCCATGGCGAGGATACAAGCGTTAAAAAACGCTATTCTCCGATATCACAATCATAACACACTCTATGGCTACCCCCACCTTACTCACATCCACTTCCAACTGTGAATCCTACCATTCAATGCCTCGTGCCTTCCTAGCTTGCTAATGAACTAATTGTCTAAATTAATACTAAGTGACAATCTAATTAACTAAGCATCACTAAGCAGTAGTAACCCAGCAGCTGTAGTCTACGGCAACAATCTTAAGTAGTAACCAGCAGCTGTAGTCTGCTGCGGCAGTATTTAGTAGTAACCAACAGTTGTAGTCTGCTGCGGCAGTATTTAGTAGTAACCAGCAGCTGTAGTCTGCGGCAGCAGTCTTAAGTAGTAACCAGCAGCTGTAGTCTGCTGTGGCAGTATTTAGTAGTAACCAGCAGTTGTAGTCTGCTGCGGCAATATTTAGTAGTAACTAGCAGCCGTAGCTGCGGCAGCAGCTATAGTCTACGGCAGCAACCTTCAGTAGTAACCAGCAACCGTAGCTGCGGCAGCAGCTGTAGTCTACGGCAACAACCTTCAGTAGTAACCAGCAGCTGTAGTCTGCCGCGGCAGTTGTAGTCTACAGCAGCAACCTTCAGTAGTAACCACTACTTATCCAAGCCCCCTACCTAATCTTCCTACCTAGTTCCACTAATTTTCCTAATACCCCCTTACTAATTACACACTTTTTCTCTAGCTCTAAGAGCTCAAAATCCTAGAGAGGAGGGGGAGAGAGTGAGAGAGAGAGAGAGGGAAGATATATGAGAGAAGAAGGAGAGGAAGAGGATAGGAGAGAAGGGGAGGAGAGGGCATCCAACCACAACCCTTTAAACTTTCTCCTACTTAGTAGGACCTTATCCTATCCACTAAACCCTCACCCCTTAAACCAACAAGATAGAACCCAATTCAAACATTTAAACCCAAGGCTCTTCCCTTTGCTTCTTCAAACTTTACTCACCTAACCCAAGCACTCTCTAATGCCACTACGCTTCTAATTAACCACACAAAATAAGCCTAAGGCTTGAAACATAACTCCACACCAAGCTTCTATTACATTGCCATTCTAAAACTAGGGTTTCACTCTTTTTATATTTTTGATTGTTTCAATAACTCTCCAATTGCAATTCTAATTAAATTATAAACATAAAACAAATATGAGCACTCATTTTGGGCTCATACACGGCAAACAACGAAGTCAAAAAGATGTACGAGTGACGATGCAAGAGGGTCTTCGCCGTCATTGTCATGAGTTTGGTGGACAAGGAGTTAACACACATTAAATGATGCAAAAGACTCGCGAAAGCGTGGAAGACGTTGTGCAACATTCACGAGACCAAAAGCTTATCTAACATCTTGTTTATAAGGCGTAAATTCTTCACCATTAAAATAGAGGAAGCCGACGACATGCTTGACCACATCAACGAGGTAAAATCTCTCCCGGACAAACTTATTTTGCTTGGAGGTATCCATGAAGGAGGATGATGTTGGTCATGACGTTGTTCAATAGCCTACCGCCTTTGTTCGACCATTTGATCACCGCATTGGAGACGCACCCGATGAAGAAGCTCAGGTTAGACTTCATCACCGCACACCTCATGTACGAGGTTTCAAAGAGGAAGAAGAAGGAGCCCCAAGAAGACAATGCGGCCATGTTGTCACACCACCCTCGAGCGTTCGACAACAATAATGTTGTCACACACGTTCAAAAATGTTGATTTCAAAAACGGAGTTTAGTACGCCAAAATAAAAGAATTTTGGCCTTAACATGTGCCTAATTTTGAGGAGCTTGGTTTCAAGGTTGGTCCCTTTTGGGTTAAAACCGTCTATTTTCAACTCCAATTGGAAACATAGGTTTTGAGCCTAATAATATTGCCGTCTTGTATCGGAGTTGAAAACATATATATATATATATATATATATCCAATAAAAGAGGAACCAACCTTGAAACCAAGCTCCCCAAGATCAGGCACATGTCAAAGCCAAAATTCTTTTACCTTGGCCCACCTGTGTCACTAAGGTGTTGTGAACGCCTCTTGTGTGGTTGTGGGTAAATTAGATATCCACCATCAATTGCATTCTACCATATCTAAAGGCTACTACACTGCCCCAACTCTAGACTTCTCTCCCCCTCATACAAAGTCTATAAAACTTTAGGTCGGATGGAATTTCCACCTTCACCTTCTCGCAAAGCCTGGGATGGAAAAACCCAACTGAATATTCCATCAAATGGGTCATTTTAAGCATTGAAAGGTGAGGGGATTCGAACCCCTATGTCCACCTCCCCAAACGGTAGTGTATGGGGTGGGTAACCACAATACCCAAGCCCTCTTCGATGAACATTAATATGAAGCAATTAAATATAACCAGGTGTATGGGAGAGATTGCGCGGAATTTTAGACGTTCCCCTAGCATTCCCTTGCCTCCCATACAACTGGGATGAACAACTAGTTGCTTCATTATGCAAACACTAATTACTCGTCCTCTAATACTTCATTCATTAACATTTTGTTCAGGTTGCCCATATGGTTCTATGCACCATAGGATGAAATTTTGTGAACGGATGGCTTGGATATGGTTTGCCCATCATCACAAGCCATCCGTTCATAGCGCCTCAATGACTTGGTTGGCCCACTTAACCGGCGCTTTCAAATGTGTGCGGCCTCCACATTGAAGTCATTCCTCCAACGCTTCCTTTGTTGGACATGGCCCACATTTCCAAGCTCATCGCTCGATTGCATCTTACTCTTGCAATGGTCTTTCTCTCTATCGTGCCTAAGCAAGAAAGAAGTAACTCTTTTCTTCCCCATCTTTGTGACGAACTTAACCATATTTGGATTTTAATGGATTCAAAATGGGACCTCCTAGCTACAAACTTACTATCCTTGCAACTTGAAATGTCGATTTTTGAGCTCTAGGCAATCCCTAGTTCTAATGCTATTCCCTAGACACAAGGCTTTACTTTCATTGTGGGGAAATGCAAGGATAACGTCTTGTTTATTGGCCGGGGATTCGTGGCACTCAAGTAAAATCATCCATGCGGACGAAAAAAACGCAGGAATCATCTAAATGAATATTTTTGGGCAATTTGATTCCGGAAATAGAGTCAAAGGCCCCGAATTAGTCTAGTGATGTCACATTCGAATGAATCGGCCCTCAACCCCATAGGGGGGCTTTTTTTATTGGAGCCACTTCATCCACGATATCTTGGATGGATGTTCCTTAGTGAGTGCCACGAATCCCCAGCCTTGTTTATTGCGTTAATACCATGTCGCACCCCCGGGGCCCGGAAAAAAGTATCGAACGCCAAACAAACATAAAGAATGTGTTTTATCCAATGATTTTGCGTAAGGGATCCAGTTAGTTATGGAACCAAGTTCCCCAGTTGTTTAGGTACCTACGGCCCAAACATTGAGAACCCAAATATAGATGCCCAAAACATGCACTGAACATGGATTCGGCCACTTACATGTGCTCATGGAGAGAAATATCGGAGCCACCTCTGGCCGGATGATTGGGAGCAATTAAAGTTATTATGAACATGTGCCAACAATAGCATCGTTCTAAACTTAGTCAAAGAGTCCGGCCAAGTTCAGAATCGTGACTGTTAGCGGATAAGTTATGTGGATATATATATACAGTCAAGACTCTATAAATGTTACATGTCGGGAGTAGCAAAAAAATAACATATACAGAATTATAACAAGCAACACTTATAGAATTCATACCGATGATTAATAACATTTATAGAAATAACACTTAAAATTTCCAAAAATGAAGAACATAACGTTTTATAGAAATAGAAAATGAAAGTACAAATGATAATACATGATTCAACTAAACTAATTGAAAGAAATAATCTATATAGTAGTAACTTGACGAGATTCTTCCAACTAAACTAACCGAAAGAAAGAGTCTATAGTAGTCTGACAAGAAGCTTCCAAATGATGAGATGAAACTTCCTTGTGGAGTCCTTGAATGCTCCTGATGTGTGATAGGGCATCATTTGATCTTTGTTCAAAGTATTTCTTCAAAGTCTCTAGAGAATGCTCAGCAACACTCAATCCTACAACTTCTTCTACCACATCAACCATAACTCATCAACATCAATTTCTTGATGTTATGAGGAATACATATCCAAATATTCCTCATTGGTAGGTTCATAGGGGTTGTTTAAATCAAACTCCATCTCATAATCGAGGTATTCATGAGCATTCATCACGTCACCCACCTCACTATCAAATGACAACAACGTCAGTTGATGAAGTAGAGTAGCAACTTCATCAATCTCTACCAAGCGCCTAGCTTCCTCTATCTCCCTCTCAATAGAGGTTGAAAGAACACATGTGTGCCTCCAACAATTTTGAATTGTCGATGTGGTAACTCCCGCACGCCATGCCCACTCAACCATAACAACAACTTGATATATATCAATTGCAAACACCTTGTTTGCACTAAAATGATCTATCTAATATTGAATCACTGAAGGATCTCTAAATAAGGGAGAATATTTGACTTGTTCGCAAAGAATATGGGATAAATGTGATTACATGTTTAAAATGTATGCTCTCATATATTATTACCTTGATTTTCTCAAAATTAACACTTATAGAGGTGCAATTAACAAAGAAGGGAGTAGAGCATGTTATAACACTTAACACATACTCACTAGTCTTACCAATTTTGTTTTTGTAGGGGAGTAAAATTTTCTTAACATATATGAAATTATAACGCTTATAGGGGTAACACTTATAGAGTCTTGACTGTATACAGGGGGTTCTGGAAATTGACCGTGTAGTTTGTTAAATCGACCACAGCGACGCATCGTGGTCATATGCCGTATCCAATTCTGTTTTTTTTAATCGCACACATGAAGAGGAGTAAAGTAGCTAGTACTAGATCTCATTCCTCTTTCTTTATATTTCAACTTTATCACCACTAGAATTGTTTCGAGTTTCGACAGGTCATGTGATTGCGCGTCTCATCTCTATGGTTGTTGTAATCAATGCGTGGTCGATTTAACAATCCCCTATATAGATAGACAGATATACGAGGGCTTTTTAATTCATGTGCATGTGTGGAGTTAGTACCACTGCTTGGGGAGAACCGGCGGTTAGTTACAGATGGACCGGTTGACTTTGAGAAATAACCAGTTGAAGTTGGAGACTTCAGGACAATAAAGTTATCCTTAAAATCTCAGCCCTGGGAGACCTGACTTTAGACATGTACCTTGAGTTTAGGTGGATCAACGTAAACTTAAGGAGCTTGCCTGCCCCATTTTGCTGGAGCTTTAATTAGCCCGGTGCAGCCTGCCAGCGTAGCTACCTGCCTACATTTGGCGCAGAAGGGGGTAGGGTGCCTCTAGAAACAAAGAAGTCAGGATCAAAAGCTCCCGAGGGTCCCAACTCAAGGTTCCCAAAGATTGACCTTGTCATTATTTTTAGTCTACTGACACAAGAAAAAAAACCCTTTAATATAGAATAGATCTCTCAACTCGGGACTACAGCTTGACTTTCACCCGGCATCCTGAGACTTTAAGGATAACTTTAATGATCGGGGAGATTTTTGGGCATAATCGGTTGAGATCCTAGTGTTTGCAAGTCCAACCAGTTACATGTTGACATCCTCCAGTTTTTCCTTTATTAAATAGGGGTATATTCTATAAATTCCTCTAAAATGATCAGTAATTTTCCTGCAATCTTGAACTTCAACCGGTTATTTCTCAAACTCAACTAACTGCCAGTTTCTCCCCAATCATTGCTTCAGGAGAATTTCCGATCATTTTAGAGGAATCTAAGAATATACCTCAAATGCATAAAAGCAAAACTGGAAGATGTCAACATGTAACCGGCTGGATTTAGAATCACTAGGATCTTGACCGACTGTGCCCAGAAACTTCCCGGGCACTGGTTAGTGCGGTGGTGATGAATACATAGTTTATAATACTGTGTACACTACTACATACTGCTAGGGCGCATCAATTAAGATATGTAATATGACAATGATGAGCTCCTCCCAGACCCCATTCATGACGCTTCTGTGATTCTCGTAGAGTTGGCGGCGGCCATGTGGGTGCCTATTATTATCCAAGCATTTCTTACATGCACCCAGGGTTGTGACTTCAAGGCTGCCCGACTCCCGAGGCCTCTTCAAGAGACCACCCCCCCCCCCCTCATATGGTAAAATTCAATGTCATTCCATTGGCATGCATCCCCGTTTGGGTTTCCTAGCTAACACCTACCAAGGGGGTAATAGGTAAACAATGATCCTTATAGGTTGGTTGTTCATTTATCTTAATTAAGCTCACCATACATAAATCGAGGTTTCTAGTCTTGATTAAGGGGTTACTTTGCCTATAAATAGCAACCTCCAGGGCTTATAACAATAATCATTGTTTTCACCCTCCCCCTTGGTAGGTGTTGTGAACAACAACACGGTAAATTTCAATATCATGTCATTGGCATGCATCCCGATTAAGTTTCCTAACACCTAACCCATGTGCTTCCAATAGATTTAGTAATTTTCACCACCAATCTCAGGTGGTCAAAATTTGTTTCTCACATAGCAACTTTGAGTCTTGTTTCCATGATACCAACCAGATTTCAATTGATTTTAAAACTAGCGACAATTATGATGATGCCGGCCATTCATTTGCATATGTGTGTTTTTTTATGAACACTACTAACTTTTTAAATGCAAGTAGTGCATTGTGCTGCAGTTGGGTAGAGTTTTTTTAAGACTCTAACACCCCCCCCCAAAAAAAAGACACACGCGCGTGCACACATTGTGTTTTCACCATATCATGTGTTTTGATTGTATGTTGTAACGTTTTTGATCTTGTTAGAAGAAAAAGAAAAAAATGCTAATTTGAATTTTGACACATAGACATCCATGTCCGCCAAATACATATTTCTATTGGCTTCAGGTGGCCTAGAATTATATACAAGTATGTAGTTGTTGTTGCCATATTATTGCCTAGCCCAAAAAATTGTATCACAAATTTTCTTTTTTCTTTTCTTTTTTACTTTTTGCCAAATTTTCTCCCATAAAGTCCTACTGCTTACCACTAGCCACTCTGCCTTGTTCGCCATCCTAGCTACACTAAATAGTCTTATTAGTGTGGGTGGAAAATTATTGTGAAATAATTAGCGTGGCCCACACTAATTTTCTAGTTAAAGTGAAATTAGCATGGATCCAAGACCCCATGCCTTCCCCTAAGTCTCCATGAAGACTTACAATCAACACATTAAATACTAGCTATAGGAAAAAAACCAACACAAAATAAAAGAATAACCCGCATCGATTTTCTAGTAAAACAATTGATGTGGCCCACATTAATTTTCTACCATAAATTTAGCATGGGTTGAAAAGTAATGTAGCCCACATTAATTCTCATTCTTAGAATTATTTAGCCTCTAGAAAATTATTGTGGCCCACAATGATAGGAATATTCAGTGTACTTTTAATTTCCAAAAATGTTTACATTGATCAACATAGTGAAACTACATTGTTTATGGTATTTAGTGTCATGTACACTATTTGCAAAGGGCCTAAACTAGATGCCTAGAGGTCTCAAAGTGTCATGCCTGCTAATTGCCAATATGATTCTATTCGTCAACATGATATTAATTTATGACATTTAGGATAACACATTGGGATACTTGAGATGATAGTCTTGCGATCTAGTATGGAGTGGAAAGACATTTTTGAGCGTACTAATGACAAGTGTCATGTGTTTACATTTGAGTATGCAAGAGGAAGATATTCTTGACATACTAATGACAAGTGTCATTTGTGTACACTTTAGTGAATTGTAGACCGTTGTGTAACATAAGCACGCATCTCATAACAATATTGAACATACTCATGCCAAGATATTAATAAGCGCACTTGAACGCCAAGTGTCATGAGGTGACACTTATGGTGAAGTTTTAATCATCAATGTACACAAAGTGACCACAACAACAACAACCCATGTCATTCTAGTCGCTTTGTGTTGGATTGGATGTTATGAAACTACCACATTTCTACTACACTAATTATCCCAATTAGGGTGCGATACTATTCAAGGTTACGCAGTGCAATAAAATCTTACTCATGAGTTCAAATTTTTACTATTGAGAGTTCAATAGGTTGTTTGGACATTATAGAACATATATGACTTTGCTTGGTAAAATATTGCATCCTCATTAAATAGTTATAGCACTGTGTAACTCCGAATAGTTTCACACACTAATTGGAATAATTAGTGTGATGTCTACACTAGATATTGTACTCATGTCACTTACTATTTTGAATTATGCAATGTTGTATCTATTTATTGTATATCTCATATATTGTTAAAAAAATGTCAAAACAATTGTTTGGAACTTATTGCTGCATTAAACACTAAACTTCATAAAAATTTACATCAATAATAAAAAGATATAGCACTATGTAACTCAAATAGTAAGTGACACTAAATGTCATATTTAGTGTAGTGTGAGGCTACTAAGGGTGAGTTGCCATGTAGGCCAATCACCCACTAGATTCTAGATAATAGGGGGTTGGAGGTGTTTGCATGTAATTAAGCACAAGCCGCCATCCAACCATATTATGGCGGTCCCCTAGAATATGGAGGGCCGTGGACACATGCCACTAGATTGCCATGCACTCACTAAAGAACCAGGTTAAACCTATAAGTGCCAGTCACCAAAGTATTGAAGACCGCTTTTAGGAGGAGGAGGTTTGAACCTAGAGGAGGTTAGTAGGTGGGCTCGAATTTGAGAAGATGGGAGTAGCTACACTAATATATGATATTTAATGTCATTATGGTTACTTTTTGTATGACATTTCTTATGAATAAGTGAACCAATATTGTCATGGATGATTGAAATTTGGATGAAAAACCACTTGGCAACTGACAGGAATTGCAACACTGTAGACATATAATCCCCCAAAAAATTTACAAGGAATGACAAATAATGTTGGGTTAACATTTAGTGTTGGTGACACTATACCACGGTTTACAATTAACATTGAGCAAGACAATTAGAATTGGTGACACTAAATAAATATCATATTTAGTGTAGTTGGCACATACGAACCCTCATGTTTAGTTTTCATGTAGGTCACTTGCCCACGAGATTCTAGTGGAAATGTAGATGCCACTAGATGGAATCTACATTTCCACTAGAATTTGGTGGGCAGCTAACCTTTACCCCACCAGAGTCCCTCTACATTTGGGCGGGTTTGTCCTTATTAACACCAAAATATGGTGCGCAAGCGGTAAGCGTCACTAGGGTGCCCCATGAGCCCAAGAACAGCTGGAAGGCTCCCAACTTGTGATCATGGAGTCCAAGGATTACTATGATAGCAGCGCGCCGGCCATCGAAGCCTGCAAGAGCCCTTACCTGCTTAGTCTCCTTGAATTCCCTACATAGACATCTAAAGCACAGTCGCCTCGTAGAATTTTTGCGCCATCTCCAATTCCATCAGGTGGGCCCACTGCATCATCATCGAGCACTGCTGCATCTATCTTCTCCTCTCCACTTGGAAGCACATCTGGAACCTGACAGGACTCATCAAAACCATGCCAAGGAAATTAAAGTGACAGAATTTCTGTCGAATTTGGACGGTCGATAAAAGGGCTCAAAGAGAGAACAGACCGAGACAATGTGGGAGGGTAAGAATCGTAACTGCTATAGACATTATGCCATTTGAAACAGAATGTGCATTCAGACCCAACATACTTTGTTGCCTGATATTGTACGAAAGACCTTACTTTCTATTTGGTACTGCCAGAGATTGCACAGTAACACTTTGGAACCTTGCATTCGTAGGGATATCTGAGGTCTTTTTGTAAGTTTCCAGATGCAGATTTGTGACATCTGGAGTTGCATCACGTCCGATGGTGAAACAGAGCAGTACCTGTAAGAACTAGAAGAAGCGATTTCTCTAGGTACTGTACTAGAAGAGGATCCTCCATTCGTGAATTCGCCTCAAATCTAGAAACCGTTGCCCTCTGCTTGACTCTTACTAGTAGACTAAATTGTTGTTTCTGAAATACAAGTCTCATTTTCATAAACCATACCTGTATGTGTCAAGGGTACACTAATTAAATCACATAAAACAGAGTTATATGTACGAAATAGTGTTTCATGCAATAAATAGAATAAAGAGTGTAAGTCTAGAGGAAGAGTAAACCAGCTCGACAAGCAAAAATCATCATGCTTTGTAATGTCACATATGGTGGTGCCATAATCATAGTGTACTCCCTTCATAAGCTTTCAGATTGTAGAACAGTTATAGTCTCTGTTGAGTGGGATATGTGTTGCAAGTGGTTTGCTATTGTGTACAGGCTTACATCAGGATGACAGGTAGTAGAAAGTGGTTGAATCCCAGTACATAAGCGAAAAATTAAATCCATCAAGGTCATCGATCGATCTGCAAGATGAATTATCAATGCATGGATGGATAAATGTGGAGGATTAAAAATTTGATTTACGAAGTTCACCTCTCATGCATCCAACAAAAACAACCACCTGTGCAGACAAACATTGTTCCTTTATGTATATTAAAACCTGACTACACTAAAGATAATTCAATCGCAAGATTAATGACAAGTTCCTTATGTAGAGTTGGGGGTGCCACAATCTACATACTGAAGGCAGTCCATTTCACTTTATCTTGCAGCAAGCAGGAATTCGCTTCGTAATGAGAGGCAATAGGATGCGCCAAGAATTCAAAGCCAAGAGTTTCAAATACATCTTGAACACACCTCAAACCGTCATACCACAAGATTAATCATAAACATGCAAGTTGCATACAGGCCTGAAATATACAAACAATTTCATGTCAATAAAGGATTGTTCTATTAAAATTGTAGAATACATCATATGAAGATGGAGCCTCTTGTTAAGCATTATTTGGGCCATGTTGGAAGTTGATTCACTGTACAAGCTCAAAGCTTCCAATTTACACGAGTCTTTCAAGTTGCAATTGTCCCGAACAATTGAGCATGCAAACACTCAAGCTGAGTTATGAGCTAGAAAGATAACACATTTGACGATGTAATCTCCAAGAGGCCGCAGTATGCCCGCCTTGATAGCTTCTGATTTACCACATTCACCAACTCTACTTGGCCTGTCGGGGATGCAATCTCTGATCAAATTAACGGTTGAATTTGGAGTTCCTAACAAGTGAGTGGATATAAGATCATGAGCGACAGGAAGTGATCACTGGCAGATTAACAAGTTTAAATTTGATTATACACACAAATTTTGGATCGGTTTTGAGCAAGCAGTTGTTTCTGCTTCAAGTACACAGAAACAACTTCTTGTATTCTCATTCTTGTTGTGCTTCTCCTAATTCCCTTTAAATGTAAGAGCCATAAGATTAAAATCTAAAACTGTGTAGGAGTTTTTAAGTGGAATGATCAGAGGATATGTCACTGAATCATTATTCCTAGCGATTTGCTTGCTGGTTTGCATCATCCTCTCCTTACTTGCAGTATCAGTAGAATCTGATGCAGCTAATTTATGTAATTGTATTCTACAGCTGATCTCCGCAATTATACTACAATCTCTGAAACAACTGGAGGTGCAGTTACTAGTCACGCTGGAAGCAGCAAATTTGTAAGAGGACGCCACCGGCCAAAAAGCAAGCTGAGGAAGTGGCACCGACGAAGTGCGATTTGTTTCGATCGAGCTGTTTGCTTCTCTATCGAACAGACTGTTTCTGCTTGAGTTTCTGTTTCTGTTGAACGCCCGCTTGATGTTGAAGAGCTCCGAGAATCATGAGGGAAGTTGCTGCACCCTCGATCTAGATTTGCTAGCCATCTCCTGCTCATTGCATGGTTCCTTATTCCAGAGAAGTACGCTAGGTGTAACCCTTCAAGACCCATCTTACCTCAACTTGTGGGAGCAGCCAGGATAGCCAACCAGTGTGTATTTTTGACAAAGTTTTTGCAAGTTTTTGACATTTGACATGCAAAAACTTGCACAAAAATAAAATGCACGTCACTTGACACGCACATAGTGTGACTTGTGAAGAAAAAAACCACACGTCAATTGACACTCTAGAAATTGAAATGACATGTATTACTAGGCATGTGACATTGAGGTGACATTTTAGAAAGAAATGTAGATGTCCATTGACATTCATTTTTGTTTTTGAAAACGTCACATGACACTTTGGATTTGAAGTTGAACGTCAAATGAAATTTGTCAAACATACACACTGTAACCAACCCCCCGCCCTCCTTCGTGGGCCTGATGTGGGGCCACACTGGGGCCCAGCCAGCCCGGCCGGCCCCCCCCAGTTGGGGCTGCCCATCCAAGGCAGATGGGACAACGTCCCAAAGGGCCTTGGCTAGCTTCGCTTTGCATCCAACCAGCCGGGGCCCTTTGGGACGCTGTCCCATCTGCCTTGGATGGGTGGCCCCAAATTCGGAGGGCCAGCACCGGGGGGCCCGCACCGGCCGGGTTGGCTGCACCTCAGCTGGACCCCCAATTTGGCCCACAACCCCCTACCCGCTGCTCATCTTCACCGTCCACCAAGCCAGGGAGCTCCCATGGCCAAGATGGCAGCTGCGCTTGGGCTCATGGGGCACCCTAGCGACATGGGCGAGAGGTCTACATGGAAACTAACCCTAACCCAATGAACGAGGAAAACCGACCGTTAGTTAAATATGGACCAGTTGAGTTTAAAAAATAACCGGTTGAAGTTCAAGACTTCTAGAAAATTATCGATCATTTAAAAAGAATTTGTGGAATAGGCCTCAATTTTTAAATGAAAAAACTGAAAGATCACACAACATGTAAATGGTCGGACTTGAAAACACTAAGATTTGGACCGATTGTGCCCAAAATTCTCCCCCGGACACCGCCCTAACGTATGTATGTCCCATCGTCCGGCAAGAGCCTAAGGCTAATACAAATGCAGCCTACAAAATTTGTGACTTAGCCTATAAAATTTTGAAAGTGTAGGACAAAGAGCCTATGGACAATTTAAAAACATAGGATATCAACCTATGTGATAAAAAACATGTAGGAAATTTTGCCTACAATTTTTTTTAAAGAGAGGATTTTAGCCATTCATCCTTCTTCAAATTGGGAAATTAGTTGGCCTAAGTACATATCTTTAGGCTAATACTCGGGGCTCTTGGGTGGCACATAGGCGGATATCAATAATAGCCCTGACTCCCTCCCCGCCGATCTTTACACCACAGCCCAAGCCCCATCACCGCACCATTCATCACAACTCCTCTCTCATCAGTTGCGATGTTGCACCACTGAGAAGCAGCACTCAGCCTCTCTCTCTCTCTCTCTCTCTCTTGAATCTTTGTGGAAGGATTCAAGAAAGTTTCGATTCTTGTTTACTAATCTTGAGAAATATCTTGCAGGAAGAGTAGAGGTTGAATCAGAAGATGGTGAGGACTTTCACCCTTAAACTCATTTGAATTTTAGCAACCTTAACTTATAATCAACTCTTTAAAAAAGAGTTGGTTAATCCTTGGCCTTCAAACGTGGTGAAGGGCTTAGCCAGGTTCAATTCCTGCCAAGGATACCACTTAGTACTCAAATTTTGAATTTAAAGCCTACAACATTAAAAGATATGAAGGATTTTAACCTACTAAAAATTAGTTTTGAAGGCAATTGGCGGGTAACTTAAAAACTCAAAAGGTTTTCAACTTACAAAAAATTGATATTGTAGGATGCAACCTATGCCATGAGGGAAATAGCCTATGCCCTTTTAAAGAGGTAGGCAATTAACCTTAATAACTTCAAAAACTTTTCGGACGCTGGTATGTCCCTAGTGGGGTAGGCTGGCAACTTAGTAGATTCTAGAAGAAAGGTGATGGGAAATTCCTTATTTCATATTAATAGAATGTAGCATGTGCAGAAACTACCAGGGCAGGAGGTGAGTCAATTGAATTAGGGAGGAGGTCATGATTGGAAGTACCAAAGATAGGACTGAGTCTGGCTTCCCAAGTAGCTACCGACATGATGAGTCAGCAGGGAAACATACATCATCATCTGACGTGTCTCTGACACGTGTACTGCCCCATCATTTTGAGCTTTTATCCTATGTCCTGTAGACCTAGTTTTTGGAAGCATTCACTTCAATACAGATATTTATAATATTTACACGTACATAACTTTCATATATTACTTTCACTCTTACCATCAGTGTTCGGGAAGATTTGTGGGCACAATTGGTAAAAATCCTAGTGTTTACAAGTCCAACTGGCGACATGTCATCTTTTGGTTTTTCTTCATTAATTTGAGGCATATTCTATAGATTCCTCTAAAATGATCAGTAATTTTCCTGAAGTCTTGAACTTCAATTAGTTATTTCTCAAACTCAACCAGTTCATTTGTAACTAGCGGTCGGTTCTATCTGTTCAGTGCTTACCATATAGTAAGTTGAAAAGGATGCACATTTTGTACTAGGATGTTCCATGTACAATACATCTCAATGAAAGATAAGTTTCTTTCCCTATATCAGAGTGTAGTACTAGACATTAATCTCAAGTCTTTCTTCCAGTTAAACCATCAAGTTGGTATTAGGTTCTATTGCAAGTCAAGGGCATGTCCGGCACTGCACTAAATATACCATTTAGTGAAAGTGGTACTAATTCAAGTCACCCGCACAATCTAGCCAAATCTCAAAGTTACCGAAGGCTAAAGTTGCTACTGAGTGATGCTAAATTCATGAATATGGTAAATTTTTGCTCATTCACCATAGATTTCAAGAAAATTAGTGTGTGCTTGTGATTAGTGTGTGCCACATGCTTGTTAGTGCAGAGTGCCAAGTGCCGGTACTTTGATGTCAAGTGTTGGTACTTTGATGCCAAGTGCTAGTACTTTAAGTGAATAGTGCCAAGTGCCAAGATGAACAATGCTTCCTAGATCTTTTGGTGGCACTAATTCATAGTGTAAAGAAATTTAGTATCACCTTCACTAATTTTCCACACTCACTAACTTGTATATTTAGTGTAGTGAGCCGGATAATTAATATAAGTGTGCCAAGGGCACATGTCCGACACTTAGGTGGCAATTTCTTACTTTTCCGGCACCCATACATAGATAATTTTAGAATTAAACAATCGTTACCCTCTTATGACCACCTACATACATTTAGTTTCTAAAACTCGAAATTATAATACTTACATAAGTGGTTGGCAAGTCACACACATGTCAGACCCCAAATAAACCCACAAGATGGACACTTCGAGGTCCACCACTAATATTGGCAAATCAAGGCTTCATAAGAATTGGGTATCTTTAACCAAATCATGTCAAGTGAAGGCCAATGGAAGGCCAACTCAAAACATGGCAACCGGTCCGAGACGACCTTAAACTACCGGATGATGGTGGAGGGATACCCAAATCTCAAGGAAGAGGTTGGCGGTTCGAATCCCGGCTGTGAAATCTCCTCTCTACCTGATGGAAAACTTGCCAGGTGGTCAACTGCCTCCTGTGCTTTGGCGTTGGCCTGTCGGCCTTCTGTCTCAAAAAAAAAAAAAAAAAAAACATGGCAACCTCAATTTACTTTATGCCAAGCATCTATAGAAAGACTTCACCATTTCCTTAAAGTAGATCCCCACACAAGGTGAGATTGCCTTTGGCAGGCCATGACCTACACAAAAGTTTAGTTATTGTTTTGAGGACTCTGGTGGAGGAGAATCCAATTTGGGGGAAGACAAATTAAACAATTAGATTAAATTAAGCTAAACGTCTCTACTAATATTTTGGATGCATTAATGTGTTCATAATTTAGGTACTTTTCTTTTCATTGTTTGGAAAGTTAGCCAAATTTTTGTTGCCAAGATAAAATTATTAGGCAATAGCCAAAATACCTAATTATTGCTGGACATGTCCATGAAGTAGGGCATCTCATGGAGGCCATTGCAGTCTTATTGCTCTAGGATATTAGCCTTTTTTGTCACCATCTTGACGTACAAATTTTCATCCCATAAGCCTTTTGACTTCTGGGACTTTCATACACCTCTCTTTTCCATGAAGAGAGGAAATTATGCATACAAATGCATCTCTCATTCATGTGGAGGTCACACCTATTCGAAAAAACCAGTTTCAACACAAAGTTTGGTAAGCCAAGGTAAAAGAATTTTGGCCTTGACATGTGCCTAACTTCGAGGAGCTTGGTTTCAAGGTTGGTCCCTTTTTTATTGACTAAAACCGTTCAATTCCCAACTCCGATTCAAATCAACAGTTTTGAAAAGCTTAAAACCTCTGTTTATAATCGTGACCTGAAAAAAATTGGTTTTAACCAAGAAAAAGAAGGACCAACTTTGAAACCAAGCCGCTCAAAGTTAGACACATGTCACAGCCAAAATTCTCTTACCATAGCCCACCAATCTTCATTTTGAAACCGACATTTTCAAACATGTGTGGCATCCCTTTTACCCAACTCTGTTTCAAGACCAATGTTTTCGAATGTGCGACATGGCCTTCCCTTCATGCAACAAAAACATCACGAAGTGATATATTGGAGGTTGTTTTCCAAAGATAATTTGACAATAAGACTGCACTATTTTGTGTCACTTACTATTTGGAATTATGCAATGCTATAATTTTTCTTATTATGCATCTCATTTTCTACCAGCAAAGGTCGAATTGATTGTTTGGACATTATTGAACATTAACATTTGCACTTGATAAAATTTTACATTAATAGTAGAAAGATATCAGAATATGTAACTACGAATAGTAAGTGACTCTAAATATCATATTTAATGTAGTTCCAACATCTTACAGTTCCTATCACTAATCATACACATTTGTTCTCAAATTTCATACATCTTTTCTTTTTCTTTTTTCAGAAACAAAAGACCAAAAAGCCAACGCCAAAATGAACTAAGAAACAAGAAAAAATCATAACCACTATGAGGAGAGGTTGAGGCTCTCGGACGTGAAACACCGGCATGTAAAAGAGTAACAAGTGGTAACATGAGCCCACCAAGGATAACCCCCACACCACCCAATGACCTACCAAAGTGCCTAACAACCTAGATGCAAATTCCACAGCCCTCGGAGCTCTCATCAGTTTGAATACAAGGACGGTCAATGGGGGTGAAGTAACCTCGTGGCCAAGTACCGGGCCTCTTTATTAGGCTAGTTGACCACTCAGTGTACACACCTGAGTCCGGGAAGTTTTTGGGCATAGTCGGTCAAGATCCTAGTGATTCTAAATCCAACCGGTTACATGTTGACATCTTCCGGTTTTGCTTTATTCATTTGAGGTATATTCTATAGATTTCTCTAAAATGATCGGTAATTCTCCTGAAGTCTCCAACTTCAACCAGTTATTTCTCAAACTCAACCGGTTCATCTGTAACTAACCACCAGTTCTTCCCGGACATAGGTACTCACCAGTGCCCGGGAAGTTTTTGGGCATAGTCGGTCAAGATCCTAGTGATTCTAAATCCAACCGGTTACATGTTGGCATCTTCCGGTTTTTCTTTTATTCATTTGAGGTATATTCTATAGATTTCTCTAAAATGATCGGTAATTCTCCTGAAGTCTCCAACTTCAACCGGTTATTTCTCAAACTCAACCGGTTCATCTGTAACTAACCGCCAGTTCTTCCCGGACATAGGTACTCACCACTGCCCAGGAAGTTTTTGGGCATAATCGGTCAAGATCCTAGTGATTCTAAATCCAGCCGGTTACATGTTGACATCTTCCGGTTTTGCTTTATTCATTTGAGGTATATTCTATAGATTCCTCTAAAATGATCGGTAATTTTCCTGCAGTCTTGAACTACAACCGGTTATTTCTCAAACTCAACCGGTTCATCTGTAACTAACCGTCGGTTCTCCCTGAGCCCTGGTACACACATACACACCCTAGCCTTCAATTGGGGTTAGAACTTGAAGCATCCATACCTGTGATCGGGGAGAACCAGCAGTTAGCTGCAGATGAACCGGTTGAGTTTGAGAAATAACTGGTTGAAGTTCAAGACTACAGGACAATTACCGATCGTTTTAGAGGAATTTATAGAATATAACCCAATTTAATAAAGGTAAACCGGTGGATGTCAACATGTAACCGGTTGGACTTGCAAACACTAGGATCTCAACCAGTTATGCCCAAAAATCTCCCCGATCACTGATCCGTACACACTGGACTTTATTTCATTTTGGCACAAATTGAACCAAGTCAATTGCAAAGGAGAAGTACAAAACCACCTCGGAGAAACAATGGAAAACCGAGGGACTCAAGAAATAGTGCCCATCCAGGGCCTAACTTTTCAAGTGACCGAAAAATTACTACGAGTAACAATTAGACCTTTGACACATCATACAAAGTCAAATTTGTTAAGAACATCTTCGTAGGCAACATCCAGAACATTTTCCAAGTCCTAGAAAGTCCGTTGTCACTCAAGTCTACTATACCTAAGTAAGGTGTCCCACACCACTTGATGTGTCTTCTCCAAAGGCCACTTACTAGTATTAAAAACTAATCATTATGTTGATGCCAAATAATCCTCGGGATGCCACTTCTTAAGAAGAACCAAATTCTACTAAGAGGTTTCAGAGTTTTGTTGAGAGGTTGATCAAAGAGGCATTGCATCATTGAAAAAAACTTCCAGGGGCATAGGTTACCTCCTCTTGCAAAGAATCGCCAAATGATGTTGGATGCATAGCACCACACTTGTTGAGTTAATAGGCAACTGAAGAACTTGTGCTCCATCGATTCCACAGCTCCTTGCCCACAATGGGGACAATTTTTGTTAATCTCCATTGAGATCTGCCCACGCCATTCATTCACCACTACCGCCTTGTGAAGAACTGACTAAAGAAATGTTGTTTCCTTCTGTGCTTTGTGTTTATGCCAGATGATGTTCCATCTAAAGGAGATGGAAAGTGGAATTTCATTCCACCACGTATCCGGAATCGATTTTCTAAGGGCGACTTGGGTAGTGATCCACGACCTACCAAGCTTGGCCGTGTACGCCAAGAAAATAGTAACTTCAGGCCCCCACCATCGAGTTGGGTCAAAGAAAAGTTGATTTAATATTCCAAATAACAAGTTGAATTGCGGTTGAGCACTGCCATGAGAAAGCCTATCCACCCTAACCTTTGACATCCAGCCTGAGAAGGCAATGGAAGACACTGCTTTCCTCGCATTCGGTTTCACCTCAATAAGGGTAAAGTACTGCAACCCAATAATGGATTTATGGAAGCTACCCATGAACTCCGCACTAAATTCCACTTGACCAAAACTAAAATACTTGAGGTATCATGCACAAACAACCCATTCATGCATTGTATCCTCTACGTTTTTATACAAACCAACCCATATCACTATATTCGTTAATTTGAGACTTTCTCTTGTCTCAAATTAATATATGGACCACAACAACATGGTCTAATGTTTGGATCGTCCTACCCAAACCATCTTGATATGAGTTCTTAATTGGGTTCTTGATATGAACATCCGCTTCAAAGTATTTGCATCTTACAACATTCTCCAATATCTGTGTGATTTTATCCATGTTCTTATATTTGTAATTGTCTCAAAATGCCGAAAAAGTCCCAAATTAACGAATATAGTGATCCATTCTTGTGACGTAGGTTGAGCACCAAGTTGAATACACATCCTCTCTCTAAACAAACCAAGTGCTCTACTAATTTGACCCATAAATCAGAATAGGCCTCTACAAAGGAGAATTAAAGTCGTGCTTCCTCCCATTCCAAAAAATTATTCCTACCAAGGGTCCCAAATGTCTCAAAAGAATCTCAAACCTTTATTATAGAGTATGAAAGCCCTATTAATGTTGAAGCCAAAATAAAGGCCTTGGTACTCCTTTTGCCACCAAAGGTTTAAGTTGCAAAACATCCTCTAAACATGAAGGAGAGAGAAAGGTAGCCGTGCGTACCATCACCTTCCATGACTAAGCAATACAGTACCATACTTTTGAGCCGCCTTTGACAAAGAGATTGGGAGAGAACAACC
The DNA here is from genome assembly GCA_964035585.1 of Polytrichum formosum. Taxonomy (NCBI): domain Eukaryota; kingdom Viridiplantae; phylum Streptophyta; class Polytrichopsida; order Polytrichales; family Polytrichaceae; genus Polytrichum; species Polytrichum formosum. Next base: position 14,682,045 of record OZ037935.1, on the reverse strand, counting down.
ACATAGAGGAAGGACCCCAAGAGCCATGACAAGACGGTTGCAGTTGCATGATTTGGTACCTCAAAAGAATTTGTAAATTCGATTGGCCTAGTAGAAGCGCTTGAATAATCCATGTGCTCATGAGCACTCTCAAAGCATCTTCTGGGGAAGTAAGGCTTAGACCTCCGACTTTTAAAGGCAACATGTAGTCATCTCAGCTAACACGGTCTTTTGTCATGTTTTCCAAGCCCGATTAGATGTAGTTACGAAGCAATGTCTTAATCTTTCCAAAGACTTTCTTTGATCCTGCCCAAACCCCGATGAAATACCAAAAGGAAGACATCAACGCCTAGTTCACAATGAGAGTTCTACCCAGCAAGTGACAATTAAGTAGACCTCCAGTTTGGCATTGACCCTAGTGAAAAGAGACTAATCCATAATTTGCAACTCCGGGTGTAGGCCACAAGGGGTGCCAAGTAGCTTGGAAAGATCCTTGTTTGCAGCCCATTTCCATTGGCAATTCTCCACCTATCGCGGACGGGTTCCTCAGCCGCACTAGTACTCCATATTTTTATACCAATTAATCTCTAAACCAGAAGCAAGCCCAAAATTTTGAAGAATCGCAACCAAGTTGTCCACACCAGCCTCTTCCACTCGCACTGTAAATGACGTGTCGCCAACATTACTAGCTAATGATTTGTTGGGAATTACATTGAGGAAGAAAAATGCCTTTAACAAGGCCAGTTTTCATCACATTTTAATTGCAGCATTCAATGTTGCCGCAATTATAATAAACAAATATGGGGCTAAAGGGCAACCATGTCGGACACCTCTGTGAAATTCAAAAGGAGATGTCGCCTAATTATTGATGTTAACTAGAACCGGTGCATCTTGGAACAATGATTTAATCATATTAATAAAGGAGTTAGGCATCCATAATTTCCTTATTACTTTAAACATAAATATCCAATCAACTCTATTATAGGCTTTGCTAAAATCTAATTTAAGTAAAGTTGAATCTTGGCGTGACTCCTTAGCCCATTGAATGGATTTGTGTGTAAGAGGAATATTATCCAAGATGAATCTTAGTGGAAGAAAAGTAGTTTGTCACTATCTATTACCTCTACCAACAAAGATTGGAGTTACATTTGTAAAGCTTTGGCAAAAATCTTGTAGGTGGTGTGGAGGTCGCCTTTCAATTTGTAGGTTTCCTCAGCCTTAGACAGTGTAACCTGCTGCTGACTGGTTTACACAAATCTTATGACTTAGGGTATTAGGTTAGTTCATTAAATTTTTGATGGTTTTGAATCCTTATCAAGATCCAAGTGTTATTACATATGTCAATTTATGAGACCTTCATATTCTAATATGGCCAAAAGTGTCATTAGAATTCCATGACCTAAACTTTATCTCCAAGCAAACATTATGGGTTTTACTTTCAAAATCCTAATATATTGAATCTATGATTAAGGAAGTCCTTTTGAATTTCTTGGAAATCCACATGGATTAGGTGCTCAAGTATTCCAAGATTATGTTCTCCTAAGATTTTAATGTCAAGGGTAAGTGTCTTTAATATAATAAGGACCTCTTGCATATCCAACATCATTCTTAACTTGTATTTTCAATTGCAAGAGTGATTATTCCCTTTATCCTCTACGGGGTCTAAGTCAAACATTCATCCTATGTAAGTTACCAACTTTCCCTCGGTTAATAATTGAAGATTTCCTCGTAATTGTTTGAATATAATGTTCTTCAATATTATAATCGAATCTATATCTTCATTGTTGATATGATGTGTCCCTTTGATGTGAAACTCTAAACTATCTTCGAGTGTGGGGGATTTGGCCTACTGGGCAGTTTGGTATGATCTCCCTTCACTTTTAGAATTTATTTTCTCATAATAACCTCTCTTTTTCATCGATTAGTTGCCTCACGGTGTTCGGGTACACTTGATGGTGTCACAATCTAATCTTAGTTGAGTGCTAACCTTGGTTGTCATCTTGAACCTTTAGCTTCTTCGAATTGCTTCAAGTCGGGGTCTTCAATCTCCTTCCCCAAGACCTGGGGTCTTCCGAGGCCTCCACGTGGCAGCTCCTAGCCCGTCATTCCCGTGGCTTCGAAGGTTTTTGCAACGTTCCCATGGTTGTTGTAACATGGGCCATTATTGGTACATGTTGACTAGAACTAAGATAACGGTAGTCTAGAATGAGTTTAAAGTAAAAGCATAGAGTTCATTATAGTTGAACTTGCTTTTTACTTAAGAAAAAGTATAGAGTTCATTATAGTTGAATTTGCTTTTACTTTGGTTAAACTTAAGACAACCGGGTATGGTGGGGAGGTATATAAAGGGCTCTTGCACAAGAGTAAGGGTCTTTTATCTTACCTCGTGGTTGGGTGGTTCATGCCAAAGAAACTTCCAACAAAGAATTAAAGGTTTGTTACAGTTGTTCCCTTGGGGGGGGGCTTCATTTTTCCCCTCCCGCATCTCCTTACCTCCTCCTCCCATAGCTCCTTGCTTCACACTTTGCAACATTTGTTTCTTCCTTGCCACCTCTCTACAATCCTGCTCATCTCTTCTTTCTTCCTTAGTGCTTCTACAATAAGTCGCTAGTTGGTCAACTTCAATCTATCCCCTTCTTTCAACAAAAGAGCAATGAGTCCACGAGTCACACACCACTTTTATGTTCTTATATAGAAAAACAACAAATCTTTCCACTAAAGAACATTATGTTCAAATTGTGAACTAATTGTGAACTCCGGTATAGTGTCACCGACACTAAATGTTAACCCAACATTATTTGTCGGTCCTTGTAAATGTTTTGGTGGCTTATAGATTTACAGTGTTTCAATTACTGTCACTTATCCAAATGATTTTTCATCCAAATTTCTATCATCCATGACAATATTTCATCACAAAGCTGTTGACAAGAGAAGGTAGGGCTTTGGCCAATGGATGAACCCATCCATCATCCACTACAATATTTTCTCACTTATTCATAAGAAGCGTCATCCGAAAGTTACCATATGACACTAAATATCATAGTTAGTGTACAGTCCACCCTCTATAAATGTTAGGCTCTGGAGTAAATTTTTTCTAACATTTATAGTGAGTTAACATTGTAACAATTATAAAGGGAGCTTTTTGCCACTTTGAAAGGTTGTGAGTCAATGTAATGGATGTCATCACACAGTATTGGATGTATTTCGTAGGTTAACATTTATAAGTGGCAAAATAACAAAGAGGGGAGTAAGTTATTGTTAACATTTAATATAGTTAACATTCTAGTTAGCAATATGAGGGGAGTACGATTTTGTTAACAAATATAATGAGTTAACATTTATAAGTGTAACATTTATCGAGGGTGGACTGTAGTAATGAACTGTCAGTGAGGTTCAGTGGCTAGAATGTAAGAGCATCCGCACCCTTGCTCTCTATACCCAGCCACACTGGCTTTTGGCGGGCCCGGGCATGATGGACCCCCCACCGCAACCCGGGCAACGGCTCTTTGAAGAGCGGGCTCGCCAAAATACTCCCATGTCACGCCATTTTCCAGAGTCTGTGAGTTTCCTGGGCGCGCCCAAAAGCCGGGTGTTTTTTGGGAGATTTCGTTCTTCTTTTTTTTCGTTGTTCGAAGTGTTTGTTGGAAGAGCAGACAAACAGTCTGCAAGAGTTCGAACGTTGTATCGGGAGTCAGACTGCAGATTTATGGAGCGAGAGTGGGGGTCTTTCTTTTTGTCGAGTCACTCAACCCTTGTGGAGCCCTCTACTGGCCCTTTGCTGAGTGGTGGATTCAGAGCAAGGGTGCGGATGCTCTAACTAATAGATAATGTTGGGTAGCTACTTGCCAGGTTGGGTAGCTACTAAGTGATGTTTAGTAGGCCCTTAGCAATTACCAAAGAGGTTAGAATCTAGTATTGTAGGTGTAACAAACCTCCCACAGGTTTGCCAACAACTTTCACAATAACAACTATCAATCCAAATGATGAGTTGAAGAACTCAGTTTATTTTCCTCGTAGCGTCTAATTACAATCATAGACTAAGTAGGTCTTGGTCTAAGCTCAACCACCTGACCATAGGAGAGAGCCAAAAAAAATTCTCTCTCCTCCCCCGAGCTTCCTTTTATGCCAAAGGCACTACTTTTACTTTCTATTTTCACATATAATAAAATTATTCGCTATCTTTTAGTTTTACTATAAATTTTCTATCTTTGGTTCTTTTAGAACCTTCTTAATTCAATCATATTCTTCCAGTTGGAACTGTCTAATTCCAACTTGATTCATCCATCCTTTTTTCTAGTTGGAATTGTCTAATTCCAACTTGATTCATCCATCATTTCTTCTAGTTGGAATTATCTCATTTCAACTTGATTCATCCATCCAATCTTCTAGTTGGAACTATCCAATTCCAATTTGATTCTTTCATCTATTCTTCTAGTTGGAACTGTCTAATTCCAATTAGATTTATCTATTCATTGAGAGTTGTCTAACTCCAATGAATAGCATTCATCTTTCCAAATCTCGACTGGTCTAACTCCGGTGCACCTCATCCAGAGTTGTCTAACTCCTGCGCACATGTTCTCAATCTGGAATGGTCTAATTCCAATGCACTAAATGTGGAGCTGTCTAACTCCAGTGCACATGTTGTCAATTTGGAGTTGTCTAGCTCCCATCATCCTCCGCTTACACAGTGGCACATGTGGTTAGAATATTCAATCATCCATCAATATTTCTAGTTACATTACAACAAGCTATGCGCTCAATTAATCAACTGTTTTATTAGGTAAGTAATTGCAAATCAAGAAGACTGTCATTTCAACTTTACAATTGGAGTTCAAATGCAAAAGTTACAAGAGGTTAAGGTAAGAATCAATTTGTTTTTAAGTGATCACGTTGACTCTCTCAATTTTGGTAATTATTGAACTTAGAACAGTTTCTATATTTTGTGAGCACATACTCCAATCTCATCACAACAATGTCTTATTGATGTTAAGTTAAACCCCTTACCTCTTCACACATCAATTGTCATAATTATATTTATGTTAATGTGGAGTGCCCGAAGTATAGCCCTAAATTACATACTTTCACATTTGGCTAATTATGTCATAAATCACATGATATAGAACTAGCTCATTCATAAAGTGCATTTTTCCACTCGGTTTGAAAAGTACACTTGAAGAATGAGTTGATCTTAGACAGGCCCATCCTTCTTGACACAATTGACTAAAATGGAATTTTATAACTCAAATATTTAGTATAGTGATCATTGATGTGACAAATGACTATGTTTTATTTTCTCCTTGACATAAGATAAAGTGCCCCACATCATTTGACACCCACTTAAATCAAACTAACATAAATCAAGACTTGGTGATGACAACTCATAGAAAATGTGCATACATGACTCAAACGTTGGGAAGTTAAATACAAGCCTTAACTACAAAGGTTAGCTACATTGATCTGTGCGATCAAGTTTCCCCATAGTAATATATCAGCATTCTGCCACTATTTGAATAACTACTATAATAGTAAAAAACACTTTATCCGTTGATTATTGTAGTTTCTATACGGATTAATTAAACAAAAGTTATAAATTGTTGTAATCTTTTGACCCTAGGTAATTTGCATGGGTGAAGAGGTGTGGGAATGAAGTTGATGTGTCACATTAATTAGAGTGATCTTAATGAATTATTGTCCAAACACTAAGCGTCATGTGACATCCTCTCTAGTTTTCCACCTAGTTACTTACAACCCAAATATAGTGGATTAATAATGAATAATGTGGGGAAATAATAGTAAGCTCTTACACATTAGAATCATGAAGATTGTTTGGAGAGTTGGCTAGGGCATGCCTACAGTGTTCAAGATTGAAGCCCTCATATGAGTTTCATTTTGAAGGGCTCTCAAATTTCAGTCCTTCAGTTGAAGGGATTGTTCAAATCCAAGACGTCAATCTAAGAATATAGAAATGAAATACAAAACTCATATTAAACTTGTGCAAGAATTATATGGTACATGTTTCTAGTACAATGTGAAGAATTAAAAATCAACCATCTAACTCCACTTCTCGTATTGACAATGCCCTTCGCTTGTTGGTTCTTGTGGTGGGCATATTATATTGAGGACTTCAAGTGACGTCTTCATTTTCAATTTGGGGTTGCGTTTTGAAGGGTTGTTTTGAGAGAGGTATATTTTGAAGGGCCAAATCCCGTTTGAAGGGCATTGAAGACTTCAATCTTGAACACTGCATGCCTATGACGAGTATTCCAGGGGGGGGGGGTGATTCCTCTTTCTACTTCAATATTGCCACATAGGTGGCTGCAAGGATCGTCCAATAAGTAGGAGTTGGAAGGACCGTCTATTTTGGGGAGGGTGCAAGTTAAAGCACTTGGCATACATTTTCATACATAACATTATTCAGATCCATAGCAGTGTTCTGTGGGACTGACAATATTCTGCAGAATATTCCCTGATATTCCCACATTCAATCCGAATGTGGGAATATCAGGGAATATTCTGCAGAATATTGTCAGTCCCACAGAACACTGCTATGGATCTGAATAATGTTATGTAACCATGATGGGACACAATATATTATATGATTCATGGCATGTCGGGAGGTTCGGGAGGGGAATCCTAACATACGTCAAAAGGGGCCAAATGTGTGCCATTCACATGACATTTCGACACCTTGTTTCTCGCCTGTGAAGTGACCATGATGATTGCACTCCGACACTAAACTTGAAAAATCGAACCTCGTTCAACATAGCTCAAACTGGTCCAAACGTACTCATTTTGCAATCACGTTTCTACTACACTAAATAGGATATTTAGTGTTTGATCATATTCGATGTTGTTACCACCCTACCTTGCGCAACACTAATTTTCAATTCTTTGATAATTAGTGTTAGAAGATTTGCTAGAAGATATGTTGGAATTCTCCTTTTATCATTGTTACTTTTAATTTTTTCATATCCTTACTAACACTAAATTCAAACATGTAACTTCCACATATTACCATAGTTGATATGCAATGTTTGAGTTTCCATTTAATGTTACTTACTTTCATAGGGTTATTGATATTGAGTGTATGCAATCGTATGTAGTGTATCAAACACTAAATATCCTATTTAGTGTAGTGATGAGGATGGAATTGCCAAGCATACCGATGAGATTTTGTGATAGAGAATCCACAAAAGAAAGAAAGAAACAAAAAGCAGCTGTTGTCGACTCATCAAAGGTGAGAACGAGATCGAAGCCAACGTCAAGTTGGTTTTGGAAACCCGGGCACTTGGCCGCCTGTTGAATGGAGTTCCACAATAAAAGTTCTTCCAAGTGTGTTGACAACTTTAAAGTTGGTCAAAGTGGTTTGGTAAGATTTTGGTGGTGGGAAGGTGCCGTGGAAGCTCCTAACAGGAGATCATGAAATAGCAAAAGGGGCTGCATTGCCACATTTTAAGCTCTAATAATAGATCGACTCTCATCACCCTACTCCGATTGCATGCATGCATTGTATGCATGAGTCACTCCTGCTTAAACTTTACTTACTAGGAAATTTTTGTCTAAAAGGAAAAAAGTTTCCTTTTCGGGAGTGTAGTCTACTAGGACTGTAATAAGTACTTAGGACCACTTCACACACGAGTCTGAGGGCCCGCGACCATTACACTTCAAGCACTCTCATCGGTCCAAGTTCGCTTCACATTACGCTTGAGGGACCAGCGGAGTATGTGAATGCAAGATGGATGTAAAGTCTACATGGATTCCTACATGGCATCGAATGGATCATGTTTCATGGTCACTTGGACTATTTTCAAAAACCACCTCTTGGAGGTAGGCCTAACACAAAACCAGGAGACCATGGCACTCCGAACGCTCACAACCGTTGATTTATTCTATTTTATCATGCAAGAGGACCTGCATGAATAAAAATTCATTGAAATAGCATTTGGTTGAGGGCCTGGTCACATCTGACTTCACACTACGCTTGAGGGTCCGTGACCACACTACATGATTTTGGAGGAGTCTTGGGACGGCCTTTGCACACTTTCTTTTGGGCTCTCACAATTTCATGGTCACGGCTCTTGGGTCGTGTGTGAAATGGCCCTTAGGACCACTTCACACACGAGACTGAAGGCCTGTGACCATTGTATTCTAAGATTTGTCATTGGTTGAAAAGGCCAACTCCGTCCAAATTCACTTCACATTAGAAGGTGAAGGCCTAAGGGTTCAAAGAAATTATCATTGATGAAAAGTTTACATGGATTCTTACATGGTATACTATGGATGATGTTTCATGGTCTACCGGAAGTTTCGTCATGCTCACTTCCAAGAGGTAGGTCTGATGCAAATTCCCACATACCATGTCAGGTAAACAACTGGTACGGCCTTTGGATGAGAGTCAAGGCCCTCACGATTACATGGTCACTCGCATGGTCACAACCTTTGGCTCGTATGTGAAGTGGCCCTTAAAGGTTCAGAGAGAAGGATTGGTTTGAGATTTGCAACACATTGTCATTCTCTACTAAATATATGATTTAGGGCCTAATGACAATGATGACCATGGACCATGACCCCCGCTTTCTAAATTCCCTCACCGGATGAGAAATATGTCTTTGGTAATATGAAGCCATAGGAGTGCAAACTAAATTTCATGGTTTCAAAACCAATTTAGCAATAGGTCCTACCAATTTCATTGGAATCATGGACCAAGTTCACTATATAGACAACCAAATTAACTTGAACTTTCAACCAATTTCACTACATATTGTGAAGAATTTCATGATTTGGCACCCATATTCACAACTTCACATAATCAATTTCACGAACTTGCATAGCTTTATTTCACAAAGGATGGTACATCGTGTATATGATTCTCCTAATCACTCCCCATGACTAGCTCTACCAAGATGTCTATTGACCTCTCTTATCCAATCTTGCACCATGTCTGCAATGATTGCTTGTACGTCATCATTAATGTGAAGGAGTAATGTCCGGTGATTTTGGAGATCATTCCGTCGGACATGACTTTTGATGTGTTGAGATACTCATTTTGCAACATTGAGAAATGGACTATATGATGGTAGACGGAAGCAGGGAATTTTTTTTCACTTTTTACTGGGAGGTGAAATGGCTATTTTAATGGTATTATACATTGCAATTTCGGCTATGTGAGCAGATTAGGAAATTGTAAATACTGCGATGAAATGTGTGGTAGAATAACATTGCCGCTATTTTAAAATGGCCATAGAGAATTGCAAATGCGATACTTGTTTGAATGGCTTTTGGAACTTTAGCTAAGTGACAAAAATAAAATATTGCAAGGCCACTATTGGAACAAGGAAATGCAGCAGTAAATATGCGAAACTACATCTCACAAATCTTTGTAGAAAAAAATTAGGAGGAAACCACTTTTTTATTCAGAATGGCATACATTGCCAATAAGCCATTTGAGTACATAAAGCAAACTATTAATCCAAGAATGAAATGAAAACCACTGGAAAGTTGTAGAATTCAAGCAAAAAAATAACATTTGATTTCCCGCCGTAAATTACGAAGTGATGTGCTGCCTAAAATTGACCATTTAGGATAACAGTCCAGGTTCACTCGACCTGAATTGGCATGTACATTATGGCTGCAAATATAGTATTATTAACATTTAGGTCGAGTCAACCTAAATCGACAAACATGTTCTCCTCATTTAGGTCGACTCAACCTAAATTGACAAACATATTCTCCTCATTTAGGTCGACTCAACCTAAATCGACAAACATATTGTCCTCATTTAGGTTCAGGTCGACTCAACCTAAATCGACAAACATATTGTCCTCATTTAGGTTTAGGTCGACTCAACCTAAATCAACAAACATATTGTCCTCATTTAGGTTTAGATCGACAAACATATTCTCCTCATTTAGGTTTAGGTCGACTCAACCTAAATCGACAAACATATTCTCCTCATTTAGGTTTAGGTCGACTCAATCTAAATCGACAAACATATTCTCCTCATTTAGGTTTAGGTCGACTCAACCTAAATCGACAAACATATTGTCCTCATTTAGGAAGGCACCACGGGCCTTGGCTTGGTGGTTAGGGCTCATGACCCCCAATGAGGAGGTTGTGGGTTCTATTCCCCATGCCGGCGTGGTGCTCACCACCTTAGTCCACCCAACTATGGTGGGGGGTCCTTGGACCTTGTTGTATGGGTACCTCAAAGCCCTTTGGGGGGATACCATGTCCGGTATCTTCAAGGCACTAGTGGCTAGCTAGGAACTAGTATGGTGTGTCACTATAGTGTCCATCCTCGAAAGGGGAGAGTAGTATTGTCCCAATGTCCCCTTGTCCGGTGGGCATCGGGTCATTGGCATTACGAACGGACACTTTATTCACGCCGGCCCCTTGCTAAAAAGGGACCAGAGTTTCTATCTATCTATCTATCTATCCTCATTTAGGTTTAGGTCGACTCAACCTAAATCGACAAACATATTCTCCTCATTTAGGTCGACTCAACCTAAATCGACAAACATATTCTCCTCATTTAGGTCGACTCAACCTAAATCGACAAACATATTGTCCTCATTTAGGTTTAGGTCGACTCAACCTAAATCGACAAACATATTGTCCTCATTTAGGTTTAGGTCGACTCAACCTAAATCGACAAACATATTGTCCTCATTTAGGTTTAGGTCGACTCAACCTAAATCGACAAACATATTGTCCTCATTTAGGTTTAGGTCGACTCAATCTAAATCGACAAACATATTGTCCTCATTTAGGTTTAGGTCGACTCAACCTAAATCGACAAACATATTGTCCTCATTTTGGTCGACTCAACCTAAATTGACAAACATATTGTCCTCATTTAGGCTCCAACTTCGACGGCTTCAACACAACAGCTATACACAACACTGTCTATCAGATCTAAAGGTTGGAGTGTGGACTATGGAGTCTAGAGGGAATGGACGACAATGCCAAGGGGCCCAACTTCGCAATGAGAAGCTCCAACGACGTGGTCTAGGATGAATGGTCCAACGATGCACAACTTGGAAGCAATGGATGGGCATGGACGTGAGGGAGTGGATCGATGGATGGGCGGCGGCATGAGGGAGTGGAGCGATGGATGGGCGGTGACGTGAGGGAGTGGAGCGATGGATGGGCGGCAACGCAAGGGAGTGGAGCGATGGATGACTTGATCAACCTGGCCCAACGGCGAAGTGAGGTTGGAGGTGGGAGGCGGGGGCGGCAAATCCCAACTATGGGTGATTTGATTAGGGCAGATTTAGGCGATTTGATTAGGGCTAGATTTGATTTTTATAATAGGGAATATCGTACCATCATTTAGGTTATAGCATTTAGTGCGAAGAATCGCCCAAAAAAAATTCACTGGACGGAAGTAGTTGTGTCCAACATCTTCAAAAGCTTGTTGTATTTCATGAGATCTATGAAATGGGACATTTTCCATGAGGATGAGCCTTTCTCTATCAAGGCTAGGGATGAACTTGGTTTGTATGAATTCCAAGAACTTGTTTGTATTGTAGGCACCAAGTGTGACATCGTGTGTAATGACTCCTTCACGACCAAGTGCAACCACCAAAAGAGAAATCTCGACCCCTTTGAGTTGCACAAATTCATTGGCATCTTTGTCCTTGTCAAGCCCTTCCAAATCAACGTATCTAATGTGAATTGAAATCAACCTCATCCACATATACATCATTAGCCATAATGCCACTGAGCTCTAAAATCTTTTGAGACCATTCTATGCGCTCTCAAGATGTTTTTCATTGTTATAATCATATGGTTCATATTGCATCAACTTGAGGGTAATCCAATTGGACTTCCAATGGCTTTTGAAACACAACTAATAAATACATGGCATGGGAATTAAAAAAACTTCATTCAACTGACGATGGAGAGTTTCTACGGTGATGTCCGGATCTACATGAAGCCTCTTTGCTAACCATTGAATGTGCTCATCTTGTAAATTGGATAGCGAGCACCGTCTTTGTGTTTGGGCACTAATTGATCATTTTCTTCAAAAGCTTTGGCTATACTCCTAATAGTCTCGTAAGGATAATCGTAACATTCGTTTGTGTCAGCATAAGATAAGACCTCATTAAAAATAGAATGTATAATTCGTGAACAAAATGCATCACCTATACAATTTTATCTAGTTGGGCGATTAGGCGTAGCTACATTAAGCCCCCGCAAATTCAATGATTATGTAGGAGACAACTCAAATGATATAGACCAAAACTAACTACGTTTTGGTAAAGGGACAAACAAAGTCACAATTTTTGGTCACTTACAGTAGGCCCCCGCAAATTCTATATTTATCTAGGAGACCACTCAAGTGATATGAATAATTGTAGAGTGATCATATTGAATAAATCAAATCCACATATTGTAGGTAATCATAGAATTTGCCAATTTATTCATTAAGAGTTTGTTGATTTATTCATTGTGGTTTATTCACTCTAGATGAATTGAGTGATCTAAATAAATCACAAATTCTATAATCATCTATAATCTATGAATATGAATAGACTTTCACAAATTTGAATGAAATTTGTGTATCAAAGTTTGTGTACATACTACATAGAGAATGCGGAGAGAAAACAAAACATACTATACTATCACATTCTATTGAGTCGTGCAAAAGAGGCCTTGAGGCAGGTAACCATTACAAAACCTCGTAAGAGAACCTAAGCATGCTAGAGAATTGGATCAACACACTAGAGAACTAGATAATTGCATCACTCCTAGAGACCTAGAGAGTTGTATGCACACAAAATAGCTTCAAAATCAATGCTAATGTTGGACCTACTACGAAGGCTCTCACGAACAACCAAATGTTGTGAAACAAGAAGGCAAAGTATGCGAAACGAGAAGCCGAGAAGTTGAGAGGTTGAGAATACGAGAACCTCTTGGTTTGGAAGATTCATGAAATTGCTCGAGGCAAGGGTCCAATATCATGAAATTGAGGTGTGCCTAGTGTTGCATTTTTTATTCTAGAGGTCGGATGCGGCATTATAAAATATTTTTTAATATTTTTAATATTTTTTAATTGAAAATCATCGAAGACATCAATCCATGAGGTCCTTTATGGCAAATCATTGTCGAAAACATTCCCCTCTTCTAGGATCAGTTCTTCGAGCTCTTCTCCGCCCAAGTATTGATCCAAGAATGAAGACATTGCGAATGCAAACCACCATTCACGACTTGTCCGATGTGCCATGTGGTGCGTGATGTATTCCAATATTTGTCAGTTTTGTGTGGCAATGTTCAAGGCTCAAACACTGCCATTGAGTTTGAATGTACTAATACTATATGGTAATATGGAACAATTGTCGAAGTTGAGCGTGTCTATATTTGTCCTACCGGCATGGACTGGATGTAGTCGTGAACATATAATAAAAACCATAAAAAATGCCTCAAATTTTTTTGAGTATTTTAAAATGCATTTTAAAATGTGTATTTTAAAATAAATTAAAAAGAAATGCACCCCTAGGTGTGCCACATGTCAAGTTGGTTTAGAGGAATCATGAACTAATTTAGAAGGTGCATGAAATTGGTAGAACACTATGGTAACATGAGTTGGAAGGTTCATGAAGTAGCTTGGAACCTTCATGAAATTGACTTTGCAATTATGTGAAGTCATCTTACCAAAAGAGTAAGTGACAGTCTCATTTTGTTTTACACAAGGCCACAAAAAATGATGATATTGATCATGTAAAAAAAGGATGAGACTTGATTCCAACTCCTCTTTGGCAAGCTTGATAATTATTCCGTATTTTGACATGGAGAGGAGCACATGTTCTTTGATTCCCCTTTGGCCCAACGAATCTAGAGGTATGGGGCGAATATCGTGGGGCAACTTTCCACAAAACCAAATAACTTGGGTCCCCGCTATTCCTTTTCCATCTTCAATGTCCTTTTGGTAAGAGTCTTCATAAGTCTCTTCAAAAAATTCTAGAGGATTTTGATTTTGATGAGGAGTAGTAATCCTTGGATTAGTTAGTGCCAATGGAATGATTTTGGTTTCAATGCCAATAAGTGGCCGGGAATTGGCCGATTGAAAAGGTTCATCAATTGGGATTTGCTCATGACCTATGGGAGAATTGAGTGGAAAAGTACCTTGAAAGATCTTGAGAAAGCTCCAGATGTGGCTTACCAAGACATCTTAAAGGAGTTTGATTCGGTGATATGTGTTAAAGGTTTGATTGCTTCTAGCAGTAATTTAGTGGGTACTTGGAAGATTAGACCTTGCAAGGGTACTTTTTCTCAATACCCCTTGGGCCTGATTTTCCCGTTTTTTTCTTGGTGGTTGTATTGTGTATATCTTGCAATTGAACAAGTTTAATCTGTATCAATTTGTATGGAGTTGGAGTGTTTGGAATCACAGTGGCACATTTGTAGGTTGTCTTGCCCGTCGTAGAAATAGTGTCATGTGTTGCAGGTTAACATAGGGCATGCATGCAAGTCCAAAGTTGGGAAGAGTAGACATAGCAAACCCACGCCAAACCTACAAAAGTTTGAAGGAGTTCCATTCCAACATCCACATACCTTTGGATTTTTGATTTTGCACAAATTACATCAATCATTGCATGAAGGGTAGCACGAAGAAGTGGGTGCTCGATTGGCCATATCTTCCCACTATATGGCCAGTGAAGGTTGGGACTAACCTTACATGGGAGGAGGTTTTTGCATTGGAGAATGTTGGTTTTCAATTGCAACAACGTGAGGCAAACACAATGTTAATTTTTACTTTGAGAGTGGTGGCAACACAGTGTGCAAGGAGTACTAGTGATCAAAACAATGATGGCAGAAACTCAAGCAATGCTAGATATGGACAATCATCATTTTATTAGGCCACCATGATTTGGATGGCACAATATTTAAGTACCCACACTAATTACTAAAACGTTTGTTCACCCCAATGACAAAGTTCCAACTCTATGACCATGGGATCTTTCATTTTCTTTTCTTTTTGGAACAAATTGAAATATCAATTGCAAGAAAGGAACCAAAATACAACTACCCTGGGAGAACCAGCAACCATGGGATCTTTTTAAACATGAAAATGTTTCTTCTCTCATGTCCATTATGAATTTGGCTTTTACATACAAATATTTTATTTTAAAAAGTTTCAGTGATTGTGGGTTTGAATGTCCTCGACATCATCAAGAACTTATTAAGGCTCAAGATGCCCATTTGGGCCTCAAGATGTTGTACATATATCTATTCATGATTTTATTTATTTATTTAGCTTTAAATGCACATCTAAAATTAATCCGTTCATCAAGAACATTCTTCCAATCATGGCATACATGTAAGTACACTTGAAAGTCGAGATGACTTGAACTCATGGAAATGACCTAGATTCAATATCATAGACCAAGCGAGACCTTCTTTCAAGCTTTGTTGAAGGTTTGTACAAATAAGTGTCACATAACCCTAAATACAACTCCCGGGCCTTTAAGGGCTAACATTTAAAGTCTGTGGGGAAAGAAATGGTGTAAGGCGTGTGGGTGTTGTTTCGTTCGTTTTCATATTCTCCGACTTCTACCAATTAAATTAGACTTACACAACAATACTCGTGTTGCATCAGCAAATCTATGATGAAACATTTGTAACAAATTGGATCTCCTGTGCTTTAGTTATGGTTATCGAAAGTGCATGTTTGTTGATTTCATAATTGGATATATTGGTCCTCTCAATTGTGTTCACTGTTGAGTGTAGAGTAGTTCTTAATATTTGAAGACGTAGTCCAATCTCTTTTAAACACGTGTCTTTATGATCAATTTGATCCCCACTGAACCACGTACCAATCAAACCTAGGGATCCGATTAAGAAACCGAGCCACTTAAAAACCCATCTACCTTAAGTGAAACATGAACATTTGAAAAAAAAATTAGACCTTGGACAACTATTTAGCTAGGTAAAAACTCCGACTAGCTAAAGCTACATAGAAATTCAGTGCCTCAAAAGAATAGCTAGCTAAAACTAAGTGCCATAATCCGCGCGAGGAAAGTTAGCTAGCTGAAGTTAGCTAATAGCTAGTTGGAATCTGTAATATACACTTAACAAACTTGGACTCGTTGAAGCAACGATGTTTTTGAAACTGAACATGAGCCTAATTCTTAATAATACAGCAGATGTCGCAAAATCTTTGATTTGGAACACCTTGATTCCATCTCATCTTGAATTGCCATATGACATTGACGATTCCAATGATAGTGAAGAAGAAGAAGAAGAAGATGATGATGATGGTGAAGATGATGATCACCAGTGCCAGTCAAAAGTGAGGAAGCCAACTATACGTGTTGATTTTAAGCCTTTCAATTTCCTTGTGCAACAACATGAAAATACACAACCAACCGAGTGCAATACCAACAATTATATATTGTTTGGTCTTGTTTGAATGGATTTCTCTTTGGTTTAGAATGAATATGCATGTCACACAACTTTTTAGGTAGTTGAAGCTGAGTGAAAATGAGAGTTCCGGAAAAGTTAGCTAGCTGAAGCTAAGTAAGAATCATAGGTTCGATGAACCTAGCTAGCTAAAACTAAGTGACAAAGAGGAGCCCAGAAAATTTAGCTAGGTGATGCTAGTCGACTAGCTGTCCAAGGTTTGAAGAATTTGGAGAGCAACTCGGCCATTGGTCACTTACTGTGTCCAAGTTGCCTTAAGTACAATTACTATTGCGCAAGCTTTGGACGGTCAAACTCCCTTTATATTTTTTCACCCTAGTACCGTAGTACCATAGCAGGTTCGTCCTAAAATAATTCTAAAAATAAAAAAACGTAAAAATTAGAAAATTCTGAAGACAAAAAAACGAAAATATAATAAATTAGTTTTTGAAATATTTTGCTATTTCTAAGCTATTTAGGGTCATTTTTACTTATTTTTTGCTAAAAAACAAAAATTGAGAAATTCAGTTTTTGAGAGGCGAACCTTATTTTTTCAAAAAAATTAAATATTCGTTTGCCAGGTGGCGAACCTGCTATGGTGTTACGGTACCTCCCGGCCTTCCCTCCAATACAACAAGCCGGGAATATTTTCCACAACCTCTCTTTGATCAAAAGGTCGGGGTAGCAAATTTGCAAACCATCCGTTGGTACTTATGCAATATGATAAGGGCTAAGTTACCATGGATATTTCGGTGGTCGCATTTCGGGCACGGGACATTTACCTCCTTCATGGATCATGAATCTTATCTTGTAATTGATGTAAGGATTTCAAAAATGCCTCTCAAAAATAAACCAATAACACACAAAGTTATCATGAGTATAAAAGCAATTTTCATACTCAAAATTATGACAATAACCGCAAATTGTATTTTTTTGTAATTATCATTTTGAAGCACTTGGTGCTTTGAGATAAATGATTTGTATATCTTTCCAATGTGTGTTTAATGTTACTTTAGATTCGCATCACTCCTTTACATCCTAATTTGGTTGAGTATATTCTGAAATCACCAAATATCTTTGAAATAAAGGTTCCTTTTGTATGTCATCTTATTGTGCGTAATTTGTTGCCTTTATCTAAAATCTAAATTTTATGAAAAAATGGGTATTTACATATATGCGAGCCCCGTGTTGATATTTATAGATTGGCTGAACTATTTCATGTCTTGGAATGTATGTAACCACACGAAAGACATTCCCTTACTTTGCTTCAAGAGAAAATATGCAGATGTGACAAGTCCTTAAGACAAGGACATGCAGAACTAAACTTCTATCATTAAGTATCTTTAGTTTTGATTAGAACATCGTCATATAAGGCATACAAAAAGACTACCATTTCCCAATGTTTACAAGAAGATGCATTTATAATCGATATCAAAGTGTTCTAAAATTGGCAGTTTTGGCGTGGAGACATTCCATTTGGATACCCCAACTTGTAATGCCCTTCGCGAGTGGGTGCATTTTCCACCTCATTTGTTGCGACGGATGAAAATGGGAACCTCCGCCCACCCAACAACCGCATTTTGGTAGACTAGTAGCTTACTAGTATCTTACTAGTACGTACACGGATATCTAGTGTGGCTGGGGATTCGTGGCACTCACTAAGGAACATCCATCCAAGATATCGTGGATGAAGTGGCTCCAATAAAAAAAGCCCCCCTATGGGGTTGAGGGCCGATTCATTCAAATGTGACATCACTAGACTAACTCGGGGCCTTTGACTCTATTTCCGGAATCAAATTGCCTTTAAATAGTCATTTAGATGATTCTTGCATATTTTTCATCCGCATGGATGATTTTACTTGAGTGCCACGAATCCCCGGCCATCTAGTGTAGACTTATACTTGCCTACAAAAGTATATGGAACTACTAGCCCATGTGACCCCTAACTTCAAATTTCGAGCCTAGATTCTCTATCTACACCACTTATTGGAATACGAGGGATGGTTGTGTGGGTGTTATGTGGTATTCCAAATATTACGTGGGATCACGTGTTGTTAATCTCAAAGGGCGTGTGATTACTTATTTCCCGGGGTTAGACAAGGTTGCATGCTCACTCCTTATCTCTTCCTCATGATTGACAAGATAATTTTTGACTCGAAATGTCAAGAAAGAAATGCAAAAACGATCATCAGTGTTTATACTGACATATGATGTTTGTTCACCTCCTCCTGCCCATGCCCGCGTGAGCAATAGGGGGAGGGGTGAGGAGGTGGCTTAATACCTATTTTTTCATCAAGGGACTGTGTGTTAATGTTTCATTTACAATATATAAATAAGGTTAAGAAGTTTTTGGAATGCCAATTTTCATTAACTTAAAAGAGGTTCTCTTTATATTCCATCATGGGCACCTCGACTTCAATGAAGAATACCACTAAACTGAGATATAATGAAGGAACTTTACTAAGGGTCATTTTACACACATGACCAAGGGTTGTGAGAGCATTTGATTTAGGGTTTCTCATGAAATGGCCAACAATCCAAGGTCACAACAACGAAAATTTCTAAATCATGTTTAAAATCTCGATCCTGGGACATCTAAGTGTAGAATGTAATTAGACATGGATGTAGTGTTTTAAATGAGAATCATATATTTTAGATCATAAATGGTCTACATTAAAATGGTTGTTTATGAATCAATTCCCATGATGGTCATCTTTATTTTTTGTACATTCAACATGTATAGATTGTCTGGCCACAAAATATGGGTGACCAACAATATTATCCACTCCCATACATGTAAGATTGCATGTTTCTTTCTCATTGTTTTTTTTGACATGGTCAATCTTATTATTGATGAGCTTATTTAAAGCAAAATGGGACTGCCACTCATTCCTCAGCCAATGAGGAAATTCAAAAAAGCGATGGTCATGATCCATGGTCGCTTGTGTTAACATGCTTTAAGTGAGACTTCAAAGATCTAGAGATTTGAAGTTGAGGAAACTTCATTAAAGTTGGGATTAATTTGCTACGGATACAATAGCAATGAATGTGTAGTTTGTAGTATGACTATGCAATCAAATATTTAAATAGGCAACCGTAAATTCCTCTTTGCCACCCAGTAGTGTTGTATTTTTCATTCAAGAGGTATGAGGCGGCATTATAAAAACATTTTAAATTATTTCAAAAAATATTTTAAAAAAATTGAAAATCATCAAAGACATCAATCCGTGAGGTCCTTGGCAAATCATTGTTGGAAACATTCCCCTCTTCTAGGATCAGTTATTTGTGCTCTTCTCCGCCCAAGGATTGATCCAAGACTGCGCCTGGATCGTCCCCCGATACGAAATCCGTATTCCGGTATTCGTCAGTTCGTGTGGCAAGGCCTACGGCTCAGGCACTGTCGTTGAGTTTGAATATACTAATGCTATACGATAATATGGAACAATTGGCAAAGTTGCGCATGTCTATACTTGCCATGTTGGCCTGGACTAACTATAGTATTGAATTTATAATAAAAAACATAAAAAGGCCATATATTTTTTTGAGTATTTTAAAATGCATTTTAAATGTATATTTAAAAAAGAATAGATGCACCCCTACACCCGACATAGGTTCACCTGCATGTGCTTGAGAAACAAAGGTTGGAATCTCTCTTTGACAACATTCAAAACAATAAACAATGTTGATACAACATCCTTGAGAAGTATTGTTATATATCTTAGAGTAATATCAACGTAACCAAATCAATTTTCTTCACTTCAATCTTAGTTGACATGAATGACAAACAACATAGAGATAGAGACATTGTCGTCAACATGGCATAATCATTCAGTGTAATAAAATTTATTTAGGTTTCCAAATTGGAAGTCAACACTACATCAACAAAATAAAGACTTGAACGAATCCTCTTTAACATCAAAATTTGAAAACCGGTAAAAGAAGTTATATATATTTTTGTTTTCCATCAACCGCATGTCTTGATGACAAGAAAGCAATGTGTGGTCTTATCCCGTGGATTATTTGGTAGCAAAGAGTATATTTGGTTTCTAACCACTCTACATTGTCAATGTCAAAGCTCCAACATGTCACTTGGAACTCGTTGGTTGATTATATGGAGGCTTGGACAGACATAAGAGCTTGAAAAATAATGAGAGAAAACTCCTCTTTTTTACATAGTATTTGACAATAGTTGGTGTGATTAGAAGATGGTCGTTTATTAGATTTACATGAGGAGTTACACTGAATATGATATTTAGTGTCGCTTTTTATTTGGAGTTACACAGTGTTGTGTCTTTTTGCTATTGATGTACCTTTTTTACCAAGTGAAGTTGTTAATGTTCTATAATGTCCAATCAACCAATTTCACATTTATTGATAAAAATATGAGATATATAGTAAATAGATATAGCATTGCGTAATTCCTTATAGTACGTGGCATTAAATACGATATTTAGTGCAGTGATCCACATATAGGTATAATTCCTTGAGTCCCAGTGGGACCCTTCAGAGTCCCAACAGTTAGTTTGTTTCTAGTTCTTTTTCTAGCAATTGATTTGTTTTCAATTTGCTTTCCCCCCTAATAATAATACATAATAAGGGGGTGGTGGAAAAAGAGGTTTCATTGTTTTTTGACATTGCATTTTAACATGTTGGTGGGTCCCATTTGAGGCATTGGGGACAAAGCAAGTCACCTCAGCTTTTAGATATATAGGCAGGTGATACCCCAACCACGCTAGGGGGGTCCAGCGCCCCCCCCCCCCAGCTAGCATGCCTGCCTGGTGTGGCCCAGCTATGAGTCCTACTCTTGCCAACAAACACCTAGCAATGATGACCCAATTGAGCCAAAGCAACCTTGGACACCCACAAACGATGGGCCAAAGCAATTGAAATCTTGAGTCCCGATCCAAGATGACCCTAAACTACCGGACGATAGTGGAAAGGCACTCAAAACCAGATGGAGTGGTTTGCAGTTCGGTTCCTGGCCATGAAATCTTCTCTCTACTTGATGTAAAAACTACCTAGGTGGCCATGGACTGCCTATGTTCTCCCAAAAAATAAATCTCAAGTCCCGTGGGGATAAGGGCGCTTGGATACTCAAGTAAGTAGAGTAAAAGTGAATGAAAGTGTCTCCATAAGGTAGACACATCTTAAATGGTTACTTTCCCCATGAGACCACTTCTCCTATACGATGTATTTAAGTAACTTTGGACAAATTTTCAAAATTTGGACTTTTTGGTTGCTTCAAATCTATGGACTATGTTGATACACTTATGATATATCTAAAATTCATGGGAGACTCATGGGGAGATATTTGTCCTTGGTGATTACTTGAATGTTATCCTACTAAAATACGATGGAAAAATCAATGGTCTATTTTTTGATGTTAAATCTATATAAATCAATGTTGAATAGTGAAAATATAATCAAAACAAATGCTATAATACCATCATAATTAACTTTGCACAATCTATCAAAGGATTTTTACCATACAATCCTATTGTAGGATCCTATGATATAATTCAACATGTTAAAACTTGAACGTGGACTTAGTCCATATTTACTTAAATACCAATTTATGCTATTAAATGCTCAATTAGTATGAGATGATTAGACAAGTCAAATGGAGGACATAAGCATTTTCTTTAGAAAGAAAAATCAGCTCATATGAATATCTTATTCATCCTCAAAATGAATGCATGCTTTCCTTCTTCTTAAATGATCATATTGACCTCCCCCGGCCTTCCCAAATTGTGTTGATATTGAAAGTTGCAATAGTCATCAAATTTTGAGCACACAATCCAATTTTTTTTTGTTGGCACATGTTTGTTTGGTATTTGTCTAAGATCCACACCAAATCACACACCACTCAAATATAGGTGCCAACCATAGAAATTCCGAAGAATGCACACCAATTTCTTTTCTTTTTGGCACAAATTGAAAATTCTATTGCAAGAAAGAACCCAAAATACAACCAACCTGGGTGAGCCAATGCAACCCAAGTGGAATCAAGAAATAATGCCCATCTGCGGTTTATCCATCCAAGTGACAACTAAGTTACTCCGGGTCACAATAAGGTTTTTGACCCCCCAAGTCGAATCAAATTCTTTAAGGACGTCCTAGTAGGCCACATCCAGGGCCTCTTCCAAATCCCTGAGAGTTCGTTTCCACTCAATCCTATCATAACCATGCAAGGCATCCCAAATGACTTTATTTCTCAATGGGCCATTGCAGATTGTTAAAAACCAGATCATTTCGTTGACGCCAAATAATCCAAGGAAGACCGCTTCTCAAAAAGAACTAGATGCACCTAAACCGTTTAAGTGTATTGCACAAAGGTTGATCAAACAAACATTGCATCATAGAGAAGGACTTCCGCGGGCCGAGATTCTTCTTTTTGGCAAAGAGTTGCCAAATGATGTTGGCAGCGTATTGCCACCCGTGTTGAGCCAGTGGACAACTATAGAACCTATGTTCCACTAATTCCACCGATTGGGGCCCACAATGAGGGCAACTTTTGTCAGTCTCAATCGAGATTTTACCATGCCATTCATTAACCACAACCGCCTCTTTTTGTGCCTTATCTTTGTGCCAGATAATGTTCCACTTGGGGGAGGTGGAGGGAGGGATTTCATACTGCCATTTGTGCAAAATTTGCTCCATGAGGGTTGTTGTTTTGTAATCCATTTCCTCCCCTCTTTGGCCGAGTAAGCGAGGACGGGGTAACCTTTGGCCACCACCAACGAGCAGGGTCAAAGAGAGTTGATCGAGTTTTTCATAGAACAAGTTGAATTTAGTTTTGCTGCTACCTTTTGTGAGGCTATCCACCCTAATGCGTGTCATCCAACCCTCAAACGCCGTAGGTGGAATTGTATTCTTGGTGTTCGGTGTAAACGTAAAATATTGTGAACCCACGGTAGATTTGCCATGCCTATGTTCCTTAAGGTAACCAACGTAGATAACCCATTCTGGTAATGCATCCTCCCTTGTAAAAGCCAACCCATTCATGTGAAGTGAGCTAGGCATTTTGTTGGTTGAGCATTCTATCCCGGAAAAGTCCGTGGAATTCCGCTAATTTAAGCCAAAAGTCTTGATGGACTTCTTCCAAGGAGAACTATACTCTAGCGTCCTCCCAATTCAAAAGTCGTGTTTTCCTGTGTCCCAAATATCCCTAAAGTACCTTAATCCATTCTTGTACGAGGTGTATGCCATGCTCATGATGATGCCAACGTATAAACCTTGGTAATTGTCCTCCACCAAAGGTTGAGTTGCATAATATCTTGTAGAATTGTCGGGGAGAGGTATGCCACTGTTTTTGCCATCGCCTTCCACGATTGGATAATATGGTGCCAAATTTTAGACCCTCCCTTTGTAAAGAATTG
This sequence comes from Polytrichum formosum, assembly GCA_964035585.1. Taxonomy (NCBI): domain Eukaryota; kingdom Viridiplantae; phylum Streptophyta; class Polytrichopsida; order Polytrichales; family Polytrichaceae; genus Polytrichum; species Polytrichum formosum. The sequence continues at coordinate 14,658,283 of OZ037935.1, read as the reverse complement.
TAGGGAGAAGAACCACAAGGAGGAGGGACCCCATGGACCATGGTGGGAAGGTTGCAACTACTCAATGCGGTATCTCAAATTTATTTGAAGGTTTGATTTGCCAGGAAGTAGGGCTTGAATAACCCATTTGGTCATGAGGGCTTTCATAGCATCCTCTGGCAAGATAAGACTAAGGCCCCCTACTTTCTTGGGCATTGTGCAATCATCCCAACTGACACGTGCTTTGGATGTATTCTCCGATCCAGACCAAAGGTAGTTGCGGAGTAGAGCTTTAATCCTCCCTAGAACTCTCTTTGACCCAGCCCAAACTGCAATAATATACCAAAGGGATGACATCAAAACTTGGTTAACGATGAGGGTTTGTCCTGCAGGGGACAAGTTGGTGGAGTTACAGTACTTGAGTTTTCCCTTAACCATGTTTACCAAAAATTGATCAATGTCTTGCAATTCCAATTGAAAACCAAATGGCGTGCCTAGAAGTTTTGATAAATCTCCGGTAGCAGCCCACTTCCATTGGTATTTTTCCACCCACCTTGGCGGTCGTCCTCGGCCACACCAATACGCCACATTCTTATGCCAGTTGATCTCGAGTCCAGAGGCCATACTAAACTTGTGAAGGATTCCTACAAGGTAATCTATGTTAGTTTCTTCCGCCTTGACAGTAAAGGATGTGTCATCAACATATTGACTAATGATTTGTTGGGAATTGCCTTGTGGGAGGGTAATGCCTTTGAGGTTACCAGTTCCCATTGCATGTTTAACTGTTGCATTTATTGCCTCTGTCCTTATAATGAAAAGATAGGGAGCAAGAGGGCAACCTTGGCGAACTCCTCTATGAAGTCCAAAGGGTTTTGTTGCTATGTTATTGATGAATGCACACCAATTTCAAACCATAGGCATGCCCCTTTAACCAAGATTACGAGAGTTGCATGGATGCACTTCTTGGATTGTTTCAAATGACATTTAGACCCCCTATAACCAAGTATTTATGAGCATTTGAAAGGTAGGGCTCATATGCATTTGAGAATCAACTACTAACAAAACTATGACTTCCAAATCCATTTTGGAATTGCTCATTCAACACCAGGGTTTTGAAGAGCCAACCAAGCCCTATTAAGCAACCATTTTCTCTCAACATTTGAGGTCAAACTGAAATTCATCTACTAAATCTATGATATGTGACCAATAATCTTACACAAACAAATACAAGTGAGTGGTAGTACATGACAAGGCTCATAGTTAGAGACAAGCACAAAATTGACACGTGTGACGATGAGATTGGGTTGCATGCTCAAACTAAATATATCATTTTAAGTTCAAGAAAGGCCTTTGTGATCCTTTAAAGAGAAAGAAGAATCTTCAATATGGCATGTTATAACATTTGCATCTCGACTCCAACGTTGAAACTTGAAATGACAATCTTCATGATCCACAATTGCTAATTAGTTGAAACAATTCGCGGTCATGTCCAATGGCCAAAACTGCATGTGGCATTGGATGTGTCTATTACAAGCCCGCATACTATACGCTCTCCCATGATCCACATTTAAACTTCATTATGGGCTAATGCCATTTGCTACAATGATATGTATAATTAGGTTGCCTTTGTGAATAGGTTGCCTTTTACTCATGCAAATATCTAGGGTCAAAATCAAGTTTGCAAAAACATATAACTTTGTTTATTCATCCGTATAGCACCCACAATAAGAAAACAATTCGTGTATTTTGTTATTGTAGTGGTATATATATAGTGTGATATGTTGATAAAATAGCATGAGGCAACTAGATTGCACATAAGATATGTGGGTGGTATTCGGTTTGTTTTCCATGTTCTCCGACTTCTACATATTAGATTTACACAATGAAACTTGTGTTGCATGAGCAAATCTACAATGAAGCATCAACGAAAAAATCAAATAGAAAATCAAATTTCCTTTTATTCAATCATTGATACTGGAAGTCCATGTTTGTTGATTTCTAAATTAAATCTAGAAGTCCTCCCAATTTGTGCTCACTATTGAGTGTGGATAATCAATGCAATTTGAAAAATGTAGTTCATTCTCTTCTAAAGATGTCTCTTATGGTGTTTGTTCTTCGATCCTCACCGAACCACACATCAATCAAATTAAGCTTAAGGTAGGAGCACCTTAAACTGAGAAGTTAAGACATTTGGAATACATGTGGTAACCGTATGAACCGGGAAAAATTTATTATCAGGTAAGAAAAAAAATACCATATGTACTGCAATTGTATTTGATTTATTCTCCAATATTAAAATAAATACAATTTTTTGAAATGAAAGTTGTATTATCACCCAAAACTGTTAGGGGGACTACTGTAGCTCTCTAGCAGCTTGGGCACCATTCTGCCTAATAATTAATTAAAGTGCGCAAGTAAGTTAGGCAACCCAAAAAATAATATTCTAAAATTGGATAGATTAAAAAAATAATATAAAATAAGTTAGACATTCATTCCCGTTTGCTTGTCTCATTCCCGTTTTTATGGAAGTGTGTCAGCATGACTTGTGGAACAAATTCATGCTTATATTGTTTTTAGACCATGAGTGAGATTGATGCCGTGTGAAGACACTGTTGAAGTTATTTGATGCTACTTTGTTGGATTCCAGTGAATTTCACTTGCATTATTATGATTTTAGGCACTCTTTGATTTAATTTTTTTATTTTGTGGAGACTCAACGAAATTAATTTCCCAAAAATTTAGGCACCTTTAAAATTAGTTGTTCTGCCCAAGCTGCTATAGAGCTACAGTGATATTCACATGGTAAAAATTCTCATATCAAGGGTCTTGATTCTAGAGTTGTCTTGGTTTAAGATGCTCCTACCTTAGGGGTCCGATTGAGAAAAGTAACTGAATAACACCCGCATGTAAAACATTACCCGTGTAGTAGAATTTAACCGTACAAAGGTTTACTTTTTAAAAAGTAAAAGGTAAAAAGAAAAAAAGGAAGAAGAGAGCATGTGTCCGGGGAGGGCGAACCGACCCATACATTGGTACCTTACCGGATGTCTAGTGATGTCACATTTGAATGAATCGGCCCTCAACCTCATAGGGGGTCTTTTTGTATTGGAGCCACTTCATCCACGATATGTAGGATGGTTGATTTTAAGTGAGTGCCACGAATCCCTAGCCGTTCGCCCTCCCCGGTAAGGTACGAATATAGGGGTTGGTTCGCCCCAGCCGCATGTGTCCCACCCTTGGATGACGAGGATGGGGAACTTTCATAGCCGGCGGCAACCTACATCCTCGCTTTCTTCCACTTGGCACAACTCTCCCCTCAAATGAGCCAATGCTGACTAGACGGTTATTGATCCGGACATTTGCCATTTGGAGCATGGAATCATAATGATAATCATAATAATGTGCATTTGAATTCTGGGCCCATCCTCTAGGTCCTACAGAGTTGACGGTAGGGGCCTACCTTGATTAAAAGGCAAAAGAGTCGGATGAACACTCTACTCTTACAAAATATCCTTGTGTGGACTCAAGTTGTACTACCACAACGTGCCAAAGTGGGAGAGAGGGAATTATCGTATACGAACGTACAATGACTCCAAAAACCGAGTCTATGCAAGGAACTTGAAACTGCAAATGACAATGTCGGAAACAAGATTGATCGAAATCAAAAGCTATAAAAACAAAAATCGTAGAGTATAAAGTTCTACACACCACTGTAATGATAAAATCATGATTTCAATTACAACAAAGTAGATAAAGATGTTGAAGAAAAGTATGTGCATAGACTCGGTTTTTGCACTACAGTGCAGAAGACACTTAAAAATTTGTCCATCGCCCTTTCACAGCTAAAACAGCTGCAATTCGATCAGGCATGCTAAGCATACAATCCTCTACACTCCTCTAGACTAATAGAGTCGCAAACTTCTTGCACTCGAACCCATAATTGAAGAATACCACTGGGAGGACTAGAGTATGAGTTCAATCGCTGTTTCAATACAACCCATATGTGCTCAATAGGATTTAAGTAAGGGGATTGTGCAGGCCACTCTAAAACACAAAATGGTTGCTTCCCAAACCATTCTCGAACAATCTCGGTTGTATGCATGACAACATTGTCTTGTTGAAAAATGATTTCTCCAATATTGAACCCTAATGCAAGCAATGTACCACACGAATCTTGCTCTAAAATTGCAATGTAGCCTCTAGCATTCAAGTGCCCTTGTATATTATGCAATGACCCCAATCCTCTACAAGTCAAACAACCCCAAAGCATTATAGAGCCTCCACCATGCTTCACAGTTTGGTTCACAGCACACACAGTGATGTTTTCTTTGTCCTCTATCCAACACCAAGTCCTCCCATCTGAATTGAAACGACATATTTCAGTTTCATCACTAAACACCACCCGCTCCCAATCACTCACAGTCCAATCTTTGTGCATTTGGGCAAAGCAAAATATGTCTTTGATGTTCTTCCGACTCAAAGCAGGCTTCTTAACCTTTGTAAAAGAAGACAATCCTTGTTCTCTCAACGCATTCCTCAAGGTATTGTCGCACATCTTTACACCCATCTCTCTTCAAAGCACTTTTGATGCCTCTGTTGCAGTTTCTAAACCGCCAACAGTAACTAGCCGTGAAGCATAACGCTTCTCCCACTCTGTTAGGACCTTAGGACGACCTCTTTTAGACAATGCTACACTTGTAGAAAGCCTCTTTCTCACTCTATTAACTGTAGATTGTGCCAAACCCACACTCTTTGCAATCTCTCTACTACTCCTCCCCTTCTCTATCAAGCTACAATATTTTGCTCTTTCTCTCGTGAAATAGGTCTCATCTTTCTATACAACCTCCACAAAGCCACAAGAAGTATTCAAACACGATACACACAAAACCCTCAATTTTTTTTGACTCAAAACGATGAAGAAACAAGAAAATGAGAGCTCTCAAAGAAGGTAGCAAGCGGCGCCTCAAAAATTGGGTCTATGCGACGTCAACGTCTCTCTTCCTCTCACCGAAACCCTAGTGAAGTTGATGACATCACCATGACATCACCTAAAAGTCAACTTCTAGTTCTTTTACAATTATATTTTACATTTCCTAAATATATCATTATATTTTTGTGAAATGCCCATGAAAGTCCTTGTTTGATGCATAGACTTGGTTTTTGGAATCATTGTACCTCTCATTCATCCAACATAAAAGCCCCCAAAATATTATGCTATCCGAAGGCTACTTTTTCCCAGTTGATTTGTCACATGAATTAGTTGCAAAGACCCCGATTTAAGGCCCACTTTATACTCGGGGCTAGATTGAGGGCTAGCCCCAACTCTGAGAATTCCAACCAATAGAATCGCTCGGTTTCATCATATCTAGTCCAAGGGCTCTATACTAGGGTTGGGCCCGAACATTTACTCATCCTATGTGGCATCTTAGGTGGAAAAAATTGACACTACATCTTCGCACAGGTTTGAAAAAACTAGGATGAGGTTTTCCTCGGCTTGAACTCTCTGCATGGGCCAGATTGGGCTCATCCGTTGGATAATGGACATCTCTACCTTTGATCCATGGAAGGTTAATTCTCTTCACTAATCTTTCCCCTCAAGAACATCGGGATTTAAAATCGGGCCTCATCACTTTACATGTCACAAGGTTGGGCCTGGAAAAAGTTGATAAAATTGGGCCAGATTGAGAGCTTAATGCTTGAGAATTAGGCTGGTTCTCGGGCTAGCCCCAAGCCGTGTGTAAAGACACCCTATTACATTGTTTATGGTATTTAGTGTCACATGCGTAATAGTGTCACTTACCCTATTTTGAGGCGTATGCTAGGTCACGCTTATGATTAATAACTTCACCATAAGTGTCACCTCATGATACTTGGTGTTCAAATGCGCTTACTAATATCTTGGCATGAGTATGTTCAATAGTGTTATGAGGTGCATGTCTATGTTACACAATAGTCTACAAGCTGACAAAAGTGTACACAAATAACACTTGCCATTAGTACGCTCAAAAATATCTTCCCCTTGCATATTAAAATGCAAGATTATCATCTAAAGTGTCCCTATGTGCTACTCTAAATGTCATAATATAGATGTCTAACACTATATTATTAAGGAATTGAACATTAGTGTTGAGCATGGTAGGGTGGTAACAACATTAGATATAATCAAACACTAAATATACTTTTTAGTGTGTGGAAAAAGGAAATGCTAACTAATCAGTGGACAATGAATGTTTACACCGTGTAACTTAAGTACCTAAGAGAAGTTTTGGCTTCACATGTGTAAATGTGTTCACAAGGTTCGTGCATATTGTATAATACTCCTTTGGTAAGATAAATTCACATAAGTGCAAACTCAATTTCATGATTTTCCAAACCAATTTAGCAATAGGTTCTACCAATTGCATTGAAATCATGAACCAAGTTCACTATATAGACAACCAATTTAACTTGAACTTTTGACCAATTTCACTACATGTTGTGAACAATCCCATGATTTGGTACCCATGTTCACAACTTCACAAAATCAATTTCATAAACTATATAACCTTATTTGACACTTTGTTCAAGTGGCGAACACTCATTCCACAATCAAATCCACAACCTCACTACACTCTCAAATCCACGAGATTGTGCACTCCAACTACATTGTTTTTGTGTTGCTTGCTTCAATGTACAACACAATTCTATCTCTTTAATATGACACACAATAATACGACAACCTCGATATATAGACACAAATTTTATAAACAAAACTTTCTAGTTAAAATCTACCTCTATAATATGATTGTGAAATTGTTAATATGACACTCTTGGACCCCAAAAATGTCATATCATAGAGGTAATGAATGCATATAAGATTGGTTCCACAATGTTTAAGTACATAGTTAATATTAAATTTATGTAACTTTCACATATGAAATGTGGATAGAAGATATTTTAATGTAGAATGATGTTAAAACATGGGAATCAAGGGAACTAGGTTCTCAATCTCAAAATCTAAACAAAAGACTCATTAGTTTTTGTCTCTTTCGCAATAGTTTCTCACCTATACCCTAAACCAAGGTGCACAATTAATTTTTGATCGTATTTTTTACTCTTAATTGCACAAATATAGTGCAGTCATTTGACCTAGGTGCAATTGTTTATTTTAAATTGCGATACAAGTCCAAGTTGGTCGAGTAGGTTTTATCGCAGTTTGACTCATATCGACAACATGATTTTCAAAAAGTTGTACCCAATATTAAACAAGCAATTCTCTCGAGCTATAAGGTATGGGAAGGTATAGATCCTCAGATTTTTTGAAATTGTTGGAGAAATCATTAATATTGCCACCTAATTGAAGTGCAAACTTTGCTAATGAGGATTAATGAGAAAAATCAAGATTGACCAAGGAATCAGAAGACTTGGCATTCCTCATATCAAAACTGTAGTTTGAACAAGATGATATGCCATTTGAACATTATCTAATAATGGACTTGGTGAAGACATTCTTAAAGTTGAATATTGCATGTCAAAGTTGGTTGATGTAGTGTTGGGATAGAGAATAGAGCCACCTAGTTTTGACCTTAATGGAGAGCCCTTGGACTCTTTAGATGTTGATGAGAGACCTCCACCTATTGTGAAACTAGCAAATTTTTGATGGACAACCCATTAGAGCTTACTCCTACATATGTAACAAAAAGTGGGACAAGTGGATGTTTGATCATGAATACATGGAAGATCCATGGGGTACATGTTCACAACATAAAAGAATTGTGGGAACATGTTCACAACATAAAGCTTAATCCTTCAACTTTGCCAAGCTTTATGCCAAAGTGATGGGAGCCAATTGTATGATATTGCAATTGCCATAGGATGAAATCGTTGGTGTCAAGGTGGATGACAACTTGGGTGCAATGGCAAAGTAAAGTTCTTCTTCTTCGTCCTAATTTACTTCTCGCTCGTCCTATTAGCAAGGCAAAGTTTGTCTTATTAGCACAGCAACAACAAAATGTTACATGTGTAAACAAGGCATGAGAGTTATTAGTAGAACGCACAACAGGTGTTCACAAGACGAAGCATACTTGTCATCAATGTCCACGAGTATAAATCCAAAAGACCAAGACAAGGATACCACTCCGTGGTACACCGGCAGAAGCAACTTTCTTGATAAGCACAATGTGTTTTGAGATTCACTTTCCTTATACCACGAAACCAGGTCATTACACCCGCACAACTTCTCTAATAAGCAATCTACAGTAGTGAGGTAGATAGTAGTGCCTTCAACCTGTCTCTTAGCTCCCATACTTACTATAAGTCACTTCGTAACTTTCTTTTTGACAGCATAGTGTGATAACCATATACAACGTCGGGCAATCCGACGTGAATTTGAGCCCGTTGGCCCTATCTTGCTCAAGGATCCCCTTGGTATAGGGTGGGGTTTACTGCCTACCTTGCGGTGGGCGGGCTCTTGGTTTTTCCGTCAAGTAGAGAGAAGATTTCACAGTCCGGAATGGAACTGCCAACCCCTCCGTTCAGATTTGGGTACCTCTCCACTGCCATCCGGTAATTTAGGGTCATCTCGGACTAGACAACATAGTGTATACCCATCTACGTGTATATAGATACATTATGCATATGCCGAGCGTGTGTGTGCGCACGCAAGAGAGAGAGAGAGAGAGAGAGAGAGAGAGAGAGAGAATCATTGGAATGTTTTTTGAAAAAGGAATGAAGAATCAAGGATACACATGATGACTCACGTCCAAGGGTGTTCTTTGACATCCTATCATTGTTGGATGAATTCGGAGAACTCACTAGAAGAAATCTTGTCCATTTCAACCCTCCTTTCGAATAGGCCATCAAGACTAAACCAAGAAAATGCATAAACAAATCAATTCGGTTGGGAATCGGGTGGCACCTTCCACTAAGAAAATGCATAAACAAATCAATTCGGTTGGGAATTGGGGGGCACCTTCCATGGGTACACCACGGGTACCTTCCGGTTGCCTACCAATTGAATTGTTTATGCATTTTCTTGATGCGAGTCGCGATGGCCAAGGGTTGAAATGGACACGATTTATTCTAGTGACTTCTTATGGATTTATATGCACTTAATCTAGTTATAGGGTTTAGAGCAACACTTAGCCCATCCAAGCCCACTCTTGGTTAGTCAGTTAAGCAACTTCACTTTCTCAACACTTGGATGAACAAGGATTTGACACCTAACACGAAATGACAACCATTTGGAGGGCACATGGGATCAACCGTTGTGAGAATACCACGACATCTCAACACCATCAAAAGCCATATTGGATGCTCTGAAGTGGTCCTTTCAAGCTAAAAGGTGGAATTATTTCCTGTAGTTTAGATTTTGGTTACAAACAAACCCAAGGGAACACTCAGGGAAGACTTAAAAGATGACTTGTATATCATCTAGGTGTCTCAGATAAGGTTTATTAGGGAAAACATAGGGTTATTTCACTTTATTTTGGGTTTAGACTGACAATTGAATTATGGGTAAGGGATAAAAACTCTAGAAACCTCTCCATATCAGTATATGTAATTGTGACAGTCACTCACCTCACTCTAATTTCCCAGACAATTGTATGGCAGTGAGTTCATTTTAATTGGACCAAGTGCGGTGCACAAGTATAGGCACGGCCATCGACAATAGTCTTCATAGAAGTAACTTGTGTTATCTTCTTTGCCGAAGCCAAGGGCACTTCGGTATAGGCTATAGTCTCACTTTCATTAATCTTTCTTTTTTAGTGTAATCTGAAATACCAATAAAAGTGCCCTCTCGGGATTGCTCCGATTCTTCTTTGATCACTTTAGATTTTAGGGATCAGGGGGTCCATGGTCTTTCACCTGTCCAGTGTTGGTCTTATCAGTAACCGGCAACTGAGTCTCTTCAGTGTCGCAAGTTCGTCCTTTCAACTCCTTCTTGTCAAAGGTCAGGGAACAAATCCTATCCGGCTCCAGCCATTAAAGACTATAGTGCCGCGCACATGAGCAACCATCAGCTGCTCCGCCTAGCGGAGGCGATGATTCTCATGCAGCTCCGCCGGCGAGGGTGGCCAAGCGGACCCTCCGCCTCAACCCGGAACTGACGGATTCGCCGTCCTCCGCCCAGGTAATTCTTTGCAAATTTCTTACTGCGGCACTCAAAACTTCCTCTTTCTCCTTTCTCTCTCACGACAGCGAGATTACCCACGAGATTGAGATAGGGTAAATGGAAGGCGGAGGCGGGCGCAGCAAGGCGCGGTGCTCTGCCTGGCGTATCAGCCTCCCCCCGCCGGCCAACCGCGGGGGGCCACCTGGCCGGCCGCCAGGCGGAGGGCGAGGCGGACCTGCGCCATGTGCGCAGGCCTTATGGCCTCACCGTCCTCCACCACCTGAAGACCAACAGTCTCAATCTTTCCATATACAACTTACCAAAGAGCAACAACTTAAATGAGGAAAGACTCGCCTCATTATTTTTCTATGTGTATGTTAAGTGTTATCATTTGATTACCAAGGACTTCTACCCTTGAGATTTATTCAAACTACACTTCATCACTCCATTCTAATCCATGAGTACCTTAAGATTACGACACATAGGGATGCAAGGAATCACAGAGCATGACCTGATTGACACAATGAGAGGGATACACTTAATTTCTTCTCTCCAGGCAATCTAGCCAGTTATCCTGTCCCATCTGTAATTCGATGAGACTTCTTGAGTAATTGAATTGCAATCCCAAACTATGGTCTCTTCAAAGTAATACATTGGTTTCCACTTCCTCCAGCCGAGACTATGGCCTGGGTATATTTTGATAGGGCATTCTGAATGTCTAGACCATACTTAACTCCCCTCCACTTACGTACGATGTGATGAATCTTTCAAACTTCTCTTAATCACAGACAATAGTCCATACATGAGACAATTAATAGTTCAATGAACATGCACATACTATAGACTTCTTGTTTCGTAAAAACTTTGACAATTCAACTTGATTTAGAATTGCAATTGAAATTAAAGATGCTCCAGTACATTCCCCCTGGAGATAAATCAATTACTTTAACCAACTGACAATTGTCTTTGCATGTATGAATCTCTCATAGATGCTTCAAAAGGCTCTTCAAACTTAAAAACGATAGTTCAAGAGTTTTTGAAGGTCCTAAAAAAATTCTTTGAGAGAGAATCAGCACAACCGGCTTCCCCCCCACCTTTTATACTTTCTTCCCAACCTCATGTAGATATGAAAGTACCTATCTATTTCTATCTGCCTATGGCCTTTACAATCACTATTTTCTGATATCTCGAGACCATGGCCTATTCCCACCGGCTAAATTAGTGATTCTAGATTTTATAAAGTTCTATTCTCACTGAAACCCTATTTTTGTTTCAAGAAAAATAAATTAATATCACATTTCCATCTCTAGGAAAAGAAATTAAACTACCTTCACATCGAGGACTTTCTCAACTATGAAAGTAAATCTAACTTGAAGCAGCCATTGAGACCACTGCAGAGCAAAATCAATGTTGCTTATCGCACCTTACATCATAGACTCGCCATTGAAATTGGCCAGTGGTTGCTTATTCCAATTCCTAGAGATAACATATTATTGTCGATTTTGCTCTTACAATGTAGTGGAAAATGAGCACAATTGGTGTTGAAATATGTCTCTAAAACTCCATGAGAGAAAGATTTCCATCCCTATTCCATAAAATAGTTCTAAGCAATCTCAAGTCTTTCTTCCAATTGGACAATGATGTTAATGATTGTTCTTATATTGAGGCCATGAGTGCACTCCATCGCTCTCGTAAATAAGCCTATTTTGCACCAAGTGACCACATAAGATAGTATCTCATATAGTAGCCCTTAAAGGTAGGGATATTTTAATCAAAGACAACCTTATCCAAACACGTACTTTTGGGTGCAAAATGATTCAATATCATCTTAGAACAAACACTTCTAGTATAAATAGTGATAAATGGCTCATTATCATGATCACCCAAAAAAATCAATGCCAAACGTGTGTTCAACACTTTAACCACTTTAGGCACACCTATGTAAACACTCAAGAAGATTGCATGCATGCATGCTTTTTGTCAAAATTTGTCGCAATCAAGATTTAGTCACCTTAATTTCATTCTTGTGGCACACGATTTGTCCAAGAATATTAGGTTCTCAAGAAAAAATCATTCTTCTCGTAGTCCTTTATTTGCACTTGAAACCAATGAAATTCTACATCACCTCGAAGATGTGGATTTGAACCATTTTATACTATTTTTACTGTCATGTATAATGCATTCTCATAGATGTTGTCATGGTTGTATTTTACAACTTGGCGAGTCCAAATGAAAAGGGAGGTGGGGTGGGGGTTTGCATTAAGGTAGACAACCCTAATAAGGTTATTTTTTCTAATTAAGGGTACTTACATTTGAGTGGTATGTGGTTTGGTCTCACTTCAAGAACGGATGCCAAAAGGTCATGTGTTTACGAGACATTAATCTATATTTGAGTCAATTTGGACTAAGTCCAAGTCCATAATATAACATGTTGAGTTCTATCACATGATCCTATAATAGGATTGTATGGTAAGATCTTTCAATAGAATATGCTCAATTTGATTTGATAATGTTATAGTAGTTGTTTTCATTGTTCAACGTTTATTTATATGGCATTAACATTACAAAAATAGATATTTTATGTTCCATCATATGTTAATAGCATAACATTCAAGTAATCACTAAAGATTCACATATCTCTCATAAAATTACGGTATATCAGTAGTGTATCGACAAATCCGCCGATGGAATTGAAGCGACCAAAAAGTTTTTTGAAAAAATGTCCATATTTACTTAAATACGTCATGATCAGACTATGTGCTCAAAATGTGATAACCATTCTAGGTTCAACAATCAACATAATTGAAGGGGGCACCTATATGACCATTTAAGAAGCACAAGGATGTTCACTTTGATAATTAATAACATATTCATATGAGTTTCCACATTATGAGGAAAGTGGTTACATCCTCAATTTGGATTTGCTAATTGTCTCGTACTAATCACATGTTTCATATCCTAGGAGAAGTGGCAGGGGCTCGAGCTCATGTCATTTGGGCGGGCCCTACCCAGCTGAGTCATGACCCCATCATGGGGAGAAGGGGGTCTCAAGGCCAGGGCCCAAGATCTAGCACCCCCGGGCAACCCCACCAAAAAAAATCAAATTTTTTATCCCGACCGACAACTGTTGCCTGTCCCACCCAATTTCAAAGACACTGCCCTTGCATTCTAGAGGGCCACTTGTCTACAAATCCCATATTGAGTGCACTTCACCTTGAAGACCCAAAATTCAATACACATGTTTATTTCCCCTTGGTGAATAAGCAATTGACTAGGATTTCATTCCCGAAGTGAAACCAAAAGCATGTAATGAACTTGGAGTAAAAAATATTACAAAAAATCCTAATTTTAATTGAGGTCATAATGTATGTGACTTACCATTTGAAAGGGTCTTTTGTCATTCAAAAGTGAAACTTATATTCTCGAGATATTTTTAGGTTTTAAATATTTTAAGTTAGTGCCTTTTACTTTGACAAGTATTCATACATATTCGAACTAGTTAAGCTGAACAAATGTAATGAAGTGTATGAAGTCTACTTAAATACAATTAAACCAGAAAGTATGCTTACCAAGGTAATTAAGCCTAATTATATCTAAAATGTGCATACTATAATTAATTATGATTTATTACGTTCAATCTTGATCAATTAGCTCGAATATGCATGAATACTTGTCAAAGTAGAAGGCATTAGCTAAACTAAAATAAGAATTCTAAAATTAAAAATAGCACAATAATGCAACTTTCATTTTAGAATGACAAAAGACCCTTTCAAATGGTAAGTCGCATACATTATAACCTCAATGCTAATGAGGAGTTTGTAACATTTTTTACTTCCAAGTTCATTACATGCTTTAATGACATTCATTTACATGCTTTCGGTTGCACTTCGGGAATGAAATCTCAGTCAATTGCTTATTTGCTAAGGGGAAATGAACTTATAGATTTTGGATTGTGGGTCTTCAAGGTGAAGTGCACTCAATATGAAATTTGTTGACAATCGGCCTTCAAGAATGCAAGGGCGATTTGTTAAAAAATCGGGCAGGGCGGGCAGCAATTGTCGTTTGAGATTAAAAAATATATTAAACAAAAAAATTGGTGGGACTACCGGGGTGCCGGATCACGGGCCCTGGCCTTGAGACCAAGGGTGGAAAAAACCCAACTTTTTCCGGCCGATGCATTGGGTTTTTGGTTTTAATGCAAAAAACCCGATTTCTACAAATAAAACCATGGTTTTATTCCAACACTCAACACTCAGCACTCGGCACCACCATTGACAAACATCGGGTCCTCTACCTCATAATCTCAACTTATCTGCAATAAAATTGAATAAAACTGGATTTTGTTGAACCATAACATTATTCAGATCCATGATAGTGTTATGTGGGACTGACAATATTATGCGGAATATTCCATCATTCAGGCTAAATGTGAGGAATATTCTGCGAAATATTGTCAATCCCACAGAACACTGTCATGAATCTAAATAATGTTATGGCCTCAGATGATTGGGTTCTTAAAAAACTATGAAAAAACAACTCTAAAAACCGTGTGGTGCTAGCCTTGCTTGAGTCCCCTTCCCTCATGATAGGGTCATGACTCAGCAGCGGCTGGGGCCCACCCAAACGGCATGAGATCTAGCCCCAGCCGGAGAACGAAGTGGGGCTGAACTTAGTTAGAAAACGGAGCCATTTAAGACCCATCTACCTACCTACCCTTGAAATGATGATGTCAGTATTTCCACTCATATAATAGAATGAGAAGCCAATCCACCCAGAAGTAGAGTATTTGGTGAGTAGGAGGCAGTGATGGAATTTTGTATGTACTGTAGTGGATTCCCTCTATTTGGGGGTCGCCTATTTTGGGCGTTTTTATTAGCCTCATGAACCTCATGCTGCCGTCGCTGTAGCCCCATGCTTTAACCTATTCACGAACCCTTGGAGTAGAGATTTTGGCGAACCAACCCATACACTCGTTCCTTGTTGGATGTCTAAACCCTAGCTGGGGCGAACCAACTCGTACCCTGGTTCCTTGGAGGCAAGGGTTTAGGCATCCAACAAGGAATGAGTGTATGGGTTGGTTCACCCAAATCCCTAAACCCTTGCCTCCAAGGAACCAGTGTATGGGTTGTTTCGCCCCAGCCTTAGAGTAGAGGCGTCCATAACTGATCGCTTGATAGATTGTGCACCAGATCTGGAGAAGTATGAGGCAGTGCAAATTTCCCCCGTGTAGGAGGATAGAAATTAGGAGGATTGCAAAAAAAAACAAAAAAAACAAAAAAAAAACAAAAAAAATAAAAAAATAAACAAAAATTTCTTTCTGAAATTGAATTACTATGACCTTTTGAGGCCAAAAGCTGGCCCGAACATATTATTAATGTCTAGAGTTTGCCTTAACTACTCATTTCTTCTCATTTTAGCACTCAAAACCAAGGCACGTGTCATGGCATTATTGGTTTTAGCATGATCGAAATTCGCTCCCAACTTAATGAAAATTTAGTCCCAACCTAATCGAAATTTCAGTACCCTATAGATTGCCCATGGATCTTGCTCGGGAATAGGTGCCTCTACTATAATACTCATGTAGAGGGCACACACATTCGAAAACGCCGGTTTGCAATGGAGTTCGGTAAGCCAAGGTAAAATGATTTTGGCCTTGACATGTGCCTAACTTCGAGGAGCTCAGTTTCAAGGTTGGTCCCCTTCTTCTTTTTGGCTATAAACGTCCGTTTTCAACTCCAATCCAAGATGGCGGTTTTGCAAGGCTTAAAGCCTTGATTTGTGATCGGAGTTGGAAACGAACAATTTTAACGGAAAAAGAGGGACCAACCTTGAAACCAAGCTCCTCAAAGTTAGGCACATGTCAAGGATGATATTCTTTTACCTTGGCTTACCAAACTTCATTTCAAAACCAACATTTTTGAATGTGTGTGGCCTCCCCTTCACATGGATGGAGAGCCCCAAAAAAGCCAAATTTCTACGACTAAATTATAAATATTACCAATTTTCATTGTAGTATTTAGGTCAGGTCACCGAACCCACTCTTCACACCCTTACCCGCCCGGCTTGGGATTTGTGGTGTTTGCATAAACTCATCTATTGTGGATGAAGGGGCCCCGTCAAACAAAGTCCCCTACAATATTGGGCAGATTCATTCCAATTCGACTCCACTAGAGTAATTTCGATGTCAAATCAATTAAAATAGTATCCTTTGGATTGCATACTATTTTGGGGATTTTTACCATGGATGAATGAGAAATACGATAGTATTTGATAAGGTGTATCCATTTCCAATAACTCAAGCAATTTTGCATAAGTGTAATTAGTACATATGTGGTACTGGAGCATAACATTATTAAGTGCGTCAGTGTGTTCTCACGGCCCCCGGGAATATAAGCCGGGATGCCGTGAGTTAGCTCACATTCAGTCTAAATGTGAGCTAACTCACGGCATCCCGGCTTATATTCCCGGGGGCCGTGAGAACACACTGATGCACTTAATAATGTTATGAGTGATTTTTCACAGGCTTGGTAATTGATATCACAAAGTTTAAATATAAAAAATCACAATTTGTTTTGAAGAATTGAAATAACATTAAAATTTCAAAGGCAAGAGTGTCTCCCAACTCATATTCATAGCATAGATCAAACTATTTCCAACAATCAATAGACAAAAACAGTTAGTACTATTTTCAAGGAACCCAAATCCATGCCCTTTTGACTTACTTTGTCCATCACGTTGAGCTCCAACAGTTGAGACTCCTCCCTTGCCTAGTCACCATCTATTTGTTGGTTGTCATCTCTAATCTTGCTATGTCGATTTCAAAATAAACTTTTGCTATTGTTCCGCAAGGAGGGAAAAATTGGAAGCACATTGGAGACCATGGTAAAGTCATGTACATGTCAAGTTGTGTGGGAGAACGGTACCCTTGTTTTAACACCAATGTCAGACATGAGTTCATTATGTGTGTCATCATTAATTCATGCTTTAGTAGAAACCATAGTGCACATGTCTTCTGCACTTGTTGCTCCATGATGAAGTCATGTTTGACATCATTGTTAAACATAGATGCCCCTTTCTTCCATAGCATTTGGAGACTATTTGGCATGTACATTGATGAACTTGAGACATATTTGGACGAGTTTGACAAGGATTCTCTATTTATATTAAACATGAGAATTGTCATTCTTCTTTGTGCTAGTGATGAAGTCTTGCTTTCCAACTAAGGGGCAAGCATACAAAGACTTCTCAATTAGCTACATTTCTTCTAGCCTTTATGTCAAATTAATTGAGACCAAAATTATGATCTTTGGCCAAACCAAGAGAGAATTTGACCGATTTCTTTTCTACATGGCTAATGACCAAATACAATTAATTCATAAATATAAATACTTAAGGGTTAATTTATGTTTGCATGGCTAACTTTGAGCCATCAAGTAAGAGGTGACAAAGCACATTTATGAAAGTTGTAATAGCCACCTTGAGGAAATAAAAAATAGTGGTAGTTACATGTTGGGACCTCAAATTCCATTTATTAAAAGCTTTGGTGCTTCCAACTTACACATGCCCCATGATGCAATATACTACAATGAGAAACCGATGACATCCCAACAATCACCAAGAATCACATTCGTTGTGCTTAAGAAAACCTTTCTAGCTAACAAGTGGTATCATTTCCACCAAATGTAAAAACTAGATTATCTTCATCTCAAGGATTTTCTCAACTGTGAATGCAATGTGTACTTGAACCAACCCTTGTAACCTTCCCAATGCAATTTTGTTTTCTCACCAACCCCTCCAAGCATACCATTGAAACTGGCTAGTGGCCAACTATCCCAACTTTTGCTAGAGATTAAAGGTAATGTCACTTTGGCTCTTATAAAGTGATTGAAAACATGACACACTTATGGTTGGACTAGCCCTTCCACAATTTCATTGGATATAGTTTTCTTCCCTATTTTAGGATGTAGTCTTGAGTCTATCTTCCAATCGGATCATCATGTTGAGATTAGTTCACAAAGACCATTGCACTCCACTACTGTAGAGATTAATCCTTTTGACCCCACATTGATGTACCTCTAGTCTCACAGGTGTTCTGGCTTCATGTACTGTACTTCTAGAACCAATATTATTTCTTTGCTAAAATCATTTGCAATTTTAATCTAATAACAATATGCATGCTCAACTCTTAAAGTGACAGTTTTAGCACCATTTACCTTTGTGCCAAATTAAGATAGATGCACCTACATTGAACACATAACTAATCCGGACACCTATATTTAAGTGGTATGTGGTTAGTGTGAATCTAAGAACGGACACCCAAAAAATCATGTCTTCATAAAAGATTGGACTATGTGCTCAATATATTCTAGCCATTCTAGGTTTGATAGTCAACATATTTGGAAGGACCTATATGACCATTTAATAATGACCAACATAATCTTCAATTTGATAATGAATAAGATATTCATAAGAGCTCCAAACACTATGAGGCAAATGGCTACAAGCATGATTTGAATTTACTAATCATCTCACATTTATTGCATGTCCATGTACTATGAGAAGTGGGTGCAGAGAGAAAAATGTTTGAATAACACACGTCTACCGCCATTAACATAATTCTACCGGACCGCCAAAACGTGGTTGGATGGCGGCTTCCACTTTAAGTACATGCAAACACCTCCGACCCACTATTTTCTAGAATTTAGTGGGGGAGTGGCCTACATGGAAACTCGCCCTTAGAGTTATTTGTAAAGTTCTTCAAAGAGGGTTGAAACCATGGGTTTGATCCTTCTTTAATGCATCTTTTTATGAAGAGCTTGTTAGCTCATTGTGTATCGGAGCCTGATTTTGAAAGTTGAGTGAAACTTTTGGGACCTCCTCTTTCCACCTCTCAAACTTTGAGAGGATTTTAGAATCTAAAATAGGGTATGCACATGGGATCCATTCTCTTAAATCCAAAATTTGCCTATGTAAGACTAACTTGGCCCACCCATCCTAGTAGGACAAGCTAGAAAGCCAGATTTTCAATAGCCCGACACCACTCTTTGTGTGTGAATAATTTAAGAATTCCGAGAATTTTGAGTGACTTTGTGTTAATTCTCATAAACTCGGGGTTTGGGACTAAGGACCACTTCACACAACGAGCCAAGAGCCGTGACCATGAAATTGTGAGAGCCCAAAAGAAAGTGTCCAAAGGCCGTCCCAAGACACCTCCGAAATTATGTAGTGTGGTCACAGATCCTAAAGTGTAGTGTGATGTCATATGTGACCGGACCCTCAACCAAATGCTATTTCAATGAACTTCTATTCATGCGGTTTCTCACACATGATAAGAAAATAGAATAAATCAATGGTTGTGAGCGTTCGGAGTGCCCTGGTCTCCCGGTTTTGTGTTAGGCCTACTACCTCCAAGAGGTGGTTTTTGAAAATAGTCCAAGTGACCATGAAACATGATCCATTCGATGCCATGAAGGAATCCATGTAGACTTTTACATCCATCTTGCACTCACATACTCCGTTGGTCCCTCAAGCGTAGTGTAAAGCAAACTTGGACCGGCTCCGCCTTTTCTGCCAATGAGAGAGCTTGAAGTGTAATGGTCACAGGCTCTCAGTCTTGTGTGTGAAGTGGCCCTAAACCCATGGCTTCATGTGCTTCATTTTACGAAAAACTCTATTCTCTCATAAAGGTCGGTTATAAAGTTACAAGAATTGCCAAAACCCTAAAGTTAAGGTGGTAAGCATGTGACAAGGTTTTGTGCATGGGGTGGGTCAACTCCAACTGGCAACATTCTATTTGCATTTTGCATGCAGGGATGTAGGGCCCAGGTTTGTCTTCAGCCCAAAATGGAAACCTAGCACGGGATAAATTCGGGGCCCATGTTTCCGTAGCTAGTATGGCTGCGCACAAATGATAGACTTCCATACTAGGCCTATATGCTTATAAGGTAGTACCCACCCCATATTTCTTGACGATTTGTGGTTCGGGTTCGAAGTCAACTTGGTCAAACTAGTTTCCTGCTCGAGCTTTTTTGGGTGAGGAAGGTTACGGACAATGGGTCAGGGTAGAGCACCCTATTACCGATCTTAAGCCACCCATGACCATTCCTCAACAGTTCTAGTAAATCCCGATTTAAGCAAGATCCTTATTCATTTGTTTATTAATCTGAAAGAAATGGATTTCCCTTGCAGGATTTAAGATATGCAACTAGAACACCGGAACCCCAAAAGGAGTTGTGTTTCGAAAGGTCATTTTACAATAGTATATAAAGTTTGTACACTCTAAACTCCGTAGTATCACACCTGTGGCAACCAAAGTGTACGTGATATTACGAACTTGTATAGTGTTAATATGGATGCGTGATAATAGAGAATAAGTGTAGCATGCGACATTATGGAATAACACAAAGTGTAACATTGTAATGTTGAAATTGATGATTTCGTACATGGGACATGGATAATCTCCCAAAGTTGCACACATACGCAAAGCTTATGGTATGTTGGGCCATATTATGTAATGATCGGGTAGTCCAAGAAGTCGAGAAACACTTTGTACAAGATCTTGGTGCAAGATATCAACATGGAACATGTCGGGGAGATTATGAAGAGGGCAGCGGGGAGAATGATAAAATTATGGATCTACAAAACTTTGGAGACGATGAAAATTGGATAGGTTCTCTGGTGGGCGGGCAACCGAATAATCTTGATTTTGGGTTAAGTGAAGATATAGAAGCTTTGGATTTAGGAGGGACGTATTTGGGCAGCCAAGGAATTCAATGTGGCCTTTATGATGATGATGAAGAAGAATATGAACTTGATGATTTTTGGACGACAATGATTGTGCGGTGGACTCATGGTGTGTATGTGTCCGCATAATTGAACCTTTTTGAGAATTTGGATCTTACTCTTTTTTGCCTTCAAGAAAAACACTTTGTAGATTTCAATTTTAATAGAAAACTGCATTTGTTTAAATGGTGAAAGGGAATTTGCTAGCATTGCTAATTTGTGTCATGCGTGGACCATAATGAAGTGATGATATTGAAATCTCTACAAAAATTAGACATTGAAGACAAGAAGCTCAGGCTGTAGTAGGTATGATTTAAGAAGGAAGAGAAGGACTTTACCTTAATTTGATCCATTTAGAGGAAGTTATAGAATATTCCTCAATTTAGCAAAGAAGCAATGAGAGATGTCAACATGTAACCGGTTGGTCTTGGAAACACTAGGATCTTGACTAATTGTGCCCAAAATCCTCTCGGGACACTGGCAACCATGTATGCACGATGGTCGAAACTTTGATTCATAGACCTTCTCCCTATAATGAGCCTATATTTTGGCACCACATCAACTCTCGGGCATAAAAAACCATTATTTTTACATACTGATTGACGATTATGAGGGACATATATTTTGCACATTTGAGCTCACCAAAAATTCATCCCAAGAAAAATACATGGAAAAAAATTATCAATATAAGGGACATCAACCAAATGCAAACATGAATGCAACTCACCTCATTTGCCCTTTCAAATGTCAAAGAGATGGCATTGCAAAGGTTAGCAAATTCCTCTCCTTGTTGATCTAAAGACAACCAACACCTCAAATTCCCAACATGGATGAAACCCCAAGCATATGATGAAGAATTCCATTGTTTGCTAAGAATATATTTATAGTAATTAAAACTCGGTGTATGAAATGAATCTTGAAATCACCACTATCACCCAATGCATTAAAGATCTTGCAACAATACCTATTCCATGGTGCTCAATCTCAAATTCAAAACAACTTAGCTTCTAAGGATACGTAGAAAGCAAAATTAATAGGGTTTGCATTTGAGATTAGTAAGGCATGACCTTCACAATGAGTATTGCACGCACTTGTACATATGCAACTTCTTAAAGAGCTCACCACATTGATGGATTGAATTGCCGAGAGATGTGCAGCACATGTGAGAGCGAGAAGACTAGGGTTCAAGATTAGGGTTTAGAGTTTAGAACAAATCCTCACATAGGAAATCTATAGTATCATAACACATGATCTACCTTCACATATGAACCTCCCACTTGGCCTTCCTAGGCAATGTGGCAGATCCACGCACCAAGAATTCAACAAGTGGCATAAGACGAAGAAGAATAATGAGAAGAAGACACTCCATATATTGATGCGTCGCGCTATGCCAGGGTATGGGTCGACTTCTTTGGTGGTTTGCATTAATGGCAAACCTGTGATACAAGGGAGAGAAATGTGACAATAAGGAGTGGGATTTGAACTATCATTTGTTCCTTAGGGTTTGGGGATATTAGAGTGTGAATGACATTACACAGGTTGATATCACGGAGTTTAGGATGTACCCCTCACCTGTCCATGGATAATGTTGGGAACCATCACTATGTTTTATCTCTCTTGATTCTAGAAATCCGCACTTTGAAGAGATTTATGTTTCCCATCAATTAAAAAGAAAGATTTAAAATTGTTTTTTTTGCTTTCAGTTGAATGTTTTTGGTTTGTACCATAATGAGATATGACCTCCCTAATATCATGCATGTGGCAACCAAAATGCACGTGATATCAAGGAGGTATGTAGTGATAACATGGATGCATGATAATAATAAAATCAGTATAGTCTGTAATATTATGGAATAACACAAAGTCAGCATTGCAATAATGACAATGATGACAATGATAACAACATGCATGTGAGCATATGGTTTGAATTCTTTGATGGATTATTTTAATGTCAAAAATGCTATGTGGGAAGGAAATGTGACAACAAGGAGGGAGATTTGAACTGAGCACATTTGTTCCCTAGGGTTTCGGGATATAAGAGAGGGAGTGACATTACGGATGTTAGGGTGTATGTTTACAATAGGATGTATTATGAAGTCAATCAATGAGAATTCTCTTGCCTCAACATCACGTGGTATCATCACTACGTGCATCACATCACGTCATTTGACATCATGATCACAACCTTTTTTTTTATCTTTTACAAAAAAAAAATGCTCATATGGCAACTGTTTTATTACTCATGTTGGTGTAATGACGCATTCGGAGTCACTATGGGTGCCTACTACTGGCTACCCATGGCCAACAACTAACGAACATTGAGTGAAACAAAATGGGAAATTGGCTAAACAATTTACTACACAAACTTCAAAGAAATGTGCCAAGTGTTGGCTACAATACTTTATTTAGCAAAACAAATGTGGCAACAATGGAACAATCTGCCATATAGTTATATGGCAACAAGCATAAAATCCAAGAAGGTTCATGGCAACAAGCAGTAAGTCCAAGAAACAAATATGGTAACTATCCAAGCAAGTTAAATGCAAAGTCCAAGCAAGTTCCATACAACTCCACTGTTTTGTCTAATTAAGTTAGTGTGGGATACCAACCATTCTGTGCTGCGTGTTGCTGTAGCTTTTACCAACATTATCATTTTTTTACCAACTAAGTTATCATATTTGGCGGTGTGCATACTAACTACTTATGTTATTTGAGTGCAAAAATGATGCTCGCAGTGAAATGTTAGAGCAATGCGTAATTTCAAATGGTAACCCACACTAATCAGACAACATCATGAATGATACTCCCTCCATCCCAAGATGATTGTCCTACCCCCCGGGGTTTTGTATCCCAAAATGTTTGTCCAACAATCATTTCGGGAGGAGGGAGTACAAAATTAACATGAGCACAAGGCCATGCACTAATTGAACACTGCTTCTCACAAACCAAGACCATATCGGCCATGCACATGTGTTGCTGCACTGCATTTATTGAGAACGTCATCGTAAGGGAACTTCTCCAAAGTGCACACCTTATGGTTGTATTCCCACAACCACCATGAGGTGGTTATCCAAGGTTGCTCACAACTTACTCTTCAAAGAAACAAATGAAGACTAGCAATCCTTATCCTATAGTCATCTTAAGACATGGACTAGGCACATCCCAACCAATTTCATGTATTCATGAAATGAGTGTGCAAGAACTCTAGACACAAGGGTTGATGTCAATGGGGACTTCATGGCAGCTTTGGAGTTGCTCTTCATCGAAACCTTCAATCACTACAACAAACCTTGTCCATTCCAACCATGGTATCAATGACTGCGTGTCCTAAAGAACTCAGTAAATGACTGAGTTACATGCCTGCTAAATTTGGGATGACGTGTATAAGCGTTTAGTCATTTTTCAGTTACTGAAATGACTCATGGATGAAATGTGCAAGCGAGAACCCCGAATATTGATTTATGGTTAGTTATTCATCATCCAATTCATCCATGCCGGTGTGATGTGCCAAAACAACTCTGACGTAGCAAATGTGCAGTCATTTATGTGTTGCCCTTGACCAACCCATACTTAGCTATGACTCTCCAACAGATTGTAAGTACGACTATGCCCACAACAAAGGATGAATACACATGTGAGACACAATATACTGATTGCAAACACAACATATTGGTCACTAAACATGTTTGACACGATGAGGTGGCATGTTGTGTCATTGATGACATAAGCTTAGTACATGTATTGACGTATATGGAAGATATTCATTGGCAAGGTGCACATGTGATGGAGGTCTGAAATCATAAGTTTAATGGCGGGCACTGGGCACGAACAATGCATTTCATTTTTCATGCCACATAATCAATGACGTGGACGTGTAAGTCATAGTGGAGTTGTAGTTCAGTCATAGTATTGTTGAGTACAACCCACGTAGGACATTTCACTATAAGAAAACAATGATTTTTGTGACGTTCAGCAAAACACGCTGTCACGTGCTTTTGAACAGGTAGTACGTCGCCGAGGATATGATCCAAAATCTGTTTTTTTCGTGACGTGTGGAACATGTCAGAATTGTCTTGAACGTCACGGAGAACACGACCAATTTCGCATGACGTCACGTGTAATCAGGGTGTTTTGAAGTCCCCAAAGTGGGACACGTGGAGGGGTCAACGGTGCCAACTCAGTTTTTTTTAAGGCAGAAGAGGCCTTTTTTTAAATTTCAGGTTGCCCAAGGATGTGACGTGGACAGCGCGCGAATTCTGACGTGGCGGAGAGAAAAAGTGACGTGGCGTTGCCACGTCAGTCAGTTTAAGAAAATTGTGTGCGTGTGCGTATGTTTTCAGTGGCGTCACCGATAACGGAGCCTTGTTTTCAGTGACATCAAAGAGAACGTCCTCTTGTCATGTGAAATTGGTTTTTTTATAGCACATGATGACAGGGTGTATGTTATTAGTGACGTCACTTATAATGGAGAGTTGTCGTCCGTGACATCAAAGCAAACATCGGACCAGGAGAAGACAAAAAGAGAGCTACCAAGTCTGACTCAAAGAGGTCCAAGGTGTAACCAAGAGCACAAATAGGCCAGAATGCATTCTTCCTCACTTGTTATTTTGTTACACCTCATGTTGATAGTACTCTGAGCGAGGTGGGTCCAGCGCTGCAAGCTCTTTGAAATGATGAAAAAGCTAAAGCTATCCCCTTCTTTCTCAACTTTCACACATAATCTAATCACCAATCCTGAATATAGGGTAACAACCCACACAAATGTTTGTCAGCTTGAAACTGAGAAAACCCAGAAAACTACAAGCACCTTGTTGCAAGCCTGTAAAAAATGTTCAACACGGAACAATTGAACGATACCACTACACAATGCACATAAGATAATCAAAACACAAATTTACAAAAGGGTATAATAATGCCTGAGAAAGATGAAGTGGACGCACACACAGCTATAAGCAACTCCACAACTAAGTGGACATTTCTGGGCAAGTATTCCACTGGCAAAACATAAAGTTAACGTTATCCATAGCTTTCGAATATGGCAGCGTGCAGTTAGTGCGCGAATAGCGTCCAAGGAGATGGACTGAGAGCCCTCGGCGCCGAGGCTATCTACCCCACTGGCCCGGACGTTGTATGTGGCTCACAATTGCTATTGTGATCGGGGGTTCGAACGAAACTAGTCATTCGCTAGTCATAAACTAGTCATTGGAAAGTAATTTAGTAGTCATTCACTAGTCAAACAATGTTTACTCGCCAGTCGCACGAAAGTCGCTATCTAGTCATTAATTAGTCGTTCTTCAAATTTGAACAATCTACATATTCAAACCCTAGTGCCTGGAATTGTATCCGTTAGGTCCCCGCCCCTAAATACCATGCCATCCATGGCCATGGCGTATTACACGTCTGGGCTGAAGGGAAAGGGCTCCAAGACTCAAATGCAATCGAGAGAACATTGTGTAGTATCACCTGGGAGGTACAATGGGTGACTAGCATTTTTGACGCATGTGTAGAGAGTATAGAGGTAGTGAGTGCGAATCTGTCCACTTAAGCTTCAGGATATGGAAGAGGACAATGGGGACTTGGATTGTAGGTGCCCCTACGAGCTGGAACGCGACAAGCGCGTTGCGAAAATCAAGGAGCTCATGAAGCCCATGGAACAAGCGGCATCGAGTCTGTAAGTGTTTCTTACCACAGTAATTTGTTGTCAAGTTGGAGCTGAATCTGCCGAAATGTGGCGAGAAATTGTCAGCCACTTGTGGGCGCCACCAACTCCGGCGATGCTCCACCCTGGGGCCACCAGATGCTCCGCGGCCGGCCGATTCCGCAAAGTCGGGGTTTGGTATATTTTGGGGTTTTTGGAGCTCTGTAGAGGATGTAGACTAAGTCGCATGGGGCACGTGGCGAAATCGCAGCCATGCATATGGACGGTTCAGATGGAGTCCACTTCTTTGGGGCTCCCTAGGGGTCCCAGTGTGTAGTCGATTTTGACCCTTCATTCTTCCGCTTGGGGTTTCAGAAACGCACTGTGGGTCTCAAGCAGGAGTCGGGAGCGCACATCACGTGGTCGATAGCGGAACCCTGCACTCGTCGGTTGTAGTACACATCGCACATACTACCCATCTCCCTTTCTGTGAATCTGCTATGTACTCTGAATGTGTCATGTATTGTGAATGAATATGGGGTTTAGGGTTCAGGTTGTGCATCTTACAACCCTTAATCTTGATGCTATGTGTTGTTGTGAGTTATGCTTAGTTATTTATCTGATTTAGGGTGTGATGCCACATTCATGTAAATTCTTAGGAAAACAGGGCAATGGCGTTTGTGAGTGATGCTAAGCTGCTCTAGGAAGTGAGTCTGTGTTGCTAGTCAGAAGTGAGTCTGATGGTTATTGCCACAATAATCCAGAAAGAGAGTTGAGATATTAGATATCTGAGAGGAACTGAAAGTTTCTTATGGTTTTCTTATGGTTAACACTATATTCAGTGTTAACGATTATTGAACAAGGGTGGTTAACCAAGCCAGTCAGGGAGCTTGATGGGTTAACGGCTAGTTCTGAGGATGGTTGGGGGGATTTACTACTATGAGAAGTACATCTGAATTGTTGATACACAATGATGTCCAAACAATATTTTTAGTCACAGTCATTCAAGGTACTTGGTGTAGCTGCATGACAAAAGGTCGGTATGAGGGTCAACAAATGTGTGTGTCATTCTAGGTACTTGGTGTATCTGTAGAGAGGACAGAAGTAGTTTGTTCGATTCTTGATGCCCTTGGCAGCCTTGGTTATGAGTGGCCATTCCTGCTTTCTTTGGTTTCATATATGTGTATAAACCCTAAAACGAGGTTACAGGTTTAGGTGGGTTCATGTGGGGTTGAAAAGCTTTGATTTAGGGTTTGATTTTGTGATGTTATTCTTTCATAACCCTCATAAAATTGTGTTGTCCATGTCTTATCAACCCTAAACCAGAGTCTCCAGTTGCAGCATTTGAGGCGATGGAAGATGAATTAAGGGATACTTAATGTATAAATCTCACCTGGCACTAGAATCTCCAGTGAATGCAAACCTGATGCACTGAGAAATATTTCGGTGAGTACTAACATGATATGGTACATGGTTAATATTGCTATACAAGGGAATATACATCTATGGTTGTAAGGGAAATGGCCACAGGCACGCTTTGGATCTGTTGGTTACCTTCCAATAATTGTAAGTTGCATATTAGACGAGGAATGGGTGCAGGGAAATAACTTGTGTTAATGACTGGAGGCTGGGGTTTCAAAGAATTTTTTGCAATTTATATCTTATTATTGTTTGCTTCATATGATTTGCGAAATTGTGACTGATGCATACTGATACCAAAGTATGCAACCAGTTTGTGTGGGATTTGTTACTTTCTGAATCTGGATTGGTTTGGAAGATATTTGCTTATTTCATCCACATTTATATGCGCATCTGCAAACGATGCGTAGCTGATTTAGAGTGTGATTCTGAGATCCTTAGGATGCCATGTAGAGGGCGGAGACGTAGGTGTGTTGGCTGAGGCTGCATCCCTTGTTGCGTCAAAGGGGAAGGGAGTTTCTCCGGAATCTGTGAGCAAAAACCCCAAGACCATGTCACCAAGCAAGATAGGTGACATTGGTGGTTCAAATAGTGCGCATGGTGGTCAGGTGAGCCCGCTGCTAAGTTTCCGTATGAATTCAATAGCGGAACCCTACAATCCAACCAAATTGTTGATCTTCAATGTGCATGGTACACTTCTGGACACCAGCCTATTGACTCAACCAATCCAAACTGCAACATCCGTGTGACCAAAAGAACTTACACACGTAGGTTCGTGTTCAGGCCATGGATGATGGAGTTCTTGGGCCGGTGTTTTAAAATGTTCAAAATAGCATTTTGGGGTACAAAGAGTAGTGAGTATATGGAAGAGGTTCTACGGGAGATCCTACCCATGTTCTCACATTTGGAAGGCCATATACCAATTTTCACGTGGTCAGCAAAGGATTGCGAGTTAATTCAAAAGAGTGATGAGGTTTTATTGTGGGGGAAACCCTTGACCAAGGTTTGGAAGAAATGGCCATGTTGGGATGCTACCAACACTGTTATCATAGACCACCATGGACCTAGGGTGGACTTCAACCCTCAATCGAATGTGATCACTCACCCCCTTTCTTTGTTGCAAATCTGAAGGATTTATTTGAGGACAAAGATTATTTAAAGCAAAACTTATGGCCAGCTCTTGAAGGCCTCTATGTGCACCAAGACGTTGGAAGTTTTTGGTCCACTTTCAATCTATCCAGAATGCAAGCAGGGGTGTGTGAACTGAATCAATGTTCGAAGAACATGGCAAAGACAACTGTGGAGGTTCCAGGAGGTGAGGGGAGTTGTGAACTTCAAGTTCACAATGAACATTGTCCCCTCTCCTCTTAGTTGGTCCATGACTAATTGAATTTGAATTTTATTTGCATGTGTAGGTGGTTACCGGGATGGAATTGCGGGGAAGGGGTGCGAAAACAGGGGATAGCGCATCTGGCAATATAACATTGCCTGCACGTCCGGTTCATGCAATCCATCTCTGAATATTTATAGAAGTCATTCAGTAGTCATTCAGCAGTATTTCAGCAGTCTTTCAGGAGTCATTCAGGAGTCACTCAACAATCCATCCCTGAACATTTTTAGAACCGTATAAATGCCGTATGCATTGTTTGGTGTGGGTTTTTGAGTCCATTATGGATGTCACATTGCAGGGCAACGAAAACAATTGAGTTCCACATGAAGGACTGATTGCTGACACATTGCTGATTAGATATTTACATTGTATGAGGTATGCCATTGATTGTTTTGTGGATGGTGTATGGGTGCAGTTCAATGTTGGGCAATCCATGCATATGATGAGCCCGAAAAACAAGAGACGGAAGGTGGCCATTGGTAAAATCAGCGGTGTGGGGGTGTGGATAAGTTTCATTTTAAGGTCATTCCAAAGTTTTGTTACAAAGTGGACGTGACCACTGCTTACCTAGGTGACGTGAAACTTGCATATCCACATGAGGACGGAGACCAATGGTTAGTGCAAGATGTGGTGGGAGGCTACACACTGTGGAACGAAAGGAACTTGAGAGCAGCATGATTTTCCTCCCACGAATCTATCAGGGAGGACATAGAGGGCTTCCGTGTCGTAAACTCTGAACCCACTCATGAACACGCCCACGCATTTTGTTGGGAACTGAACAATAAATTTGAAATATGTATTCTTGTACAAATATGATCCCCACTCACCCATTGAGTCTCCCTCTTTAATGCTTGAATGGTAGTTGCATGCTTGAAAGGTATGGTTAACGCAATTTCTCATTGTCATTGGCATGCATTGAGTAGCAATTTTGTAGTCGTTGAGGTCAAGTTCGTAGCAGATTTTGTAGTCATTGTCAAGTTGGGATGGATGCTAAATGTACATCAATGACTGCACACCTTTTGCGTGTAGTCATTGTTAACCATTCAGAGTCACCTCGCAGTCAAAATGGCATGACACAGATCCGTCATGGCACAATTATGGCCGCACGGGAAGCAACAAATTTGTTGCCACTGTCGAATTTTAGTCATTTATGCATCCACGTGGAGAACTGAGTCATTACAAATGACACGTGTACCCCTGACACGTCGGCACACGCACTCAAATGTCCCACTAATGAAAGAGTAAACAAAGCCTCAATGTGCTGACAGATGGCCTAAAACCCGTGCACATGTCACTAGCATGTAGTTCTTCAATAGTAACATAATAGTCGTTTAGGATACACATGGCAACCGGCAAATGACTACACAAGAACTATATTTATGGACACGTGGCATTATATTAGTTGCCCATATGTAACGATGACATGGCCAATTGACTCGGAAGCCACGTGTTTGTTGACATGGCGTGAGAGCCAACTCAGATGATGACCTGGATGTGAGGTCGTGGCGTGGATGCCACGTAATGCCACGTGAAATCTGCGTCATCACGGTTTGCCACGTCCGCTCAACATGTTTACGACTACCCTATATGACTATATCATCCAGGTTCCCACGTCACGTCCCCAACGACTGTCTGTCCGTTACAAGTCGTCCGTAATAACACAAAAATTAATAGTCATTGTAGTCCTCAACGACTCAAATAACAATCATAAACAAAGTCATTTTTTGTCGATTTTGTTGTAGTGAATGAGCCTTGTTGGGCATTGAGGCACCATCTGTCCAAGACACTCTCACTTCAGATGTGGGACTAGCAACAACGACCTTCGCATTGCAGTATAACTTGTTGACAACATCATGTGGTTGCCCGGTTGCTAAAAGTCTCGTTAGCATCCCCTTTAAGCCAATATTGGGGTGTATGACCCCGATGGCATCAAAAATTGCATGGTATGGAAAACAACCATGAAGCACATCGATGAGGTGAGTTATCAACAACCACAATAAACTCATCAAAAAGGAAACATGGTAACAAACAAACAAAATTAAAAGGAGTACCAAAAACATAAGGCAACTTGAACAAATGATTGCAAACCCATTAAGTTGACTAGGTATTGAGTATGAGATTGTTGCCATATTTGGAGCACATAGTCTAATTTTTTTCAAACACATTTTTTTTGAAAATATGCATTGTTACATCCACACCCAACCATAAACCACTCAAATGTAATTGTCCAACTCAAAGAATTGTTCATGAAAGGTCCAATTACCGTAATACATCCTTGACTACAAACTTGTGATGTACCACTCAAATATGAGTGTTTGATAAAGGAGAGCGACCATATAATGCCCACATAACTTCCTCTTATCACTTGAAGTGTAGAGGGGAAAGCATGGCCATCCTATAATTTTTTATTCACATGGCCATTTGTGTTGTATGAGTTTGGAGTTATACAATACTTATATACATGACCACTTGCATCCTTCAAAAGAACCATCATTACTGTCACAAAGGTTTTTTTAAATTTTATTGAGACAAAAGGCTATAAATTAATTAAGAACCAAATTGACACACCCAATTTGAGGGGAGGCATGGGCCCTCAAGTGTGCCACATTGCCATGTAATAGTTAAAACATTGTCACAACATTATGGCCAAGACCTTAATGAATTGTGTTGGGCTAAAGATTGATGGGTTGATTATTTCCAAGGTCAAGACATACAATGTGCACATTTAAAATGTATTTGCAATTACATTTCCGTCCTGCAATGCATCCTACCAAATCATTCATTCAAATTGTTAAATTGGAACTAGGGGTCTGAGTACAGCGCATCTCATGACGGAATTTCCTTCTTTTTGCTTGAATGGAATCCTAATTTAGTGATTGGATTGTGGAAAACCTAACCCCATGCTAATGTCAATTTTAAATTAGTCGCTTAGCCCAGATAGAAATGGATCCACCTAGGATGTGGGCTTTGCCCACCCTAGGCACTAGGTTGGAGCACTTGGAGGGATCTCCGTAATTTAGTACTACGAGCGTTTGTAAGACGCCTCCCGCGGGCAACATTCATCTTCGGGCAGCCAGTTCCTGTCCTCCCTCCCCGACCCGGCCTCCACCCCCACCTACCCCCCGCACCC
This sequence comes from Polytrichum formosum, assembly GCA_964035585.1. Lineage (NCBI taxonomy): Eukaryota > Viridiplantae > Streptophyta > Polytrichopsida > Polytrichales > Polytrichaceae > Polytrichum > Polytrichum formosum. Next base: position 14,625,852 of record OZ037935.1, on the reverse strand, counting down.
CGAGCATGTTGTCGCCATTCTCACTCCCACACGCCGCGGATGAGCTCCTCCGCAGCAGAGCACTTGTCATGGGCGCTCTGGTGTTAGTTTAGGGTTTGGAGGAACGTATTCACCGCTGTCCTGGGAGCTCACACACGCCGCGGATGAGCTCCTCCGCATCGGAACACTTGTCATGGGCGCTCTGGTGCTAGTTTAGGGTTTGGAGGAACGTATTCACCGCTGTCCTGGGAGCTCACCATGGAGGTCGACGTTGTGGATCTGGGAGCTGAACATGTCCCCTTCGAGGAAGGTTTAGACTTTGTCGTAGAGGAAGGTTTAGACTTTGTCGTAGAGGAAGCGCTGGAGGATTTACGGAATGGAGAGGCACCGGTTTCAGATCTAGAGGTTTGTGCAGGTACAACCACCCCAAAAGACAGCAATACGAGCTTGGAATCCGGAGCGCAAGAAGGTTTAGGGTGTGGGATGTCGCTCTCGAAACCTGCGGAAGAAGTTGCAGATCCCACCTCCCGGGCCCTTCGACATGGCTGACATTCCTTGGGAGGAGAAAACCAACCAAGGACGGGGCATGAGCAGGGTTTAGGGTTTAGGACAACATTTCCTAGGACAAACTCTAGGATTTTGATGCTCGTGAGCAGAGCACGCGAGATTTAAGATGAACATTCAATGAGGTTCCCAGTTTAGGGCACAAAGAAGGACATGAGAGGGGCCTCCATGAAATTTTGCAGTAGAAGACAAGGCATAGGAGAAGTAGAGCGCAATGCAAACGTTGACACCGCTGTGGAGTTAGGTGTTTTTTCTTAGATACATGGTTTAGGATGTCACAATAGGACATGATAGAACCAGGACAAGATAAAACCAGGACAAGGAAGAACGAGGATAGGACTGAACCAAGATAGACCCACTAAGGACTAGACATGAGCATTGATACATTGGCCACTGCCATTTTTTTGAAGTTGTGATATTGTTTGTTGAATTTTGTATGAAAATCATACTTCTCCAATTGGAAGTATTTGGACAGTGACAACATACCTGTCTTGGCATGATTTTCTGCCTTTCAGTGTTGTCCTCACGTATCCTAACATTGTCATATCTCAATTTTTGTAACATCTGTTACTTCAAGCATGTCCTAACATATCTCAACCCTGTCATACAACGTTCAAGACATATTTGTAACTCCTAATCATTTGTCACGGTCTTTCATTTTGCACATGCAGTATTGTGTACATTTTCGCCATCTTCGGTATTCACCATCCTACCTCCTTGGAACGCGTCAATGGTCTCTACATCCTCCACAACCTTCAAAACTTGGACTTGCAAGGTCTCAACCTTTATTTTTTGAACCTTTATTTCCATGGAGCACATCAATGAGGTGAGTTATCAACAACCACAATAAACTCATCAGAAAGGAAACATGGTAACAAACAAACAAAAATTAAAAGGAGTACCAAAAACATAAGGCAACTTGAAACAAATGATTGCAAACCCATTATGTTGACTAGGTATTGAGCATGAGATTGTTGCCATATTTGGAGCACATAGTCTAATGTCTTTTAAACACATCTTTTTTTGATGGCGTTGTTACATCCACACCAAACCACAAACTACTCAAATGCAATTGTCCAACTTAAAAAATTGTTCATGAAAGGTCCAATTACCTTAATACATCCTTGACTACAAACTTGTGATATATCACCCAAATATGGGTGTCTAATTAAGGAGAATGACTACATAATGGCCACATAACTTCCTCTTATCACTTGAAGTGTAGAGGGGAAAACATGATGTAAGGTCCCTGATGAGTGCAAGAATGAAGACGGGAAATAGGAATCAATCTACGTATCTTGTAATGTGATTCCAATATATTTTGTATTTAGGATGAAGATGATAGCAAATGAAGGATGTTTGAATACACCCGGTACATCCTCTTCAACATTTGTGTGGTTTGTGATGTTTTTAAGACAGGCACATTTGAGGAATTTACAAATAATCTCATCAGGGGACCAAATTGTGATGGCATTGCGAGTCTTTTACTAGTTGACCATTTTTTATGACCTTAATGTGCTAGCTGGTCATGAACTGGACAGAGGGCAAAAACGCGTCATTATAGGTAGTTGCAGTGTTTTGACAGGGTGGCAACCTACTAAGTTGACCCACCTAGTAGGTAGTTGTTTTGAGGTATTGTCCTAGAGCCTTTTGGCTCTCTTAGTTTACATATGCAAAGATAGCTTAGACTCTTAGAGAAGGTGTGTATGCTTGTAAGTTTTAGATCTAGACATGTAGCGTCCTGGAAATGTGTGGTAGTCCGGACGAACAACAGTCCTGGAAAAACAAGCAGTAAAGTGTTGAAAGAGGGATTGAAAGAGTAGATTCATTGTTGGCATTCTTTGATTACTGCTCGTCTTGTAAGCTAACATAGTCCTTAGTGTTGACAAGTCAAAGGTGTTGAATGTGTTACTGAAAATGTGCATCGGATAACTTGTGATGTAGTACCAAGGAATGCATTAGAAAGTAGAAAGGGTGGGTATGCGCGGACGTGACGCTCATGGGAGGACGTCTAGAGCAAGTAGTTAGAATGACCTGAAAAATGTACCATAGGTTGGTAGAAGGTTAGAGAGGTCAGATTTGGACTCGGTTTGCGAAAACCACCTCGGAAGTTGGCCGATCTGACCAAAAACGCTAGCTGGTCGGAAATATGAAAGTGGTCAGAATGGCCCAAAAACTCTACCATAGGTTGGTAGAAGGTTAGAGAGGTCAAATCTGGACTCGGTTTGCGAAAACCACCTCCGGAAGTTGGCTGATCTGACCAAAAACGTTAGCTGGTCGAAAATATGAAAGTGGTCAGAATGACCCAAAAACTCTACCATAGGTTGGTAGAAGGTCAGAGATGCCAGATCCAAGCTTATATTGTGGAAACGACCTCCGGAAGTTGGCCGATCGGGCCAAAAACGTGAGCTGGTAGGTAGTGTCCAAGGCATATTTTCAAGCCTTAAACAAAAGTTTTAGGGGATTATATGTGAAAGGAGCTTTCTAGGGATGGACTAGCTTGGGAGGTGTTTTTGCAAGGCTTGGATGTGATCAACGGCGAACTAGTTAATGGAGCAAGGAAGGAGTGCGAAAACCCATTAACAATATATGTTGACAAAATTGCCTTGGGGTATAAGGTACACCCCGGAAGACACCGATGAAATTTCCTATTTGCAATTTGGTAGAAAACTGATAATTAGATAATTTATATCGAGTTCGTGAGAAAAACAACACACTCGGTGTTGAAGCTATTACGATCATTTCATTATTGTTATAGAGTACATTTTTTTACAGCTGGGATTCACATTGAAGCACACTTGTCTAATATGATGTTGTAGGGAACGAGCAGCCGTGGCCTGCCACGAACAACCACCAAGGGCTTTGTGGGGATCGCTAATACATCTGAGGCCTTGGTGACCACAAATGATGGGCCATGGTTGTACGAAGCTAAGGTGTATGTTCCTATAATAGGGATGACATGAGGTTCCTACACTATGTACTTGATTTGGATCCCGTCATGGGTAGAATGAGTAAAATATGACGATGCCCCTATTTAAGTGACAACTTGAGTATTGATTTGGATGCATGGTACACTGCTTTTTTTGCATTTAGTGTTGTCAACAGTAATTACGAACCACAACACTAAATGCCAGTGACGCCCTTAATGTTTACATCTCCACAATTAGTGTTATAATATTTTTTATGTTTTGTGTTTTGTTGCCGCATGGTTGCACCACCACCATCTCTACCACCACTACTTGAACACTATTTGTCAAGTGTTTGGTAGATAATGTTGCAGGTAAATGAATAGTAACAACATTAAATGCCACACAACACTAAATGCAAAAAACAGTGTAGTTGGGGTAAAACATAAAATAAACCAAATTAGGCAACTAGTAGATCTACCCTTCGTCAAAAGATATATCGCCAAAAATGTTATTTTATCATTAGATCCCCCCCCCCGTACAAAACCAATTGAAGTACAGTCTAACCTTGATAATGTCACACCATCTGTTTCACCAAAAAGTGTGATATAAACAAGGTGTGACATATTTGATAATGTCACATTTGGAAGATTTATGCATAATGTGATATTATCAAAGAAATAGGTAGAAAAACAAATAAAAATTACAATGTTCAAAAGAAAATAACAAAGATGAGAATTCAATGTTTTAAAATATAAAATCAGATTCAAAAGCTTGAATAACAAAGATAGCACATCATAATGTGTCATTGAGATCAAGTAAAGACCTCTCACTAGAGGCAAAGAAGCTCCTAATGTCACATTGTTTTGTTGACATTGATGTTAAATGTGCAACACCAATTCTAATGAGCTTGTCATGGATTTTTTCCATTCCTAACAACTTCATAGTGTTGAAAATTTAAGAACCTTGACTAGCCATAAAATTGAAAACATCTTTAATAGATTTTTGTGCATCACTTAACTTCACTACCTTAGACTCAACATCATTGCTATCATCAATCAATGGGTTTACTTCTACGGGATCATGTACCTCCTGGCCATCTTGCACTAATTGCACAAGCTCCTCAGTAGAATACTCCACCTCAAAATCATCTTTACCTTCCATGTCTACGTACTCCAATGGAATAAGCTTCTCTAGAGGCTTGCCTTGGACATCAAAGCCCAAATTCAATGTTAACGACGTCATCCATAGAATTTGTTGTCCATCCGGCCTTTTTTCATCCATATTACTTGTTATTATCACACTTACACTACAAAATTTGGAAAAAAATAGTGACATTATCAAGGGTGATAGGGATAATAACGAGGGAGTTTTACACTAGAAAATTTGGTTTCGAAGTTTTGGGTGACAATATCAAGGTGTTCTATAAACAAGAGTGACATTATCGAGGTTAGACTGTATTTGAAACCCCTTCATTCGGAAAATCGTATCTAAATCACACATTACTCAATGCTTGTGCAATTACCCAACACAAATTTTGAGACTCAAATCATCTTAGTTACAAGTAGGAGATTTCAGGAAACGAGCCATGTGAAATTACTAAGTTGGACCATTTTTTTGATCAAACATTCGGGGATACAAATTTGACACTCTCACTCAATTGAGAATTCAATACCACATAGCACCAAACGACTTCCATGCTAATAATCACATGACTAGGGCACTAATTCACACTAACTAACTTAGTGTCACTCTCGGCCACTTAACCTAGTTACCTTAGCTAATGCGGCCATGGGCTAGCGAGCCCTCCACCAAATCACGACAAAGCGGAGTGGATCTCGAGCCTCGTGCAATCAAATTGGAGCCACCAAATGGGCGTGCTGGGCAAGTGCTCATGGGCCCAATAACTTTACTAGACAAGTCATCATTTTATCCATGTTCCTTCACATCCGTCCAAATGCCACATAGGCCTAATCGGGTGCCCTTCATTTGGGCCAACATGGCTAGCAAGATGTGGCCATCATTGAAACGATATTGGCACACACTTTGACATGTGTGTGCATGGCAATTGGTAAAGGAGCCTCCGGTCACCTCCCATCATGTGAGCCTATCCTTTATATGCCATAAGTATATATGAAGGAGCCCCTATTTAGTTAAGGTAGGCGTGCCTTAAGGTAGAAGGCTCTTAAGTGGCTCGGTTTCTTAATCGAACCCCTAGATTTGATTGGTATGTGGTCTGGTGAGGAACAAAGAGCAAACATCGTAAAGATGCAAGTTTAAAAGAGGTTGGATAATATTAACAACTACTATGTACTCAATAGTGAACACAATTGGGAGGACCTATGTATCCAATTAAGAAATCACCATATATGCGCTTTTGATAATTATAACCAAATGAGGGGAGGTCCGATTTTAAATCTGATTTTTGTAGATGTTTCATCACAAATTTGCTAATGCAACACGAGTTTTTGTGTGTAAATATGATTGGAAGAAGCTGGAGAATATTGAATATGAACCAAATAACACACACATGCCTTAGATGGATTTTTTTATTCTGCATCCACTCCTCATAGGATATGAAACACACAATTAGGCAAGATGACTAGAAAATCCAAATTGTGCATGTAGCCACTTGTCTCGTAAGTTTTAAGGCTCATATGAATATCTTATTGATTATCAAAGTGAAGATTCACGTGTGCAATAAATGGTCATATAGGTTTCTCTTCTAAACACATGTCTATTTGGTATCCATTCTAGGACCCACATCTAACCACATACCACTCAAGTATAGGTGTCCAATTATGAGAAATTACCTAATTGAGCACATCTACCTTACGAAGTGACGAGTTCTATTAGACAATTGTAGAGCTCAACTACCTCCACTTGTTCCTAGGGTTGACCGTATCGTAGTGACTTAGAGCGTCGTCCAGATTATGATGATTAAACTACCTAATCTCCTTGTTGTTTGTTGTTTTCTATCTTGGTTGTCTTCCTTGTTGTGTAGGTAGGTGTCTTCATTCTTCTTTTAAAAGCTCCTTTACCTTGTATCCATCATGATGGACTTTTAAGTATAACTTAAAAGTCCTCTTTGGTTGTAATGAACTTCTTTTCTTGATGATATCTCTTCAAGTAGTCTCGTTGCTTCTAATCTATTAACTTGTTTGTTTGTAACTTTCTTCTTGTGTTGAACTTTTTCATGTGCCGCAGTTGTCTCTTCAAGATCAAATGTTACCTCCTATCTTTGATCTAGATCTTGTTCTCTTTTTCTCGTGCGTCATAGTGTTGTATCTTCTTCATGTGTTGCGGTTGTCTCCTCTTCTTCTCAAGTAACTAGTTAATTCTTTTCTATAATAGCTAAGTATCTTGAGTAACCAAGTTGCCAAGTAACAAGTTCCTTTTTTTCTCAAATCGGTAAGTAATCAAATAACCAAGTAACCATGTAACAAGTTTACTCTTCTTTGGTAAGTAATCAAGTAACAAGTCTTCTCTTCTCTTTTAAGTTTCTCAAGTTGTACGTACCCTTCTTCAAGTAACCAAGTAGCATTTCTTCAAGTAGCAAGTATTTTTCTTCAAATTGCCGGGTAACCAAGTAGTTAAATAACCGAGTATAAGTAACATTTCTTCAAGTCACTGAGTAACCTTTCTTCTTGGTGACAACTAGCTAAGTAACCAAGTAACAAGTTCACTTCTTCTCTTCTAAGTATCTTAAATTGCACGTAACTTTCTTCAAGTAACCAAGTAGCCTTTCTTCAAGTAGCAAGTAACTTCTCTTCAATTTGCCAAGTAATCAGATAGCTAGTAACAAGTAACTTTTCTTTAAGTGACCAAGTAGCCTTTCTTCAAGTAACAAGTAACTTCTCTTCAAGTTGCCGGGTAACCAAGTAGCTACAGTAGTAATAAGTAACATTTCTTCAAGTTGCCGGGTAACCAAGTAGCTACAGTAGTAATAAGTAACATTTCTTCAAGTGACCAAGTAACCCAATAACCAATTTACCTTTCGGTGACAACTATCTAAGTATCCAAGTAACTATGTGACCAAGTAACCAAGTAGCCAAGTATCCAAGTTAACTTTTCCTCCAAATCGTCAAGTGGCCAAGTAACCAAAGTAGCTAGTAACAAGTAACCTTTCTTCTTGGTGACTTCTAGCTAAGTAACCAAGTAACCAAGTATCTCTTCTTTTACTTCGGTAAGTAGCTAAGTAACCAAGTAACAAGTTAACTCTTCTTCCGATCGGTAAGTGGCAAGTAACAAGTCTTCTCTTCTCTTCTAAGTATCTCAAGTTGCACGTCACCTTCTTCAAGTCGTCAAGTAGCCTTTCTTCAAGTGACAAGTAATTCTTCTTCAAGTTGCCGAGTAACTAAGTAGCTAAGTAGCTAAGTAACTAAGTAACGAGTATCATTTCTTCAAGTGACTAAGTTACCTTTCGTTCCAAAACTTTTTCTCTCTCAACTTAGTAACTCCTCTTAATTTTAATCCTTCTTATAATAATCCCCTTCTCATATTAACGACACTTGGAACCGTAACTATAAGTGATACAATCTATTTTTAGCATAGTCACAATAATTATATCCTAATTATTACTATAATTGGATTACACTATATTTTAAATGCGGGCTCAATGTATGTTAGTCCATGTATAATTAGCATCAGTCCAATTATAGTACAATCAATGTATCTTGGCTCTAGTTATAAATAGAAAACCTCCTATTTTAAGCCAATATCTTAATTCTATTAAAGCATCAGCTATAACATCCACAATCTATTTGTAGATCAAAAATAATACATTAATAATCTTGGTAAGATATTTATATACTTAATGTAACCATATCATAGATTATATTATAACACCTTTTATAGTCATATTACTCGTCATAATTTATTCCTTAGACAATCAATCATGCTCATGAAATGTAGATAACATAGATTCACAAATCATTATGATAAGAATGATAGCGGAATGAAATAGATATACAAAGAATATAATTAAAATTTTGGTTCATGTCAAGAACTTAATGACTCTTAGACCCATAACAATCATTAATACATGAACTTAATTTTCAACTTCCTTGCATGCAACTTCATACATTTTTATTCCGATGTTCTTAATTACCTCCTTCCCTCATGAATCTCCTCAATGACTCTATAGTATCCAACTTTACTCACCAACTTTGTAATGCAACTATTATCACCTCATGTGAGCTTCTATGATCTCTCATGACACAATTGCATTTCATTACCTTACAATTTTTCTCACTTCTTGTAAGTCCTAAATAATTCTCAATCTCACTCAACTTCCAACTTATGTGACTATCTCACCTCATATGAGTTTCTATGATGTTTTTCTACATAATTATCTTTCATTACTACACTTCCCTCATCACATGTATGACTCCATAAGTTGCTCCTCACACGATTGCCTCTCAACTCCTATAATTTAATCACTTTTTGGAAGTCCTATATAATTCTATCACATTTAATTTCTGACACATATGTCTATCTCACCTCATATGAGTTTCTAGGCATGGCACTCATCAACTCTCTCAAACATAATCAATTTGATGATGTCTATGCTATCAATTACTTTGTCTCTATATTGAATAACTAAGATGAAGGGTTGAACTTGAAGCTCTTGTATTCCAAAATGGTAAAGATATAAATGACCTAGCTCTCGTGTAACCTATCGTCGTGAATAAGGTATGCTAACTCTAATCCTTACTCTATATGTAGTGGGAGGAGGCGCCTAACATGTGCCCCCCCCCTCCTATATTACTAAATCTCCTATTTTCTTCTAAGAGGATGAAGATATCTCTTCCGGACATCTTCAAAAAAAGTACATATAATCTCCATCTTCTATAATCAAAACTGTGGTAAATTACATTCTAAATTCTACCTATGTATTATCTAGGTATGGGAAAATTTCTAAGGCTAACCAATAAGTCATTTCTTGGCACCTTATTTACTTCCACCTCCGTTTACCTCACCTATGTGGCCTAAGTGGTAGTTGGTCAATATAGAGTCCACTAATCCTAAGTGGCTTGCCATGTGGCTCACTAATTCCAAAGGCTCACTAAGCGGCTACTAGCCCCATGTGCTTCACCATTTGTGGTCATAACTTCACTAATCTAAGATGGCTCACTAATAGCATATGTGGCCTACTAATTGTTCAAGCGATTTACTTAACTTTAAGTGACCCACTAATTGTGCAAGGGCTCACTAATTAATTAGTGGTTAATATCATTCAAAGGCCCTTTTTAATTTAAGTGATAACTAACTAATCCTAATTGGCTTCCTAATGAATTGGCTTATTGGACTTAAGTAGCTTTGTTAGTCTCAATAGCCAGGCATACCCTCAGGTAACCTGCTCCCATGACCGCTCACTTGACCAATGGTACCTATCTTGTGGCCGGATGATACACTTGTGGTATCCGGCCTCTATTCTTCTCCTTGGCTAGTGTCCCGGTCTCCTTCTCTCGATGTAGGTTAACCTACCGCCCCTTTCCGGTGCATGTGTGGCTGCTATCCCGTCATCTCTCATTATGGTATCCTTGCCTATTACCGATATGTGACCTTAAACCGAGCTCTAGGGAACAAATTAGAAATAATGTTCCCTAGGTGGATGACATGTCCCTAGCTCAACTAACGTCACATTAATGCATTTAATGACGTGGAGGGAGAGAGAGAGAGGGGAGGAGAGAGAGGGGGGAGGAGGAAGAAGGAGGAGGTCTCGGTTCAAGGCATATAGGTCTCGGTTCAAGGCACATAGGTCTTGGTTCAAGGCACATAGGTCTCGGTTCAAGGCCCATAGGTCTCGGTTCAAGTCACATGAGACTGTCAGCCATAAACCCCCACCTCTTTGCGTCTGTGGTCCAGATGGAGGTCCATGGCTCACATGTCCTAGCTAACCCCTTAGCTTCGGGAACCTCGTGTAATGCATTGCTGCAGCATACTCATGTAATGCAGTGATGCAGAAACCTCACGTAATGCAGTGATGCAGAAACCTCATGTAATGCACCGCTGCAGAATACTCATGTAACGCAGTGATGCAGAAACCTCCTGTGATGCAATGCTGCAAAATACTCTTATAATGCACTGATGCAGAATACTCTTATAACGCACTTATGCAGAGTATTCATGTAAAATATCACTGCAAAGCCTGATACAAAACCTAATACAAAAGACTGTTGCATGACATAATGCAGAAGATTAAGATGAGGACTAATGCATGATATAATGTAAGAACTAATGCAAAGACCAATGCAAGAACTGATGAAGTGAAAGATGAAGCAACAACTTGTATGCTCATGAACTTAGGATCTCAAAGGTTAATGCCACTTAGACAATCAACACCACTCCTTAATAGGGTTCAAAAACCATGTCATTCAACATTCATAGGGTTCATAAACCCTTTTATCTAACCTTCCTCTTGCTATACTCCTACACACTCCTTGCATCTACCTACCTAAAAAGAGAGGAAAGAGAGATAGATCGTCCTAACCACAAGAAAGAAGGAGTAACAAGTGACCTCATGAGAGCCTTGACCTAGTGAGAGAGATCCTAGTGCAAGAGGTCCTAGTGCAAGCGATCCTAATGTGAGAGATCCTAGTGCAAGCGATCCTAAGGTGAGAGATCCTAGTGCGAGAGAGAGAGAATGAGTCTCCGTGCTCTCCTCCATGGGACTACCCCCTCCAACCACAAAGCATTCCTAACCGTAGATCAAGTCGTACATACATCCAATGGTTGGCATCCACGGCCTCCATCACCCTAACCCTTGATCTAAACTCCTAGATCCAACGGTTGGTATCCACGGCCGTCATTACCCTAGCCACCTTTCTCCAACCCCTAGATCCAACGGTCTTCGTTCGCCAACCTAGATCCAACGACCTTCATCCGCCATGATCTCATCCGCTTGACGTCATCCTTCGTTCATCACCATCTTTCGTTCGTCGCCGTCCGTCTGCTGTCATTCGCTGTAGTGTATTGTCCTCCGCTGTCATTCGATGTCATTCGCTGTAGTGTATTGTCCTCCGCTGTCATTCGATGTCATTCGCTACCCTTCTCTGTCATTCGCAGTCATTCGTAGTCTTTCGCTGTCCTCCACTGTCATACGCTGACTTCCGCTGTCATTCACCGTCCTTCGCTGTCATTCACTGTCATACGGTTGTCATTCGCAGTCATTCGCAGTCATTCGCAGTCCTCCACTGTCTTCCACTGTCATACGATGTCTTCCTTCATACTAACTAATTGACCAAACATAATTCCTACCCACTAACTTCCTTGTTTTTGTAGGCCGTGAGCCTAAATTCAAACCATGAGCGGTTTGAATGGCTCACACTAACCAACCCATCAATTCCTCTAACTCCAATCCCAACACAACACCCGCTCATCACTTCAAACTAAATCTTAAATTAAAACACGAAAGCTTCACTCTTTTTATAATTTTGAGTAATTGAAGAAATGTCAAAGTCAAGTTTTACGGAACTTAAAGGTTAACACCACATGTGAGCACCATTTTGGGCTCACAGAGACCTTGCCACAACGTGTTGAATGAGATTAGTTGTTCGTTTAGGATGTCTCTTGACATAGTAAGGTCAAAGTCAGTCTACGGTTCTCGAACATGTTCATAAAAGATAATTATAAAATGCTCATAAGTTGTATTAGCATTGACGTCAAACTTCTTTAGGTCTATCATAAGATACCCTAGGGAACATCTTTAAAAATCATATTTAATTCAAATTTAATTTTAAAAATTTCCAAATTTTTGAAATAGACAAACATTTCATTTTACCTTGCATGAAAATTTTAAATCGTTCATTACCATAGAAGAGGTCATTGTGAAAATTCACCAATGTGTAGCTCTCGGTCATAGGCTAGGATACCATAGCCTTCCTTTGGTCTGTGGTGGCCTTTTGTTCTCGGTCCCGCAGGCTCTTTTTATCTTTTCCAGGTCGGTTTGGTTTCTGGTTATCAGGGCCACTTCACACATGAGCCAAGAGCCGTGACCTTGAAATGGTGAGGACCCTTGACTCTCATCCAAAGGCCGTACCATGGGTGTTGGGAAAGCCATTTTATGTAGTCACGGGCCCTCAAGCATAGTGTGAAGTGAGAATGGACCATGTTGCAGGACCATTGCATATTTTGTTGGCGGAAAAAGGGGGGAGGATTTGGTTTAATATAATATATCTCAAACTTTGTCAAGTTAAGAGGATTACTTGGTGGTGTTTGTTTGTCTTGGAATCTATTTTGGAATCTTCCCTGAAATTTGCCCTAAAATCTATCCTGAAATTTGTCATGCTGGATTTTTTTTTTAAAAGTCATGGTCTCCCGGAATTTTCGTTAGGCCCACCTCTTGGAGGTGGGCTTGACGCAAATTCCAGTAGACCATGCACCTTTATCCACAACCTGCCATGTAGGACTCCATGTAGACTTTCCATCCACGAACTTTTCTTTGGGCCTTTAGGCCTTCACCTCCTAGTGTGAAGTGAACTTGGACGGTCTCCGCCTTTTCGACCAATGAGAGCTCTTACATTGCCATGGTCAGGGGCCTTCAGCCTTGTGTGTGAAGTGGCCCTCAGTATTCCCGGCCTTCAGCTTTCAGTACCCAGCTCTTGGTCTCTTCATTTAGCTGCTCCCCTGGTCTCTTGGCTCGTACTATCCATTTCTTCTAATCTCTTTAGCCACTCTTAAGCCCTTTCTTAAACAGTCACCTTTTGCTCAAAACTTCTCTCATCCAGGTTGTCTTGCCTCCTACTGATCTGGTGTTGCTGATGTTCTACTATTGTTGATTGCAGTTCGAGTATGGTAACCTGGCCTATGACCGAGAGCCACACATTGGCGAATTTTCACAATGACCTCTTCTATGGTAATGAACAATTTAAAATTTTTCATGCAAGGTAAAATGAAATATTTGTCTATTTCAAAATTTTGGTAATTTTTAAAATTAAATTTGAATTAAATATGATTTTTAAAGATGTTCCCTAGGGTATCTTATGATAGACCTAAAGAAATTTGACGTCGATGGTAATACAACTTATGAGCATTCTATAATTATCCACAAGCAAGTAAGAGGTTGTAAGAAATCCAACATTACTAAGCCGTAGACTGACTTTGACCTTACTATGTCAAGAGACATCCTAAATGAATAACTAATCTCATCCAACACGTTGTGGCAAGGTCTCATGTGCCTTGAACCGAGACCTATGGGCCTTGAACCGAGACCAATGTGCCTTGAACCGAGACCTATGGGCCTCCTCCTTCTTCCTTCTTCCCCCTCTCTCTCCTCCCCTCTCTCTCTCTCTCCCTCCACGTCATTAAATGCATTAATGTGAGGTTAGTTGAGCTAGGGACATGTCATCCACCTAGGGAACATTATTTCTTATTTGTTCCCTAGAGCTCGGTTTAAGGTCACATATCGGTAATAGGCCAGGTTACCATATCCTTTCTTGGTTTTGCATTCTTCTACCCTCCTAATCTAATCTCTGTCAATTAAATCAAGTGTAGTTAACAACAATTTTGTAATATTGAAGGTAATAAGACAGCTTCAACTATTACCTAAAATTTGAATATGGTTTTTCCTTGATTGAACCATACTTAACCTCTTAAAGGACAGGGGCCATTGGTTTACTTAAATGTAAAGTATGATTTTTACTAAAGTGAACTATACTCTAACTCTTGGAAGAAAGAGGCATGGGGGTGAGCTTAGGTTATGGAGAGGCTTCTTTGTATAAGCTACGTGGAGAGGTGATGCATGCCCTCTTTGTTTTGTGGCATTCTTGAGCTCAAGAGCTCTCCTAACAAGATGATTTTTGGCTAATGATTCTTACAATTTCTTGTTATTTTCAAGCAAGTTTCTTTGCATGTTACCAATTTGATCCAAAACATAACTGATGTATTAATTTTAGATAGCTCTAGGATGGTTGTACATACTTCGGGCTATGGAAGGAAAGTCCATGCCATGAAGTCCATTTGGGTCTATATGACCCGTTGCTTCCACAAAATCGTGTGAAAAAAATTCTCCCATGTAGTTATCTACTAGGTAAGCATATATTGTGTTGGAACGATTTTAATATATTCAATGAAAATGGTAGGTCAGTAGGTATAGAGTCCAACTTCTCAAGTTTGAAAAACTATGATATTTATGATAAACCAACACCAAAAACATTGGGTATGTTATAATGGATGTGCATTATTCTCCAACCCACAATATATAGCATCCAATGAATACGCTTGTAGGTCATAGCATCTATATTGGAAGAAAAATAGGGTGCATTTGAGAGACCTCCAACAAAGTGAGATCCAATTCATACCCATTCTACTTGAGAGTTTTGCAATTTAAGATTCAAATATTTAACATTGTTTCTAGAACTAGGCTTCAACCAAATTGATATCATCATTTTTATTTTTTGGAATGTTAAAAAATAACTAATATAAAATTAATATCCCCGTAAATTTTGGTAATTTTTAAAAAATGTAGTTTTCACCAAAGCCACCTAAATAGGACGGGTATGTGAAAACAAAGATGATGCAAGCATAAAGTTTCATACTATTTTAATGCATGATGTTGTATATTGCAAACCGGAGTATAGTGCATCAATGCTAAAAAAACCCATACAAGGTCAATAGTGACCCATGGGAGAGAGCTTGGCGGGCTCTCTTGGATGTACTCAGTGGAACCAAAACACACCACAATGTGCAAGCAACTAAAATATGATTAACTAAGTCACATTAGGTGCTCTAATGTGCCAGTTTTGGGGTGGGAGTTAACATTGTTCTTGACATATGTTGTTTGATATTTTAGGGGCTAATAATTACCTTGAATTAGATCCTACATGTGTCTTGTATTTGTTTTCTTACATGGGGAAAGTAAAATTCTATATAAAAACTAGATTTGTTCACCCACCGTGTTGAATATCGAAGCGATGTACATTCTCAAACTTAAAATTGTTAGCAAACACAATTCGTGATCATTATCATCATGATCATGAAGTGTGAATCACCCTAATCAAATATAGTATGTGTGTCAAGGTAGATGGGTCTTAAATAATTACTTTTTCCAACTAGCCCACTTCTCTGAGGATATGGAACATGTCATGAGTAGAAGATGGCTAGCAAATCCAAATTGAGATTGTAGCCACTTTCCTCATCGTTTTTGGAACTCATATTCATACTGAATATTTTGTGTTCATTAAATGGTCATATAGGTTCTTCCAATTATATTAACTACGGAATTTAAAATGAGTATCATATTTTTGAGGACACAATCCAATCACTTTAAAACACATATTTTTGGCATCTGTTCTTGGAGCCACACCTAATCACATACCAATTTGGAGAGTTTTCTTTTAGTAGTTTTTCTTTTTGGAAAAGAGAAATGTTTAATGATTCCATGTGCGGAATTGAGTAAAAATTTGTATCAAAGTTAGTAGGCTGCCTTTTAGAAAGGAACTGTTTATGTGATCCACGCTCTAATGGCTTGGCTATAGATCGGTTATGTTAAAAAACTACTTGGAGTAGTTCATCAACTCCCGGCCGTCATAGAAGTTTATTTTAATCTTATATTATTCCCACCGTCATTCCATAAATCGACGACAAAGTTCTCCACAACAAATGATTGGGCAAGATTGTCAGTTGACGATATGTAGGTATAGTAATATTTAAATGCAGAAAAAGATGCATATTTTTGAAGTTGTATTAAGGGCCACTTCACACACGAGCCAAGAGCTGTGACCATGAAATTGTGAGAGCCCAAAAGAAAGTGTCAAAAGGCCGTCCCAACACACCCCCAAAATCATGTAGTGTGGTTATGGATCCTCAAGTGTAGTGTGAAGCCATATGGTTAGCATATTTTGAGCACATGATCCAATATGTTTTAAACGTATGTTGAAGTATGACATTTGCTATTGGAGTCACACTTGACCACATAATATTCAAATATAGGTATTCGATTAAGAAAAGTAACTAAATAAGGGTTGTCTACCTTAATCATTCTCTGCAAGCTAGAGTCCATATCAGTGATCGGGGAGATTGTTGGGCATAATCGGTTGAGATCCTAGTGTTTGCAAGTTCAACCGGTTACATGTTGACATCCTTCGGTTTTCCTTTATTAAATTGGGGCATATTCTATAAATTCCTCTAAAATGATCGGTAATTTTCCTGCAATCTTGAACTTCAGGAGGCATCCACATGAACAACATCACCAACCTCTTCGAAGAATGCTATATCCCCTTAATGCCCATACATGCATGCATGTAACAAATCCACTTGATAGCTAACAAATATCTCACCCTACTCATCCTCAACAAACGAAAACTATTAAACAACCAACCACTAGTGTTCCCCATGTAAGCACACCAAAACCACCACATACAAACAACAAAATCCCAAGAATGAATCCTTCAACATGATACCTAAACCCACTCACATAAAGCTCGGATAAAGGGTTAGACAACCTCCCGGAGTAATTCTTGAGAATTGAACCCAACACAAGTTGCAATGAGTCAAGTACCCATGCCCTCACAACACCCACCCTTGAGATACACAACATCAATAAACATCCCCCCGAATGGGCTTGGATTCGCATATGAACTCACAGCTATGATCAAGGTGAAGCGTCCCTCATTCACGCCAACACCAGAGGTTGGTGTCGTCTCTGTGTGTGTAATGGTTGGAAAATGATCTAACAATATTACGAAGGTAAGCATGATTGATTTGGTTACTCATCTTGGTCATACATCCATACTCGAGTGGTGTGTGGTTGTATGTGGATCTAAGAGCGGACACCAACTTTACAACCTATAAGGAGATTGAACCATGCAATCAAAATTGTTAACTATTCTAAGTTCAAAACTGTGCTTCCTAGGGCTTCAATTCTTGTATTTGAGGAATCAATTTATTTTTAAAATAGATCTTGAAATTTCAGTCTTAAAAAATCTGTATGTATAATTTATAATCGATTATGAAATGGACAAAGTTGATCATAACACTATTCAGATCCATATCAGCGTTCTGTGGGACCGGCAATATTCTACGGAATATTCCCTGATATTCCCTGATATTCCCACATTCAATCTGAATGTGGGAAATATCAGGGAATATTCCACAGAATACTGCCAGTCCCACATAACGCTGATATGGATCTGAATAATGTTATGATGATTTTGAGGAATATTTATATTCCAATCAAATCAATTTATTTAAAAAATAGATCTTGAAATTTCAGTCTTAAAAAATCTGTATGTATAATTTATAATCGATTATGAAATGGACAAAGTTGATCATAACACTATTTAGATCCATATCAGCGTTCTGTGGGACTGGCAATATTCCGTAGAATATTGCCAGTCCCACATAACGCTGATATGGATCTAAATAGTGTTATGATGATTTTGAGGAATATTTATATTCCAATCAAGGCTGCCTTGGTAGGAAGGATGGTAGTCAACATAATGGAAGTGGGGGAAGGGGATGCTATATGATCACTTAAGAAGAAGAAAATCTTCTACTTTGACAATGAAAGAAGTTATTCACATGAGCTCCGTAAAATTATGAGAAAAGTGACTACATCCTCGATTTGGATTTGCTAAATTTCTCACACCAAACACATGTTTGACATCTTAAGAGAAGCATACTACTTCGACAAGAAGGTATGTAGGGATGAATACCCTTGTACTTAAGAGTAGCTTGGAAACAAACAAAATGTGTTGAATTTTTGATGGTGCGAATAAAACCCACATGACTCCCAGGACCCCCACTACATTATACCTAGAAGAGGAATCTGCAAGACTACGTACATACCTAGTGTAGCTTGAGCTTCGGTTAGACTCACATGAACTGGGCCCAAGAGAAGTTACTAATTTACAGTAAGGTGCTTCCTGGGTTACGGGTTTTTTTTAAAATAAAATAAAATAATTTTAATATGTAAAATTTAAATGCCGAACTATACCTAATTTCCACATGTGATTCTAAAAGGGTCTCCAAAAATGCACTACAACCACGTGACATAACATTACCCAGCCTCTTTGGGGGGTGGGCCATGGGCCTTGCATCAAAGATGCCAAGAATATATTGTTAATTACCTAAAAAAGGGAACAATGTTAGCATGAGATTTGGGCGAACCAACCCATACACTCGTTCCTTGTTGGATGCCTAAACCCTTGCCTCCAAGGAACCAGTGTACGGGTTGGTTCGCTCCAACTGTTAGCATGATCTCGACACTAGTAAAATTGTGGTAGTTTCACAACACGACGATTTGACATGAAGTGAACAGAATGAACTGAGTCGGGCCCGAGTCATTTTCATCACTTCGTGTCGAGTCGTCGTGTTGTGAAACTACCACATTTCTAGTACACTGTTTTTTGCATTTAGTGTTAGCAACAGTAATTACGAACCACAACACTAAATGCCAGTGACGCCCTTAATGTTGCATACACTAAATGCCAACCTATACACTAATTGTGAACTAATGTAAAAGTTGGCCATGTTCAGATTTTTACATCTCCACAATTAGTGTTATAATAATTTTTATGTTTTGTGTTTTGTTGCCCGCATGGTTGCACCACCACCATCTCTATCACCACTACAGGGAACACTATTTGTCAAGTGGTTGGTAGATAGTGTTGCAGGTAAATGAATAGTAACAACATTAAATGTAACACAACACTAAATGCAAAAAACAGTGTAGTGAGTGTAGAGAAAGCTCGGAGGCAAGTTCTTATCCTGACTAATGTTATATACACACCTTCGAGAATGCCCATTTACGTTAAAGCTAGTCGAAGCTAGAAAGCACTCGACAACAGTGCGGTCAACACAAGAAACAAGGCGCAGGTATTTCGATCTTTTGGAACTCTTAACCCTCCCCTTTTGCATAGTTCACGATTTTTGACCTCGGAAGCAATGGGCCCCATCGCCACACGCGGGTTCGATGGCGTAAGGTAAGCTTCTTGGCATGAGTGCCTGAGATACTCGGAGGCGAGGACACACCTGACCACAAATTCAGATGCAAAACGTAGCCACCAATGATTGTGCAACATGTTATTCGAGGAACGGGGAGAATCGACTGCTAAAGATAGATAGTTACAAATGAACCCAACCGGTTGAGGGCTAGGGCGAACCGACCCATACATTGGTACCTTACCGGATGTAGTGATGTCACATTCGAATGAATCGGCCCTCAACCTCATAGGGGATCTTTTTGTATTGGAGTCACTTCATCCACGATATGTAGGATGGTTGATTTTAAGTGAGTGCCACGAATCCCCAGCCGTTCGCCCTCCCCGGTAAGGTACGGATATATGGGTTGGTTCGCCCCAGCCACCGGTTGAGTATGTAATGTATAATCGGTTGATATTCAAGACTTCGGGGAATTTACCGTTCGTTTTAGAGGAATCTAGCGAATATACCACAAATTAATAAAGGAAAACCCGAAAGATGTCAATTTTAAATGGGTTGGACTTCGAAACACTCAGATCTCAACTGGTTATGCCCAAAAATCACGTGGGAGGATTTTCAAATTTTGCAGACATACCTTACCCACATTAACTCCTAAAGGACCACATGAAGAGCAAAGTAGAATTTACAACGATTTTCACGTTTTCAATCGGGGACGTTAAAGTGGAGTGTTAGTTTAGGGATTTTCTGAAATCATCCTTGTGGATCGGATATGGTAGTATTGAGGGCATTTGTATTTAATTTTTATGTCATCTAAGAGTATTTTGACCATCAAGATTAGGCAGTGAAATCCCAAAAACGGGACTTGAACACATCATGTTAAATATGGGTTGCTTTGAGAATTTTCTTCCATAAAAGACACATTTCCCAAATACTCAAATCTGAGCGGTAGATAAGAAGATGCATATGTTTAGAAACAAGTGATATTTTTGTCCAATTTTTTGGGTTCATTTTAATTCTAGAAGGGCCTATCTACATTTAGAAACCTAAATGATGTTTGTGGGTCATTGTAAATTTAAACACCCTATATAGAAGGCAGAGCATTAGATTGTTTGTAGTCAATAGAAATGTAATGGAAGAGGCATGAGAAACAATAAGGTTAGAATAAGGTCACAATGCTAGTCAAAAGAGGGATAATAGTTATCCCATGTTATTTGTATGAACCAAGGAAAAGAAGAAAAATAATAGAAGGCAAAGCAAGGAGAGCATGAGACCATCTCACTCCAAACATTGTTCATATGCCTTTGTAAATGTGTATATACTTTTGCAATTTCATCTCTAGTCCTATTGACTTCCAATAGGTTATGGGCCCACCATGCAAGTGAAGTGCCTAGATATTTGATTGCTTTGAGGCTGCGGAGTGGATCTTGAGGGGTTGGAGCTTTGGAACGTTGGAGGTGTCCAAGGACGCATTTGGTTGTTGTAAATATTTCTTTGTCTTTTGCTTTAGCTTGAATGTATGTTTGATGCAAAAGCATGTGACTTTGGTGTCTTGAGTGTTGAGAGGCTTATTTGAGAGCTTTGAAGGTGTTTAGACTTCAAAAGCATTTGACTTGTGTGTTTTGAGCATTCAAGGGATTATTTGAGAGCTTTGAAGATGTTTAAACTCCAATAGCACATGACTTGAGAGTCTTGAGAGTTGAAAAGTTTATTTGAAAGGTTTGGAGGTGTTTAGACTTCAAAAACAAATGACTTTAGTGTTTTAAGTGGTTTAAGATTTATTTGTGAGGCTTGAGTGTTGTAAGGCTTGTTTGAAACCATTCAAGGTGTTTGAATTGCAAGAAATATTGTTTGAGTGTCTTGAGGTGTAGAACATTTGACTTGAGGTATTTGAGAGTGTAAGGCACATTTGAGGTGAAGGAGATCTTAATTGAATGATTTGAGTGTTTTAAGACCTCTCTTAAGGTGTAGAAGATCTAACATTTGAAAGACCAAGAGGCCCATTTGAGAGCATATGGGCATGTTTCTACTACATTGAGGTGCATATTTTGAATATTAAAATTATATTTTGGTTTGGTTTGGGTCGATTATAGGCCAAGAAATGTTAGTTTGAGTGTTTTGAGAGTAAATCCAAGCGTACGATGGCATCATTTGAGAGTGAAACCGCTAGAGTTATTGACTCGGGGAGATCACTCCATTGTAAAGTTGAAACCACGTGCATACAAAAAAAATCTACTTTTTCTAAGTTGCATCACCAAAATGGGTCAAAATTTTATCAATTTTTTTCATGAGTATATATACATGGTATCTATTACATAGTAAAAAATGATAACCAAATTTGATGATCTTCTTTTTCTATAAAACATACCGTTTCTAACTAGAATGACGTAGAATTGAACAAAAACAATTACTACAAAAATGAAGATGACTAAAAATTTCAAAAAAATACACAAAAGATATTATCAATGGTTATGTATATGTAGAAAAAATATCATAATTTTTAAAGTTATCTATGGCATATAATATAGGGGTAACAAACTTTGTACGCTCATGTGTCCCCAAAGAATACACTAAGTGACTTCCCCGAGGTTATTGACAAGTTCATTGGAAGGAACTTCAACCTTTGAAAATTCAAAATCGAAATGTTGTTGGCATCTATGGATCTTGGGGATATTGTGGACAGATCCAAAGAAGCTTCATGTTTCAATACGGATTTCAAAATGTTGAAGGAGTACCAAAGGTGCGTCAAGAAGGCCATGTCCAACATCAATATCAATTTGGCAGACAACCAATTTGTGCACATCAAGAGTTGTACATAACATGTGTAGGCATGGAAGACCATTTGTAACATTCACGAAATGAAGTGTTGGTCCAACATCTTCTTTGTTCGCCGCAAGTTCTTTACGTGCAAGATGCAAGAAGGCGAGACTTATTGGACCACGTCAACAAGGTCAAGGTGTTCGCAGATCAACTCGCTTGTTTGAAGTTATCCGTGAGAGACAAAGTCATTGTCATGACTTTGCTTGAAAGTTTGCCGACGCCGTATGAATATTCGATCACTGCCTTGAAGACAATGCCGATGAAGAAACTTATAATGGACTACATGATGGGCGCGTTTGATGCACGAGATGTCGAAATACAAGGAGAAAGAGCCCCATGATGAGGATGCCGCCATAGTGTTGCAACAATACAAAGGGGCAATTCATTTTTGTGCCAAGGGGTAATGTCATGCTTCTATTGCAAGCAACCGGACCATATTGCGCGATTTTGCTATAAAACAAATAACAAAGATCGCGAAAATGTGAAGAACTATGATAACTACGCATTTGTAATGCGTAATGGGATACATTCCAAGGGCGTATGCAAGTGAATCATGGATTCGGGAGCCACTAAGCACATGACTTCACATAGGGCCACATTCGACACGTATAAGGTAATTGTCTTGCGCAATGTGCATTTGGGTAATGATTGTTAAGGTAGGATTTAGCACTATGTTTCACAGATTGTCATAAGGGCAAAAAATGTCATTCTACTAGTTGATGTCATATCTGTCCTTAATACAACTAGTTGTTAGGACGTCCACTAGTTGGTTTTTTACCGTTTTACGACTGAACTGTTTGTTCAATGGTAGTAAGTATTTGGTGTTAGTTGGTCATAAAATGACTTGTAGGTCCAAAGTTATTAAAATGCCATTGCAAATCTTTTACTAGTTGACTGTTTTTTATGACAATGTGTCAGCTGGTCATGAACTGGACAGAGGGCAAAAACGCGTCAGGACAGCTAGTTGCAACATTTTGATAGGGTGGCAACCTACCAAGTTGACCCACCTAGTAGATAGTTGTTTTGAAGTATATAAGGATTGTTCTAGAGCCTTTTGGCTCTCTTAGTACACATATGCGAAGATAACTTAGACTCTCAAAGAAGGTGTCTATGCTTGTAAGTTTTAGATTTGGACGTGTAGCGTCCTGAAAATGTGTGGCAGTCCGGACAGACAACAGTCTTGGAAAAACAAGTAGTAAAGTGTTGAAAGAGGGTTTTAAAGAGTAGATTCATTATTGGCCTTCTCTTATTACTGCTGTTCTTGTAAGCTCATATAGTCCTTAGTGTTGACTAAACGAATGTGTTGAATGTGTCATGGAAAATGTGCATCGGACAACTTGTGATGTAGTACCAATGAATGCATTAAAAAGTAGGAATGGTGGATATGCGCGGACGTGACACTCAGGGGAGGACGTCCAGAGCAAGTAGTTTGAATGACCTGAAAAATGTACCATAGGCTGGTAGAAGGTAGAGAGGCCAGATCCGGACTCGGTTTGCGAAAACCACCTCCGGAAGTTGGCCGATCTGACCAAAGACGTGAGCTGGTCGGAAATATGTAAGTGGTTAGAATGACCCAAAAACTCTACCATAGGTTGGTAGAATGTCAGAGAGGTTAGATCCGGACTCGGTTTGTGAAAACCACCTCCGGAAGTTGGTGGATGTGACAAAAAATGTGAGCTGGTCGGAAATATGAAAGTAGTCAGAATGACCCAAAAACTCTACCATGGGTTGGTAGAAGGTTAGAGATGCCAGATCCAAGCTTAGATTGTGGAAACGACATCCGGAAGTTGGTCGATCGGGCCAAAAATGCGAGCTGGTAGGTAGTGTCCAAGGCATATTTTCGAGCCTTAAGCAGAAGTTTTAGGGGATTATACGTCAAAGGAGCTTTCTAGGGATGACGGAATAGCTTGGGAAATGTTTTTGCAAGGCTTGGACATGACTGGCGGCGAATTAGTTAATGGAGCAAGGAACGAGTACAAAAATCCATTAACAATGATAGCATTGTCAAAACTATTGGAATGGGATCTATCATCGTGAAAGTGATTGTGAGAGGTAAAATCAACAAAATTTATATAGAAAATGTGTTCTATGTGTCCAAATTGCAAGGCAATTTGCTCCCGGTGAACAAACTTATGTCGAATGGTTTGAAAGTGCAATTCAACCTAACAAATGTTTGGAAAAATTTTGCGATAGCGAAGCCATTGCAATTGTGTTACGCGAAGGCAACTTATACAAAATAAATTTTATGAAGGTGCATGGAGCATATGCAACCAATTTGGTGTAATCTCTAACGGGAGTTGATGTGCTCAAATTTTGACACTATTGCCTTAGCTATTTAAATATGAAAGTTATTCATACGCTCCAATATATGGTAAGTGTCATGAACCTTGGCAAATTTTCTTGCCTCACATCCTCGTTGCTTTGAGAAACGTGCGTTGAAGGCAAACAACATAGGGTTGTATTTTCGAACGAGGGGAGAGGCGAGCAACCAAGCCTTTGGAGATTGTGCATTCCGCTGTCTATGGCTCTATAAGGACCACATCCATGGGCGGTGCATGGTATTTTGTGACTTTCATGGACGATTTCTCAAGAAAGGTGTGGTTATATACGTTGAAGTCCAAAGAGAGTGCATTGAGAGCTTCAAGGAATTTTAGGCACTCGTAGAAATGCAATAGAAGTACAAAATCAAGGCATTTCGATGGGACAACGGAGGGAAGTTCGTTTCCAAGGTATTTGAGTATTCTTTAAAAGACCATGACATCGAGAAACAAATGTGCACCCCATTTAGGCCTTAATAAAATAGAGTGGCAAAGTGTACAAATCATATCATCCTGAAGATGGCAAAGAACATGCTTCACGCTCAAAACCTCTATAAATCAGTTTGGACAGAAGTGGTGGCCAATGCGGTTTACACATGAAACTGATATCCAACGAGGGCGTTGGACTCCATTACGCTCGATGAAGCGTAGAATGGGAGGAAGCCTTGCATTGCACACATGCTTGTGTCCAGACTCATTGCCTACGCAATGTTGCCGAATAAAAAGAGGATAAGCTCGATGGAAATGACACGAAATGATTGTTTTTGGGGTTGTTATGAGAAAACTAAAGTTTATAGGCTAATGTACTTGCAAACTAAAAAATATATATAAAAATAAAGATGTAGTATTAATGAAAGATAGAACGAGCATTGAAAATAATTTGGAGATGCATCCAAGTGGGAGAAACAAAGGCCCTATGGTAGTCGTTGGGATGAATCGTCCAAATATTCTTCATGGGATTATGGTAAGAAGCGCAAGGAGCAAGTGGAATATCACTTGGTTGCAAATGAAGAAACAATTAAAATATCTACAAAGAATGACAACCACGTCGAGAAATTCAACACAGATGGAAGATATCCTAAGAGGGAGCGATACTTACTTGGCACTTATATTTTACCCCAACATGGCGAAGAACAAACCAATGTAGCATTTCTGGATGATCCTTTGAATTCGTGATAAGCGTTGAGATCCAAAGATGCGAACAAGTAGGAAGCCACAATGTAAGACGGATACAACTCGCTAATGGCCAATGATACGTAGGATTTAACCAACCTTCTACATGATTGTAAGAATGTAGGGTGCAAATGGATATTCCACACCAAAATCAATGCATCGGATGAAATTGCTAGGCATAAAGCGCGGTTAATAGCAAAGAAATATTCTCAAGTGGTCGGAGTGGATTTTAACGATTCTTTTGCCTTCATCATCAAGTTCATCACCATTAGGTACATTCTCGCAATAAGAGCGGAAATGGATTGGGAGATCCACCAAATGAACATAAATATAGTGTTTTTGAATGGAGTGTTGGAGGTGGAGATCTACATGGATCAACCGGAGGGGTTCGTACAAGAAGGGAAGGAACACCTTATGTGTAAACTCAAGAAATCGGCTAGGACGTGGTACCACCGTATCGACTCGTTCTTCATCAACGAGGGTTTTTGTAGAAGTCAAGCGGATCATTCTTTGTACGTCAAACAAACAAATAAATATTTGTAGGCGGCAATCCTCTATATGGACGATTTGATCATATTGGCAAACGATGTAACCCAATTGAAGTGGCTCAAATCGGAGCTCGAGAAGGAAAATGAGATGAGCGATTTCGGAAAAATTACATTATTGCCTAAGAATGGAATTTGAGAGAAATAAAAAAACATGTACCATTACCATGAATCAAAAAATCTACATCAAGGAGGTCCTCAAGAATTTCAACATGAAATAATGCAAACTGATCGGAACTCCGTTCGATGCAAATTCAAAATTGTTAAAACTTTGGAACTATGAACTTGAAATATGCAAAGGAAAATAAAAGGTGTTCCATACAAAGCCGGGTAGGATCTCTTATATATGCAATAATGGGTATGAGGGCCAATCTTATATTTGTGGTAAGTACGGTGAGCCAATTCATGTCGAAGGCCGGTCCACCACATTGGATAGTTGTGAAACGCATCATGAGGTATTTGGAGGACACTTTGGACTTCAAATTATGCTTTGAAGGCAAGGATTATGCCTTGAGCTAATTTTGCGATACGGATTGGACATGAGATGCAAACGACTGGCAATCCATCACAAAGTACATGTTTTTTGTTGGCGGTGGAATCATTTTGTGGAAATGAAAAAAAAACAAAAAAAACAACCAACCATTACATTGTCTACGATATAGGTGGAGTACATGGCCACTAGCCATTGCACGAAAGAAGCAGTTTGGCTCAGGCAACTTTTAGTGGATGTGGGATACGTGCAAGAAGAACCGACATCTATCACGTGCGACAATCATGGATGCATAGCACTTGCAAAGAATCTCGCACACCATTCTCGCACCAAACATATCGATGTACAACATCACTTCATTGAAAGAAAACTGGAAAACCAAGAGATATGTTTGAAATATTGTCCAACGGAGGATATGATAACGGATGTGCTAACCAAACTACTTGCAAAGGATAGGCGTCAAGCATTAACAAAGGCGATGGGTTTAGAAGCCTTTGACTACTTGCAAAGTAGGAGTGTAAAAGGCAGAGCATACGATTGCTCGTAGTCAATAGAAATGTAATGGAAGAGGCATGAAAAACAATAAGGTTAGAATAAGGCCACAACCCTAATCCGAAGAGGGATAAAAGTTATCCCATATTGTTTGCATGAACCAAAGAAAATAATAAAATCAATAATAGGCAAAGCAAAGAGAGCATGAAACTATGTTTCTCCAAACATTGTTCATATACCTTTGTGTATGTGTATATGCTTGTGCAATCTCATCTCTAGTCCTATTAACTTCCAATAAGAAGTTGGAAAGACAAATTTTTGTTGAAGAGGATTTATTTGAGTCATTTGAAGGTGCAAAAACACATTTGAGTTGGAGAAGATCTGATTTGAGTGGTTTGAGGTTAGAAAAACAAGTTTGAGTTGAAAATGGCTTCATTTGAGAGTGCAAACACACATTTGAGTTGAGAAAACACAATAGATGTAAAGAAAGCCTAATTGAAGTGATTTGAGGGTGCAAAGCACGTTTGAATTATGAGGGCTTAATTGGAGTGGAAAAGCACGTTAAAACTGTAGAGGGTGTCATTTGAGTGATTTTGGATGAAAAAAAACTTGATTTTTTGAGTGGTTTGAAGGTGCAACGGCACATTAGATTTGAAGAGGACTTTATTTGAGTGGATATTTGCAGTGCATGGGCACATTTGAGACCAAGAGGGCTTAGTTGAGTTCATTGAGGGTGCAAAGACACATTTTAGACCAAAAGGGCTCCTTTGAGTTCGAAAGGATTTGACTTGAATAGATTGAGGGTGCAAAGGCATTTTTTAGAGCAAGGGGGGCTCATTATAGTTCAAAAACATTTGACTTAAGTGGATTGAGTGTGCAAAGGCACATTCGAGAGCAAAAGAACATGACTTGAGTGGATTGAATGTTCAAATGTTCATTTGAATGCAAGATGATCCAACTTGAGTGCATTGAGAGCAAGAATATTCGACTTGAATTACTTGAGGGTGAGGGTGTTATTGTCATTGACAAGTTCAACGGAGAGAACTTTAATCTTTGGAAGTTCAAATTGAAGTTTGAATTGGCTTTCGTGAATTTTTGGGGCATTATGAACGAATCTGAGGCAACTTCGGCTTCCAACGTTGATCCCAAAGCGAAGAAGGATTACCAAATGCATGTGAAAAAAACAATGTTCATCATTGCATTCAATGTGGAGAACAATCAACTTGTGCACATTCGGAGATATAAAGGACTAGTGCGGTATGGAAGACCCTTTGCAACATCCACAAGACAAAGAATTTGTCGAACATTCTCTTCGTTTGCCGCAAGTATTTCGCATGCCAAGATAGTAGAAGGTAGTGACTTGCTGGACCACATCAATAATGTCAAGGCACTTATAAATCGGCTCGTTTGTTTGGAGGTGCCCGTGAGAAACAAAAATATTGTCATAACTTTGCTCATGAATTTGCCACACTCTTATGAACATTTGATCACAACCTTGGAGACGATTCTGATGAAAAAATTAACTATGAAGTATGTGACGACACGTTTGATGCACAAGATGTCGAAGAAGAAGGAAAAGGAATCCCCAGAGGACAATGTCGCAATGGTGTTGCGTCAAGGCAAAGCAGACAATCCATTTTGGTGCAAAGACGTGATACTGTTGTGGCAAACCAGACCACATTGCGCATATTTATTTCAAGGCAAAGAACATGGAGTGAGAGACTGCTAGCAATACCAAAGAGGATGATGATTACGCATTTGCAATGCAACATGAAGCGCGTTTGGAGGTGATGTGTAAGTGGATCATGGATTTAGGAGTATTGAACCAAAAAACAATTCCACATCTGCTCTAACTTTGTAGACACCACTTTTCCATAGGGATAATTCCCCTTACCGAAGAATGGTACAAGAGCCCCTTCTAACCCGCCCTCACCGCCACACAAAAATCCAACACTGAAAATTAATCAATAAGTTGGCCACCCTTTACATTTTGGCTCTACCACAAATCCAAGACCCACGCACTCTCGCATCCTAAACCCCACAAAATTCCATAGCAAATCCAAAATACTCAAACATGCCTCTAACAAGCCAGCATTGTCTCCCCCCCCCACATATCCCCCTTCAACATCACACATCACAACATTCAAAGCGCCACCCATAAAGATAAACAGGGAGCAAAAAAACACACGTATCATTTTAATTGACAATGGAACACACAAGAAACCAACTATGGTAAATGGATGCTCCCTACTCTCTTACTTAATCCAAACAACATCCTTTGTGAACTCAACCTACTACTAATCACCAAACTAACACAAACCACAAAACAACAAGATCACCACAATCATGGACTAATGCTATGTTTGTGCAAGCCTTACCGTCCCGCACCTCACGCTACACACCCAAAATTGTAACCTAGACAAAGACATCATCACAAACGTAGCTATACAAATACACCCACCACTAGCACAAATAAATGACCAAGAATGAAACCACCTAACCATCATCTCACTTGAAAGACTACTCTAATTACGGGACTGATGCTCCACAACCACCACCATGGCCACACTCCACCTTACCTCCCCCCCTCGCAAGACTTTTACAACTGAAGTTGTACTCTTAACTTATAGATACATCATAGCAATTCCCATAAAACAACCAAAAATCTTCTCCCAATACATTAATAAGCACCTTCCACCTCACCCCCTCTTCCTACTCTAGTCCCTTCACTTGCACCACCTTATTTACAAAACATCATTCCCCAACACAAAAGAGACAAAAACTTTGGCTCCCTATGCCTAGACTACTCTACAAAATGGGCAAGGCATGGATACGCCCACATTACGGACACCAACCTCATCCCTAAGGCAGTCAAATGGGCTACAAAGGCAACCTAAATTAACCCAAACATATTTTTCTTCTTAAGTTAGACCATTCCCCTTAACACGGGTGCTACAAAAGTTCCCTTGTGTCATCCGTGAGAACCTGTATTCAGGTAAATAACCCCGCATACTCTATATGTGTGATGGTTGCTGTCACATATGATTAATTTTGTATTTCTCATTGACTGAAGACCTTAATATTAAAATGTTAACATTGTAACCATAATTGTTCAAGGGTAAGAATGAATTGGTTGAACATTGAAATGGGCTTATGTGCATCTTCACGAGCATCTTGTGCTCACACTTTTTCTTTGTTGCAAGAAACTTCAAAGTAAAACCTATTTATCTACACACACCATGTGGATCCTACCCCAAATTTTGGTAACGCATCATAATAATGAATATTTTGGATTCTAGAAGTCCAAAATATGACATGTGATTTGTTAAGTTTTACAATACATAGCAAAAGCAAATGAGAGTAGGGTGAAACATAGCTACGAGCCACGAGCCACGTAAAGTGCATTATTCGTATGGATCATAGACCTTACAAAGTTTAAACCATGTGGGACCAAAGATATAGGTTAGGTACGGTCCTTGGGATTTTCACTTTGGGATCCTCAAGTTTGAAATGTTTGAGACATTCAAAAGTTTGATGTGGAACTTATATGTGACATGTACAAAGGAATGATTTTGGAAAGATCAAAACTCAAACCTTTTTCTAAAATATTGAAGGCCGGTCTAGACTACGGTGGAGAAGTGCAAGAATTTCAGTCCAAGACAAGGTTATTTGAGGCAACGGTTGGTATGGCGGACAAGCTGAATTTTTTTATTAAAAAAACAATGCCTCAAGTTGGAGTTCTCTAGAGGCCAAGATTCTTGTCCGAGGGTTTGAGGTTGCCCAAGAAATTGGACCTCTAAAGGACCCCCTAGCAAAAAAATGTGACCACGTTGGTAGCTGTGTCATTTTTTCATCCATTGTTGAAGTTTTTCAATGAAGAAGTCTTGGCCGTAGTGTAAACCCCCTGTAAACAGTGGTTGGAGAAGAATCCATCTCGTAGCTAATCATATTGCTCCATTCCCCTAAAATTATTGACCGGTGCACTACTTCACCATAGTCTAAACCGGCCCTCATCAATCCACACCATTGGTGTATCCATCTTTTTGGTTAATTATGGATTTTGGGTTTAGGGATCAGGGCTAGTTTGAGAATATCATCAAAGGCCTCAAATTAGTATGGTGGGATTCAATTGGAATGTCTTGATCCTCGACATGTAGGGGATTTGAGTTTTTTTTACTAGAACCACTTCATCCATGATGGATGAGTTTACATAAATGCCACGAACTCCAATCCAAACTATCCAATTTTCCCTCCATCCAAATGGAATATATAGTGGCCAAGGATGGATGCAATTGTGATGACAAGAGAGAAATATGGCATACGCGTGTGCCTCTCATACAATACATCCAATATCAATGCTATGAAATAGTATGCAACATGGATATTGCTTTTCTTAGTTACAATGAGACCATAATCAGCTAGAAAACCCCAAAATTGCAAAATTGGTCTGACATGTAGAAGGTAGAGCATTAGATTGCTCGTAGTCAATAGAAATGTAATGGAAGAGGCATGAGAAACAATAAGGTTAGAATAAGGCCACAACGCTAATCCGAAGAGGGATAAGAGGTATCCAATATTGTTTGTACGAACCAAAGAAAAGAAGAAAAACAACAAAAGGCAAAGCAAGGAGAGCATGAGATCATCTCACTCCAAGCATTATTCATATGCCTTTGTGTATGTGTATATACTTGTGCAATCTCATCTCTAGTCCTATTGATTTCCAATACGATCCAAATCATTTGAGATGAATCAACCACAAACTTATAGGGGGGTCAAGTGTTTATGTTGGATGGATGAGGGATACACCCTGTATACGACAATTCCCTCTTGCCTATTGTGATAATGTAGCTGACAAGGAACATTAAACAAACATAGATATGAATGGATGTGCTGCATAACATTATTCAGATCCATATCAGTGTTATGTGGGACCGACAATATTATATAGAATATTCCTCATATTTATCCGGATGATGGAATATTCTACAGAATATTGTTAGTCCCACATAACATTGTTATGGATCTGAATAATGTTATGTGAGTTTGAGCTACATATATATCTAGTGACTTATGATGAGTCGTTACTTTACATGTTCTTTTACTGTCTACCTAAGGGTAAGAAGTTATCATGTGCCATGTGGAAGCACTTAAACATATATATACCTAATACTCACCGGGCCCGGCTCATGGCAAGGGGTACCAAATATTGATTATTCCAAGGACCTCAACCTACTAATGATTGGGGATGTCCATGTGGCTCAAATATAAGTTAACCCCCACTAGCTATCTTCAAACCTAATCATGGGCAACATACATAATATAACTTAACCTTGATGAATGCTTTGCATCATCATGATGTAAGTAATTTGAAGAGACCCACTTTGAAAGAGATTTGAGCTTTGAAGCTTCTATTCCCAAGTTGGATTCAAAATGAAAAAAGAGCAGCCAAATTCCGTCTACATATATGCAAGATAGTAGAGGTATCCATAAAGTCTCTTAAAGAGCGATGAAACCGTGGGTTTAATCCTTCTTTGAGAATTTTTTGCAAGCTCACTAGCTTGTCATGTATCAGAGCCTATTTTGAAAGTAAGGTAAAACTTTTGGGACTTCCTTTTTCCATCTCGCAAACTTCAAGAGAATTTTAGGATTTAAAGTAGGGTATGCGCATGGGACCCGCTGCAAGATGTAGGTACACATATTGCTAAGATAGGTACACGAAGAGTCTTGCTACATCTTGGATGGTATTCTAGTAAGACATGCTGTACCCAATCCAAGATGTAGCAAGACTCTTCGTGTACCTATCTCTTGGCTCTCAATAGACCTCGTAGCTACAACCATAGTAGGGCTTCTTGCATATAAGATGTAGTATGGAACATGCATTTGAAATCGTTGACATGTCACACATCACATTATTCATATGAGGGGACATGCATCGTTTCTAATTATAGTATCCTCTCCCACTAGATGTCTTGGGTAGTATCCTAGGGCATTTTTGGGCATATTCCCCCATTGATGCATGGCTCCATGGAGCATGTCATTGCAGTTGATTAAATGTCATGCATTGTCATGTGACTTTCAAATAAATAAATAAATTGGTTACACAATGGGAGCTAGGCCAACCCCGGGGAGGTCACTCCATTGTCAAGTTGAACACCATGTGCGTTAAAAGTTTGCTACCCCTATATTACATGCCATACATAATTTTTAAAATTATGATATTTTTTCTACATATACATAACCATTTATAGTACCTTTTGTATATTTTTCTGAAATTTTTAGTCATCTTCCTTTTTGTAGTAATTTGTTTAGTTCAATTCTGCGTCATTCTAGTTAGAAACGGAATGTTTAATTAAAAAAAACATCAAATTTGGTTACCGTTTTTTACTATGTGATAGATACCGTGTATATCTACTCATGAAAAAATTTGATAAAATTGTGACCCATTTTGGTGATGCCCTTTAGAAAAAGTAGATTTTGCCTTAACGCACGTGGTGTTCAACTTGACAATGGAGTGACCTCCCCGGGAGGCCAACACAAAGCTCATGGCGAATGGGAAGAGAATTGGGTGGAGCTTGTATGAATATTTGCGAATGGATTTATCTAGGGCAATAATGTATTGTCTCGGTGTCCAACAAGTGGTTTTCTTTCCTTGAGGCATACCCACCCATCTTGCAAAGCTTCTCAAGACCTTTCCATAGTGGCCAATATCGCCTCCTAACTCAACCATTTGAGTGCAATGACCATTCAAAGATCAAGTTTTATATTGTTTTTTGACACTTGAACTCTCTCATTTCTTGGACTTAGGAAGTGAGACTGAGCTCTTTGAAGTCACCTTCTCGAGAGCTTTCATTTGATACTTTACCCACATGTAGGAGTGAGAATATATAGTGAGTGGGTGAAGGTTCATAAATTATTGCACTGTTGAGTGATTTTGTTGCCACGAGCTCCCACATCACCATGATGTGTTTAGATGTTCCTTTTAGGGGGAGAATAAATTATCGGGGATGGAAACGAATAGATATATTTATTGGTACTATTGTAATGGTCACACAAAATATTATTTCATTAGAGGTATGGAAACCACATGTGTATTTAACAAAACATGGATCAAAACTTGGTTGCAATACTTATTGTTCATGTGTAAATATCCATATCTCCCACCCCTAGTTGTATTTTTTAGGACCAATGCTTCTCGATTGAGATCCACATACGATGAAAAGATTGTTGGAAGTTGTAAGCTTATGGCCATCATGTGCCTTACCGTTGTCATTTGCCAAGGCCTTGAGAAAATTCATGTCAAAAATGTGACTTTATTGATTGACAGTCATGTGTCTAAAAGGGTCATTTAAAGGATATTTTAACATTTGGCACCTCAAATTAAGGTAGTCCAATTTTAGATAGAATGGAAATGTTATGATAAGAACATCATTTAGATCTTCATAATACTCATGAATGCTCACACACCTAATTGCACATATCAGATAGATAGATAGATAAATAAATAAATAAACAATATTATGCATTGCAAAAGGAAAAGATTGACATATGCGAGGGGCGGTTGACTGAGCGACTGGTTTTGAGGATCCTCAATAATGGTCGGTTGTCTTGGCTACTCCCCCTCTTCCGACATGCTAGACAACATGTGTTGAGTCCCATGCACCCCTAGCTGGCTAAGCCAAATGTGCACTTAACCCGAGTTCAGAACCCAAGTGCAAAACCCAAGTGCAATTATGCCATACCCGAATAGAAAGGATACATTGTAGCACAATTCATTCATGTTATGATTTGTAAACAATCTATTGAATCACATGACATTTAATAAGTAAGATGGTTGTGTTGGAATGTGTAGGTCACCCTAAAAGACTTTAGGTGAAGGGCACAACTTAACATAACATTATTCAGTTGAGGGGGAAGGCTAGGTAGGGTAAGGAATATGTCATAATTGATTTCGGGCCTCTTACTTGTGATATTCTTGAACAACCATGGACTTCCTTGGTGAAAGGAACTGATAGATGCCCCCCAACAACCGTAAACAACATGTAACCCAAAAATTGGAGGCATTCATGCCCACAACAAGCCCATAAATATATGCAAGATAGCAACAACAACATTGTAAAGAGAAAAATGCGAAAATGCACGAGATTGAAAACCTACTTGAAGTAATTGCAGTGTGGAGTTCCCACTTTGCAATCTACCTGTTACAACACCTCCGAGGTGCCCACATATTCAAATTATGATCATAATCACTATAGCCAACACAAAGAGGATTTGGAATTTGCAATGCGACAATGACCACAACAATCCGGGTCCAAATGTCCAACTTTTTGAAGCAAAACCCAACTTGCTAGTACCAAGAATTTGCGCCCATTACCGACATTTGTGTCCCACTTAGCGACCTCCCTACGTTGGGAGGCACCTAGTTGGCAACAAGCATACGTGGCACAATTAGAGCTATTGTTGTTTGCTTGGTTACATACCAATTACATGTGTTGACATATAATGCGCCACTACACCTACCGGCGGAGGCAAGCAATGTGTTGTTGCCTCAACTCCGGAAACACTAGTTGACATAGGTTAAGTAAAAACCCATTACCCTAACAATTTAACCTCGGCTTTTTACATGGGCAATGGCATTTAATTATAGGATGGAACCACACCTCTCAGCTAAATAATGTTATGAATCTCCACTTGATGCAAATCGTGTATGGTAACCTGGCCTATGACCGAGAGCTACACATTGGTGAATTTTCACAATGACCTCTTCTATGGTAATGAATGATTCAAAAAATTTCATGCAAGGTAAAATGAAATATTTGTCTATTTCAAAAATTTGGAAAATTTGGAAAATAATTTTGAATTAAATATGATTTTTTAAAGATGTTCCCTAGGGTATCTTATGATAGACCTAAAGAAGTTTGACGTCGATGCTAATACAACTTATGAGCATTCTATAATTATCCACAAGCAAGTAAGAGGTTGTAAGAAATCCAACATTACTAAGCCGTAGACTGACTTTGACCTTACTATGTCAAGAGACATCCTAAACGAATAACTAATCTCATCCAACACGTTGTGGCAAGGTCTCATGTGCCTTAACCGAGACCTATGGGCCTCCTCCTCCTTCTTCCTCCTTCCCCCTCTCTCTTTCCTCCCCTCTCTCTCTCTCCCTCCACGTCATTAAATACATTAATGTGAGGTTAGTTGAGCTAGGGACATGTCATCCACCTAGGGAACATTATTTCTAATTTGTTCCCTAGAGCTCGGTTTAAGGTCACATATTGGTAATAGGCCAGGTTACCATAGCTTATTAGAAGAAGGCATGGGCCCTCCTTTGGACTAGGGGTGACCAAGCGCTAAGGGAGTCTAAAATCCGTACCTATTAACCTACTCTAACTCTAAACCTACATACATATGGAGATAGACCGGGTAGGTAGCTAAGAAAAGGCCTAGCCGTGGGTCATCGAAAGGGTGACCAACATAGAAATGGTGCATTGTAGCACAATTGATCGATGTTACATTTTGTACACAATCTATTGAACCATATGACATTTTATAAGCGAGATAGATGTGTTTGAATGTGTACAATAATTCCTGCAATTAGGTCTGCTTTCGCAAATAGGTTGGTTTTTTCCCATGCAAATTACCTTGGGTCAAAATCAAGTTACATAACTTATAACTTATAACTTCATTTATTCATCCCTATATGTATTTTGTTATTGTGGTAATAAATATTCAAAATAATGTGGAATGTCAATAAATTAGCATTGGGAAACGTAATTGCACATAACATTATTCAACAATGTTATCTTGTTTTGTGGGCCCTGCTCACATCCCCATACGATTCTTGCATCTTGGCTTTGAATTTGTATATTCATATTTCCTTGGTCTGAATGATATGGGTGTAGGTTGGGTTAAGCCACTTGCTACAGCCTGGGGCTTTCAATCAATATCGTCAGCGGTCACCTAGATAGATATTAGTGGCTTATGTTCTGCCTATGTTTAATTCAAACTAGAAAAGCGAACAACAATAGCTGACTAAAGAACGTTATGCACATATCAGTGTACCTCATCCTAAGAAACATTGGGTGAAGGGTACAACTTAATCTCCACTCGACTAGTGTCGTTTTTGACAAAGGGTTTGGCCTTTCATGTGATGGCCAATTTTACATCATCGGTTTTTTGACGGGCTGGTCAAATTGCAACATGTCTTTGACACCTAGTTTTAAAAATCGACGGCTTGATTAAACCTTTACTAGTTCCCATTTAAAAAAAAATAGAACAACATATAGAAGCAACCAAATATGCAAATCTAAACCTTGCAAACAATATGCAATCAAATCACTTTCATTATGTAGTTGTCAACAATCTCTATAACCATCACTTGTAATTCATGTATACATTCTATAGACTCATCTAAAATGATTGGTAATTTTCCTGAAGTCTTGACCTTTGTCCTGTTATTTCTCAAACTTAACCAGTTCATCTGCAACAACACAGTCGATTCTCCCCATTCATTGTACTGGATGGGGGAATTTGGAAGAGGGGAGAGAGAGATGGATCCGGACAGATTGAGTAGATCGACATCACTGAGAAACGAGCATTGTTATCTCCAGAAGCTGATTGCTTTCTCAAAAGGACAGAGAAGGCGAATTACCGAAGAAACGAAGCTCGAACCAACACATCAAGGCAGATTTAGCTAATTGATATCCCAGAAAATCCAACAATATCAATTCCAGAAGCTAATCGATTCCTCCAAAGGACAGACAGGGTGATTTACCGAAGAAATCCCATACGGACAAGCCTACTCATGCATCAACCAAAACCCTAATCCCCCAATCCCTACCACAAGGGAATTGAAAATCAGATCCGGCAGGCAAATATGTCCAGAACTCACCGTTGTAGAAGCAGTGGAGTGCAGAAAGCTTAGAAATCTTCCAGGCTTCGACCAACACACCTCCCGCGCAAATCCACCAAACACATCCTCACATCTTAAGTTGGATGGTCCCTAAGCTTCCCAAAGCTTCTTCCAAGTTCCGAACTCCTCGAGGCAGTCAAGACTTGATGGGTTTGAAGTCTGGATGCGATGAAAGGTAATAAATATTCTAAATTTTCATCCATCAGGTAACGGACATTTTAGAAGTGATTTGTCAAGTGACAGATTAAAGGTCTGGACCATTTGTCTGTTGACGGGTAAGGTAAGACCAGTCACGGTGACATGCTGTGAAATGGAATGTGACCGGCGCAAATCCGAACCTTACACTTGATGCAAATTGCGTAGCTTATTATAAGAAGGCATGGGTCCCTCCTTTGGATTAGGGGTGACCAAGTAATAAGGGGAGCCTAAAATACTGACCTACCGACCTACACCTACCGACCTACCGACCCACCTACCTACCTACTCTAGCTACAGACCTTGCAGCCTACACACCTAGCTGTTGTGGCGATAGACTAGAGGTAGGAAGGTAGCTAAGGAAGGGACCTAAGACCGTGGGCGCCGTTCGTCCGTCGTGTGGTGTACGGCGTCGCCTTCGCCGGGCCAGCAACTTACATCGACAATAAATTCGTTGCGAGGCACAGGAAGGACGGAAAGGATCGCCATCGTCACAATGGCACCGTCCGCACGTGCACATGGCATCTAGTGGACCTGCTAACTTAAGCTATCCATCATCTCCTCATCTCCTCCGCCGTCGCTGCGGCAAGATCGCAAAACCCACTTAGCCCTCCGGACAGGAATAGCACAAGAGTGAAGGAATTCGACAAGAGGAAGTCGACAGTTCTGGGGATAATCGGACTGAGCAGCAGGAGTAAGAAAGACAGAAAGAAACTTGCAAGAAGTGCAAGGGAGGAGGAGATATAGAGTTTGGAGTGGTTTGATAGGCGGAGTTGTTAGAGAGAGAGAGAGAGAGAGGGGCATTTGGGATTTCGGGGAAGGGTGACATGGTTCTGGGGACCTGGAAGGCGGTAGCAAACAAAGTGCCTCCGAGTACACAGCCCCGAGCTCGTGCATCAATTTTCTTTTGGGTCGTGTGTGTGCACATGGTCTCCTGTTTTGTGGCCTGTGAATTTAGTTACGTACTGGATTGTTGTTTGTTTTTGTGTTTCGGTTTGAGAGGGGTGTTTGATCTGCTCTGTAAGAGCCAGAGTCTGTCAGTGGGCTCACACTTGGAGGTTGCTGTGTGAGTGTGTATTTTCTTTTGTCTTCCACTGGGTTTGGTTTTGGAAAGCTGTGATCTTTGATTTTGTTTTGGTTCGTTCTGGAGCCTAACTTGGCACTTCCAATTGTGCCAAGTTTCGTTCTTTCCAAGCTTCTTAGACCTCTGTGTCTCCTACTCTACCATTTTGGCAGAGAGGCACCGGTCATCGGTGACTTCGTTCTTGAAAACTTGGGGGGGTTCGGAGGGAGCAGTTCCGAGTTCTTAAGTGAAAGTTTTCAATTTTCCGGTGGTTGGATCTGCTTTGAGGACTACCCCAATTTTCCTTCTTCCTTGAGCTGATCTTGATCACCTCCCTCCACTTCGTATCTTCAAGCACAGGTCTGCTTGATCTGCCTCTTCAAATTTGCAGGTCCAAGGCCCCCTCGGCCCGGCTCCGAAGGAGGAGAAGAAGAGCTTGGCAGGTGTCACATTGTCTAGTGAACGGAGCATTTTGCCTTCGGATCTGTCTGAGAGAGAGAGAGAGAGAGAGAGAGAGAGAGAGAGAAAGAAAGAGAGAGGGCAGCCAACTCTTCGACCACTTCCAAGCACTTGAGTTCTTGAAAACTCTGATCTTGGCTACATTGTCACAAACCGATACAACCGCTTTTCGATCTTAACAGCGGCGTTAATTTAAGGAACAAGAGG
This sequence comes from Polytrichum formosum, assembly GCA_964035585.1. Classification (NCBI taxonomy): domain Eukaryota; kingdom Viridiplantae; phylum Streptophyta; class Polytrichopsida; order Polytrichales; family Polytrichaceae; genus Polytrichum; species Polytrichum formosum. The sequence goes on along the minus strand of OZ037935.1, from coordinate 14,585,844 downwards.
GGCTGAGCTTTCTTGGCCACCGGATTCCACATCGTAGACACACACTCTTACATCTCCTCCTCCAGATGGGAAGAAGCTCTGCAGAAAATTCTTGAGTATTACTTGCGAGTAGGTAGCTTCTGGAATCTGTTTGCGTGGGAGTTTGCCATCAGTTATCAGGACAACAACAACACCAATCTTACAACCACCATGACTCTCAGCTTGAGAGCCGATGACCGCATCCCACTCCAGTCCATGGACAAATGGTAAGAGCTTGTTACAATCCTCCACCTCCTTCATCTCAGCCACCCCCATCGACAAGAAACATCATCATAACAAAGGTTCAGGGAATATCCAAACAATCTTACACACGGGATCCGGCATTCCATTGATCCCTCGTCACAACTCCGTGTGCAAAATGTCTACAGTGCCCTTAATTTGTGTGTAGGTTGTGCTTTTGTGCAGCACTAAACCCCAAGATATGCACGTTTCTTGAGCTCATGCTTGAGTTGAAGATTTTTGATGTTGTTGTTTTTGGTCCACTCGGATTGTTCCAGGATAGTGAGCATTTTCGTGTGCTGTAAGTCGTGAGAAGCAGCGGTCAAGCATCAGATTCCATGTGCAAAATGTCTACAGTGCCCTCAATTTGTGTGTAGGTTGTGCTTTTGTGCAGCACTAAACCCCAAGATATGCAAGTTTCTCGAGCTTATGCTCGAGTTGAAGATTTTTGTTGTTGTTTTGGTCCTCTCCGATTGTTCCAGGATTGTGAGCATTTTCGTATCCTGTGAAGTTGTGAGAAGCAGCGGTCACGCATCAGATTGTCATCTCATGTCACGTGTATGTATGTATAGGGCAAACATGGGGGGTTGGGGTGGCGAACACTACACCGGAATGCATGGCGGTGGAATGTTCTACCATAGCAACAGCAACAACAACACCAACGTAAACGAAATATTGCTGCCGCAGTTGATGATGTCGCAGGGCTTTGGTTGTGGTGGAGTTTCGGAAGCACCCAATCAAGTAGTTGGGCATTTAGAGTCGCCTCGGAGTCTGGACAGTTTGCTCCGGTCGAGCAACAGCTCCAGTATGGCGGACTCCACCAGCGAGATGAACTGCTGCGCCACCACCGGGGACGATGGCGAAGGACAGGGCGCTACGTCGCAGATACCAACGACGACAACACCGTTGCTTCAATCTCCCACCTTCCTGAGCAGCAGGGGGAGGGGAAAGAGTAAGGATAGCGGCGACGAGTCGCGATCGCTCTCGATCCCTGTCGCAAGTGCTGACAATAACGTCCTGAAGCGCCAGTTCGAAGAGCCGGGGGATGTGTGGGGTGAGAAGCTGCAGCCATCTCCCAAATTGCCCAAAAGGCCCGCTGAAGATGAGGCCATTCTGTTCGCTGAGAATTTCCAGGATGGGGGAGCAGCATCGGGGTACAACAACAACAACATTGGGGAATTTTCAGGCATGTCGAGCCCTGTCGATCCGTTAGCCAATCTGCCTCCGACCCCCTTCAATGGTGACACCACTAGCCCGGCCATGGCGGGCATGCGGAGCATCTTGTTCCCAGCTCCGTTGCAAGTGCCAAGTATGGAGGAGATTGCCAAGTCGCGACCCAAGCGACGGAATGTGAAAATCTCCAAGGATCCACAGAGCGTTGCGGCTCGCCATCGCCGCGAGAGGATAAGCGACCGCATTCGCGTCTTGCAGCGTCTGGTGCCTGGGGGCACCAAGATGGACACTGCCTCCATGCTTGACGAAGCTATCCACTATGTGAAATTCCTCAAGCTCCAATTGCAGGTCCTAAATACATCCATCCTCCCAAATTCTGCTGCAATCTCTCTCTCTCACTTCTACTGAAGCACCTGCATTCATTGACCTCCTTAAGAATTCAATCCCAACTGATAGTTGTGCTCAATGCATGTTCATTTCATAGTTGGTCGTCCACATTAACTTCTCAGCTTGGAGCCATGGGTTGTTGGTGCACCTTTGTTTCTCTCTTCTCGGAAATAGGGTTGTGTTGATTGCAGAGGTAGAGTATTCAACCATCAACAATTTTCTGGAACTATCAGATGCATTAATTCTGGAGGCAGAGAATTTTGAGTAGCTGAATGTGGAGGCGTTCTCTGCAATGTCTCACTCTTACCGAAGCACCCACATTCTTTGACCTCCTTCAGAATGCAATCCCAACTCATAGCTGTGCTAGATGCATGTCCATCTCATAGCTGGTAGTCCACATCAATTTCGTCTCATATTGGAGCTATGGGTTGTTGGTGCATCTTTGTTTCTTGGACTTGGAAATGGGTTATGTTTATTGCAGAGGTAGTACATTCCACTATCAATAATTCTCTTTAACTGTCAGATGCGTTAAATCTGGAGGCAGAGGATTGTGAGTAGCTGAACGTGGAGGCATTCTCTGCAATCTCTCACTTTTACCGCACGACCCACATTCATTGACCTCCTCAAGAATGCAATCCCAACTTATAGTCAGTGCTCGATGCAGGTCCATCTCATAGTCAGTCTTCCGCATCAATTTCTTCTCACCTTGGAGCCATGGGTTGCTCGCATTTTTGTGTCTTGGACTTGGAAATGGGGTTGTGTTGATCACAGAGGTGGTACCTTTAACTATCAAGAATTCTCTGTGACTATCACATCCGCTAAAACTGGAAGCGGAATTTTGTGGATAGTTGAATGTGAAGGCATTCTCAGTGGATGAAGACTTGTTTTATTCTGAAGATTTGCATGGATTTGAAGTTTGTGGGAACATGCTCCAGGAGTTTGTTTCTGATGCGTATGCTTTGTTGCTATGTATGTTACAGACGTTGGAGCAGATAGGAAACAACTGTGACGCCCAATTTGGAGCTCAGATTGCAAATGCTGCACGGCCCTTCGACTTAAACTGTGCAGCATACCAACAAGCATCACCATGCCCGGCAACAACGGCCAACATGGTGCACCAATTTTCAAGCCCCTCCTCGGCCTGGCCAGGACCGCCGGTAGGGGCGAGTCCCTTCTGTGGGCAGGTTTTCCCGGATACCATGCAAGAGCAGTTTTGCCACTAGGCCAGGCCGGGTTAGGCCAGGGATCTGATATGTGTGGAAGCTGAATCCTCCAATGATGTCTCCGCATCCGCCACATTTCTCATCCATCTCATGCATCACACACAGACTCATCGATATGCGATTGAAGGATGATTCTTCGTGGGAAACAATCCATTTGTGCATCCACTGCCAATGGAAGATGCGATGCCCTTGTTTCTTCTGAAGAATTCATGCGGAGGAGTGAACAAGCAGCAAGGGGGATCATCTGAATCTTACAACACTGGCCAAAGGGAAGGGGGGAAGCAGTCTACTATTGGCAGCAATTTTGTGCGATTTCTATTCAAAATTTTGCATCAATCGTTTTGGTGATGAGGATGATGACCACCGTTATCTTCCTATGATCTTGATGAGACGAGCCATGCTACTTTCACAACACTTTGCTCTCACTGTATCGTAAACTTGTGTGTGTGTGATATCCTCTTTTATCTGATCAGACCCAAACCCGAGCCCACAACAGCTAGGCTCCCATGTCCTCTTTTGTGTATACATCCAGTTTTTAGTGCTGGGAGGGAGCAATGAGTCCTACCCTCATAGTTTTAGTTAGTTGACCTTGCATGGTGAAAAGTGGTTGGCATGCAGATGCACCCACATTTGCCTCGGAAACGCAATGCTTCTGGTTACTTGTAAATTAGCCAAAAAGAGGCAGACATAGCAGCTTCTCAAGATTCAGTTTTTCTCAAGGTGCTCAAAGTCTCTGTTCTTCTTGCTCTTGTTCTTGTTCTCAGTCTGGCTCTTTACGTTTGCCCTTCAATGTAATGCACAGGGATGAGAAGTCATTACTGGAACTTGGTAGCCTGACAGTCAGCTGAAAGAGCAGAGGACATCTTGTGATTAGATCCTCCTCAATTGTACATAAGCAATGCAAATGTGTTGCACAATCTATGCAAATTGGGGTGCCCTCAAGCAGGTGCCTCTAGTTTTTGACTCAACACGTTTCCATGGTATCAGTTCCTCTCAAAATGTCTTAGTCACGGCACACCATTCAGATTCAGAATTGCTTGTTAGTGTGTCTTTACTCATCTGTCTATCATAGAACTGTATGACATGTCAAGAAAATCTGTGCCAGGGGAAAAAAGAGTTTCTGAATTTCTTGTCCTGTTCAAGTGCCTGACATGTCTCGGTTTACCCTATCTTGCCCAAACTTGGTATTCCAAAACCCTGCTCCAAACCGGATGCTTCGATTTATGCCAGGCAATTCTGAGGCTAAGGTATGTATATACCGGAAACCAACACTATATAACTCACCACAGTCAAACAGTTGGGGGCTTTAAATGTATGAAGTGGGCCAATATGGTATATAGTAATGGTTTTAGGTCATGTGTTTGGGTTTTGGTTTTGGGTATGCCTGTGTTAGATCCTCTTCTACCCTAGCAAGCTACTCCTGCGTGTGGGCAGATGTACAATGCAAGTAGCGAGATGTACACAGTACTATAGGTATCTGCAATATGTGATCGACTCCCAATGCCATCTATCGTGTCTATTTGTCTACTTATCTAACGCTCCTAGATTACCTAGCTATTCCGTCCTTTTGTCCTCCACAAGGACTCGTCTCGTCTGCAGGAGCCTGCTGCGACAACCCAGATTTTCGATTTCGAGGTTCAAGTTCTCTCAGTACACAGGACGGTCAGAACCAGTCTATCTGCTAGCATGTTGGCCGCCACCCCCTGTTGCAGGTAGCTGGAGGGCAAAATGACTTAGTAAAAGGGCCACTGCAAGATCGCCTATATTTTTAAGTACTTAAATAACGAGCCATCCTCCCTTTCTTGTTTTTCACATCTTACACCTATGAACTAGGAGAGCTGACTTCTACGCTAATTATGGTATTTAGTGTCACTTACCATTTGGAACTTCACCACGCAATAACTGTTTATTGGACATGGCATTTGTTTACCAACAAAGGTCGAGTTGGTTGTTTGGACATTATAGAACATTAACATCTTTACCTGCTAAAAAATAAAATTAATAAGAAGAATATAATAATATAGGAATGTGTAACTCCGAACTGTAAGTAACACTAAATATCATATTTAGTGTAATTACAGATGAGCCAGTTGAGTTTGAGAAATAACTGGTTCAAGTTCAAGATTTTCGGCAAACTGTCGATCACTTCAGAAGAATCTGTAGAATATACTTCAAGTTAATAAAGAAAACCTGAATGCGATGTTAAAACTCCAAATACAGGTAATGGAAACACTTGGATTTTGACCGATTTTGCCCAATATCTCCGCAGACACATCGATGTGTGCCTAGACCATGTAGTAGACATGTCAAGTGAGTTTCATGACATGTATATTCTTGATTGGATACGAGGAGGCACATTACCACCCGTAATTGATGAATGTGCTATGGTTTAACAATATTTTGTCTTGCCATCGATTGTAGTGGACACCCAATACCTACTACAATTGTGGCAGGGCTCTTGGCCTCCATTATCTATTTCCCGATAGAGGTTTCCTCCAAGATTGGTCTATGTGTTCATAATAATAAGAACATCAGTCTAAATTTAATAATCAACACAATTGGGAGGAACTCATGTGATCACTTAAAGAGAAAGAAGGATTCTTTGATCTCTTATGATTTTTACATCTCAACTTTGATTTTGACAATTGAAATGACAATCTTCATGATTCGTAATTGCTATCTAGCTGATACAATTCGGGATTACATCGAATAGCCAAAAGTGTATGTGGAGCTAGAACAAGTCTTTGTTAGAGGTATGCATACCTTATGTTGTGATTGGGGTTTAAATCCTCCTTTGTAAGATACAAAATGCCATATAAAATTTCAAAGCAGCCTCATTCATAAAATTATTAAACAGTGTGCGTTTGTTCATGTGGGCCCCAGGAATATAACCATGGGATGTCACAACTAGTGCAGATTCAGACTGAATTTGCAGTAGCTGCAACATCCCATGGTTATATTCTAGGGGCCCATGTGAATGAATGCACACTGCTTGATAATGTTATGAATAAAAGTGGCAGGCTGGTGGCAATAACACAAGTTTGTCAGTTAGCCATAAATCCAAGAAGCCAATCCACAGTAGCATTAAGGTATGTGGGTGTTATGCGGTTACTTTTCTTAATCGGCCCCTAGATTTGATTTGTATGTGGTTCAATGAGGATCAAAGAGCAAGCATCATAAAGACACATGTTTAAAAGAGATTGGACTATGTCCTCAGATATTAATAACTACTCTACACTCAATAGTGAACATAATTGGAAGGACCTATGTATCCAGTTAAGAAATCAACAAACATGCACTTCCGATAGCCATAACTAAAGTAGGGGAGGTCCGATTTTCAATCTGGTTTTTGCATATGTTTCATTGTAGATTTGCTAATGCAACATGAGTTTTGTTGTGTAAATCGAATCGGTAGAAGTTGAAGAACATGAACCAAATAACACACACATATCTTACCTCAACTAATATATTGACAAAGTGGATTCAAACCTGAGTACCGTACTCGGCCGTCAGGGTCGGCAAAAATTAAATAAAAAAATAGAAGTTGAAAAAAATCGGAAATTATTGGAGAAGAGAGTTGAAAAGAAAAGTTATTCATTGAAGAGCATGCCCAATATTACAAAATTGAGCCAACTTCATGTACAAAATATTGCATACTGTAGCATCATAACTAGTTTGTGCAATTTTTTTATAAAAAAAACCGGACATTATGAGCCCGAATTTTCTATTGTTTGCAGAGCAAATTGAATTAACCCCTAAAGAGCTTGTGGCCAAAATCATGGCAAACCCAGAGGTTGCAGTGGCATTTTAGGATCCAAAAGTAACACATACAAAGGACCACTAATTGAGATTAGGGCATTCAATTAGGTTAAACACACCAAGGCTGCCACAAAAGGGTGAAAAAAAGAAATCTTTCATTGTTGTGAACTAGCCTTGTATTAAAGCGTTGAATCTTTTACAAATATTTTTTGAAATTGTTGAAATTTTTATTAATTTATTTTTACCATGCCTGACCCACTTTCTCCACTTTAATTAATTATTCGGCATGAGATGTTGACCCTGACGGCCAAGTACGGTATCTAGGAGAGCGTTCAATGTGAGTGTTTCGGTGGAGATCAATGACTGGGAGAACTGTCTGACCTCTAGTTACAGATGAACTGGTTGAGTTTGAGAAACAACTGGTTGAAGTTCAAGACTTCAAGAAAAAAACTGATCATTTTAAAGGAATCCATGGAATATACCTCAAATCAATAACGAAGAACCAGAAGATCACAACATGTAACCGGTTGGACTTGGAAACACTAGGATTTAAGGTAGAAATACCATAAACCATGAACTACCCTCTACCCGTGCAGTAGACTTTTGTCAGAATAGTGAAGTGCCATTTCTGAAACCAATAATTATGAGGCTGACAACTTGATATGCATGTAGTAGTCAGTTTAGCCAATTTAGTCATGTTTGACTACCATCAATCACAGTTTAATGTACTCATGAGTTAACCGGTTTAGGTGATGTTATGTGTGGAAATGAGCATTACCGTGTTCGGTTTAAGGAGAATCTAGTGAACGAGCAGGGGGTTTGACAAACTTTCCACTTTGAAAAATTGTAGAATTTTTTTTTACAGGGAATAAAAATATGAAACAACTTGCATTCTTCATGAATCCTTCTCTTCTATCTTGGAGAATTATCTCATGATTGGAAGACCATATCTTCAATGCGAATCACCTTATTTTCACGGTTTATGGTATTTCTACCTTAGACTGACAATGCCCACAAAATCTTACTGGACATTGGTGGAGAAGCTTGGCTACTGTATGTGAGGGGCTGATCACACCGGCTAGCTCAGACACCATCCGTCGGCATCTCCGGCTGTAATAGTGTGAAAAGTGGTGGGCCAACATCTATTTCTGAACATAATCCCCAGCAATTTCACGGCTGGAACTGGACGGAAAGTTTGGTGTGATCGGGGCATGAGTGAGTGACGGGCACTTATATATAAGGTAGAAATACCATAAACCGTTAAAATAAGGCGATTCGCATTGAAGATCTGGTCTGACAATCATGAGATAATTTTCCAAGATAGACGAGAAGGATTCATGAAGAATGCAAGTTGTTTCGTATTTTTCTACCTTGTACAAAAAGTTCCACAATTTTTCAAAGTGGAAAGTTTGTCCAATCCACTTCCGGTTCACTAGGCTCTCCTCATTTCGATACAGATTATCACCTAAACCCGTTAATCATGAGTACGTTAGATCTTGCCTCCCATTGGCTACACTGCATTGAAGTTGCCGCGCCATTTAAGACATGGCACTTACCATTATGAGGCGGTCTAGTACACCGCTATTGGGTGGTTAACGCTTTATGGTATTTCTACCTTAATGGTTACCGCACCATTCCCGCTCTGCAAAGAAGATACTGTTTGTGATAGTTGTGGTGCGACTGAGTAACATTCTAAAGGTGATGCTACTGTAGTTGTCCTCCTGTTGGAATTCCCGGAATCATCCATGGAACCCGTTGTGGAAGAAATCATCACATCTGCAGGGCAATCCACAATATATACCAGGTCTCCTGTGACATTCCTCGAATCATTCATCCATGGATGATGGAACCCACTGTGGAGATAACACATGTGCATGGGCAAATATAATATCAAGTGCATTGTGGAACAAAAAAAAATAGGTGTTGGAATCGGGTCACTAACGGAGTTGGACACTTCTACCTTGGGTGCAGTGTGGAAGAAAAAAATGGATGTGCACACATGAACACGCATATTCATCCACACTCAGGTAGACGGGCCTTAAGTGGCTACATTTTCCGATTATTCCACTTCTCCTAGAACTCACCCTCCGCGGAAAAACTAAACAGGTTAGAAATAGAATTTGGGGTGCCTTTGCTAGAAATCAAGTTTTATTGTTTACTGCATTCTTGACGCCCTTTTGGACGCGTGACTATGTTTAGCCACTTTACTTTTTCCTTTGCTAGAAATCGAGTTTTGTTGTTTTACTGCATTCTTGACGCCCTTTTGGACGTGTGACTATTTTTAGCCAGTTTAGTTTTTCCGTGGAGGGTGAGAGATAACAAACACGCGATTAGTGCAAGAGGATCAAGGCATCCAAATTGAGGTCATAGCCATTTTCCTTATAGTTCTTGGAGCTCGTATAAAAAGCTTACTTGTTACCTTACCCTCCCCCCAAATTTTTTTAAAAAAAATGTTGACCAATGAAGGTAATAGTCCAGTCTCTCTTAAATAAATGTTTTTTAATGTTTGTCTCTAGATTTACACCTAATTGTACATTAATTTCTCAAACAAAATGTTTGATTAAGATCATACAACGCCAACTTAAACCCACATAGCTACTTTGCGTCACATGTGTGAATTATAGTGTTTCTCTAAGTGCTCGTGTGCTAGGTTGCCTTCAAATGGCAACCTCTACCTAACATGATTCCATGTGTGGGGCCTTTTGGTGTCCTCACCCATTCTTGATGCCATTTGGGCATATACAAAATTTCTACATTCTTTTTGATAATGATAAGGTACGGGAATTTGAAGATATTTTGATACCACTTGGACCTATAGACCGTGCAAGAGCCTCGAAACCTACGTACTATGATTACCCTAGCAACAAAAATAGTATTAGGATGGCATTGAACATGCACATATTCCCGACGAAAGCGGATATATATATGCTTATATAGGGCGGCGAATTTGCCAATACGCCAAATTGCCCAATTGCCAACAAGTCATATTTGACACTTGTGGTACTGAGGATTCTGATTGATGTGGGGGCCCGACGTCTCTTGAAACTTTGTGACTTGAGCATTAAAAAACTATCACACTTGGTCACGGTCGCCTCACATGAAGCAAAGCCAATGATGATGACCAACTTAGGATGGTTGTACACGTGCATGGCTGTTTCTTTGTCACCAACACAAGTAAATGTAGAAAGCCTAGTAAGGTAGAAATACCATGAACCGTGAAAATAAGGTGATTTGCATTGAAGATATGGTCTTACAATTATGGGATAATTTCCCAAGATAGAAGAGAAGGATTCATGAAGAATGCAAGTTGTTTCATATTTTTATTCCATGTAAAAAAGAATTCTACAATTTTTCAAAGTGGAAAGTTTGTCAAACCCCGGCCCTTACTCGTTCACTAGATTCTCCTTAAACCGAACACGGTAATGCTCATTTCTACATAGAACATCACCTAAACCTGTTAACTCATGAGTACATTAAATTGTGACTGATGGTAGTCAAACACGACTAAATTTGGCTAAATTGACTGTACACGCATATCAAGCTGCCAGCCTCGCAATTGTCAGTTTCAGAAATGGCACTTCACTATTCTAACGGAAGTCTACTGCACGGGTAGAGGGTAGTTCACGGTTTATGGTATTTCTACCTTCTAACGGACACTTTGGGCACTTGAAGCTCTTTATAGAGCATCCCCACTCATGGAGCCACAAACGGACCTTTTCATTGGTTTTTTAGAACTTTTGAGGTAAGCTCGTGTGCTCCATCCCATCCTCTAGTTCATATAAGCTGTGTGGGTGTTATTTGGTTTGTTTTTCATGTTCTCCAACTTCTATCGATTAGATTTACAAAACGAAACTTGTGTGGAATGTTGTTAAAAATTGTTGTGTGATGTCTTAACACCTACTGACGGGGCGACAATAGAACATGCCCCCTATAGTAAGTTGGTTGCTCATTCACCCCCAACTTAAGCTCACTAACTAATTCCTGATCTTCAACCCTCTATTTAGAGGTTGATTTAACTAAAAATGACAATACGATGCTCTGCAATATTATGAATTGTCGCTCCCCCTCCCCCGGTTTGCCCTCCCCTTGGTAGGTGTTGTGAACATTCACCCTTCACAAAGTTTGGCATCCACGTGCCTTGTTACATGCACATGAACTTATGGTAGTTGAGATACACTTCTCCCTCAATTGTCCTTACATGGTGGATATCATGTGGGTTGGATATCATAGTGATGAAAAATGATTGACGCTATCAACAAAAAGAGATGCCACTTGCTAGCTTTCGAAACCAAAACAAAAGTGAGATAAAAAAAAAAAACCACCCCGAAAGATAGAATAGACTCAAATGAATGTGGTGCACTTTAGACTTTTGGGCTCAACATTCCTTGTCAATTGGGTTTGTTGAATTGCGTTGGAATCAACCGCTTTTTACATGACATTGAGGATTTATGTTTCATTTTAGAGGCGGTCAAGGTTGGTGCAATCACTTACTTTCTAGACGTGGCGGCACCTTTTGCGGTGCAAGTGTCCCTTCATTTGGTAGCAAAGTTGATCAATACATGGAATGTTTACATGTGTGTCTTACTAAGCTATAATTGAGATATAGGAATCAATGGGTGGTTGTGAGGTCAATACCACTTAACCCTTAAACGTCGGAGCGGCCCTCTCAAGGCCGCGTTGACCCTAAACTATTTGACCATAAGATAGCGTCAAAACATGTCGGAATTGCAAATTTTTTCCCCCAAAATATGTATCTCAAAGTTCCATATCTAAATATATATGCCGATCGCACTAAAAGAATTATATGGAGGTCTGAAATGGGGTAAACATAGGCTGATGGGAGAGGCCCTCTCACCCCCCCCCCTTTGACCTTTAAGGGTTAACTTGTGACATGCTCATGTGGTATTTGAATCATGTGTACTCCTACTAAGGCATGGGGATCTTATGTTGCCACTCTTCTTATTTGGACATGTGTCTTTGAGTGGTAATATGGTAAGGCTTGTAGTTATGAATGGAGACAAAAGAAGAAGAGGAAGAAAAGGTGCTATGATGAGATTGGATTATGTGCTCAAAGTATGTTACCTTAATAGTCAACACAAATGTGAGTGATTGAGTGACTCTGTGTGTGTGTGTGTGTGTGTGTTGGGGGGGGGGGGTGAAGTTCTTGGGTATGGATCACTTTACCCTCCAAGGGATTCACTTTGGAACTGAAGATGCCATACATAAGGATATAATAATAGTTGTATTCACAATTAGAGTAAAGTACTTGTCACATATGTGCTATATCAAAGAAGTTTTGTCACAAAGATTTATTTTTTCTTTATTTTTTCAATAGGTTGTGCTAAAATGGTTTCAATACCACACACCAAATAAAATATTATTTCAATACTTGTTGCTTGGGGGTGGATTCTTTGTAGGAAACCTAGATGACGTGTGTGGGTGAAGTTATGAGATGAAACCCCTATATATGAGAATTTTATAGAGAAAAACAAATGTGAATGTACTAGCAGTAGGCTAGAAAATGGACTCATGTATTTATGCTAAGCTTTTTAAATTCAATATGATAAATGCCTCCATTAAATACACAAATATATAAATTATGAAAGAAATAGGCCTCTTTTACATATACAAGTCGTTGAGAACTATCATCATATGACAACAATGGATGGAAATGTCAATTGGAGAAACTAGCACATGTATTGTCAAATTTTCCTCTAAACTTTAGAGACTCCTTTTGTGAATCTACGATTATTACAAAAAAAATTAATAGCCTTTTAAAATGTATACACTAGAGAGAAAAAACACCTCTCCCTTATGTATACTATGTATAGTAATGCCTCAAATACTACCCCTTATTACACTTATATTACTTTGTAAGTGGTATGAAGAGTCCACCCCCAAGACTTGCTAGGAGTTTGTACAAATCATCATGTAGTCCGTATAAATACATGTCAAATTTTTATGGGTAAAAACATAACAATAATTATCTCCCAATCTTCACGTTGACCTCTTCTGAGTTTTGCATCTCAATTTGATATGAAAACCTAAGATGACAATCTTTGTGATTTGAAATTGCTAAGCGGATGAAGAAATTCCTAGTTTGATCCAACACTAATATTGTATGTGAAGTTGGAAGTGCCTACAACAGGGTCACATACCTTGGACTTCACCCAATATGATATTAGGGTTATGTATACTATACATGAACTACATCCATGAAATGTTAACTGTCCTATCGTTGTCACTTTAGTGCCTTTCCCCATGCTCAACCTGACCCACCCTCTAAAGTGGGTAGCGAGGGGAATGCTACCATGTGAGTGGTGACACAAGAGCAGTTTGGGGAATAAACAACATGGAAATAGGGGCACTTGGATCCTATAACCGTGGAATTGCGAGACATTTTGGGGATGCATAGGAAAATTAATTAGCCCAAATCCTCATTACTAAGAGGGTTTTAGAATGGGGAATGCTACCATATGAGCGACGAGCATTAGCATATGAGCAGTGAGGAAGGTAAAATATGTAGAATACACCCACTGCTAAAGGTAGAGTATTAGGTTGTTTGTAGTCATAGGATGGTGAATGTTAGAGGTATAAGAATGAATAATGTTTGAGTAGACCCATATGGCTTGTGAGAAGTGGGAGTTGATGTTGAAGGTAGAGCATTAGGTTCCTTGCAGTAATAAAATGGTATTTGTTAGATGTTCAAGAGTGAATAAGGTTTGAATAGGGCTTCATTTGAATGATTCGAGGGTGCAAAAGCGCGTTTGAGTTGGGAAAGGCCTAATTTTAGTGGTTTGAGGTTGGAAAGGCAAATTTGAGTTCAGAGGGCTTCATTTGAGTGATTTGAGGTGCAAAAACACATTTGAGTTGAAGAGGGCTTAATTGGACTAGATAGGCACACTAGAATTAAAGAGGGCCTAATTTGAGTGATCTAAATGTGCAAAGGCACATTTGAGTTGAAAAATACTTGATTTGAATGGGATGAGGATGCAAAGGCACATCAAATTTGAAGAAGATTTGATTTGAATGGTTTAAGGATGCATATGCACATTTGATTTGAAGAGGACTTGATTCGATTAATTTGAGGGTGCATAGGCACATTTGAGACCAAGAGAGCTTAGTTGAGTTGATTAAGGGTACAAAGACACATTTGAGACCAAAAGGATTCATTTGAGTTCAAAAGAATTTGATTTGAGTGAATCAAGAGTGCAAAGGCATTTTTTAGAGCAAGGGGGCTCATTATAGTTCCAAAGCATTTGACTCAAGTGGATAAAGTGTACAAGGGCACAATTGAGAGCAAAAGGGCATGGCTTGAGTAGATTGAATGTTCAAAGGGTCAGTCGAGGCCAAGAGGATCCAACTTGAGTGGGTTGAGAGCAAGAGGATTTGCCTTCAGTGGATTGAGGTGTAAGATACTATTTTAGCTTAAGAGGCGTTTTGATTGAGGGTTGTAAAGCCTTTGAATGGATATAAAAGCTTGGGAAAGGCTTATTTGAGCTAATAAAGATTGTATCCCCAATCTTTGAGCATAACATGGCAGAATTTGATGGTGAGGGTGCTAGAACCATTAACAAATTCAATGGAGAGAACTTCAATCTTTGGAAGTTCAAACTGGAGATGGGGTTGGCTTCCGTGGACCATTGGGACATTGTGGATGAATCCGAGGCAACTCCACCTTCCAACGTTAATCCAAATATGAAGAAAGAATACCAAAGGCGTGTCAAGAAGACAATGCCCATCATGGCGTTCAATTTGGAGGACAATCAATCTGCGTACATTAGGAGTTATGAAAGACCAACGAGGTATTCATATGTAGTGTCTGGGATTCAAAAAAGCAAAGTATCAACCTTATAGGTATTTTGGAAAACACCAAGAAATGTTGGTGGTCCATTGTTTGGGTTATTTGGAAACATCTTGATGAAAATCACATAAACATTGCGAATGATCTCTAGAAAGCCCAAAAATTTAAAATTTGTAGTCTTGGTATCAAGATGTAATATTCTCATTGTTGAAGTAATTATTGAATGCCCAAGGTTTCTTTGTTGTGACTTTAGTTTGATTCTTTAGAGACCACTTGAACGAATTTTTATTATAATATTAAAAAATTGGAAATTTTCATAATCTTCATAATTTTACTTTTGGCACCAAGGCAACATGTCTCATTCTTTATGCAATATGTGAAATTGTGTTTCTTCATAGGCTTGTACCTTTGTAGGTTTTGATATTATTAATGCATATTTGCCATAAGGTCTTTATGTTTCATCATCTCCATATACCATCCCTCCTTGGAACGATCACAAGCAAAAGATTGAGATTTTGTTTGAATTTGTTTTTGCATGTCTCAATGATGACAACCCTTTGCATCAATTTGTCTTTCACAAGAAAGATGTTGGAAAAGATATAAAGACGTTTGTGGCCTTTTATGATTTTGTGATGGAAAAAGATTGGTGGGGTTTCAACAAGTTGTCATTGTGTTGTCCTCTTGACACAATATTACTTCCAAACCTTAACCCTTTTTCTATTTTAAGGTCTCCCTCTTTAGTGCATTGCAATGTTAAATTGTTTCCAGGCAACTACCCGTAACAATAGGATATGTTGTGCAAACTCAAGGTTTTTTGTTATGACGTTCTATGTTCAAAGTCCAAATGAGAGTCTATTTTCCCAAAAAAATTACAAAATCTGAAGTAAACGTGGAGGAGGCCTTGGAAGTTTACTTTACTCTAAAAGCATGCGGCTCATAAACAACAAAGTGCCATGAGAGGTGGTAGAGAGAAAACTTATGCATAATTGCAAATCCTAATTAAGGCCTTGACAACTCTTGCATCGGTTGTCATTGATGCTTACGCATCTACATGTTGGTGTTTCTTATACTCTCAAGGTGTTTCAAGCCACATGGATTTCATTGTAGGGTTGTTCATGACTTGTGCAAATTTATTGACCTCTCACCATTTCATTGCTAGGTGCCTCCATTCATGCTTGCAGACGTAGTGGCCACCATCTAGTCATGTACAAGGAAGACTCTTCATTATCGGATGTCATACTATCACCATTGCGTGATACAATATCAACTCCTAGTTTAGGTGGAGCTCTTGCTTAGGCAACCTTCGTCAATTTTGATGAAGAGCATGTCAAAAAGTGGCGAGGAAAAATTGATCAAATATGTAAATTTAACCATTTTTCTAAATTCTCTTGATTGTCTGAAAGTGTCAAATTTAAAAAATGTATATATGACTCTTTGATGTTTCCAAAAAATATATTTACAAGTTCACAATAAAGGAATCGCCACCCTACAAATAGCCCCACAATGATTGGGTGGGTCATTGTGTAGGGCGCATTGGACAATCAAGTGTTAAGAAGGTTACCCATCTGAGCACCATTCTGGCCTTAGGGCACACTTCTATGTGGCTGCGAAGTCGGCGCAAACCATTAGATGACAAAAGTTTGGATGCTCCTCCACATGGAATTGTATGTTGATTTCCATGGAAAACAATAATCAACGGCTAGCACAATTGTAGGGGATAGTTGAAGTTTGAGAAAGGGGGACTTGACTACCCCTTTTTTTTTGGGACTTATTGACTTTCATTTCAAAGGGAAAAAAAACCTAATTTTCATAAACTTGTTGGTGTGGACCCAAGATTGTTATATTTTGGAATATGTATATATGGATATATAGGGTCATATTGTTATAATTCAAACCTTGCCCAAAGTTTTCATAACTTTTGGATTATTTTTGAAATTTCTAGCATCTCAAGATATATAGTTCAATCAATCCAATCACGCAACATTCTAAAAAGGTAAGTGCAAGATGGTCACAATCCAACTTGCATGTTGGACAACAAGGCAAACCTACTCTCCCATATGCTGCCCTCCCTACTCCACATAAAGTAGATTGCCCTTGTTCAATTACTTTTCTTATTAAGACACCTATATTTGAGTTGTATGTGGTCTGGTGTGGGTTCAAGAACAGATACCAGACATACTTGTGTTTAAAAGAGATTGAACTGCATGTTCATAATGTAACATATTAATGTCTAGACATAATAGTCAACATTATTGGTGAGTGGGGGGGGAGGCCGGAGCTGTATGACTATTCGATGAGCACAAGAATCTTCACTTTGATAATGAATAAGATGTTCATATGGGCTTAGCACATTATTCAAAACCATAATAGTGTTATGTGGGACTGACAATATTCTACAAAATATTCCTCACATTCAGCCTGAATGGTAGAATATTCCGCAGAATACTGTTAGTCCCATAGAACACTGTTATGGATCTGAATAATGTTATGCTCCAAAATGATGAGGAAAGTGGCTGGCTACGACCTCGATTTGAATTTACTAATCATCTCTCGCATTAATAAAGTGTTTTGTCCCCGGAAAGAAGTGGGTGCGTTGGATAATTTAACCATTCAAAAGCCATCTATTCGAGAAGTGCTCGGCCATCAAGATGCTTGAAGATATCACATGACGGAGCTTCGCTGATGTCGGCGAACTCTGTTTTGCTCCGCCGAGACATCCAGCACATTGAAAGTGTGCCCTTATTGGGTGGCTTCGTGTGGGAGTTTGTAATATACTCCTACCGTATCATGTGAACAAGATTGCGGGATAAACTAAAGAACTGGAAGTAGTACTATAAAAATGTGTCCATAAAATCGTCCTCGGACCTCTACTGCAGTCACCAGATAAGCTGGGGAATCATGATAAGTTTGACAACATTTCATAAGCCACTGCATGCATGCAAGATTTATTCCTAGCCTTTTGAAGTGCCACGTGTGCATCTCATGCAGCCAATTCGAAGAAATATTCTCACAATGTGTGCCCTTGCGAGAATCATTTGGTCTCCATGATTTGTTTAGGATGTTTGCCAAAATCATCAACAAGTACAACCCCAAATAGAGTAGTATACATATGCGAGAAAGATTGATGATTCTTGTTTGTTTGTTTGTTTGTTTGTTTGTTTAGGGTGTTTTTGTGCTATATCCGCTAGTCCAACCTTGGGGGGCCCATAACCACACTCTAAGGGCCGCTTCACACTATGGCCGTCCAAGTCGAGAGGCCGTGGGGTTGAGTGGCCAAACTTTGTTGAGAGTCCAAAGAAATGGGCTGAAATTTGCCAATAAAATATAGTAAGTGGAGCCTTTGGGCGGGCATAGTGTGGAGCCTCCAAAGGCCAAGCCCAAAGTCCAAACCCAAAGGAGCATTCCACTTTATTCCTTGCTCAGAATAACCCCTCCAATCTAACGGCCAAGATCTTGTCAATAATTGATTTTTTAATGAAAAAAAATTGACGGCCTCTCGACCATAGTTTGGGTTCCTATTCCCGTCCGACCCAAACTTCCTTCGAGAGTCCGTCGCCTCCTTCAAAAAGTAATCATTTTAAATTGCGACGGCCTTTGGACTTTGGCCATAGTGTGAAGGGTCGAGAGGCCGAACTCTTGGTTTCTTGCAATTTGATTGGTGGAAATCGACGGCCTCTCGACCTTCGGCCATAGTGTGAAGCGCCCCTAAGGCACCTTTGAAGAGCTCAAAGGAAGAGTTAAAAAAATATCCCCAAATATACTAGGGCCAACCACACCTTTCACACCTAATAACGTAGGTGATAGCGTGGCCGGCTATATTTTATGTGTGGGTTGATGATTAGAGTTTCATATATAATATTAACAAACAATAAATATTCAAATCTAGACTATTGATAACAAAATGTTGATGTTTTGGTACAATACCAATATGATATTCATATTATATGGTGCAATCCACAACAATTCATGGTATAGAAAGCGTTCATTTGTATTCTTAATTTTGAGCATATGATATTGTGGGCTCAAAAATGGAGTGGGTCAAGAAATGCTGCATTGACCAAAATTTCATGGTATGTCAAAGTTATAGTGGGCCACATTAATAGGTGTAAAAGGTGCACATAGTGAAGTTTCGTGCCATGCATAATATGTCAAGGTCAGTGATACCCACATGTTGTTTGTCTCACAAATAATATCTCAAGGGCGGCTTCCAATGTCCCAAAGTTATCCATCTTTGGGACATTGAGTTAAGGTAACAATGATCTTATGTCCTAGGTTCAAATATAGCATTAGCAGTAGGCTCTTGCTATGTGGGGCTGGGAATTAAATGGACATAGTGCCCCATTTATTTCGGGACTCTTTTTCAAAACGAATGATAGTTAGCATGAGTATTATTCACAACATGACACTACACTGGTACTTGTCCAACCTTGGGCTCACATTACTAGTAGATTTACTTCTTGAAATCATCGACTATGTGGTGGCCGTCGGCGTTGGGCCCCGTGTGGCAACCAACACCTATTGTGCATGTCGCAACTTAGAATACTAGCCGGGTAGCCATAAATAATGGCTCTTCATTTCGGCTTGTTGCCAACCTATCACCCTAGTCATAGCTGCAATGAAATATGTTTCAAAATGATCAAAAACGAACATAAACGTTCGTTTCAAATGGTGTTTCGAAACAAGAGTCTAAGTTTAGGGTTTGGGTTTCATTGTGGTTGTGCATGCGCCGCTCCCATGTTTCTCAATGTTTCTAGAGACATTGCATTTCCTATTGTACTTGTAATTGGAAACTAAAAATTGGTGTTTAGATTAGTATTCTTTCTTCTATGAAGAAAGAGCTCAACGATCTCAATGACAATGCCAACTTTAGTAGATGAATCTCAATTTAAAGAAATTTCTACTTCAAGCTAAAGCCTTTTTCAAACAAGCAATTTGGAAAGCAACACTTATGGTGATGATGATGATGATGATGATGATGATGATGATGATTTTAGAAGTGATAGTCATGTTGACCATTTGAGTAGTTTAGATGATTGAAAATTGCCTTGGGTTCACAAGAGTTTGATAGTTATGACAACCCTCATGCTTTAGCCTTGTCAAGGCTTTGTACAAGTGATGGATTATAATCCCAGAGCTTATAATATACTCTAGCTTTTTGTCATGAAATTTGTGTTTCGAAACGTTTCGAAACATTTTGAATCATTTTTGAAACATGTTTCATTCGTTTCGAAACACACATTGCAACTGTGACCCTGGTACCCCTTTTTAAGAAAGGAGCAACATGTATAGGTTGTGTAATGTGATGAACATGCTAAAGTAACAAGAAAGCAAAAAAAGAGGAAAAAATGAACTAACAAATGGGCTTCATGAGAATGAAAATTACAATAGCCGGGGAAAGGTAAATGTTCACAAATACATACCAACGGGGAGGGTAAATACGCTGATTACCATGTACATGCCAGTAATTAATATTTGAGTCAAATTAACACCTAAGTTGGGTCAGAGTTCCCAAATCAGTATCCTGAGGTTAATTTAGAATAAACAAGCATGAACTTATATAGGGCATGTGTTTACGACACCTCTAATGGAAGGTGATGGTAGGTCTTTATGAAGGGCCACTTCACACACGAGCCAAGAGCCGTGACCATGACATTGTGAGAGCCCAAAAGAAAGTGTCCAGAGGCCGTCCCAACACACCCCCAAAGTCATGTAGTGTGGTCATGGATCCTCAAGTGTAGTGGAAAGTCATATGCTACCAGGCCCTCAACCAAATGATATTTCAATGAATTTCTATTCATGCGGGTCTTCACACATGATAAAATAGAATAGATCAACGGTTGCGAGCATTCGGAGTGCCATGGTCTCCTGGTTTTGTGTTAGGCCTACCTCCAAGAGGTGGTTTTTGAAAATAGTCCAAGTGATCATGAAACATGATCCATTGGATGCCATGTAGGAATCCATGTAGACTTTACATCCATCTTGCATTCACATACTTCCGTTGGTCCCTCAAGCGTAGTGTGAAGCGAACTTGGCCAGCTCCACCTTTTCCACCAATGAGAGTGCTTGAAGTGTAATGGTCACGGGCTCTCAGTCTCGTGTGTGAAGTGGCCCGAAATCCTCAAGGAACATGGTTCATTGTCAAGCATGTACCAAAATGGTAACTGGTCCAAACGAGATTGCGTTGAAGGGACCGGATTCTGTGTGAAAATGGTAAAAGGTGGCATACAAATTTGAGCTTATATCCCACATAACATTATTCAGATCCATATCAGCGTTCTGTGGGACTGACAGTATTTTGTGGAATATTCTCTGATATTTCCCACATTCAGACTGAATGTGGGAAATAGCAGGGAATATTCCGTAGAATACTGTCAGTCCCACAGAACGCTGATATGGATCTGAATAATCTTATGCATGTGCATTGATTGTATGTCCATTATACAAAGCTCCTGATGATGTCAAACCATGGCATTCTCATGACACCAATCCAATTCTTTCCTTCACAACACCTGTCACAAACCAAGCACAAACATGACCAACTACATGTTTGTGCATTCCCTATTTTGATGATTCCACACTGCCTCCCTCTAATCTAGGGGGTCACTTCAAGTTAACTAGGATGCATTTCCATCAAGAAAATGTTGATGCCACCTTGGTATCATCTTCTTCTACGTGCGTAAGTGCATTTTTTTAGGAAGACTTTCATAGTTAAACCTTTAACTTTTTGATGACGTAAGGTAGAGGGTGCTTAAACCAACACTTTAAGCTATTTCACATACATATGGCTATGTAGTTGCTATTAAATAACTATATATATAGGATTTGGGCTAAACATAGGTATAAAGAAAGAAAAAACATTTTTAAGCCTCAACTGAATATTTGATGAATATTCAAAGTCAAAACTGCTAGCTTCCTTCAACTGATCCCTAGGTCCCATGTATGACAACCTTGCATATGATGAGGATCCCCCACCTTCATTGCCAACAACCAACACAATATAGTTGGGTACTTTAGTAGAGGCGAAACCCCATCAACAATGTATAAGGTACCGCAATTTCAATTACGCTGGGATTGAATTTCCGATCATGCTAGGGTTGAATTTCGATCGGGCCGGAACTAATAGTGCCCTGACACATATCCTAGTTTTGAGTGGTAAAGTGAGGAGGAATGAGCAATTAAAATGAGCGGTTATGGCAAACTCTAGACATTGGTAATATGTGTGGGCCAACTTTTGGCTTCAAAAATTCACAATAATTTCAATTTAAGGAATAAAATTACCAAAAAACTTGGAGTCCTCCTGATTTCTATCTTCCTATACAAGACAAAATTGCACCGCCTTATACTTCTCCAAATTTGGCACAAAATCTTTGAAGTGATTGGTTATGGGCGTCTCTACACTAGACCCAAGCTAGATCAAAGCCCAACATGACCACCTCCATGATCCTACCCAGTTCGGTTGTAGAACCATCCCCTTGCATCCCAAAACTGACCCCCTTTGTACCAATAACCGACCCCCTTGGCTTTGTGGGCTTCACCCCCATAAATAGAATGGCTAGAATAGGCATTGACAAGCCACCCTACACCCACCTTGAACAGACCTAATATAGAGTGGAGCCTGTTACGTACCCTACATGAAGGTAGTGGAGGCCAGTATGTGATGACGCCACCAATAGCATCTAAACCTATCACTTTATGGGCCCGGGCACTCCTTTTCCATGGGGAACGGTTCAAAGTAGTAGAGTGTTGGTGATTGGGAGGCATTTATAGGTGTTGCTTTTGGACGAGGTGTTGGTTTTAGCACCCCCGTCTACCTTAAGCATTCCATTTCACTTCTCAATGGAGGATGCACCATTGGACTCACATATATTGTGGGTAACAAATATCAAGACATTGGGTGAAATGTTGCGGGTTAAAACATATAGTTATTGATACACCATTGCCCGCCATGTCGTAATGTGTTTTTCAGCATCAGTTAGTGTACATATCTCCGATTAGGTACACTAAATGTGATATTTAGTGTTATATGGTGTTTAATGTCACTATGGTAACTTTTTGGATGAAATTTCTTATGAACAAGTTTACAAATACTGTCATGGATGATGGATGAGTTCATCCATTGGCCAAAACCCTACCTTCTCTTGTCAGCAACTTGTGATGAAATATTGTCATGGATGATTGAAATTTGGATGAAAAATCACTTAGTAAGTGACAGTAATTGCAACACTGTAAATCTATAATCCCCCAAAAAATTCTACAAGGACTGACAAATAATGTTGGGTTAACATTTAGTGTTGGTGACATTATACTGCGGTTTACAATTAGTATTGAGCAAGACAATTAGAATCTGTGACACTAAACATCATATTTAGTGTAGTGTGGTCCACAATGTTCACATGTAAACCTGAGTGTGGAGGATTCATGATTAGTGTGGGTCACACTAATGGACATATTTCCCAGGGCTACACTGTACTAAACATGTACGACTATTCGTGAGTGCAAAAGGGGTATTAAATTGAACTTTGTTGTACTACCTATACATATACTACACAGAATATAGCTCGTAGTCATGTACATGTATGGATATACAACACTTGTACTTGTATGGTAGTGTCATTAAACTTTATAACATAAGTTTTTTCTTAATTTTTTATATTGGCTTGTGTTGGTGGACATACGATCTCATTGGTCATTTGATGATAGATTTAGAAACACAAATTGCATTAGCTTTCATGACATAGGTTACAAACTTAGATGTTGATGAGTTACATTTGGAGGATGAAACTGTCTTTATTGATGAATACTAGGGTTTTGCATTATACATATAATAGGTGTTGATTGCTATTCAAAAATACATTTGTATGCTTATGTTAATGACCATATATGAATGTAAATTTCTCTTTATATGCATGTTGTCACTTGCATTTTTATCATTGAAAGTGTATATGTATTGCTTAATTTTAGAAAAAAAAACTTGTATATAATGGACTGTTTTAGAGTATGTTGCAAATGCGTGTGATAATTGGTTTTAATGCAAGATGCACCCCCCTAGGATATATTTAGTGTAATTGGTAGTAGGTCCCAGGGGGTGGACTCCTCATTGGAAACCTAAATGATGTGCATGGGTGACTATGAAACAAAACCTCCTATGTACGAGAATTTGAAGAGAAAAACAAACGTACACGTACTAACAGTGGGCTAGAAAATAGACCCATGTATTTATATTGAGCTTTTCAATTTAATGTGATAAATGTCTCCACTACATACACAAAATGTAAATCATGAAATAAATAGGCCTTTATTACATATGTAATCCACTTTCACTTACCAAGGAGAAAGTCATTGAACATTTTTTCATCCAAAGAATACAACTCATAATAATCTGACCCTAAAACATATGTCATATGGATGGAACATGGTGAAGTGGATGATGCTAGCACATGTATTTTTTCCTCTAAACCTTAGTCCCCCTTTCGTCCATCTACCTTTACTTCAAATTAGCAAATAATCTTTTTAAATGTACACACTAGAGAAAAACCATGACTATGTGTGCTAATGCCTCACATAATACCCTCTTCTTTCACTCAATGTTAGTTCATACACGCTATGAAAAGTCCACCCCCTAAGCATTAAGTAGACTCCACAATCACTGCTCATGAGTTTGAACTAGTGGTGGTTTGTTTTCGATGGCATTTGGGTATCTAAAATGAGGATTTCACAATTTTTGATACAAGTTGAGTATGAATATTCGACAGTATTTTCGTTTTTGACACCATTCGGGGTTATATACCATGCAAAAACATTTATACATAGGAAAAATTGTCCTAGTATCAATTTGGATTAGAATGGTATTGTCTCAAATAATAATTCAAGTGTACGAAAATTATCTGACCTTGACATACCCACTAAATATCAATATTTGATTGGTAGGTTCTTTGATACCATTATTGATGTTGATTACTGATACCATGTATTCACCTATAAAAATAATAATAAGGAACATCAATGCTTTTTACATCGGTGTGCTACGTATGTTTGCATGAACACACTAGTAGGAGAGGTGGGTCTACATGACATGCCAATCTAACATGAAGTGTCCATAATGACACCGGTTGGTGTCATTTTGGACACTTTGTGTTAGATTGTTGTGTCGTGTAGACCCACCTTTCCTACTAGTGACATGGGGGGAGGGGCCTTAATACCTATTTTGGGTAGGTGGACTATGTGATAGTTAATGTTAGTAGCTTTATATGGGTTAATTAATGTTAGTAAGTGTATACTGCATTCACCTATATACCAAACCAACACTAGTTTGAACGTTTAGACCATTGTTGGACCGGTATATAAGTGAATGCATGGTACCAATAATCAACATCAATAGTGGTATCAAAGAACCTACCAGTGGGTATCAAAATTGTAATACCAATCAAATATTGATATTTGATGGGTATGTCAAGGTGAGAGAATCTTTGTATACCCGAGTTATTATTTGGGTCAATACCATTCTAAACCATATTGAAACTAGGGTGATTTTACCTAGGTATGAAAGTTCTTGCATGGTATATAGACCCAAATGGTATTGAAAACAAAACTGCGGCCAAGGATTCGTGGCACTCACTTAAAATCATCCATGCGGATGAAAAAAATGTAGGAATCATCTAAATGACTATTTTAAGGCAATTTTATTCCGGAAATAGAGTCAAAGGCCCCAAATTAGTCTAGTGATGTCACATTCGAATGAATCGGCCTTCAACCCCATAGGGGGGCTTTTTTGATTGGAGCCACTTCATCCACGATATCTAGGATGGATGATTTTAAGTGAGTGACACAAATATCCAGCCCAAAACTGCTGTCAAATACCCATACCCATACCCATACTTGTCAACAAATATGAAATCCTCAATACAGATACCCAAATGATATAAAAAAAACGACGATACCAGTCCAACACTGATTTGAACCTCCTCATGTGTGTTCCGGGCACATTCACCTTGAGGCGTTGATATCTGTGCCTTGTCCAATATCACTCATGGAGAATAGCGTTTCGGCCAAGTTCCCAAAATCCTTCTTGTGACTATTCTTCACCATAAACAGTCTGCAAATAGAGAGTGAGTCCTTATACCAATAAAGTGACGGACATTGGTATATGTAAAAAATGTTATCTGATCACAGATAGGTCCAGTGAACTGACAGCGCTCTAACATCAATGGAAGCAAGAAACAATACATATTCCTGAACCACATGTGGACAACCTTCAAGTTAAGAAAAAACTCTTTCACATGAGCACTTCGACTGTGCAAAAATGTGTCCAATAAGGCAATTAAATGCATGAACATATTCTTTGTTTCCATCAAGAGAAGCTGCGGTCTGCATTAAGGATGCTATACTATATGCACCTCCAAGATTTGAGAATCTAACATGAAGATGGGCTTGTAATGTATGTCCCTATATTTTAATGGTCAACACACATCCAAAGATGGACAAAGTGGTTAAAATTCAAAACACAGAAAACAACCAGCCACCCTCTTCTTTACAAGACACGACAGAAAACAAGGTAGACATGAAGTCAGAATGAGCCTCTTGCAAATATTACTCAACACAGAAGGAATTCGTGCAGTTCTTTTGCAACAAATTGTGAAAGCTATGATGATAACAAACATAGCTTGTAATAAAAAAAAGTACACCCAGTATCACCATATAAGTCCATGAAAGTAATAGGTGAAAAGTATATGCATGTGCTTGCCAACTAATCTAACAGGAAGTCAGGGTGTTAAGGAAGACTGACAACCATGTAGGTTTCAAAGAGTAATGCCCTGATTTTGGAATTGCCAGACGGACCTGTAAAAATGCCACAACTTTCTGAAATGCCACATGTTACTTCAGCCATCAACCAACATCCAGCAGTTGTGACCTGTGTACAAAGTACACACTTGTTGCATACTGCACCCCATTTACTCTACTTGCAGATTGGGTTATGTGCAAATCTCATTGTTTGGGCAACAAAGTGCTACATGTGATTGTTTAGAGCCACTTAAAAGGTGACAGGGAAATTAAAGGCAGAGATGTGCCCGATCTGACCTGAACATGTGACATACCAGGGCCTGCTCAGACTCCCATGATGGAGACGATGAGGTGCATTGCATTCCCGAGAGATGCATTGCAGTAATTCTCTGTATACACTTGTTCGTTGGAGTGTATAAATTTACTTCTACATTCAGTTGGGTATGTACTTTTCGGACAATCAAGCTCTGCTTCAGCAATGTATTATGTCCCTGGAAAGACCACTGCTGCGGTACATTCAGATTGGTGAATTTGTTGCCTACACTAGATAACATCCCCATGGATGGGTTACTGCAAAGAAAAAATAATGAGTTGAATCCGTCAAATCCTTTTCACCTACTTGTCAAGAATTATACAGTAAGAGGGGAAGAAACAGATATTTTGAGAGAGATAACTACAAGGTGCTGTTCAAGTAGATGAATGTTCCCACAAGGGCAACAACACCGACTGCAATCGCGATCGGCAGTACTTGCCTGCAAGAACAACATCAGGCACACAAAATATGTCAAATTTCTGGAGATCAAGACATGACGTATACACTCTCATGAGAAAATATGGCAGTTGCGACAGGGCCATACAGAAATTGCTGGCAAAACCTTGCTAGGCTTTGATCCCAGACGTTTCTGTGGGTTGCCACATCCAGATATAGGTATTTGTCACATGGGTTATGCAATTGGGCTATTATTAAAAACCCTTTGTGGCTACAATACACACACGGGTGTGTATCAACATCCACATGCTAAAATGACTTAGACCCCCAATGAACCGATATAAAATGTTCTTCATTCAAACCTCCACACTGACTCCAAGCAGCACCATACACTTACTGAATATGGAAAGATTTGTATGCAAAACAACCAACTCCTGACCAAAATTCTGGTTGAACTAAAAGAATAACTCTTCGATGTTGTTCCAAAATAGGGTCAGAAAGTGCAGAAAAAAAAGTTCGCAAATGGTGAAATCCTTACCCCACAGCTGCATCAGCCTGCTTCAAGTCCTCCTTGCGGGCCTTTCGCACAGACAAATCATTGGCATTCCGAGATACGGGTGCGTCGTAGGGCTTGAACCTCCTCTTGGGTGCAGCGCAAACTGTCCCACCCAGTCCATTGACAAGGCACTTACATTAGTTTCCAATCCTACCTACACTGCCAACTGTGGAATAAGTGGCAAAAGCCTAGGTCACATCCGACTTGCGCCACCGTAGTGGTCAGGAAACTAATTTTTCTTGCGTGCCTATTCTGGAGTAGATACAAGGAGGCACATTATCATCTCTAATTGGTGACCCTGCCATGGCATGACCTGAAACCTACCTCATCGCTACCACAGCTCGATAGGTTGGATGCTTACTTATACCCATGGTAGGGCTCCTCACATCCATTACCTACTTCATTATGATCAGGTGAAGTGATTTGGCTGAGTGAATAATCTTGATTGGATACGAGGAGGCACATCATCACTTGTAATTGATGACCATGGCATGAGCACTACGTCCCCGGTTATGGACACATGTCGCTCACCTTACCATAGGTTCTAATAAGCACCCATACCTACCTCACTGCTACTGCAGCCCGGGCGCCTGCTACAGCCTGTAGCAAGGCTCCTCACATCCATTACCTACTTCATAATGATTAGGTGAAGTGATTTGGCTGAGTGAATAATTTTGATTGGATACGAGGAGGCACATCATCACTTGTAATTGATGACCATGGCATGAGCACTAAGTCTCTGGTTATGGACACATGTCGCTCGCCTTGCCATAGGTTCTAATAAGCACCCATACCTACCTCACTGCTACTGCAGCGCAGGCGCCTGCTACAGCGTATAGCAAGGCTCCTCACATCCATTAGCTAGTTCGTTGCATAATTGTTGTGGTGCCCTACCTTCTGATAGACAAATACTCTTCCTCACAGCAGCCAGTACAAGAAATGTGGTACCCCTACAGAAATAATCCTACTACATTCACAACGTTCGATTCTTCCCCTCAGAACATTGCCAATACCAATTTAGAGTGCCATTCAGACCAGCTGTATCTTAATTCCAGGCATCATAAATTGGCAAGCCAAAATCCTTCCGAGGATGGATGACTTCATACTTTGCACCCAGATCAAGTCATCTATAACACATCCTTCCAATGCCCTAGTTATGTCTTCCATCAAAATGTCACAGCTCAGGTCCTTCTGGCATTAAGAGCTTCAAGTTTCAGAAAAATCTCATGGCCAATATCTTTACTGAACCTTAATTTTCCTCTTTCAGCTTAGAAACTTACAAACGGGACCACACATTGCTATTCAATCTACTAGTCGATGGCTAAACACTAAAGAATGGCAATTCGAATTCCACAATTTCACGAAACTTCCATAACCAATTTCTTCACTAAACCTCACTTCTCTTCTTCCAGATATCACAAGCGAGACCACACAGTTGTATTCAATCTACTACTCGATGTCTAAACACTAGAGAATGGAAATCAATGCACAATTTCACGAAACTTCCATGGCCAATTTCTTCACTACACCTCAATTCTCTTCTTCCAGGTTAGAGACTCACGAGCGCAACCACACGTTTCTATTCAATCTACTAGTCGATGTCTAAACACTAAAGAATGGAAATTAATCCACAATTTCACGAAACTTCCATGGCCAATTTCTTCAGTGAACCACAATTCTCTTCTTCCGGCTTAGAAACTTACAAGCACGACCACATATTGCTATTCGATCTGCTAATCAATATCTAAACACTAAAGAATGGTAACTCGGAATGGACAATTTCTTCACTAAACCTTAATTCCCTTCTTAAAGCTTAGAATTTTACAAGCACAACCAGAAATTGCTACTCAATCTACTCATCGCTGTCTACACACTTTTAAACGGCAATTCCACAATTTCCGAAAACCTCCATAGCCAAGCTCTTCATTAGGCCTCAATTCTCTTCTTACAGGTTAGAAACTTACAAGCACGAACACACATTGCATAAAATCTACTAATCCATGTCTAAACACTAAAGAATGGCAGTTAATCCACAATGCTGAGGAAAATTAGAAAACCAACCTGGACACGAGTAATCGGCCGACAACGACTCGAATGGCTTGCGCTCATTGTAGATGTACCTGGCAACCCCAACACCAAATTAACCCACAGCTCTCAATCCAGAACCACAGAAACCAACCCAAGACCAAATTAGTCCAAATTGGAGAAGGGACTGAGTCCAATTGCGTTAGCTGGTACGTACCCGCAATCTTTGCAAATGTAGGCGGCATTCTTGGCTGCAGCTCGCATGGAGAGTCTGGAGGGCGCGGCCAGTCCTCCCGCTACCGCTGCCGCAGCCTTGTCCGCGAACGCCCCGCTCCCGCTCTGGAAAGCGCTCTTGAGTGCCGTGCGGCTGGCGGGCCGTCGCAGCCCCGCGGGTGAGGCGACTGTGGCCTGCACGCTCGTGGGCGCGCCTGGCGCCTGCATGGCCAGCAATCCGGTCGCCATAGCTGCGCAGCGGATGCAAATCGATTGGAATGGAGTCTGTGGCAATGCGATGCGAAGGAGCGATGGAGTTGTGACCACCGCAACTTAGCGGAGAGGAGACTAGAGGATTGAGGTCGCTGTGAAGAGAGAGTTGGTGGATAAATTCCACTGTTGACCTGGCGGGTATCGGAGCTTGGGACCGATGTCCGGTTATCTAGACTGGATACCGATATCCGGGTATCTGGACTGGAAACCGATGTCTCGGTGTCGGGACTGGGGACTGAGGTCCGGGTATCCTCGTCGCTCCTCAAGCGCCTCCACGGATTGTTATAAATTGTTTTGAAAATGATGACTTCTTTTGCAATTTCAACTTTGAATGTGAGGATTATGTATTCGACTCAAGCATTTTCATGGAGATTCTCTTCACAACATACATGATTTAAGGCCGGTTTAGACTACAATGAAGAAGTGCACCGGTCAAGAAATTTAAGGGAATGGAGCAATGTGATTGGCTACGAAATGGTTACTTTACTGGCTAGGGTTTAT
Organism: Polytrichum formosum; assembly: GCA_964035585.1. Lineage (NCBI taxonomy): Eukaryota > Viridiplantae > Streptophyta > Polytrichopsida > Polytrichales > Polytrichaceae > Polytrichum > Polytrichum formosum. The sequence continues at coordinate 14,555,185 of OZ037935.1, read as the reverse complement.
ACTACAGCTAAGACTCCTCTGGTGGAGAATTTCAAGCATGGATGAAAAAAATGACATGGTTGCTAACATGGCAACACTTTTTGCTAGGGAGGAGGTTTTTGGAGGTCAAGTTTCTTGGACAACTTCAAACCCTTGGACAAGAAACTTGGTCTCCGGAGAACTCCAACTTGAGGCATTTTTGAAATATTTTTCCATCTTTTCCGACATACCAATGTTGCCTAAAATAACATTGTCTTGGGCTGAAATTCTTGACCAACCAATGCACTTCTTCGCCGTAGTCTAAACCAACCCTTAGATCATAGTGAAGTAGTGAGAGATGATTTTTTAATATTTTATTTCCGATTTTGTTGACGACAATGATTATGATGATTATGAAGATTTAACGCAAAACATTCTAGATTATGTTGAGGAGGGAACCTCACATGTTTCGAGTTCATTTAATGATAGTGCTTGTAGATAGACACGTGACTCAGAAATATATACAATTTACCCGGGCAAGTTGTAATCTTATGCTTTAATCTATATAGCATGATTATATCATTTTTTTGGAGATAACATATTAGAGTATAATCATTATTTTAATAAATTCACAAATTATCATGGTTGCCCTATTGACCTCTTAAATGAAAATATTATGTTTGACCCTATTGACCCCTTAAATGGAAATATTATGTTTGACCCCTGGAAGTCTTTGAAGTCTAGATTTGCGATTTTTAAGTTTTAGGAGAATCTTGAATGATCGATTCAAATAATAATAATAATAATAATAATAACAACCAACGTCGGGTAATCCGACGTGAAATTGAGCCCGTTGGTCCTACCTTGCTCAAGAATCCTCTTGGTGCAGGGTGGGGTTTACTGCCTACCTTGCGGTGGGTGGGCTCTTGGCTTCCTGCCTACTTAGCCAGTTGTTTCCGTCAAGTAGAGAGAAGATTTCACAGCGAGAATCAAACCGCCAACCACTCCATTCGGAAATGGGTACCTCTCCACTATCACCCGGTAGTTTAGGGTCATCTTGGACCACATAAAAAAGAAAAAATTAAATGTCAATAGTCTGGTGTGAAAGTTGGAGTCCGAATCACAATAGTGCAGCTTGTCTTTCTTTTGATGGAAAACACTTGAAATTGAATGTGACTATTAAAAACGTTAAAGACAAGTGAAATATTGGTCAAAATCTTGGTGACCTTTCATTGAACTTTGTAGAATGATGTATTGATAGTTTCATCGGTTATGAGTATCATTCTCAAAAAAACAAGTCAAATCCTTCGAATAAAGAGGCATAACATGTATCCACAGATTTGAAAGCCAAAATTGATGAAGTGTGTGCACATACATCACGCCACGAAGTGTTTTGCATCAAAAGAGAGATTTGTGCATTTTTGTTACATATTATGAATGTTATTGAGGCGAAAATGTTCGCTGTCCAGAAGTCAAACATGAGTGTAGAGATGATATCATTTCCAAACAAAACCTAAGGCATCGAAATTATGTGGGTGTCATTTTCTTATGAGAGTTGTGATCCCTTAACAAGCCCCGGGCTAAATAACATCTTCATTCGGTTGGGCCCCGCCCCTCATACGCCTCCTCCACTGCCCGGTCTTCCTGCCCGCACCTGGATAGGAACTCTTCCCCATTGGGAACCAATGTGACAATACCCGGTCCCTTAAGCCATTAAGCTTCTTTGGCATGTGAAGGAACTCCATCAATTAACTTGGGAATCATGAAAGTGACGTCAACTTGAATATTTGCAATTTTGACTGGGTATTGTCACATTGGTTCCCAACGGGGAAGAGTTCCCACGCAGGTGCAGGCAGGACGACCGAGCAGTGAAGGAGGCGTGGGAGGGGCGGGGCCCAGCCGAATGAAGATGTGATCTAGCCCGGGACCCTTTACAATGTTTTAAATATGCTTCAAGTCATTTGAGTGTCAAAATTCATATTCACGGCAATCATACCCGCTACAAACTAGAATTTAATAACCATTTTTTTTTACATTTTTTTTTCTATGAGTTCATCCTATTGTTTTGAATAGGGCAAGAGAAGCTATGACACCCGCTATGACACGCGTTGGTTTTTACGCCATCTTTTGCCCTTGTATTCACCAAAGATGCAAATAATGTTAAAATTATGGTCTTTAACTTGAAGCGTTTGATTTTTCGATTCTCATTTCTTTTCAAAGAAGTGGAACAAATTGGCTTATACTATGAGAGGAGAGTCAAAGATGTAATCCAACAAATATTGATCATTGGAGGCCTCCAATTGTTATCATCATACGAAAAGGAGGCATAACACTTTATATTGCAGCACGGAATACCCACGGGGAGGTCACTCCATTGTCAAGTTGAAAGCCACGTGCATACAAAAAAAATCTACTTTTTCTAAGTTGCATCACCAAAATGGGTCAAAATTTTATCAATTTTTTTTCATGAGTAGATATACACAGTATCTATTACAGAGTAAAAAATGATAACCAAATTTGATGATCTTTTTTTATAATAAAACATACCGTTTCTAACTAGAATGACGCAGAATTGAACTAAAACAATTACTACAAGAAATAAAGATGACTAAAAATATATAAAATATATAAAAATATATATTATCAATGGTCATGTATATGTAGAAAAAATATCATAATTTTTAAAATTATCTATGGCATATAATATAGGGGTAGCAAACTTTGTTTGCATGTGGTTTCACTACAAGTATCACGTCGCACGACCACTGTCCTCAACCACTGGGGACTAGTATTTCACTGAAGTTCCCAGTCTTCCATGTTTAAAAGTACAATATTTACAAAAAATCTGTGGAGAGTCACCAAGCATTCTTAGAATTTAATCTACACCCTGAAAAATTCCATATTGTTCGCTTAATAATGTCAAGATTGTCAATAACATCTACAAAACACTGATACACGGGTCATATTCACTGGGGATAACCCATAAGTTTGCAATGACCACTTCGGATGATGCATATCAAGGAAACAAAACTCCAGATTCATGAGTTCCCAACTTCCACCGGCATAAACTTAGATCATAGTGTCAAACTTAAATTGTTGGTAGAAATGTTTTGACCATGAGGATTTTGGGATACACCAAGACAACAAGTTGGTTCAATACATTAACAAGTGCATACTCGTAACATGAAACACAAGAAAGAGACATCATGAACAAGTGATCGTCACAGAGGTTGCATTTCACAAATAGATGTGCACACGAAATGTCATATCAATTATCATGCCCCAGTGGGATATAGATTACACAAACTTTCCTATAGCCTATCGAGATCTACAAAATCTAAATCCCTGCTTAAGTCCTCTCCATTGCATGAATGGTCAGAGGCACTGTCTGATTCGTCACTTGATTCCTCCGCCCATCCATGAGCTTGTGTTGGGGCAGAAGGACCATGATCTAGGCCTCCTCCGTGAAATGTGGGAACAAGTTCATCTGCTACCACAGTGCCATTAGCCATAGCTTGTGTGTACGTATATTGTATGTTAATGTGAGATTCTGCTTGGACTCCTGCCGCAAAAGCATTTGGACCCAACTGTGGTTCCTCCTCATCTGCCATGCACCTCACTCCTCGCGGTTCTTTGTCAAGAACAATTTTCCAGCCTCTATGAGTTGCATCATCACTGAAAAACACTTGTTTCACTGTTGCGGGAAAGACATAAGGCTCACGATTTACCGGCTGCAATCGTTCAAAGTTGGCCATTAAGTACCCATATTCGTCATGCCTTAGTGTCTCGCGGCCAACACTATTGGGTTGCACCCAACGTGCCTTCAACAACAAGATGTGTATGTCCTTGTAACTTAGTTGCAATATTTCTGTGAGTGTTCCCACATAACTCAACTGGCCATCCACGATGTTCTTGTCACGAACACTGCTCCGCGACCCCTGCCAGAACAAGTTTGCAACTCCGCAATCGAATGTGATGTGCCTACAACCTCCATCCACATCGCAAATGCGAAAGTGGTTTCCATATGCTCTAAGGGCTCTGTAAGTGTATGCCTCTTTGCTTGGAGGGAATCCTATCGCCATGACATGGTCTCCCACATCCACTCCATTTCCCATTTCTTCCTTCACAACGTCAGACAACCATTCCGCAAAGTCCGGCAGTGCTTGCCTTCCTGTGAGCTCTGTATTTCGAGGGAGGCCACGTCCCCCTCTTCTCCGCCTCAGTGCTCTCTGCTCTTCGGCGTGCCTACGTCGTAGATCGTTGTACCGCCTAACCATAGATCCAACGCCTTCTCAGCTGAAATGGTTTTTTGAGTCTACAAATTTAGGAGGCATCTTGGCATACATATACATCAACATGTTTTGTACAAACAAATATCCATGCCATATCGAAATGGGGGCTTCCAATCACCCTTACCCCAGGTATTCGGCTGTGGCAACACTGTTCGTGATCACAAAATTGTGTGCAAGCTTTTGCTCCATGGGTGTGAGTATCTTGCGGGTTCCGATTCCTTCTAGCTCTTCAGATGTCATAAATGACTCTTCCTCATCATCCCATACGCGTGTGATGTGATGACTAAAATCCTTCATGTGACTAGTGATAAAACCCAATGCTTCCTGGCAAGAGTACCCTGCAGCCATGCTACCCTCTGGTCGTGCCCTATTATGCACAAAGCCTTTCAAAACAGCCATGTACCTCTCCAACGGGTACATCCACCTGCAAGCCACTGGTCCACACCACTGCAATTCATCCACAAGATGTACTAAAACATGCGACATTATATCCCAGAATGCGGGAGGCAACCACACCTCCATTATGCACAGGGTTTCTGTTGTGAACTCCCTTAGCCACTGTATGTTTCCTGGGTTCACTACCTTTGCAGTCAAATACCTGAACAATGTTCCCAACCTCATAATTGCCGCACGCACTGCTGGATGTAGCAATCCACGTACAGCTAGTGGGATCACTGTCTGCAACAAGATGTGGAAGTCATGTGACTTCAAGCTACCAAAATTCCCATTGACAACGTGCTTCTTGAACGAACTTGAATACCCTGCGGGGACCTTTAACTTGGAAATCGTGTCCATAAATATTTGCGACTCGGCCTTGTTTAAGACATATGGGGCATGAGGTTTTACCCACTTTAGCCGCCCAGTTCTGGTGCGGACCCGCCTCATCCATAGTTCCGGGTGGACATTAATCTCCTTCATGTCATGACGAACAGCTGGGCTGTCTTTCTCCCCAACTATTGTCCTCAACAAGTTGTCACAAACATTTTTTTCTACGTGCATGATGTCTAATGTGTGCCTCATAGGGAGTTCCTGCCACATGCACTCCACAACCAAACCTTTCAAGCACCATCCACATACATTACATGCTCTAAGGTATAATAAGGGCAAATCCGGGCAAAGTTGGGAGGATACTGCATGGGAATTTCAGAAAAATGACCTTGAAGTACGGAAGCTCGTATAGGGCTGGAACTCGTTTTACTCCGTTCTGACGACATGGGTCATTGCGTTTTGGTCGGCCACCTCCAAGTATGAATGACTTCCTTATCCTCCCCCACTCAATTAACTGCGCTGTCGTTGAAGAAGCAGGTGGTGGACGCAATTCTGGATTGCCACCAAACAATTCTACGTGCCTTCGAAATTCGTGCTCGGCATTCAGCCATCTTTGATATTGAGAATTATACACAACCTTACGCAGGCTATGCGAATAACGTGCAACAGTTTGAGGACCACAGTGGACACAACCCATGTACCCCTTTGTAGCCAAGCCTGCTACTATGCCATAACTTGGCAAATCGTGTGCTGTGAACATCAGGATTCCAAAGCATTTGAATACAGGCTGACCCATGAAGGCTGCTGCATCCCTCATATCGACCCCCACAACCCATAGAGTCTTTAGCTCCTCCAATAAAGGTTGCAGGAAGATATCGAACTGCTCCCCAGATGGTTGTTCCCTACCAGGTATTAACAAACATAGTAAGAGAAAGAAATTCTTTGTCATCAGCCAAGGTGGCAAGTTGGCAATGGTCGCAATAACTGGCCATGTAGACCAGGAAAAATTTTTGTTCCCGAAAGGATTCACGCCATCGGCTGTAAGAATGAATCGCAATCGCCTTGGATCAGCTGCAAAGTCTGCATATTTACTATCAATGAAAGCCCACTGCGGAGAATCAGCAGGCCCACACATGAGTCCGTCCGTGGATTTATTGTGGTGATGCCATACCAACAACTTTGAAATCTTCTGGATCCCAAACATTCGCCTCAACCTCGGGATCAGAGGAAAATGTCGGAGTACTTTCGCCGGAATGTTACCTCTAATGAATCTGGGACTCCCGCAATGGGGGCAATGCTCTTTGTGCACCAAATCCCCTCTAAATAGGCAACATGAACGAGGGCATGCGTGTATCAAATCATATGTTAGCCCCATTTTGCGGAGAAACCTAGTTGTTGTTTTCTCGTTCTCGGGAAGGGAATTTGGACTCGGCAATATCCACTGGCTCAGCAACTTGAATACCTCATCTATTAGCACAGCAGGGGCTTTGTGTGTCTTGAAGGCATTCAACAATGCAACAGTTGCACCCAAACGACTTGCACGACCTTCACGAAATAGGGGAACTCTCAATTGGTCCTCTAGATCCTCTTGCAAACGGTCTGCACCTTCATCCGCACCCTCAAATGCAGCATAGTCCCATGCATCTGCATCGTCTGCCCCTGGGCATTCCTCATCTTGATCCGATGAACCCAACTCGTTACCTTGCATAGTGGCGTCCACTTGGCCAAACATGTCTCTGATAACACCATCCAATCGGATATCTGCATCCAGTGGGCGATCCTCAGCCCTGGGAGCATCCCCAATGAATTCTTGAAGACCATCACAGTATCTCTGCTCTGCTGATCCCCATTCTTCATCCGAAGAGTCTTCAGGTGGGCACTGCACAGTTGAAGTGGATAAGAATCGAATATGAGTAAACTAGAATGTACAGGACGAAATCATGGCAACTGTGACATGGTGCAGATACTCACATTCCGAAGCCCACGCATACGAGGGTGACGTTTAAATTTTCGGAGGTGTTGTGCCACTGTGTTGCGGTTGAGCAATGTGGCACCACAACACAACGTGCAAGGGCAATGCACTTGACGCACATTGCTCCGTGTAGCGCGGCTCTCCTCCCGTGTCCACATCTTGCTGTCTCGTGCCGCCACCCGACTAGGGTCACTTAATCTCAGCCTCCTTGCCATTTGTGGCACTCCTAATGACCACCCGTACAGGACGTCAAAAGGGCTCAGCAATCATGTTGTGTTGTGAATTTGCTCGCCCATATATGTTCAACACACTTTGAAGGTCACCCTCTACAAACTCTTCATCGGAGGGACCGCCCACATTGTGCAGTCGACTTCCATAAGCGGCCATGGCCGAGGAGCAATGCGCATGTACACCAAATGAGTACGAGGAGGCTAGGAATCGGCGCATAGCTGAAAACCAAAGAGTTCTTGCCTCCCTCGGTATCCCCAGGTATGCAACTTTCAACTTTGTAACATGCTACGTTGCGAACCCTAACGATGCAAGGCACTCTGCTAGTCCAACGCACTCTGCAGAACGTCCACCTATGTGTCCAGTCATAGTGACATGTGGGCACGAACCCATGTGCTCATCCTACATGGCATGGGTTTGTGGAACGCCTACGCCTAATAGATGTCCACGTGTCTTACTGTGGATACATACCATGGTTAATGTTGGAAGGAACATTATGAGAAGTTACATCCAAGGAGTTTTATCCTTTAATTGTGCTCATCTAGTGGGAGGCGGATGTTAATCAGTGTAATTACCAGCCCTTAATGCATCCATGTTAGTTCACATTGCATGTCTTCATGAGAAGAACCTACCATTAGCCTATGTTTTACTATGTTAATGAAGCTTAGGTTAATAATGCTTAGGTTAATAATGCGTATGTCGAAATCATGCAAGTAACTCCTCTTCTTACTGCCGCGCACATGAGGTTAAAGAGGAAAATTGCATGCATGAGTCCAAATTTGCAGTGCCAGCAGAGTCCTGTGTCAGGTTGCAGTTGGAGAGTCCGAGATCAGAGTTCCCAGCCTGTCCTCCAGAAGCCAGGTGCCGCGTAGGCGAAGTGCCAGATTAGCACAGATGGCCCCACAACTGTATATTGAAGAAAATTACGATGATGCTAGAGATCGTTTCGATGACAGCGACGAATACAGGCCTGATGTGGACGACACAACAACGGAGGAGTCCCCAGACCACTCACCAAACAGTCACCATGTTTCGCCGACTCCAACTCGGCAATGTGTTAAACCATCACCGCAGCGTAGCCGCGCTACACGGAGAGCCGATGTAGCATCAGCAACCACAACGCCTGTTAGCCGCCCAGAGACCAATGCAAATGTGCCGAAACCACGGACAGTGAGTATTTTGTCATTGCGTCAATGAGTAACTTCGTAGCTCTTGAATTTTTGTCATTGGAACGTTGCCTCATTGTCAATACTCTTCATTGTGTGTCCAGGGAGTGTATGCAAAGTTGGTACATCCTTCTCAGCGGCCGACCACAAAGAGTGTTGGTTATGGGGGCTCATCGAAGTCATCCCTGCACGCCTTGGCTGTTCATGGCAGCAGATCTCCGCATCGAAGCGTTCCTGCAAAGATTACACACCCTCGTCGAAGCTCGGTGGATGCCGCGCCTAGAGAGGATGAGGCAGACGGCCGTGATCCATCTCCGCAGGTACAGTCCGATGACCTCCTAGTTGATTCACATGTTATCGAACTATCTCGCCCTGCATCACAACGTCGCGCGGACAATCGAAGGGCAAACGCCAATTACCGTCGGCAAGTCAGGGACAGTGTGGCCAGTGGAGTCCCGCTCGTAGTGACATTGAAAACGAATGCCTCCGGGCTTGTGATTGAGTTACGTGAGAAATGGCATGCAGCCATTAGATCTTACGCTTACTCATACCTAGATTATAGCCAATGCGAGTTCGGATTGCATAGCCAGAAAATAATAGAGGCGATCGAAAATAGGATAGCAAACAAGGCCTTTAGATATGAGCCATTCCCTCTTCAAGATGGAGTTGTGAGAAAATACCTGCAAACCCATATAGTTGAGACACGGTCAAGGTGGTGCCGAACTTGGAGACGAAGTGGTTACAAGGACGGGTCAAAACCAAGATCTTGTCCTGACCATGTATGGAAATCATGTGTCCGGTTTTGGAAGTCGGCAGAGGGCATGGAGGTTTCAGCAAGGATGTCATATGCGCGGTCGTGTGTGCAATCTGTTTCCAGCAGCGGGACAGTGTCAAACATGTCCCGCATGCATGAGCTGGTAATATTCTGAGTCCTCGCCTTGTGAACAAGTCGATGCACAGTAAAAAAACGATATGCACACAATTATAGTGATTGATGTGGTGGTCTTGATTGACGCCTAATACAGGGAGAGGATATCCAAAAAAACCCCGAGAAGGAGGATTCTGGCGACGGGGAACCATCAAAAAATGTTGTCCCTGACTCACAACTCCCTGACGTCAACACAATAACGGGCCAACCTTGGGATCATCGACGGAAGGAGTATGTTGTGAGTATCTCCACTGGTTGTTGTGTAAGCTACCTTTGTCAAGTTACGATGTATGTTTTCCCCTTTAATTGTGCTCATCTAGAGGGAGGCGGTATGTGGTCTGATCCATCTCGTTCAAATGAAATGTGGGTGCAGGAGCCGATGATATGTGACAAATCATGCTTGAATTGCACCCCGCAAGGGTTGTTCTCCTTTTGGAGACAAGAACTTGTTGACGAGAACACAAAGATCCGGAATAAGATTACTGAACTGGAAGAACGAATATCCTTTCTGGAGGTAAAAAACGTCAGGAGTGCTGAGGCAGCTCCACCAATAGAGATCACACCCCCGAAGACGTCTTTCCTGGCTGAGTGTGCAATGGCACGGATTCCGGCGTTGCGAAAGATAACTCCCACGAGGCTGGAGAGGCTTTTTTCAAGTGCAGGGGGGCCAAGTGGCGCCCAAACCCCACGTCCATCTAGTCTTGAGGTTCTAAACAAGGGGAAGTTGAAAGGCAGGTTGGGTGTGCAGTTGTTTAATTCGCAAGGTGTGGACACACGAGCGCCAGGGTCGCGTTGTGGGGATTTGCAAGGCATGACTTGTAGCATGGAGCCTGGCCTGGATTTTGACGCGGCCACCGATGACATAGATGCTGTGTGTTTGGGGACACAGGTCCCGCACATAGCAAAATCCCCCGTAGTGAAAGACCAGGGTAATCCCAAACGGATGAGACCCTCGGGTGTGTTCCACGTACCTGCAGATCGGCCTCCATCACTGGCAGCAAGAGGCAGCACGTCGCGACAGGATGGCAATGTCTCACGAGCACAGGAGGTGTGTTAACTTACTTAGCTTAGGAAGACAAGTAGACGCCCTGCATCATTAGCCATTGTGTGTTCCTGGGCATATGCAAAGGATTTGACGGAATGTTATCCTGTCGTTGTGCAGAAGGGAGACGAAGCTTGGCGTCGCTTTCTTCGCGGACCTGGTGGAACAGGAACCCCTGGACCAAAAAAGCGGGTCGGAGTACGAGGCGTCGGTGCCCACACTGTGATGCCGGTGGGTGTCTATTTCATTTTTAAGATGGTAGCACGGACATGAAAACTGTTATCAATGAGAGGAACCCTTACCATGAGATTGTTGGGTGGTTGTGCAGGTGCCCATGGCGTATGGGTCGTTGGTTGATCTATTACATCCCGAGTATGGCAACGCTGTGGTTGGATCCGGGAGGGCAGGCATCCATGGCCGCTCGAACTCCCAACACGCATTGAGCATCCCTTTTGGTGCCCAAGTGGTGACCATTACCTATGTAGCACATCCAAATGCACCGTTGCTGCACCCAGACACCGTTGGGAGGTACACATCGGCGGAGACACTTGCAGAGAGTGTGGGCTGGAAAGTGTACTGGCCAATCCAATATTTAGTGGCACATGCTCCCCACACGGCATAGACATGGCGGTTCACAATTAGACGTTTTCATGAAGGTGTAGCAACGCGAATATCAAGTTAGGAAGAGGGCATTGCACATTTTGAGAGCAGGAGTAGAATTTTTGTAATTATGCCATGATTTACGGCAATGATATTCATGTACTTGAGTTCATCTAATGGAAGAAACTCCTCTCAGGAGCAATTTTGCCATACTTGGATTTTAAGATCACTGAATTTGCGAACATGGGCATGGATCTAATCTCGTCTTATGCATCCTTGTTTTGGGTTGCCACTGAATTGGCTGTATCAGAACTCATGTGAATTTTTTTCCAATCGCAGACCATTCATGATTTTGGATAGCTGAACTCTATCTCATACTGGCAAAACAGTAATGGCATCGAACGATGATCCTTGCAATATACACTTGCAAAGGCAGTTACATTTTTTAAGTAATGTCCATATTCACAAAGTTCAATAGCTGTATATTATGGATGTATGCAGACAAATTTATATTCACTACGACAATAGAGACTTCCATTCACACAAATTTTTTGCCCAGTTTCCAGCCCAGACTATGTTCAACAAAGTATACAAGTTTGCGATAACTTATGTGCCGTAAGTACATTAGTTTGATTATTGGACAAATGTTTCAACATTTTTGTTGTGTGCTCCGAATTATTTTAGGAATTTGGACGGTCCATTGCGACTGGGTCCAACCCACTCCAGTGTTGTGTAGATCACCCCAGTGGCCATGGTGTCCACCCACTGCAAATGTGGAGCAAATTTCAGTGGCCGCGTGACGTGATACTTGTAGTGTTTTCAACTGGATAATGGAGTGACCTCTCCGCGGGAATACCGTGATCAGTGTAAGGCCAACGGGCTCAAAGTCATGCCGGTATTTATATACGGGCGTTATTTTTTCTTTTCTTTTTCTTTCATCATATGATATGGTTTCATGTGTGAGAATGTTTGAAACTTTGTACTTTGGACAATCGTGGGTGCAACTTCATATGTGATTATTGTTCCAAATATAACGGGTAGAAGTCTGCCAATTAAGAAAGTGGACAAGAAGCTGTGGGTTTTTGAGTTTGTGGCTGAAAGTGGCTTTCCATTTGTATTAGTAATGTTTGACCATTTGGCATTATCATTGACAAATCTCATACCTCGTTGAATGTGACCAATGCGATTGTTTCGAAGTATTTAAAATAAATAAAAATGAAAGAAATAGCCATTCGACCTTTGTTATGTAGGTTCGATATTATAAAAAGCATGGAGTGAAAATCTTCTACCAAAAATGTATCAAGAGCGAGAAAGATCACATTTATGGCATCGCCTACACCACTTAATGTATTTTTATATTGAAGTAAATCAGGACATATTTTCAAAATCTGGACTTTTTGATTGTTTCAATTCTATCATAGAATCCTACAATACACTTATGTATACCTAGATTTTATGGGAGATGTGTGAATCCTTAGTGATTACTTGAAGTCTACGCCATTGAAATATGATGAAAAATCAATTATCTATTTTTTAATGTTAAATATATAATAATACATGTTGAATAGTGGACATACAGTCAAAACAACTACTATAATATTATCATAATTGACTTTGCATACTTATCATCCAATCCTATCATAGGATCCTATGATAGAATTCAACATGTTATAATTTTGGACTTGAAATTAGTGCAGTTTTACTTAAATATGTGTTGAATTGTTGGAAACGTATTGATGGAGCAAATAAAAATAGATAAAAGCGTCGGTTTTTCATGGACACAAGCGTGAAGAAAAAGTCACTTTGCCCGCAAGCTACTTCCACCCTTCAATGGTGAATTCTATGTAACTGACTGGATCAAATGAAACCGATTGAATTGGGCTAGTTGAGGTATTTGTGATGGTTGCCATGTATTGAGCATTCTAGAATTTGAGGTGATGTGAGAGTATGAGGTGAAGTTAACCCAAAAGTGCTGAGGAGGTTGTTGTCTAGTGAGGTTTTGTTGACCCACCTATAGAAGGTTGGGTGGTGTGAAATGACTTATTGGATGAGGTATTGCTTGTAAAAAAAAGGGAAGTTGTGTGAAAAGGTTCCAGATGGGGCAATTCCAAGGTTTAGGGTTTAGGCGTAGGGTAGTAAATATTCATAGCATTGCCGTTGGGTGCATTAGGGGGAGCCTAAGTGCCAAACTTGGCAAGTTTACAAATCAAGTTGTCACCTTGGATGTTTGTTTGTGACCTAACTTTGAATGTATGTATTGGGTGAGGGTGAGATGACATGTGTTTGAGGATGTTGGTGCGAAGCCTGTGGCCATGGTGGAGTGTTTGTTGTTCCTTAGGAGGTATATTCAGACAAGGCCGTCACTAAAGATGTAGGAGCAAATCAATATATTTGCACATGATAAACAAATTGTGAATTGTCTTGGAGAGATATGTTGCCGATGTTCACAAGACTATTGCAATGTGGTGGAATGGATATTACAAATCACGTAGAACATCATTGAAAAATGGATCAAGTATATTCTTCTTGGAGCAAATGTTGATTGATTTGTACCAAATTTAATTGTCTCAATTGTTGGAAATATTGTAAATGAAATTTGTGTTGGAGGGCCAACTATTAGATTATGTTCAACAATGCCTATTACTAGGTAAATGTAAGGATTCGTAGTTTTGCAAGTATTCATATGAATGATGAGCTTCTTGATGTTTTGAATGAATTGTGAATGTTTGTCTTACTGTGAGGTTTGTGATCTGTGATTAATGTGTAGATGTTTGTTTGTATGTAAATGAATCCAGAGAATTCGCGCCAAGGGCAAATGACAGAAGAGACCAAAGTCTCTAGTTGTAGGAAAAATAATATCATAAATTTGGAATGGATATCAAATATGCACTATGAATGACGAATGAAGTGACTAAAAAATTGTGTGAAAAGTGGGACAAATGTGGAAAGGTGGTATGATAGGTGGACTCTAAGAGGATGTAAACAAATGTGTGGCAAACTCCTTGAATACGTTATAAATGTTTGGAGATGTATCCTTGTTGATTGAAGGAATACTAATGTTGCTAATGACTACTACAATCATTCAACAACATCCACTATATTTTTGAAAGAAAATGAAATATTCTAATGGATGGAGGAGTTTCCAAAACCTTTTGTCTCCATTGTGTACGACCATGATGCATCGATCTTTGGATCATCCATCTCTTGAGACTTTCCTTGGTTTGTTGATTTATGATTTATGAAGCTCTCTTTTGCATATTGCACTTGCAATTCTAATGCCATCGTTTTTTGCAATGTTGTGATTGTAGCTATGGATTACTGCACTCTCTAATCATATTCTTTCATCTTCTCGTTGGATTTTGGCGACCTCTCATTCATGACCTTCTCTATCTCTTTCAAGATCTCCTTTCGCTCCATCTCCATCTCCATTCTCGCTTTTATTCCTTTGCAACAATGTATTTGTGATACGTCAGCTTCATTAACCAGTAAAGGACAAGAGGAATACTTGATATCAAAGATGTGTCATACAATGTGGTTTGGTGACTTGATTTGGAGTTGACATACAAAAAATAATTGTTGAGGGTGATTCTTAAATTACTTCCATAAAGTTGGAATCAAGATAATTATGAACTATAATCAAAAAGTCAATTTAGAAGTATTTTCTTTTTAGAAATGATAGTAATTTTAGTTATTATCAAATAAGATAAATTGTGTTTTGATTGGTTAGAAACTCAAGTTCTATTGTATGATGAAGAATGGGAAAAAATTCAAGTCAATAACTTCAATAATTTCCTTCAATAATAAATTTAAATTTATTATTAATTAAAAAATAAAAAATAAAAAATAAAAAATAAAAAACCAAAAGAACACACACACATACACACACTTGATGTTTGAACACTTCAAAATCTATAGGAAAATATTGGTAGTAAATTCTTACAACCCTATTGACAAAGGTTATGTAAACAATCCGTAGCTACAAGTGGAAAAAATATCAACTTGTAAAATATTTGTTCAATTAACTCTAAAGTTACTTCTAAAAAGACATGCAACCTACTTTGGGTTGATTAGTCCTTTAAGGGTTAAGGGAGTTGCCCCAATGAGCAAGTGCCCACCCCCAAAAGTGAGCTTTCTGGTTAATGAGGATTGGTCCAAAAACAACTAAGGTAGATGAGGCTAATGTGGACACCTCCAACTTTGTGAAATCATCCAGCTGATGGATTCACACATCAAAAGCTTGAGCAAGTTAACAATTATAAACTAGGACCAAAGAATTTGAAATCACTAAAATTGAAGTTGAGTAAGGTGTTGATCTAGGCTCCGGAATCAAAGGTGATATATTCTCAATGTGGTGTTATAGGGAGGCACTCTTGTATCGTTCAATGTGTAAGTGGACAACATCAATAGTAGATTCTACATGGGTCATTTGCCAATGAAAACCAAGTTTAATGCCAATATTGGTTGTGTCATGTCTCTAAAGTGGTCACATGTAAGATAAAATGTTGCTGAATTGTTTTTTCACTATAGAATACCCACAATACAAGTTAGTTGGCACCTCACAACCACATGACGTCTCCTAATTTGCCCACCTCAGACACAAAAATCAAGCATGTCATAGCTCGGTGGATAGCACTCCTAATTATGAAGGATGTTGGGTGTAGTTTGACTTTTGCGAAGGTGACTAACCCGAGTATCATCAAGGTGACGGCTAAATCATCATGTATTACTCACCCACTGAATTATATCAATGGTACGCCGATTAGGAGCCAAAAATAGGTGTCCACTTCAAGAAGCTAACCGGAGTAGCCTCATCTACCTTATGTAAAAGCAACTAGAATACATCAGTCATTGGATGAAAACCATTGATTACAGATTTGAAAAATGAGGGAAGAGTTCAATAACTTTGCTCTTATATTCACTATGTTGTAAATGTAAAGTGACGTGAGATAATTCAGAGGTAGAATGGATACAATTGCACAAGTACATGGCATGTGCCACCCTACTACAAAATTTGGACTCAACAACAGTGATCTCAATGTCCTTGCATTTATAAAATCATTGTCTCCATGCGTAACTACTTTTACTACTGAGGTAAAATTCAGTAGATGTATTGCTTTAATCTGGACCCATACCTTTAACCTGTTCATCAAGTGTAGACCTAAACAAGAAAGATACAAAAAAAAATTAAAAGAAAAAGAAAAAGGAAAAAGACAAAGTTGCTCATTGTAGATTTGGTTCTCTGATTTTTCAAGGAAAGTATTCAAAGTCTCAAAGTTGTGTAGATATGCATTCTGAGAGAATCATTCAAACTTTGAGTGGTAGTACAAATTTCAATAGAATAAGTGGACAGCTTGGAACAGTTACTTGGTAATTTAAACCTTGACTAGATGATAGATACAGAGATTTCTCTGGTTTTGCAGCTAGGGCCCAACCTACTTACCTGCAACAGGCCAATGCTTCACAACCCTGCAGTTTAATCAATTTGAGCTAAATTTAAAAAGGACACTTAATTATCACTGAATGTGCACTGGCGGATTGCATCCTTCATGCTTTCTCGGTCAAGTGCTGTTTGGACCAACACCTGCATAATCACATACAACAACAAAAATTCATCAGAAAGTTAAACCTATAAATGCCTTTTATCCACCTTGAATCAGAGCTGTAATATAAAATCAGAAATAGAGACTATATTTGGAGTTGATATACAACAGAAATTTGTAGAGAATGAACTTTAGACTACATCCGTATGGTTGGAATACAGATTAATCTTTTGACCTCCGTCAAATCATTTTGAAAGCATTTTCCTACATAAAATTCCAAGGTAAATCCAAATCACTTGATCTTTTTATTGATTGGCTAAAAGTATGAGTTTCATAACTTGGTGGGAAAAGCCAATTATTACTCACGTCACTAACCCTGTTACTTTCCTCAAATAGTGCATTTTGTAAGAAAGCAAATGGAAGATGTCCAACAATTTCAAGGTCATACAAAAGAGTTGTTAATAGGTAACTTCAATCGTTTGTTTGAGATGGTGTAATGAGTTCATAGTTCAAAGTGCAAGAAAATCAAAGAAAAAATAAACATAACATTATTCAGATCCATAACAGTGTTCTGTGGGACTGACAATATTCTGCGGAATATTCCTCATTCAGGCTGAATGGGGGAATATTCCTCAGAATATTGTCAGTCCCACAGAACACTGTTATGGATCTGAATAATGTTATGAAGTTGGCCTTGAGAAAACTATCTTTAAACAATGTCTGCAACACTTTTTCATTTGTTGTCTTCTTAGGCTGTAGGGGTTAATGACACAAACCTCTTCAACTAAGTTCCCGGATCTGGCAAGAAGCTTGAAGCCATCCTCAAGTTGACCTGACAAGTACACCTGGAATGTGGGAGCCAACGCCGTGCCTTGGATCCGGCGACCCCTTTTCACATCTTCAATTCCTTTGTACGCCTCTAGCCTTTGGATTACTCCACCAAGCTCTACAATCTCAGCTATCTGTGACAAACATAGTGAATAAAGTTCTTCACCATTTGAGTCATAGTTTTGTTGCACACTTCACTGTCAGTTTTAGAGGGCGAATCACATCGATAATTTCCAGAGGCAAAATTTATCATGTTAATACAATCATGTAGTGAAAAACCATCATCTACCATCAATTAGTTTCTTCTTAATTGTGCATTATTGTAAATTTTTATATCATGTGTCACGTCATACTACTACCCAGCAAATATTTATGTAAGAATAAAAAATTTATTGTAAATTAATTATGTTATAAACCACTGGGTGTTATTTTATTTTTAAAGTACATAATAATATCACACCTTGGAAGTTTGTGATGCATTTAATGACACCGTTGGAAAATCAAAGTTCTGAGCCAAAAAAAGGAGTAGAATATACATACCTCAGCCTCTTCTTGTGAATTGACATCAGTCAAATCCATGTGTAAGTCATTTGATACTAGAGACTCTAGGGTTTCTTGCAGAGGGTCCGGCTGGCACACAAATCAACACAATGAGGTATCAGGACTAGCGAAAAGTTATTGTACATGTAGAAATGTAGTCTAAGATAGCAAGAGACAATAAAGCTGTGAATGACACAACATTTGGAGTGAAACACATTCACAAATAACTGTGTTGTGTACTTATGTTATAACACAGTAGAGAGACCTAGAACAAAAGAAGACTCATTTCGTATGGGCTCACATTAACTGCAGTCTGAGACACACCAGATTGCAGTTCCTGGGTTTAGGGTTAAAATACAGAGTGTTTTCTAAAGGAAGTGTATGTAATTTAAATGCTATTGGGCCATGTCATAGCTCTGAGAAGATGTAAAAGGTAATTATCCTTGAGTGCTTGGCAAAAGAAAGCAGGCAGCTTTAACCCTGAAAAGCCTACAGTGTGTTTGTACAGGATACATGATGATTTGTACAAATCCCCAATAAGGATTCATATAATATTTTATTTGGTCTATGCTATTGAATCCGTAGTTAACGCAACCTATTAAAAAGAGGAAATGAAAATATTTTCACATGTGACATATATTTATATGTGTCACAAGATATATTTGGCATATTAAATTAGATATATGTGGTTCGTATCTAGGTCATTTGTGCAAGCTCAAATCTCTCTATATATGTATGCTCTGATAGGAATAATGCATCTTATTAATGGGCTAAATTTTAGTAGGGTCACTTTTGACGTTTTTAGCTCAAAATATCAAGAAGTGATCTCAAACCCCTCCATATGACACCTTGAGATTACAGACAACATATTGAGGGTGAACCCTGTCAAAGTTAAACCTGCAGACTAGGTTACTTACCTCTCTTTCCTCTCTAAGGGTCAAGTTAAACTTTGCAGCAGCTAAACAACAAGATGAAGCAACACAACACATGTCAACATCTAGATACTATATTGTAGGTTAATGAGGATTAAATTTAATAGGGCTTGGTGATCAAAAAAAGGTCTGAATTCAAACTTACTTGCATTTGCTTGAGGGAAAGATTGATACGCTGCATATGACGATCGAGCCTGCAAACCTTCACAACTACCTCCTGCCCAATATTCACTATTGTCATCGGGTCGGAAATCCGGTTCCATGACATCTCTGAAATGTGGATAAGAGCTGGAACACCTTGAATCTGCTTACAATACACAGAAAATAATAAATGATAATTGTTCAATCATGAAGCAGTTACCACCTGCCAAATAAGATAGACGTGCCTAATTTGGTTACTTATCTTGATCGGACACTTATATTGAGTGGTGTGCGGTTAGGTGTGGCTCCAAGAACAGATACCAAAAAGACATATGTTTAAAAGAGAGATCGAACTACATCCTCAAAATACGATATGATTCCAGGCTTAATAGTCAACATGATTGGGGGGACCTACTGTATATGACCACTTAATGAGCACAATAATCTTCACTTTGATAATGAGTAAGATATTCATGAGCTTCAAAAATTATGTGGAAAGCGACTACAGCCTCCAATTGGATTTGCTAATTATCTCATACTAATTGCATGTCCTTGGAAAGTGGGTTAGTCGGAAAAAGTAATTACTTAAAGACCCATATACATCAGGCCCTATAATAATAAGAATTACAACATGCACAAATACAACTTGATATCAAAAGCCTGGCTTTGAGGTAGCCATATGATATGATATTCAAGGACTCGAGATTTTCAAGTCTGCTAAGGACAATGTTCGCACCTGTGCAGATATACATAACCACAAAACCTTGTATAGAAGACTGAACTTACCTCCACAAATGCACCAAAATCAGTGACCTTCTTGATGGTGCATGTGACCACATCCCCAACATTCAATGTTGCCTGCAAGAACAGAATGTATTACTAGGTAGGATATTTGGAAAAACTCATGTATACCAGAATATCCTAGATTTATTGCAATTAACTTTGTGATTCAAAATATATTGGTTATGAGAGTTATGATAAGCATGAACAACTGCAACTGTCTATAGAACCCCATCTTTAGGTGCTTAGATTATACTACAAGCTAGAAAAGGTTCCAGAGAGGAGTTTAACGGTTTGGTGGCAGTAACTAATTTTGAAGTACATCTTTTATATTTATTCCAATAGACGTAGTAAAGAGGGACAGACAATCTACACCTCGAACTTACCATGAGCTGAGCCTTCTTTTGTGCAAGTTCTTGACCTTCTCCTTCAGTAGCTTTTTCTGAAAAGCGCAACTGCCGCCTCTCTCGCTCTACTGCAACCACCACCACCTTTGCAGTCTGCAAATGATGTTGAAAGAAATCAGTGCTACAAACAACCACAAATTACTTAGTATTTTGAAATCTTAAATTATAAAAAATGGCCCTATTTAAACTTAGCCCATTTGTAATTTGCATTACTCCAATCCAAGCATATATATATATATGTAGATTGGATTATAGGGAGATTTAAGGTCATATAAATGACCTAGACTCAATAATACACACCACATACATAATTACCATCGTCATATACGACTTTAATTAACTTCCTCCTCTTGATAAGTTGTTCTAAACTTAGGTTCAATATCATAAACTAATTTAAATAATTATTCAGTACACATTGGGAATTTGTACATATAGTCACGTATCTTGTATAAACACACCCAGTTCTTTAAGGGTCAACAGGTTTGAAATTTGAGGAATTACCTCTCCAACCAGCACTGACAAGAGATTAGCACGTGCATCTCGATATTGCTGCAGCACTCTATTATACTCTGCGTCATCAGTTACATGCTGGTTGTTTCCATCTCCAATAATCACCGTCTCATTTGACTCTGATGAAATTGATGACTTGGCCCTTTTTAACGTGATGCCATTCTCTTGCATCCAAGTTGTAAATGAAGGAGGCCTCCTCTTGCCACTTAGCTCCCATGCAGGTAAAAACCCGACCAGTGACCGAAAGTTCAACTGCACAAAACATATTGAAAAGAAGAGAAACATCAGTTGCTACACTCAATAGTCCTAGTAGTGTGGGTGGAAATAATAAATGTGGGCCACTCTAGTTGTCTAGTCCAGGTGGAAATAACATGGGCCCAAAGACTCTAGGTCTTCCCTAAGTCTTGCTGGAGACTTCCCACCAACACCTTGAATAATTAGTTCAAGAACAAAAGGTGTACAAAATAAAATAGTCACCCACATCTATTTCCTAGAAAAACGATTAATGTGGCCCACACTAATAGGACCATTTAGTGTGGACACGTGCAATTAATAAATGAATATATAAGTAAAACCATAAAAGCTAGGATAGTGCAGACACAACGTACCAGCATGCCACCTGCATTGGACCCAGCAAACACAACTTCCTCGACTGCCCTGGATTCCCGTAACGCTTCCGCATGTGCCCAATCCTGATCCTCCTCTTCCTGAACCAGTCAGCACCTATAAGTCCCTCCAAAGATGACATAAAAATGTTGATAAAAACCGGCATTCTGAATAATTGAATCCTTGAAACCACCACTGAGGCTCCATGAAGTCTGAAGTGAACGAAGACAAAATGTGCCTGTCTAGTTAAAATGTATTTCAGTGGATAGTCCACATAGTAAGAGTTCTGTTTGAAAGGGTGGCTATAACCCAAGGCCTTAACCCGGATCCTTAGCATTACCCCAACCAAAACCAACACCCAAAAAATCTTGCAATGTAAGTACATATTGATTTTGAGAATATCCACCATCTTAACATCAGGCTCCCTTGTTGTTTTTGGGTCTTCTACCAATAAAGCTTTGAAACTCTTATAACCTTTGCATACAGAATTCAAATATGACAAACTTTGATGCATTGGAATCCTTGCAATCACTACTGAGAAGCATTTAATTTTTTTTATCATTGTCTACCTTAGTGACCGATTTCCTGTCAAGCAACGGCTCTTCTGCATAATCCTGAGAACGTCCTTTATCAGGCTTTGGTACTGCAGGCCGGGTTGCAGCCAATTGCAGCCTTGTAACCTCAATGGGATCAGGTTTAGGTTCCATGCCAGCTGGAGGAGGAACAGGCCGCTTTAGTAGCCTGGCTGATGGTCTGTTAAAAAACACAATTTAACACAATCTTAAAACCTGGCATAGCATTCTTAAGCATGTATAAGGACGTTCTCTTTCTATTCTAGCTTCAAAGACCTTGCATTCTTGAAATTTATTCTTGCATGAAATGCCGAGGAGCATTGTCAAGTGCCAAGCTCTCATTGGTCAACACCTCTTTCATTATTACCTATCTTCAGACACAAAGCCTTCTTCCAAGTACCCAAGATTCAATTGAGGAGGGTGCGTCCCCAATGGATTCATTCTTAGGTTATCCAGATTTACCTAAGAATCACTTTATTTGCATTAGAACCTAGGTAGGCTACTTAGGAATCTTGTGGGTACTCTCAAAGGTAGAACTGTAGACATATACCTACCCCAGATGCACATTCTTTACGATACACATTTCATAAGAACCAAAAGCCAAAGAACAAACTTACACAAGAGTTGGACCTCCGTAGGATCTCCTAAAAGTAGAAATAATAGCCACTGCAGTAGTGTCATTAACCTCGACTCCATATCGTAATAGGTTGATGATAAGGTGATTGCACTATGAACCAATAAACTATGTGAGAGGACCAGGAAATTTCACAATTTAAAGTCAAGTAACGAGAAGGGAAAATGTAAGATGAACTTACTCATGCTTATTTCAAAGTTAACCTTTGACAATTATATTCCTAACAATATGTCAAAAATAACTTGAAGTTAAAGTCAGAATGTAAGCTGAACTTACTCAGGCTTTTGCTGTTGGAGTAGTTGATCAAACTCTACTTCAGAGAAGCCAATTTTCTTCTCAGTTTGTAGTGCAGCTTCACTCCTCCGCACAGCAGCCTTCACTTCTTCTGACCAGCCTGCTAACCTGTCTGACTTCACATTTTCACCTTCACCTGTAGTTGAAACAAGCTCTGATGATTTTGTTGGCCGAACAGGTCCAGTAAGGCTCAACTTCCTCAACACTCCTAAAATGGGCTGTGTCGTGTCTCGTTGTTCAACATCTTCAATATCTGCCACTTTTTCTGATACACCACTTTGTCCCAACTCTGTACCTTCATTATTTCCTGCGTGGCCTTCGATGTTTTCAGAATCAGATGTACTCACAGGTGACGTTAATTGCTGTTCTTCAGCTATTAAACTTTCCAAGACTTTGTTAACTGAAGCAGGGGCAGTAGGAGGAATTTGTGGTCTTACAACTGGCTTCTGAAGCCCAGGAGTAATAGGCCTCTTTGTTGGTTTTGATTCAACAGGTGAACTCTCAATTTTCTCAGGTTTTGTAAGACCTGGCTTAGCAAAAGATTGCAAGCTTGGCTTTTCCACAATAGTAGGTCCAGACACTGTTTTTGGTGAGGGGGCCTTCATTTCAACAGGACGGCTGACTTTAGGTTCTGTGTCTTTATCAGTTGCGACCAATTTCTCATTCACAATTGGAGAAGAGGTTGACTCTTTATTTACAACTTCTTCATTCGATGGGATGGGACTCAAAATTTCAGGGGCAGTCATTTCCTTGCTTTCATTGATTTGAGCAGCCCTTCTGGATGCTGGCATGGGCTTTGAGCCAAGTCTTGGTATTGCTTTCCTTGTACTAGATGTGTCTACACTCACAACCTTTGCTGAAGTAGAGGCAGTAAAAGGCTCAGTCTGCAAAACAAAAAATTCATTAAGATAATATGGTGTGCAAAACCCTGATTCTAATGTCAACCTAGCAGACAACTCAAGTTTACAGGTGAACATCAAAATTCTCACGCCTACAAGGATAACCTAATTGACAACAATGAAATAAGGGCCACTTTACACAATGGCCAAAGGTCGTGACCATGTAATTATCAAGGCTCTCAAAACTCATCTGAAGACCATATCATGGAAAATTGAAATTGAAGTACGAGTGGTCACAGGGACATACACGACCGGGCTCTCAACTGAATGCAGACTGCGCCTTTTACTGCCTCTACTTCAGCATCCTATTGATGTGGGTCCTTCTACATAATAAGTTTTAATATATCAAGGGTTGTGAGATTTTGAAGTCTCATGGTCTCCTGGTTTTGTGTTACATGCACCTCTTTGAGGTGCAGTTCACACAAAATCCAGTAGACCATGAAACATTATCCATTGCATGCCAGGTAGGGCTCCCTGTAGGTTTGTTCATCCATTCAAACTTCCTTGATCCCTCAGGCCCTCAAGGTCTAGTGTAAAGTGAAGTGGGACAGTCTCGACATTTTCCACCAATGAGAGATTTTAAATTTCAATGGTCACCAGCCCTCAAGCTTAGTGTAAAGTGCCACTAAGAGTAGACAAATGGCAGACTACGCTCCC
Organism: Polytrichum formosum; assembly: GCA_964035585.1. Classification (NCBI taxonomy): domain Eukaryota; kingdom Viridiplantae; phylum Streptophyta; class Polytrichopsida; order Polytrichales; family Polytrichaceae; genus Polytrichum; species Polytrichum formosum. The sequence goes on along the minus strand of OZ037935.1, from coordinate 14,530,891 downwards.
AATTACCAAAATGGAGCCACTACAGCTGATGTGCTCAAAGCCATTGTACATCATAGTACCAAGTACATGCAAAATTTGATACTAACTACATGAATCTGGAACATGACTTGTCATTATCAATATGCAGGATTAATAACTTCGAAAGTGCAATGCTGCAAGAAGTGAAGAGGTGAAACCTGGCCATGATCACTGTCCGGTGATGCAGCAAGTTCCAAAAGTTGAGCAAATTTTTCCTCGGATATATCCACACCTGAAGTTGAAGCAGTTGCTTGCACTTGTGTAGGTTTAACAAGTCCTGGCTTGCCAGAAAGAGATGGAGAAAGGTTTGTATCTTTATTTTTCCTAAGTAGCGAATCCTTGTCAGCAATACTTGAAGGTGTTTTGCTCTTGCTTACTAACTCCCCAGGCACTGGTCGTCTTAACAAGGCATCATCATCTATTGAATCCATTGACCTATTTGATTTCCCCATCAACATGGGAGGGATGACCTCGTCAATAGGCCATGAAGGTGTATACGAGTCCTGAGACCCAATAGTTGGCTTCTGAACAAGACCCATGTAGTCATCTCCTTCATTTTTTGCTTTCACTATCTTGCTTTGAGCTGCGAAGCCAGCAGGTCCAAATGTCACCATTGGAATTGCTTTCTTTCCTGGTGCAGTCATGCCACTTTTACTAGATTTGGCTGATGACGTTTTCCTGGAATCCTGGAGCACTCCCAAGAGAATGTGATTGTTAGTACCCAATGTGCCTGTCAGTTTCTTAAATTATCAATTCTACCCATGAATGCTTAAAACCACATGTCATGTTGTCATTGGTCAAGAGTGTTAAAAATCCTATGTAGCAACTTGAAAATTAATTAATTCATCACATGGGTGTCAGAAACTGACTGTAACCTATGGTAAATTGAAATGTTCGAGAAAGTAACTGGCTCAACATGCCATGGGGGATCAAAGTCCTGTTTACCAAGAACAAGTCTATCTATTTGCCAACAAGTGTTTTCTGGTCACAGATGGTTAACAAAACCTGGCCATAGCATTCTTAAGCATGTGTAAGGACATTCTCTTCTATTCTAGCTTCAAGAGCAATCCAATAATCACGCTCCTTGATTACATGCATGAATGCCAACCATAGTCAAGTGGAAAGCTCTCATTAACTTGTCGACACCTCATTGTTACCTATCTTCAGTCAAAGTCTTCTCCCATCTAGCATGATTCAATTTGAAGACCTTGCCAAAAAGAATCTCTCCATGTGTATACTCTCCGAGATGCTTCTCTAAAGAGAACACCCACTACGACACTTATTATTTAGATGCTATAGCGTTCTATTATTGCTTTTATGGGAAACACTGAAGCACCCTATCTAAGCCCACCAAGATCTAAACATTATTTAGCCAAGCTAACCCATCAAATTTCTATCAGCATAGAAGAACAACCTCAAATAAGATATTATCTAGTAAATTAACTTTTATCTTGAAAAAGAAAGCCCGAAGACGGAGAGACAGGAGGGACCTGAGGTAGTGGCATTCCTGGACGCAATGGTGGCCTAACAATGCCAGGTAAATCCTCTGTTGTTGTCTTTGCGTCTCCTTTCCTTGTAGCCTGCTTCTACCAAAGTTTGAAATTATTTAGCCATGTGGTATGGAAATGGGAAGAACAGACTCAATTTTTTCAATGCAATTCAATCAGCTGAAACCAAAGAAGATGGAGAGGAAAACCTGAGGAGTCAGCATTCCTGGAAGCAATGGTGGCTTAACAAGGCCGGGATAATCCTCCTCCCTTGTCTTTGCTTCTCCTCCTTTCAGTGAAGTTTGATTCATGACATTTGGGGGCTGCAGAGTTGGGTTCCGTTCTTGATTCAACAGCTGCGCAAATTTGGCAACTGAAGAGTCACCTGAAGAAGGTGGTTTTGTGTTTCTCTTGATGGGTTTTTTCTCAATATCAATGTAGGATGCCTCTGGATCCACTTTCCGACCAATGACCTGCAAGCCGCCCAGGCTGTACAATTTGCAATTACACTCCGACAAGTACAAACGCACGGGTGCATGTTGATGACAGTACTCAATTTCTTCCCAAACTCACAAGAATAGAGTGAATTTTTATTTCTTTTAAATGAACATGTAACAAGAACAAGAATGTTCGCATGGGATTATTAACCATTTCCAACAAAAAGAAAAAAATGTCAGCCATAAGAGGTCTGAAGAAGAAACCTTTGCCAATGTCTCCTGGCGAGGCTCTCCGAGCAGCCTGCCAAACTCAAGCTCCATCAAATCTGCCTGACTCAATTTGATTTCCTGTCTTTTGTTTTCCCCACCTTGTCCGGCTTCCTTCTTCCCTGCCATAGCCATCACGTGGCCTGCACTGTTCCTCAGGGACGCTGACCTTGAGCATTTTCGTTTAAGTGAAGATAAGCCAAAATTCCTCCCTACACTGTTGCAGCTGCTGCTTAATAGCTTCCCAGCCCCCACCTAATTTCCAAAATGTACATGAAAAATGGAAACAGAAACAATAATCAGAGTCCATCTGGGAAAGTGCTTGGTACAAGAAGTCTGCAAGAGCACTTTGCAGACTTCAATTGAAGTTGTTTAGGGATAAATTACTCTTTTCACTCCATGGCTCCATTTCCTCTAACACACTTCAATCCACCCCATTTGAAACCAGAGAGCTTCAGAATGCATGTATATTGTCGTTTTACAGATCATTAGGTCAGAACTACAAGCAGAGCCATCATTGTCATCTACAATACCATCTTCATCTGGAAATGTTGTTCTGTTGCAACCTTTCCATTGCTCTTCTTTTACGGATGCACCAAGTAAGGGCAATCTCAATGTCATCACAACAACTCTTTATCTCTCTAACAGGCTTCGTTGCACCCAATTTGAAAGCAGAGAGCTTCAGAATGCATGTACACTAACACTTTAGAAATCGTTAGGTCAGAATTAAAAGCAGAGCCATCATCATGGTCACATGCCATATCTTCATCTGAAATTGATGCTCTATTGCCACCTTTCCATTGCTCTCTTCTAAGGATGCACCAGTCAGCACAATCTCAATTTCATCACCAGAACACTTCTGATTGATACATCTCTTAGCTCCTTTGCAAAGCTTCATCTCAGGACAAATTCAAGAAAGACATATTTTGCTTCCAAAGCCCATCAAGTTTTTGCTTGCTTTTGCATTACAAGAATATTTGAAAAGAGAGGAGATAAGAAATTATCACAAAAACCAACTGAATATTAGCGTGATTGGAAAATGGACCACCAGTTCTCTTGTAAACAAGACTACTGGAAGATAAGAAAATGTGAGCGAGATACTAAACCCTACCCTTACGGTCCTCACTGCAGCAACAAAATTCTTTAGAGAGATACAACAGGATGAAAGTGGTATGTAATGCTGCAAGAACAAAACCCTTGTAGCTTAGAGTACCAAGTACGCACCGAGTAAGGTCAAGTTCAATTTCATCACCACAACACTTCTCTGATTGATACACTTCTTAGCTCCTATTGCAAAGCTTCATCTCAGTACTCAATCAAGAAACACATATTTTCCTTCCAAACTCCATCAAGCCTTTGCTTGCATTTGCATTGCAAGAATTTTAGAAGAGAGCGTAGATAAAAAGAAATGATTACAGAAACCCACTGAACACTAGCGTGACTGGATAATGGTCCACAGCTCAAACAAGACTACTTGAAGACAATGTGAGCGAGATTGCTAACAAAATTCTCTAGAAAGGTACAACAGGATGAAAGTGGTGCGTAAAGCTGCAAGCACGGAACCCTTGTAGCTTAGAGTACCAAGTATGCAGCAAGTAAGGACAATCTCAATCTCAATCTCAATCTCATCACCACGACTCTTTATCTGATTGACACATTTCTTAGCTCCTATAACAAAGCTTCATCTCAGGACTCAATCAAGAAACAGACACGTTTCTTCCAAAGCCAATCAAGCGCTTGCTTGCATTTGCATTGCAAGAATTTGAGAAACGAAAGTAGATAGTGTATACATATCACAAAACCTCACTGAGCATTACCATGACTGGATAATAGTCCACAAGCTCTACAAACAAGAATACTCAAAGAAACAAATGTGAGCGAGAACGCTAGCAAAATTCGCTAGGGAGATACAACAGTATGAAAATGGTATGTAATCACCACAATTCTTTATCAGATTGATGCATTTCTTAGCTCCTTTGCAAACCTTCATCCCAGGACTCAATCAAGAGAGGCATATTTTGCTTCTACACTCCATCAGGTGTTTGCTTGCATTTGCGTTGCAAGAATTTGAGAAAAGAAGGTAGATAAAATAAAAAGTACCACAAAAATTCACTGAACATTAGCATGACTGGAAAATGGTACACAAAGCTCTACAAACAAGACTACTCGAAGGACAATGTCAGCGACATACTAAACCCTACCTTACGGTCCTCAATTCACCAACAAAATTCTCTAGAGAGATACAACAGGATGAAAGCGGTATGTAATTTGATGCAAGAATAAAACCCTTGCAACTTATAAAAGTGAAAGGACAAGAATCACCTGGGAGCAAGGCGGCGTATGCCCATTGGCACAGGGATACTTGAGGCTGTATGTGGGCATTGCCATAGCTGCTGCCCCACATGCATACATTCACCAAAACCCCCTCGAGATTGCTTTGTCTTCCCCAGTGTCAGAATTGCAACTCAACTTCCTCCCCTTCAATTCTGGGTCAATTCACCATTCCCTTCTGAAAGATTGCAATCTCTCCCTCTCCTCCAACATGGTACAAACCACTACTTCCAGCCTCAATTTGTTGTCTGTTTGTTTACAACCACAAAGATTGTTTGTCACATTGACAAGATTTGAATTCCTGGCATCTTTTGTGTCTGTGAAAGGGATTTGGGTTTGTGGAGTTCGCAGTTTACAGAAGAATGCGAGAGCCTAACCCATGATGATGCATAGTGAGCTACCAAGCAAAGATTGGAAGACCGAAAGCATGGCGGCGAGCTGAGAGTTCTCGTTCACAGATTCTGCTGGATTCCGACTCCGAAAGGAGTGTGTTCGCCCTTTCTCCAGACCGGTGGAGAGAGGCTCTGACCGGGGGACAGAGGAAAAGACCGCTGGTTCGAGGTACAATCCATTGGGTGATAGCATAGCGACCAGCAGTAGCAACTGCCCCCTTCGGTTCTCTTACATCTGGTTATTCTCTCAAGCCCATAACTTAATACTTGTGTCCACTTTATACTGGGGGGCGGATTGTTAGTTGGGCCTCAGTGGGTTGCTTGGATTGCTTGGGTTTAGTAATCAAAGGTTTGGGAGTTCCACATGTAAGTTATAGTGTAGTGTACACTAATTATGTTATTTAGTGTCACCAATTCTAATTGGCTTGCTCAATACTATTTGTAAACTGCGGTAAAGTGTCACCAACACTAAATGTTAACCCAACATCATTTGTCATTCCTTTTTTGGGGGATTATAGATTTACAGTGTTGCAACTACCAAGTGTCACTTACCAAGTGATTTTTCTCCAAAGTTCAATCATCCATGACAATATTTCATCACAAGTTGCTGACAAGAGAAGGTAGGGGTTTGGCCAATGGATGAACTCATCTATCCTCCATGACAATATTTGCTCACTTATTCATAAGAAGTGTCATCCGAAAAGTTACCATAGTGACATCAAATACCATATGACACTAAATATCATATTTAGTGTAGTTGCTCCATATTAATTGTTTTGAACCATTGGGTGGCAACTAGAGAGGGTGTCATTTGGCGCTACATAGCAAGTCATAATCACCATTCTAATTAACATAACATTACTCAACAATAGTTTCTTGCACCATGGGGCCAAGAATTTTCATGGCATAATGTCCCTTTTATGTTGGGGCTCCCTTAGATAAGGAACATTGAGTCTGACTATTGTTCACTTTGCCACACTAAACCAACAAGTGGGAATATCGAGGCGTAGTGTAATTGAAAATTTCCGTGGTTAGCCTAATTGAAAACTTCCAGGCTTAGCATGTACTTGTCAAATTTCCGAGCAATAGGTGGGAATTGTTGGGGTGAACATGAACAACATGTCACTGCAAGCATCAAGTGCACAGGCCTTCAATTTGTGGCCATTATGCTAGGCCCAACAAGGTAGACAACCTCAAAGGTGCTCCATTTAGAAAGGGACCTTAGACTATATGCTTTGTAATATTATGAACATGGCACATCAATTTTAATGCTACAATATATCAGTTGTTTACTACAGTTTACATGTCGACTAATTGAAATGGAAAAAAAATGCTTATTCAAACTCAAACCTTAGGGGAAAGAAAACCAATCAATTTGAAGAAATAGCATAGACTATTTTCATGATGCTTTAAGGCATAGTCAAATACAATGGTCTTTTATTGTAGAAAGTTAACTAGATTTAGAAATTTTAGGATCCTCACTAGTTGTTTCCAAAAAAAAATCCATTGGCTTAGGTCGTTCATCAATTTTTTTTCCATTGGTTCAAGTTCTTCATTGAATTTTATGTGTTTCATTGTTTAGTGCAAACGACTACATAAATAAAACCTAAAATAACTCAAGAAGACATGTAACTTGAAATTGGTGGCATTTCATTTTTTGTCGAGTCATCCAAAATACAATGTAAGTCTCTCAAGCATCATAAGATTTTGTAAAACATTTGGTGAAGATGGTGAAGATTTTGTAAAACCTTTGAGCAATTTGTTTCCTAGAATCCCAAGCACAAATCCCCAATACTCAAACCTTTGCGATCTGAAAATAACACATATTTAACTAAAACTAGATGTTTGAATTAAAATTAGACTAAATTAGAACGTGATTACTATAATCACGGGCTTAAAATAGTAAATTAATATAATTAATTATGGTAGACAATGTAGGTAGAGAATAAAATTAGCGATAATAATGTAAGAAAAGAAGGAAAACCAAACATAACATGGGGAGATCTCCCGATGCTAAACACCAATCTGTAAATTATGGAAGCAAAGTATTGGGAGACCTCCCCGTGTTGTCATGTAACACAATTGGGGAGTACGCACACCAAAGAATGTGATAAAAGATAATTGAGGACACATGTTGGGAACATGTAGAAAAGAATAGTATCCCACACTAATAGGAGAAAACACAGAACATAAGAAAACTAAAAATACAGTTTGCAACAAAGTCTCCTGATATGAGACGAGAAGAAAATGGCATGAAGTCCACAACATGTGCGTGCAAGGCAAAAAACATCGGGAGGTCTCCCGAAAAGTGGACGACACAAAATGCAGTGTGAAGCAATTGAGAACAAAAATGACATAGAATGTGAAAGAAATGAGCACGAGCGAGGATATACGTGAAAAGAAATACAAAACATGTGAAACGATAGCCATGTGCAAGTGCAACAAAGAGGAGCACCAAGACGAGCGAAATAAAAGATGAACATATATTAATTGGAAGGAAAATTGGAAATGGAAACACCGGGAGGGCTCCCGATGGTTGGTCTAAGAAGGCTGACTCACAGAGTTTGCAAGTTCAAGGTTTCGTTGAGCATACTTCTTTTCAGATTTGCCTATTTGCACAACAGAAGTGTCGTTTGTGTTTTTTCTAGCTCTATTGGAATAAAGAACAGAACTACATTCTATCCACATGACAGCTGTGGAAGATGGGTCACACTCCCACTTAGAATCCCAAGCCCCTTTGTAGCGATCATGGTCAAAAACAAATTTCCTACCTTTGGTCGGCCTCCAATATCGAATTTGAAATTGTCCATACTGGGGATGGCTACGATCAAGTTGAACAGCAGTGAGTGCTCGGCCCATCCAGACAAGGTAGAGGTCAGGGTCGGAAGGCCGAACAAGAACAAAGTCACCAAGGAGAACATCTCTGTAAGGATTGAAGGATTCCTTGGGTTTGTCGCGGGCCACTCCACAGAAGGGATCAATGGGAACATCCTCGGGGGTTGTGTTAGTCTGAAGAAGGTCAGACATAGATGAATTTGGAGTGGTGTAAGAAGTAGAAGGCCAAAAACCAAGTTGTAGGGTGGGAGGCGTGGGGGGGGGGAAGGAGCATCCAATTCGTCAACGACATCTTTCCAGTAGGTGATATAATCCTCCATTTTTTGACGGTAGGTATCATTCTCAAGACAGCCGCTCTCCCAAATTTTGATATATTTTCTGATACCAGCATGAATCCCATCTTTCTTGTGATTTGCATCACGTGCATCGTCAGCAGTTACTTCTTTGTCACCGTAATGGCCAGGAAGAACGTGGCCCCAAGGAGGCCTAATCTGGAGAGCAGGAGGGTCGCCAGAGGGGAGGAGGGAACGACCACGACCATCGTCCTTCCACATGCGAACGGAGCTGCTTCGTGGCAACCAATCCGGATCAAGTGCGGATTTTTTATATTGGAATACAAGCCAGTCATCGTTATCGAGGAAGAAGCGAAAAATGTGCATTTTTTTAAGACCGACGAGCTCCTCGGCGTATTCCTTAATGAAGGATTTGAAATCAACGACCTCCTAAATCAACTCGGGTATGAAGGAAAGGAACTGTGATTCCATGAACGTTTTCATGAGGTCGGAGATGACAAAGGTGTTGGTTGTTTTGAGTTGTTTGGACAAGTAGCTAAAGTAGCCGTCAATATCTTCGTGGGTGTGGCCTACGAGAAGGAAACCGACCTGGATCTCATGAAAGACCTTGCGAGCTGTCAGCAAGGACAAGAAGGCCATGACGTATTGATTTTTATTGTCCCTAGCGGAGTTATCCAGCTGGAGATATAATTTCTTTGGAAGGGGACATACAACATCCGGAGCATCCGTTGTATCGGGAAGGGAAGATCAGCAACTGCACACAAAAGGGACCAGAAAATGGAGGTGAGGTTGGAGGCTGCGGCATCGGGAGGCCTCCCGATATAAACGAAGGAGGACAGCCATGGGAGGAGAAAGAGGGAGCATCGGGAGACCTCCCGATGACAAGGACCCCATGACCTGAATGACAATGTTGGACAAAAATAATGAAGAACTCACCGAGATTTACCTCATAGAAGTTTATCAAAATAATCGTTCAATGGAGGATCTTGAAACAACATTCTGGAATTTCGAACAAGGGGTTTCTCCAACGCACGGAGGCACCTTGCAAGGGACGAAATGGTGAAGTTGGAGTCTTTGGGCCACAAGTCGGTTGCGTAGTGTGCATATGCACCATTGCCGTGGCCATAAGTGACCATGCCAGTGAGGCTGACTGGAAGTTGAAACAACCCTGCAGTGGCCTTCGTGATGACACGAAATCGAGGGATTGTTGTTTTGTTTGTGTCCATGCCGTCGTGGATGATAGTCAGAACCTCGCGGGGATTAATTTTGGACTCATGGCGCCATGCATGATAGAGATTGCGGCATGAAACCTGGTGGTTGTTGTGCTTTCTCAACTCCCTCTTGAGATTCTCCCTCTCTTCACTGCCTTTGATACTCATGTCAATCAAGTCTTTGTAGTGTTCGCATTCAGAGCACTTTGAGAAATTGAAGCCGCCTTTACGAACGTCAACGTTTCGAAATACACTATTCCGAAATCGACTGACAGTGGACTGGGATACACTCTGTATTCCAAAGGATGTGGAGGTCTGCAGAAATAATAAACAATGAAATAAATCATGAATAATAAAGACAATGTAAACTGCAGAAGTAATAAACAATGAAAGGATCGGGAGCCCTTCCGATGCTTGACCCAAACTGGATACAGATGGAAAAACAAAAATATTAAACTAAATGATGGAAAAATGGATAATGAACCATGGTAGCATGATTTCAGGAGATGACGTGCCATCGGTTACATATACTAGGCACGTGCGAATTCGGCCAAATCATCGGGAGACCTTCCCATACAACATACACGATGGCGATATCATAATAATTATTTGATTAGATATAATCAGAATTAAAGAGAAGATGCGGCGTATCAGATTCACATAACATGATGGCCCCACAGATCATGTGCACATATGTGCAATACCAAGAAAATCTTACGTCTTAATGATAGGTGGGAAAGGAAATGATGTCTCATGATAATTGAAACGCTTATAAAGGATGCCCCCAGACAGCGCAGAAACAACAACATCCATTTCTGTAGGACTCGATTTCAAATTCTGCTCAATTTGCATATCCCACTCAATAGAAGACTTTAACAAACCCGACAGTATGAGAAGGAAGGAGGGAAGGGGCAACTGTGAGGGGAGAAGTTCGAAGAAATGTAGAGTAGATGAGAGCAGAGGACGCGACAAAGAGAACACCCGAGTGGTGTGGAATTCGAAGAATTCCACCAGGGAAACCGCGAGTTGGAGAGAGGGAGGGGGAGAGAATTCACAACATTCCAGCGTGAGAGCATCCAACAATGGTGGAGGCGATCGCGACATTGAAGAATGGAGGATTTACGAGGAGTTCTTCGCTCATCATCTAGAGGAAGAGGAGAAAGGCGGCGACGGGGATGACGAAGACGAAGAGGAGGAGGATGAAGACGATGACGAAGAGAAAGAAGTCTCGGAAGATGAAGAAGCCTACCCCAGGGACAACGGCGAGTATGGAGTCTTCGACGATCGAACACCTCGCACCGAAACTGACGAAGAGCGCTACAAAAGCTCGGCAACTCAAGATTCGAGCAGCTGGTCGTAGTTGATAGTAAAGTAGTAGTTCATTGGAAAGTGAGTAGAATAGGATGGAGACTCCAATGTACATATTTTTTATGTATGAATAAATACAGACTCTGAACAGAGTGTTTGCAAATCCATCGTTGCACAAATTTTTTGTATATGAATAAATACAAACTCTGAACAGAGTGCTTGCGAAAACATCCAATGTTCAAAATGTATGTCCACTGTTTGAGAAGAATGTTGAATGCACAAAGAAAATGAAAAACGGAAAGAACTGGAAGGCCATGGCCATTGGGAGGCCTCCCGATGGTCATGGATCACCCTATGTAGACAAAGACGAGAAGTAAAAATACATAATGAAATGGCCTTGGAATCCAAAAGTAATGAATATAAATTAAGAAAGGAAACACAAACAAGAAAGAAATAGAACGGCGGAAACAAAATTCCAACAGTAGCTCTACACGAGAAATGCATAGAATCGGAAGACCTCCCGATGCTCTGCGTGACAGTGGACCCAAACAAATATGCAGAATATTTCAATACATGCGTGGATTGCATGATAGAAGAATGCCCTAATCACAGAAACAGGATTGGACATCGGGAGGTCTCCCGATGCTGAGGATTCCTAAAAGATATTAAATAATGTTGACGTGTTCTCACTTCATTAACTTCTTCCCGCACCTTCTCCTAGGTGAGATGAGCAGGGAGAACTTTGCGAATATCGTGTCGTCCATTTTCAGTTCCTTTCATCTGATGGGACATTTGATCAGCATTCATCCGAATGATCGACTCCATAGTCGTTTGAGTTTGGATGGTCCTCGCTCTGGGTTTTCGCATGCCCTTGTTGTCATGAGTTGACGATCTCTTTCCATTTCTATATCGTTGTTTGTAAGTCATGAACGTTGCACGAGATACGCCATGAATTTTCCACCAAGCACAGAGACAGACAATTTTGTCCTCCAACACAACTCCATGTCCCGATCCCATAGATTGCATCCTACTGAAAACCTCCGTACCCCATTCTCTCCGTTCGTCAAAGGATTTTTTCCAGTAGTTCACTCTGACGTGTTGGGTGGACGACCATAAAAATAATTGACAACAGTTCTTGAAGCAACATTCTTGCGCACTGACAGCGCGAATAGACGCCAAGTCGAGGAGACGACCAATTTTAGACGCCTTCTCCGGTGTTTTTTTTTACGAATGGAACTGCGATAAGCAAATTTCTTAACACCTGCAAAGAATTTTTCTTCATTCTCACTCGATGGATTGTCACAAAGGTGCTGGTCCACCTCAGAGAGTAGGAGACCGTCTAGGAAACGGGTTTCCTTTAATGGCCATAATCTCATGGACATTATCTGGTCCCCATTTCCTGGAATGGAACTGATGATCATCACGCCAACGTGATCGGGTCCAATCATATCCATGACAAATACCTCTTCTGGCAAGCAAGCATAGATTCGGCCTGTTGCCAACACAACACCCGTATTGTCCTCCAAGTTGCAAATTTTGTGTCTCCACTCCGTCCGCGAGGAGTAAGAAGCTTCCATCGGATGCGATGGCGTCGACATTGGGAGAATCAATTCGTTCGATTCTGGAGAACTTGACAGCAAAGGCTCAGAATTCTGGGGATCCTCCATTTCTTCGTCATCATCTTCGAATACAGTGAGCTCCCCTAACGAATCAATGGAGGACTCCACAACGTCCCCGGCACACACCACAAGATTCTCTGGGGCCCATGGAATTGGATACCCCACTGAGTCGCCAATGCAATCACCAACATTCGGATAGTCGATTATGATCTGGTCGAGGCCGTAGTGCACACGCAGTGCTTTGATGAATACTTGTCCTCGCAAAGTAGGACCCTGAACGCACATGCCATCGACCACTTCGCCTATACCTACCTGGATGTCATTCAATATGAAATAGACTTTCTGGCATGCGGTAAAAGCCATGTCCACAAATCATTCAAGATCGGGAGGCCTCTCGATCCTGCATGAACACCAATGACTACGATGTGCTAAGGGGGTGGTAAACGTGCATCGGGAGGTCTCCCGATGCAAGGTCGGGTGTTCCAAAACCCTAAACCCTAAAGCATTGGATCCATTGGATTACTTCTTGTTGTTTATCTATTTTTGGATTCTTATCGCCTTGGTTCTTCCACCACTTGTTGTCGCAGAAGGCCTCGTCATCATTAATGGTCATCGTTCAACCATAGCGCCGAGCCCTGACATTGTTCTCTCCATTGAAACGACAATTGAGCTTAGAATGGGGTAAGTGATTTCATAATTCCAAATTTTGAATGCGGTCAACATTGATTTCTACATGGGTGCAAGCACGGTAAAGTGGACAGCTTTTGATCCTTGCTCAGGTTTAAGTGAAAGTGATCCAAAACAATATACTAACTTTGAATTTTATGTAATAAAAATTCATAAACATCTAGAAAACATATGAATCTACAAAGCCAAGCAATTTATGTTCACAAAAAACAATTTCAAACAACGTATATGTATTTTAGAAGACGGTCCAAGTGGTGGTGCAAGTGGGTGTCATTGAAAAGATAATTGTCAAAAACGTGTTTAAAATACAATTACATTACATTAAATTGAAGAATTTAAAAAAAAAATTCACGATGGCCTCAAGTTTATAATGAATTCAAGGAATATGAAAAGAAATTCCAAGTTCAAAATATTTGAGGTCATGAAAGTTACGTTCAAAACTATATTTAGTCAGTTGCTTTTACGCGCCACTTTTGATGATAAGTTTTGAAGATCTCATATTGGTATTCTATATTTGAGTACCTAACTTAACAATAGAGGTCATCATGAAAAATAATATATTTTAAACAACATTTTGCTACTACTTATAGGCGTTTGACCAAGAAAATCGTGGATGTCATATACCGGAGCATTTTTTTGGTCCACTTTACTATGCTTGCACCCACATTCATTTTCTTTTGCGTGAATCCGGTCTTGAGATTCATGTAGTTCCGCATTCAATTTCAGCATCCACGCTGCTCTATTACCCTGAAGCAATAATCCTGACATTCTGTCAGTTTTTGTCTGCATCGGGAGGCCTCCCGATATTGTCGAATGGATGTCAAAGGGTATATTCACTCGCTGTAAACTTTATTCACAAGCATTATTACTGCTTGTAATTTTTGAGAAGTCGCTAGAATATGGCTATATTTAGCTCCCCTATGATAGAGGGTTGTCGGCCGCTCGTCGCCATTCAGTTACACGACAGGAGTTTTGGAATCGTGCCAGAGGAAGTCTTGGAATGCGTGACGAATAAAGTGTTGATTGAAGACGGCGATTTGATGGTGAGCGGCACACACGACAGTGACAATGCAGACGCCATTGGCGTGCAAAGTGGTGGCGATTGGAGCCGTTGGCGCCCTCATTATGTGCACGACGTGATCATTAAACAGAGTGTGCTAAGAGATTAGGAACCTAATCTCTGTGGATAGCAATCTGCAGTCACATCGCGATCTAGTCCACACGTTGTATAGCTGACATAGGCAAGAAATAGGGTTTAGGATGTCAGCTCCGGAGCAGTATATATGAGGAGCTCTCCCGGAGCCATTTGCAACACTTGCTCCACGGCGAAGCCCTGCTGCATTGTGGAGTGAGCAGAGGACGTTCAGACTCTCGTCCATGGCATGAACGCATAGATCATCCATCCTTGCACAAGATTTATCATCCATCCACAGTATTTGTCATCCATCCATATTACTCTCATCAGTGTGGTAATTTTTGAACGTGTAGTCCGAGGTAGAGGCTTGGAGCACACGGAGGTGTCGCGTGGAGCACACGGAGGTGGAGCACACGGAGCTTGGAATAGCCGCACATATAAAGACTGGTGAGTTATTGCAGTGGAAATTTTCGTTTGTTGGCCATTATATGTTGACACCGGGAGGTCTCCCGATATCAACTGGATTGCACGCAAAATGTTTCTGCATACATGAATTTTTGCAAGCACTCGAAATTGAATTTTCATTCCCAAACCCCCAGCATCGGGAGGCCTCCCGATGTTAGTACTGGAAACTCGATTGTCGTTCCCATTCCCCCAGCATCGGGAGGCCTCCCGATGGCAGTACTCGAAATTGAATTGTCGTTCCCCATTCCCCCAGCATCGAGAGGCCTCCCGATGGCAGTTCTCGAAATTCAATTGTCATTCCCAATCCCCCAGCAACCCTAGGCCTCCCGATGCAAGTACACCAAATTGAATTCTCATTCGCAATCCCCCAGCATCGGGAGGCCTCCCGATGTTGAATGATTTCTATAAATTTATATTTGAATTTGGTCTCTCGTAACTTGTTTAGAAGCTCACAATAGCCTGTTTGAATCAGAGACGATATGGGCACCTTGCGGTTGAAGCATCTGGTGTCTGAAAAGATTGGAGAGAATGTAGGTCATTTCGAGCCACCTTCTGTGGCCTCCTATTTAGTCAAGAACCAGGTTGAGAAGTGGGGCGCTGAAGTTGTGGAGGACACCTCTCAACAAAGGATGAAAATTAGGTTTGTCTATGTGGTCGGTGGGAAGGTCACGTCACCGACCTCAGTTGATGTCGTTGATTGTAAGGAGTATTCAGAGGACTCCGTCATCTTGAACCTTTGCGAATCCTCCCCCACCGTGGCCACGAACTATGTGGGCCTGGTGGTTCCCATCGCGAAATTAGACACAGATATTTGTGGAAGATCGACAGATTTTGGCTTCATGTGGCTCCCCGACGACGAGAAGCTGCCAAGCGACGTGCGTGAAAGGTTTGTGTCTATGGCGGAGGATTTGAAGGCCATCGTCATCCCGCCAACACAGAAGAAGGTGAGGAGGGGTTCCACACCTGGATCGGGAGACCTCCCGGTCTCCAGAGGCTCCACTCCTGGTTCGACTCCAGGTGGGACTCCGGAGAGACAGAGGAGGGCAGCCTCGAGGCCACCTAAGACCGCAAAGGAAGCTAGCCTCGAAGATCTATTGCGCATGTAAAAGAGCTCCAGGACCGACCCCAAGAAGCTGGAAATCATCAACCAGGCCATCCACAACCATCTTGAGCCATTTTACGTTTGGGGCTGCGAGCCACTCGACGACGCCGATGGTCGGAGGGTGAAGGTGCCATTGAACCGGCTGCACTGCACACCGGCTACTTGGGTGCACAGGCAAGTCACAATTGGGCGACGCCAACAGTTGATGGACGAAGTCATCGCGCTCCATGGATCCAGGGCTAAGCAACCAGTGTTTGTCATGCCAATTGTATTTGATAACACATTGCAAGAGTTCAAGCCTTTCGATTTCAAACCGACCTTGAAAGAGGATATGCTGGATTGCGATTTTTGGATTATTGGTGGTCAACACACAATTCAGGCCATGAAAGAGGTAATGGCCATACCAGACCTCGCCGCCAAACAAGACATCAAGACCTATTGCGCGAATCACGAGATTGTCGTGGTGTGGTCCCTGGACAAGGAGAAAGTTATGTACATGTCCAAAGTGTTGAACCTCAAAATTCACGACAAAGACGCCAAGCCTACATTCTTCGAGGACGTGACTCAAGGGCGTGCAGTTTGGATAGACCACAACCAACCACAACCTGCTAAATTGGGTGGCATACACTCTCCTGAATAGAATGTAAGTACTATTCTCCTCAGTATTATTGTTCGAGTTTTGATATACTTATCCATTTATCGGGAGGCCTCCCGATGCCTTTAGCTTATTGTTTCTATTGTCACATATTATGACGTCGCTCTACACCATGTCCAGAAATTCAAGCTTGCAGTGACAACAACATTCCACGACACGGGAAGTATCAAAAAGTGTCTCCCCCTTGTCATATGCAGCGAAATTACGTTTACCACTTGGAGATTGGTGTTTGACAAATGGGTTGATGGGATCATTCCCGACGGTCACAGGGTCACTCTTTCCGGGACATCAAAACGACCTCCCCTCACCAAATCCGATGTTAGCAGAATTCAGGGCCTCCCTGACGATATGCTCCATGAGATTGGCAACCTCATTCTCCAAGGGAAAGTGTGTTGCAAATCTTTGCAGCCTGGTGTTGCAGGTTTTGTCTCCCTCACTGATATGTGCGACGAGAAGAAGGACGAGATGGTCATTAGGCAAGAGGTGATGACAAAATTCGGCTGGGAGAGACCACACAAGGGGAAAGGATACAAGGCTTGGACCTATTCGGAATGGCAAGCCGTGGCCAAAGAGCACAAATTCGATGCCGCATTCATGGCCATGATGCGTAAGCTTGTGAAGGGAACGGAAGCTGGGAAAGCTTGGTTGAAGGAGAGGAAGGACTTGATGAAAATCTCCCAGGAACCTGCTCTTCCTGATTTTTGGGATGCTTACAATGCTTACCTGTAGGGGGTGACTTCCACGCCGCGTGCAGATGATGTCATCAGGTCAAAACACCTTGTCATCAAGGCGAAGGGCGCTCAAGATATTCTTCATGTTGTGCGCGCTTGGAATATCTCTGATGAGCCTTACATTGTCAGTGCCTCCAATTTCTGGGACAGAAAACGAGGTGTCCCATCCATACATCCTATACGTCGAGATTTCCTAGAGGTCTTCGAGGAAAACTCTTCAACTTTGGGGGTGCACTATTTTTTTTGCTCCTTCCCGACCGCTTCAGAATTTGCCATGTGGGTGCGTCGTTCGTCCGTCTGGGATTATCACATAGTCGTGTATTCCCCACACACGGAACAGGAAAAATTTGTTACTCCCGCCCATGAAACCCAGGTGCTCGTGTACATCTTGGTTGTATTCCCGAAGGTTGTCCAGGATGGTGATAGTGCCAAACATTTGCGGAGGATTTTTGGTTCACCCAAGCTACCCACCTTTGTAGATGCTAATTCCCTCGACCAACCTGAATTGGGAAACTGGTCGTCCCAAAGCGCAGAGCTCACCGTCGCCTCCCTCGATGCAATTATGGGGGGTGTTCTTAAACCCGACAGGATTCTCTTGAACATACAATGCGGGGGAAATTTGACGATTTTGGGTTTCCATAAACTTGTCCCCACTGCGGACATCGTCCAGGACAATGTGAATCACACTCATGCCACAGAGTTGGGAGAACAGATCATTCAATATCTGCGTGGGATGGCGCAGAAACAACTTGTTTGTGCCTCCAGGAAGGACAAGAAGAAGAAAAAGGTCGTGGAACTGGACGAACCCACCCCTGCTGAAGACTCAGACACTGACATGGAGATTGTTAACCTTGGTGACTGGGAGCAGCCAGGCGATAGAGGAGGCCCCTCTCACCGAGGTGATCCATCGGGCGACCTCCCGATGGCCGAAGACGTCACGCCCGCCATTGTAGCTTCGCCAACTCACTCTGCCAGTGGCCCACGCTACGTTTCTCCTCCAGCCTCACCTCCTCGGGCATCGGGAGACCCCCCGATGCCTCTACCCACACCAATGTCTCCTCCACCCGCGCGACCTCCATCGCCTATCCTCGTTGTTGACGACGATCTTGACATGGATATTGTTGCGGATGAAGCCATGCAGAATGAATTCCTCCATGATATTTCTACCCCAGTAGATGGTGATGACACGAGTTTTACTCCCCCTCCCCTCCCTCCCCCTGTTCGCCAGAAGTTGAAGTCCCAAGTGGTTGGTGGTCCCATGCCCATTGGCAATTCGGGTTCGCATTCACCCAAACCGATATCTAGGCGCACCGCCACTGCTGACAGAGAACAACATACCGTGGAGTCTGTCGCTGCGGATACTGCTATCCTCCAGGAGACTCCGGCCACTCAAATGTCCCCCCGAGGTGAGTTCTTTCTCACTTTAATACTCTTTTGCAATATTCTCTTTGAGGACCGGGAGGTCTCCCGATGATGGATCTCCATAGATATACTTTTATTGTATGAGGTTCATGTAACCTTGTTCTGAAATTATGTTCCATTGTCTTGCAGCAACGACTGACTTGCCTCCGCAGTCCATTAGTGTGCCATCGGTAAAATATTTCTTAGTCTTTGATTTCAACGGGCTCCTTTGTTCTAAACCGTGTAACAAAGATGACAAGACCCTTTTGCGGAGTGGTGCCCGTGAACTCCTAGATTGGTTGTACGAGAAGGCTGACGTCTTGTTCTGGACTTCAACCCGGAAGCACAAAGCCTTGCAGATGGTTGATGCTCTTATGCTGGATTGCAGGCGATTCAAGCTTGGTCGCCTTGATATTCCCTTTGATGACTATGGATTTTTTTATCAGGATCATTGCACTGTCTCCAAGCATAGGGATAATCCCGACCAACCCATTTTCATGAAGGATCTCACATTTAGGGTTTTCAAAAAACTTCCTAATGCTACCTTACGTAATGTTCTACTTATTGATGACTCCCCGGATAAAAATTGTCCTAACCACTGGAGTCAGGCCATCTATCCTCCCACTTTTAGGCCTGAATTCCTACATGAGGATAATTACCTTCTCCGGACTTTGTTTGACTGGTTGAAAAATCTCTTGGCCTCAAACATGGATGTGCGGAAGTTTGTTGAAAAGAACCCCCTCCCGGATGGAAAGGCCCAGCTCCGTAAGTCTGACTCTCGCTACGTTAAGCTTATGGCTGGCTACTCCAAGAGGTTTAAGCCAAATGATGTGGATAGAGCGCCTCAGTTTCAACCCAAGTATTGACATCGGGAGACCTCCCGATGCTTTGCCCAGCGTCTCACGGTGTTCCCATTTTTTTCAGGTGTCAGAGGAAAGAAGGCCACTCAAAAGAAAGGAAAGAGGTGATTCCACGTTGCCCCTTCAGGTGTCCCAAAAAATTGCCAATATTATGGGTTCTCCAGCGTCACCCGCTGTCCAGTCGGTTGGCCATGTTCCTGGTTACTCTGGGTTCTCTGGAAATATCCATACTGACCAATTGCTCTCGGAGTGCGGTTCTGCGCATCTTCGGCAGATTTCTATGTCCTCTGGCTCCCCTGAATCTGTCACGAAGGTGGGCTTGGGTTGACGCTTGGTTTCTCTTTTGGATTTCCTCATTTCTTTCTTTTGGGTTTCATTTTTTTGGGTGTCCTTCTTCCATCTAACATTTTGGACATGCAACCACCAACCAAACACCGTTATTCATGTTTTTAAGTACTCTCATGTCTTTGTAATAACTTCCTCGTTTCTTACCAACCTGTTCATTTCCTGCGTCTTGAATGTGTTTGTAAATGTGTTACTCGTTGAATGATTTTTTTTCATCATGCATTGTCGACATTTCCCCCGCCGTTTCTTTCTTCATATTCTCTTCGGGAGACCTCCCGGTGCCTCTCATGTGCAGGGTTTTGAGGTTTCTGTTACTCTTGTGCGCCCTCGATTCCAACCCAAACCCGAGTCCTTCAAGTTGATTGTTCTCTCCGTCGATGGTCTTCTTTGTAGGCGCTCCCCGGAGAGGGTTCGAGCCAAGTGCTTCGCGCGTTTCGGGGGCAAGGGCAACCTTTTCATGGACAAGCTATGGGATCTCCAAGTCCATCCCGGGTTGAGAGAATTCATGTCCCTACTCCTACGCGATTTCCATGTCGTTGTCTGGTCGTGCATGGAAGATTCAGTCCTCCACGTTGTCCTTCGCCGCCTCTTTCGCGAAAACATCATATCTGCGCTCAAGTTTGTCTGGGGCAAATCCATGTGCACGAATACAAACGGTTTCATTAGTAAGGACGTCTCTTTCATCCTTAAAGAAAAACAAGTCCTCCTTAGTCACCATGCAAATTATTTCGGTTGTAGGGAGGGCAATATATTGTTTGTCGACGACCAACCCAGCCGTCATATTAGGAACATACCCTCCGACTGTTGCTATTTCCCTCACACTTGGCCCGGTCCCAGAGTCATCGATAATATCACAACCGCATTGTACCCTTACATCGAGGGACTCATACATGCACCAAATGTTCCTCTCTATTTGCATAATCATATCACAGATGGACAACCCCCACTCCCACGTTACCATAAATGGTTTAGCCCATTCGTGACCGCCAATTGCGCGCCAAACTCCGTCCATTCTCACGACACTTTCAATATGTGCTTCATACACGCCTCCCTTTCCAATGCTTTCAATTCATTCTCACTTCAATTCTTTCTCCCCTGTTTGATTTTACTTTTCATATCCTAAATTTACACCGGGAGACCTCCCGATCGATGATGTTCGCTCACCCTCTCTCATTTTTCTAACATACTTTACCTTTCGTTTTTTTCGTCTGGAGTGTCCTCGAGCACGGCACTTTTGGGGACCACATTTTTTAAACCAAAGAAATCTCCCAAGAAGCGAGTTGAATTGAAACCCACCAAGATTTCAACCTGTAACTCCTATGTTGCTTACCGCCTATTGCAAATCAAGGCAGCCAATTCATCAATTCCACAATGGAGGAGATTTCCAGTTAAACGCCGCCTTCAACTTTCTCACGGTACTTCACTTCTCTTTTTTTAATCTCATTTTGTATTGCTTTCTGCATGTGCTAACCTCTTCATGTTTCCTCACATTTTTCGTTTGTTGCATTTGCAGGCTCAACTATGTCATCCCTGTCTCGGACATCCTCGGGTTCCCACGCCTCTAGGTTCTGCCCACAACGAATCAACCACTGATGCTCCGTCGCTCATCCTTTCATTCGCATCGGGAGCCCTCCCGGTCCTATGGTCTACCCAGACATAGTCCGTGAAGTTGTACTGCTTCAATACTTAGAGATTTAAACGCTTAGCCTTCCCGTTGTTCAATTCTGGTGCTACAAGCATTTTTCAAGTATGGATGTTGGATTCTCATGTTATGTTGTATTTTCCGTGCATGGTTTGTCAATGACAATGCACGGCTTTGGTTCAAGAATTCATTGATTACTATGTACAATAACATGTCCATCGTTTTATGTATTGTTCACTGTCTTGTAATTGAATTTTTCTGGATGGGGAGATCTCCCGATGTTCTTGTATACATCAGTGCCTTGTTTTTTCCACCATTCTTGTGCATGCTTCCCACACATTGCCATCGGGAGGCTACCCGATCCACCTCCGTGGCACGATATATTGCGAGCCGCTTTCATTTAATTTATACATTAATGAACTATTAATCATGTTTATTTAATTAAAAATTAAATTTAGACTCCTTAATTGTCTAAATTTACTTAAATATGTGTTAAATGGTCCTGACCCAACTTTGCAACAACATGTGTTTTTGGTGGTGCTAGTGGTGTATCATTGATGGAAACATCATCTTTGTCAAGTGAGCATGGCTTGTAGTACAATTGTAAATGATAACTCATCTTGAACTCATACACACTAAAAGGTGCCGAAACAAAACTAAGAGAGGGAATTTCCAATGATCATGGTAGGGATCAATCCGTGCCTCTTGCATGCTAAGCAATGCTTTATCATCTACGCTTTAGATATGAATGCCACACTTTGTAGAGGGGAAGGGGGTGGGGGGAAGACCATAGTATAAAAGAGAGTAAAAAAGGGGTAATAGATTCAATCAATGCAAATAATGGTTTGAAAAACATGAGAGGAAATCAAAGCTCCCAAACGCAAAGTATGATAGGACTATGTGTTGAAAGCAAGAGGAAATCTTGTTTCATACCAAATCCAAAATAGGGTTGCCCATGTCATGGGCCTAATATTTCCTTGCATACTTACATCATCTCGACATCCGATGAGGTCGCTCTTTTGAGTGAAAAGGAGATCGCGCCGTGCATCGTTTACCTCCAAGCGGAAGTAATTGGAGAACGACATAGTAAGTTGTTGTTGAGGTAGTTGCTAACTAGATCAAGTCTGCGAGTGAGGATGAAGTCGAGTTGTGATGCTTCGTGGAATTGAAATCTGCAAAATATCATGCAGATGAACAGCGGATTTGAGTGTCGGAGTTTGATTGTGGAAATCCAAGCTTTCTGAAGTCGGAACGGATTGGTTCGCATTGTAGGGGAGGGGTTGGGCATAGAATTAGGGCCGCTTCACACTATGGCCAAAGGTCGAGAGGCCATTGATTTCTACCAATCATATTGCAAGAAACCAAGAATTCAACCTCTCGACCCTTCACACTAGAGGTTGAAGTCCAAAGGCCGTCGTTCTCTAAAATGCCTACATGGCAGTTCTTTTTTACCGAGGTGACTGACTTTTGAAGGAAGTTTGGGTCAGATAGGAATGAAAACCCAAACTATGGTTGAGAGGTTGTCGATTTTTTCCATAAAAAAGTCAAAATTTGACAAGATCTTGACCGTTAGATTGGAGGGGTTGTTTTGGGCAGGGAATAAAGTGGGATTCTCTCTCTGGGACCGGCAGAAATTCCAGGAAACCTTCAAAGGGAAGGGCATTTTAAAACAACCGGTCCCTTGGGCCTTCATACCCTCGGGAGATCCGGCTAGCTCATTTCCCTAGAGGCTCCGGCTTGTGGCTGATGCAGTCTTGCAGATACGCTCATACCCTCAGGAGAACCGTAGTTACCCTCCCACACCCGGTGAGAACTACAGGCCGCTCTTATCCTTGGGGCCTGGGCGACGGGAGAATTTTTTTGACACAAAATTGTTTTTGTTATGTGAGCTCTATACATGAAATAAATATATGTTCTAATCATATTTCTTTTCGGATTTTGTTCCATGTAAATTACATTTCACTTCAGTTTACAATATAACCTAAGATTCAAACATTACATTGTGCATTTTTGAAAAAAAAATTGTAAATATGTGAAGGGCAATTTTTGAAGTAACCCTTCATTTTGAAAGGCAAAATTTTAAGTAACCCTTCCCCATGAAATACAAGTAACCCTTCAAATTTTCTCGCTGCTCCCAACCCCCCTTCCTTCCTTGAGATGCAAACCAGTTTTTTCCGGCTCCAGAATGTCTCAATTTCCACAATCAAACACCAACACTGTGATCCAATATTCATCCGTATGATCTATGGCAAGCTTCAACTCTGTGAAGGAGCAACAAGAGGAGCACAACTCAAATTGTTGCTCCTTTGTGACTTGAACTAGTTCAATTTCATCCACCATCAACAACTACCTCAACAACAACTTATTATGTAAGGTAAGTGGGGCTAATGTGGTTAGCTTCCTTAATTTGACACGTATTTTTGGCTCCTGATTGGTGGTATAGTCGCTCTAATTCAGTGGGTGAGTAATACATGGTGATTTAGCCACCGCCTCGATGATATTTGGGCTAGTCACCTTTGCAAAAGTCAAACTACGCCCATCATCCTCCATAATTAGGAGCACTATCCATTGAGCTATGACAAACTTGATTTGTGTACGCGAGGTGGGCGAATTAAGATGCGGCATGTGGCTGTGAGGTGCCGACCAATTTGTATTGTGGGTATTCTATAATGAAAAATCAATTTGGCAAAAATGTTATCTTACATGTGACCAGTTTAGAGACATGACACAACCAATATTGATATTGGTATTAAACTTTGTTTTCATTGACAAATGACCCATGTAGAATATATTACTGATATCATCCACTTACACAACATTGAACGATAAAAAAGTTCCCCCCTATAACACCACATTGGGAAGTAAAGAATCTTTGATTCCGGAGCCTAGATCAACACTTTCCTCAACTCCGATTTCAACAATTTCAAATTCTTTGGTCCTAATTCACAATTGCTAACATGCTCAAGTTTCTAATTCTCAAATCCATTGGTTGGATGATTTCACAAAGTTGGAGGTGTCCACATTAGCCTCATCTACCTTATGTCACGTTCTTTTAGTACACATAAATAATACAATAACAATTGCACACAAGACACAAGAAGTATGATTTTTCGGACTTTGTAAATTATTAAACCTTTACAACTTAACAATGATAATTGTTCAAATTGCCATATGACTTGAGAGACACGGATCCAAAGATTTTTCCCTCGGTCAAGGTTTCTCCAATTCTAGCCATGCAATACTATTATTGGATTATAGTTCCGACTTGTTTCAGAAGTCAGCTCAAACTTCCATCTCATAATCATCCGATCGAATTCCATTTCACAATAACAACAAAAGTTTGCCTTGATTTTGATTATCATCCTCTGACAATCAATCTTCTTGGCAATTGACTGTCATTTATGTTACAAAATAGGTACAAAATGAATTCAAAATGAGAAGCACATCACACAAGCAAGAACGCATAATCCTTGAGAGCTAGAGAGCAAGACCGTGAGTTCAATTGATTTCTCTCTCAACCTCGGTGTCTATTAAAGGTCTTTGATCATCACCACCTTCTAGGATGATGGGGCACCATACCGACACCTAGTTGTCATTCTATGATGACGAGGCGTCATCAATGACGTGATATCTTTTATATATATATATATACACACCATGATGACAAGATTGGGTCTATGGACACTTAGTCATCGACGGTAGTGTCATAACACTTCCTCTAGACATAACAAGTCTAGTTTAGACATCACGTTGCATTCCTTCGTTAAAAATCTTACTGTGGTAAAAATCTTTACAATTGAGGTGCAAATTCATGAGTGAAGGGAAAAAATGAAGGGCCTAAACATGATTATTTACATGTTAGGTAGGGATGAAAACCTCCGCATCCCTATTCCTTGAACAATCTGCCTATACCTAGTTGTTGGTAACGATTTAGTGAATAAGTCAGCTAGGTTATCAAAAGACCTAACTTACATCACATTTATATCTGATCCCAATAATTTATGAGTTAATTTTTTTTAAGTAAGATGTGTTTGATTCGGTCTCCTTTGATTTAGCATATCTTTAACTAAGCAATGCATGCCACATCATCTTTATAGATCACTTTGGAGATACTGAAACATTGGAAAAATCACAAGAACCTTTGATGAAGCCATCTACCAGTCTCAACTAAACGCATTCGCAGGAAGCCTCGTATAAAGCTATGATTTTCGAATGGTTTGAGGATGTTGCTGCAAAGCTCTGCTTAGTTGATTTCCAAGATATTATTGCTCCTTGTTTAAGGAAAACATAACATATTTGTGATTTTTTTATGTGGATTGGAAAGATAATTCACATCCACGTATCCTTTGATGTTGCTATTCTTTCCAATTTTATAAAACAATCCTAGATCCTCAATGTCCTTGACATATCGTTAGATATGTTTGACACCATTTCAATGTTGTTTTGTTGGCTTAATACTGAATCTAGCTAATAAATTAATGACAAATGCAATATCAAGCCTAGTGCAATTTGTCAAATACATTAATGCATCTATTGTTGCCAAGTATGAAGTTTTAGGTCTCAAATATTTCTCCCCCTCATCATATGATCTAAACTCATCATTTTTTGGATCCAATGATTGTACTATCATCAGGGAACTTAGTGGGTGAGTCGCATCGATTGAGAAACATTTGAGTAGCTTTCGAACATACAAACTTTGATATAGAAAAATACTTATTGCAAGGTGTTCAACTTGTAGGTCAAGACAACAAGAGGTTTCGCCAAGATCTTTCATCTCAAATTCACCTTTGAGTTAAAAAAACAACCTCAGAGATAACGTCAGTCGTGTCGATGATGTTGAGGTCATCAACGTATACAACCACAATAACTAGTTCAGTGTCATTTTATTTAATAAAAATACATGGACAAACCTCATCATTCTTAAAACCCATATTTATTAAAAAAATCTCTTAGACGTTTGTACCACATCCAACTGGCATGTTTAAAGTCGTACAATGCCCTTTTAAGCTTAAGACATTGTGGTTGTCTTTGAGAATTTTAGAATTCCACCAATCCAACAAGGATCCTCATGTATGTGTCAATATCCAAACTGCTGTACAAGTACGCGGTAATTATATTCATCAACCTTGTTTCCAATTGCTTGTCAATTGCAAGACTTAGGAAATATATGAACATAATTGAATCCATCACATGGGAATACATCTCTTCATAATCGATGTCTGGACGTTGGGTGAAGCCTTGGACAACTAGCCGTGTTTTGTACCAAGTAGAATTTTCAAACTTGTCTTGTTTCTTCACAAACATTTATTTACAACCCACTAGGTTGATCCCTTTTGGCATAGTCTCAACTGGACTAAATACCTTCCTCAATATCAAAGATTTTAGTTCAGATCTCATGGACTCTTTCCACATGGGTCAATCACTTCAACTACGAGCCTTGGCTACAGTAGTTAGATCATAATCATTATCCAAGTGTTGTAATACATGAAAACAAAAGGCATCATCTAGGTTTACCTATGTATGGTCCTATAATTTTCATGTCTTTACAAAGTTGATTGCAATCTTTGTTGAATCAATCGGTGTTTTTCTTTCACTTAATGTTTGGAAACACACCTCCGCATGGTGCACGTACATTTCCTTGGGTACATCGTTTGCGAGATTGAAGATCTTTACCACGACCTCTTTTCATGGGTATAGTTTGAACGACGGATTTTTCTAGACGAGCATAAGCATTAGTCACATGAATGTGTGATTTAGTTACATTTGCTATATTATTGAATGAATTGGATAATTTATGAGCTAACTGATTCAAATGCAGAATGTGTTCAATCTTTCTTTCATATTATTGGGTATGAAGATCTGAAAACATGTTTGAAGTAGACAAAACATTAAAGTTCAAATCTCTACATGGATTTGACTGTCCTACCAAACATGGAATTTTTTTTCATCGAAAAAACAATCAAGAAATTTTTCCTTATAATAAATTTTCAGTTAGAATATCTAAGTATCTAATAATGTTGGGTGATTTACACCCAAAATATATTCACTCTTTCCTTTGAGGCCCCATCTTAGTTCTACGTAGGGGAGAAATGGACATTAACATATTACAACCAAAAATTCTTATATGTTTTATGTTAGGCAATTGTCCATACACCATTTTTGTAGGTAAAATGGATTCTAATAAAGAGGGTCTTAACTGAACCAATGTTCCTACATGTGGAATAGCATAACCCCGTACTGAAGTAGAAAGATTGGATCTCATAAGTAATGATCTAGTAATTAACTGTAATTTCTTAATAAAACATTATGCTAGACCATTTGTTTTATGAACATATAGTAATAAATATTTTAAGTGTGTTCTAATTAATTTATAATATACCCTAAATACTTAAGACTTAAATTTCCTTGCGCTATCTAAGCGTATGGACTGAATCGAATGATATGAAAACCTAATCCAAAGTTGTATGATTTGTGCCAACAATCTAGAAAAAACTAGATTTCTATTAGCTAGAAGAGAGACATGTAACTATTTTATGAATATGTCAATCAAGGCAAGAAAATATCTAAACGGTCTGCATGGTGGATTTATTGGACCACAAATATCTCCTTAAATCCTTTAAAGCATAACTGGAAGTTCATATGGTAATTTCCGTTTGTGAGGTCAAGTAACAAATTTTTTCAAAACACAAAATTCACAAGGTTTCATATCTTTCAACAAATTTGATATTTGAAGTTCATGTCCTTTTGTGTTGGAAAAAATTCGCCTCATCATTGAAATGCACAGATATCCCATATATTCATACCATGTATTCACACAAAATGCGGCAATCCCCCCCTCGGACGAACAAATTAAGGGATTGATATATAGGCGTAAAGATTATGTTGGGATATTTTCAACTAGACATCCATCATAATCCAAGATCTGCAATAATTTTTTATTGTCTTCTTCAACCGTATAAAGGTAAAAATTGTTGCGTCGAATATTTTGGAAACTCAATAAATCTTTTGTGAACGTTTGTAATTAAACAACTTTAGAGACACATATACGTATATGTTCAGGCATAACGAGACATACTCCACTAATTTGATATGATACTAAATCGCTACATGTGATGATGCTGATATATTTTGTCATTATAGGACCTAGATATGAAGAAAAAAATTATTGTCACGAAGAATAATGTTGGTGATTACACTATCTAGTAACAAAGAGACATTTAAAGTATTAGGTTTGATACCAACAAAGGTGGTATGAGATTTCATATCTCAAAATAAATTTGTTGTTATTTTATTGTATGACATCTTACTGTGCTCCACATGTGTGGCGTGTATGTCACGTCGTTCCCCGTGTTCCTTGTAAACTTTTACAATATGAGGGGTGGTCTTACAATTATTGGCAATATGATCATTAGTCCCTCCACTTAAAATGTGTACAAGTATCTTCAATCGTGTGGATGATGACTCCGAAAAACGACCCTTCTGTGAAGATTGTGGAGTGGATCGCTTACATGTTTGTTGAGTTTCCCTTTACGTTGGTGTTCGATTTTTTTTCTCCGTCTTCGGTCTTCTTTTTTATCCTTGGGATGTGAACCATGTTATTGGTACATGTGTCGCAACCCTTGTTAGCGACCCTTTAATATGTTGGTCATTTATCAATTCTAGCAAGGGTCACGAACGCTAACCCTTTACATTCTACCCATATGAATGGTTAGCTTCCAATACCGTGGACCTCTTAGTTCATAGCAGGGGGACCAACCCTGCTACATTTGCATTCGGAACTCACCCTTAGTTGGTAACCAAAGGTAAGATGTGAACTTCCATCCATGGAAGGCCAATCTTTAGTTGATCATTGCGTTGTCGGAGCAACACTACAACAACCCAAACCATACTAGACAACTATGCCCCCACAATGGGCCAATGCCCATGAAGGCCGTGCTGTTCGGCCTCGGGTGGGTTTGGCCGGCCACACTGCCTCACCCATATAAGCCTCTAGGACTCTAGGCAGGGCCCCTACCCCACCGTCAAGTAACCTTTTGTATCTCTCCCAAGACTTGGGGCCAAGTAGACATTTTTCTTTAGCCGATGGGGTTGGAAGCCCCCAATAGCTTTAGAATATCATAACTTCTCTGTATGGCCTCTGATACTAATAAGCAACCACTCCATCGTTATCTACGTTTTATGTATATGATGAAGGACTCCTCACTTGCCCCATTTGGGCAAATATTGAAGAAGTTATATATGTTCAAACCTTGGTAGTCCCGGGAGCCACTCCCAGGCCACTGTTGTCCTAGGGCGCTGTCCCGGGACAGTGGCCCACTCAAATTGCCATATCTCCTAGCTACACCTCTGATTGAGGTGTTCTTGAGCATTCTAGCATTGGCACACCATAAGCTACCCATAGCTTATGGCCTTACCCTCGTGACTCCTAGTTTCTGTGGGTGGGAGGCATTCCCAATGCCCGGGGCCCTCACCCACACTAGGATCATTTGGGCCCTCTCACCAACGGCACCACAAGTCCCGGGTGTCACTCCGGGGTCCCCCTTGTGTCCATGGTATTTCGGGCATTCCTCATGAAGAAGTACACGACAACGTGTGTTGCATGACTCTGCATAGGAAGCATCTAGTAGGTCGTTTTTCATGGTTTTTTCGCAAAAGCTCATTTTGCTTCTCAACAAGTAATAACATTGACATGAGATTTGGATATTTTGTGTATTGCATGTTTCAATATTGCTGAGCCAATATAATATTGGTAGCATGAAACGTAGATAAAATCTTATTTATCATTTGCGCATCATGGATCGATTTACCACACAAATATAACTGAGATGTTATCTTATACATTTCAATATTATACTCAGCTATTGTTGGATAATTCTAAACTCGAAAATGTATCCAATTGTAATGAGCCTTTGACAAAGATATTGTTCATTGGTGATTGAATTGATTTTGAAATGACACCCACAAAATATAAGTTGATATTATAGTAAAATTTTGTAACTGCAATGTTGGGTCGAGATGATATCGCATGAAACTAATGCTTGAGCATCATAATGATCCGTAGGAATTTCTGAAAATGGTTCCTCTATTTTTTTCACAAAGTTGTATGCATGTAGATACAGTTTGGCATCAAGGGCCCAAATTAAGCAATTCTCTCCATCAGATGCAAGGAAAAAAATCTTAATTTTTCTAGATACGTCATTTTGCCTTTGGAATCACAATTTTATATTGTGTACTATCCTCTTAAATAATTATTCTTCACTCTAAAACACTAGTGGCTTCGAAAATACAACAATTTCTAATTCCAAATTCAGTGTTACAAATCCTATACGGAAATATTATACACGCTCTATACTTCTATATTATATTTCACTACACATTTCTCTCCTTCATATCACAACATCATATTTGGCTATGTATTTCTTTCTTTCACCTCACAACACTCAACAAAAATACCGTTCTACAAATATCCACTATAAAATCACAACTCCGTTGCTTCGAGCCTCGTATTGATAACGTGTTACAAAATGGGTATAAAATGAATTCAAAATGAGAAGCACATCACACAAGCAAGATTGCATAATGCTTGAGAGCTAGAGAGCAAGACCGAGAGTTTGATTGATTCCTCTGTCAACCTCAGTGTCTATTTAATGTCTTTGATCATCACCACCTCCTAGGATGATGGGGCACCATATCGACACCTAAGCTTAGTTGCCATTCTACGATGACGAGGCGTCATTGACGACGTGATATCTTTTATATATATATATACACACACCATGATGACGAGGTTGGGTGTACGGACACCTAGTCATTGACGGTAGTATCAAAACGATTTCCAACCTTCTATTTCCTTTTGTTCTTCTCTGTGTATCTTTTCTCAATGGACCAACTTTCTCATCGGAAAAATGTGAACTTGAAGGTCAAGGCATCCATGTTGACTGGGTCCATTTAACCGCTCCCTAGGGTCATATAATGCTAACATGGATGAGATCTATATCTTTTACATAACATCACTCAACATTCAGCTCTCGTTATATGGACCCTCAAAATATAAAAATCGCGTGCTTGAAAAGATGCGCAAGGAAACTCAAATTTAGATTGAGCTCCCAACATACCACAATTATATTATGAGGGCCCACGTTGCTGAGTAATGTTATGTAGGTGAACAAAGTTAAAAGTTTATGCGGTAGCAACTTATGATTAATTATTCTCATAAGAATTTTGATAACTGTTGTAGCCAAGTATTAGCATTTAGATGAGTGGATGAGGGTAAACCTATAGATCGATTGTGTGTTAGCCCTAATCTATACCACATCAAAAATTGTAATAATTTCTATATTTATGGAAAAAATTAAAAAAATCTTGTTGTTACTCCTCCTAAACATATGCAAACTCTCTTATTTATCAGTTATAGATGCCTCAATCTTAAATATGCACACCACGATTTATAGAATGGGTGGTTTTTTTGGGAGGGGGGGTGTGATGGGTGGATGATGGCTACAAGAGAGGGGCAAAAAGAGGGGAAAGCAGAAGGGGAACCCTACAATCCAAAATATGACTAAGAATTATTTATTTACTGAAAGAGAGAATGTTGCTTCATATCAAAAATCCAAGTAGGTTTACATCATGGGCAAAACAAGTCTTTGTGTAATTACATCATCTAGACATCGAATGAAATCATTATCTTGAGTCAAACCCATCCAAACTATTTGCAAACCATACTTCATGTGGAGGTTACACACATTCAAACACACCGGTTTTGAAACGGAGTTTGGTAAAGCCAAGATAAAAAAAATTGGCCTTGATATGTGCCTAACTTCAAGGTTGCTCCCTCTTTTATTGAGATTACAATCATGTATATCGGTATTTTTATTAATTAAAGAGAAGGGGGTAGGAAGAAGTGCCAAAAAAAGTTGCAATACAAAAAAGCATGTCAACTATGCCATAACACATAGTCACTTTATTAAAATGTCTTCCATTTTTAAATCATGGGGATTCATCATGATCTTCCATATCGATGCGGCCCTCCTAACATCCATACCGGCGGACCGCAATGGAATCACCCATGTTGGATTTGGGTAGAATTGCCACTCTTGCACATGTGAAATAAAGTCCCATGTAGAGTGGCACCCAAATGCTTCTTGATATGAAAACGAGCCCATTGATGGGCCCTTTGCAATATGTTGCCATGTGAAAGACTCATGCGATTGTTTAAACCCACATTCCCAAACTTTACGTACTCCAATTTCATGTCATTCATGTCCTCTGCCAAAACATTATGGTACACAAACTCAAAACATTCCTCTCCACTATCTTGCATGCAATACCCAACCATGCCCTTGAAGGTATGCAATCCCTCATCCCTTAACCTCTTGCACAAGACAACATGACCCATCGGAGGAGATTCATCCCAACCCAAACAAACCTTGATTTTCTTGTCCAACATGGGAAGACTACTAAAATTGCCCTTCACAACCATTTGGAAATGTTTGTGAGTCAATGCACCACCACATTCCACGGAGCACAAACCCACCATGTATTCCTCCTCTAGGAATTTCTTCAATTTCACAAGAAGTTCAATGTCAATATCCATTCCCCCTACCACAATCATAACATATGCTTCGAAATACTTTAGAGAGGAACGAGTTCTCTTTTGAGTTTGAGAATGCACAAGCTCACGCATACTTGGAGCCATTTCAAAAATTTGACCCTCTACTTGAACTGCCACACATTGTGTGTATATGTGAAAGAAATTATGTGCATTAATTGAATTCTTTGAATTATGTGTTGACGTCCATGCAACCAACTGCACTGGCCATGTGGATAGGCCTTCACATGCAGCCTAAAGTCGACATGCACATCGAGTACACTGCAACTTAACCTCTATCAACAAGCAGCCTGTCAACGCCCTTATACCCAATGCCAAGTGGACCCCAACTATTAAATACAAAAAAGGCAAAACCCCCACTTGCTAGCCAATCAAGTTGGCCCTTTTTATTTGTTCCTGCCTACCCCCACAACCAAATCCCCCACACAAGGCTTACATGTTGATTACAACTATTTGATTCCAACTATGATTCCAACTGTAAGTTTTGCAAGGCTTAAAACCTCCATTCTCAATCAGAGTTGGAAATGGATGTTTGTACCTAAGAAAAAGGAATCAATCTTGAAACCAAACTCCTTGAAGTTAGGCACATGTCAAGGCGGAAATTCTTTTACCTTGGCTTACGAAACTGGCATTTTCGAATGTGGGTGGCCTTCGCCATTCGCAATTCATGTCAAAAATGGGAAATAAACGTTTTCGTGGAGATGCGGGGTATCGATCCCCGTACCTCTCGCAAGCTAATCCAGCTGCATCCCTTCGTACTTGGAGGATATTGGCAAATTCCAAGATTGCACTGGTACACCCTAAACTCTGTAATATCAACCTCCATAATGTCACACTCTCTAATATCCCGGAACCTTAGGGAACGGATGTTCGTAGTTCAAATGTCACTCCTTATTGTCACATTTCTCTCCCTTATATCACGAAATTTGTCATTAATGCAAACCACCAAAGAAGTCAACCCACACCCTCGCATTGCGCCATGTGTCAACATGTGGAGTGTTACCTTCTTATTCTTCTTCTTCTTCGTAGGCCACTTGTTGAATGTTGGTGCATGCGTCCGCCACATCGCTGAGGAAGGCCAAGTGGAGTGGACCACACTAGTGTAGGTGACGGGAGAATGAATTCACATTGTCCTCACATCTCCTTTGTGTTATTCCATAATGTCACATGCTACACTAATTCTATAGTATCACGCATCCGTGTTAACACTACAAAAACTCCGTAATATCACGTGCACTTTGGTTGCCACAGGTGTGATACTACGGAGTTTAGAGTGGACTTCGCGAGCGATATTTGGAGAGGGACACAGACATGTGATTGAAAAGTAAACCCCTAACTCAGCTTTTTGGCTATGGCGTGCGATCAAACCCTTACATCGCATTGCAGACTGATTGAACAATTTGGACCCGATTTGTAGACTACCGCAGGAGGAGAGATCCTGAGGTGAGAGAGACGGATTTTCTGCTTCTTGTGGTCTAGTTTTTGGCTTCTGTTTGTGGAATAGAGGAGCACAGCAGCCATGGATTGGCAGGGACAGAAAATGGTGGAGAATCTGATGCAGTATCTGCTTCTGGGATCAGCCCTAGTGGCTTTCCTCACCGGCTACTTCACATCGTCGTATAGCACGATGATGTACATGTACCTTGCGGGAATGGGGGTGACGTTGTTGGTCACGGTTCCCAATTGGCCTTGCTTCAATCGCCATCCGTTCCATTGGCTGGAGCCTGTGTACGCTGGCATGGCGAGCTCCAGGCAGGTCAAATCGAAGGAGCAAGCTGCTGCCAGGAAGGCGTTTGTTAAGCCTCAGGGCAGGCGGTAGAGAAGAGCCCTTGCTCTGAATTATACCAGGAAAATGGCCATGGAACAAGCCCTCCTCCGACATGCATGTCACACATATGGAGGGTTTCAACATCCTGCTGATGCGCAGCATACATATACTCAAAGCAATTAGGCTCTTTTGAGAACATATTTGAGGACAATTGTTGTGAATGAACATTCCATATTAAGAAACACACATGTGCTTCTCTGTGACTTGCAATTTGAGTATCTTCAGGAATGTGCGAAGGATATGCACAGGGGCAATCACGATTTCTGAAGCTTTTGGTGTTTGGTGTGGGTTGTGGTCATAATTTATTGGATGTGAGCGAAAATCTCATTGGATGCACCTTTAAGTATATTATGTTGATCAATTGTAATCGATGCGCGGATTTTGGTGAGAATGGAAGATCTGAGTGACAAATGAGGATTAGGGTTTATGGCATTCTGTAATCATATTTGCAGTTTGTGATTCTCTAGGAGTCTGATTTTTCCTTGTTGCCGGTTACAGGGATGGCAAATTGTAGCTGTGAAGGCTTTGGTAGTTGATGTGCTTTGTGTTCATATTCTTGCTGATGGATTGGTTAATGTGCTTATGCAATCTGAAGATTAATTGTGTCCATAATCTTGCTGATGTATTGGTTAATGTGCTTATGCAATCTGAAGATCAATTGTATTCATATCTTGCTGATGTATTGCTTATGATTATGAACACAATTAATTATTGCTGATGCCAAAGCTTAAGGTTTTGGTAGTTGATGTTGCTTATGTTCAGAGGCAATTTATACTGTTGGATGTACATTGGAGTTTGTATAGTGTATATATTATGTGCACTTGGTGCGCAAATTTGGAGAGAATGGAAGTATTTGAGTGAACTTAAGGATTAGGGTTTATGGCATTCTGTAGTCACATTTGCAGTTGCAATCCTCTATGAGTCTGATTTCTCCTTTCTTGTCACCAGTTACAGGGATCGTGGTCACAAGAGAGGGAGGGAGGCACAATGAGAGCTGTGGTGCAGCGAGTCGTGTCTGCCCGAGTAGAGGCTTGTTCTCTATACCTTTCCAGTTTCTTCTTCCCCTAATAGAAAATGTGAAAAAATTCAGTGGCTGAAGAATATTAAGCATAGACTTGCACATGACACTGACCTCCCCTGATCACAAAATGCTAATTCTTGTCACAATTCCAGGCGTCAAAGCTGCGGATCAAGAGTTTATGGTGTCTGTGGTTGTGAATTACAATTTTGAACAATCTTTTGCAATTGAGGAATTCAGTGCAATGACAAAGATGTGATGGTCAGCTTGCAAATGACAAACTTTTTTTTTGTTCAATGTGAATCCTTGTCAAATTTTAGGAGGATCATTAGAGTTATCCTTTACCTCAATGGGGCTTTTTGTCGGGAGTTGGTCCCCTATAGTTTCCCATTGGTTGTTTTGCATACAAAATCATTAACTTCTTTCCACTTGTGGTGCATGCTTGGAGGTAGTGTTTGAATTTGAATAAAGGGCAACCTATTTTAGCACCTCTTGGCATGTCGAAATGAGTTTGACCCTCAATGGTGCTTTGTGCAAAACCTCCACACTACCTCCGAGCATGCATGAAAAATGTACAGAACATGGAAGGTGTTGTAAGGTAGATGGTGCTAAAACCGACATCTACCTTATACCCCATCCAACACCAACACCCTAAAAGCTTGCACAATAAGTGAGTATTGGTTATGAGAATATCCACAACCTTAATGTCAGGCTCCTGTGCTGATTTTCGGTCATCTACCAATAAGACTTTGAATCCTTATAACTTTGCATACGGAGTTCAAATGAGGCATATGTTGCTGCCCTGGAATCCCTTTCAATTGCTAAGTGAGATGCATCTACAAGTTTATCAATACAATAATGGATCACACTCAGCACTTCAAGCGACTTTAAGTGACGGTTTTAGCACCATCTACCTTATGCAAACGAACCAATTCCTGACCTAAAGTCCTGTTGAGTTAAAGAATAACTTTAATCCCTAAGAATTTTGCTTCAACTAATATGAGACTTGCACAGGACATGTATTATGAGGAGCGAAGGTATGGAGTTGGCTATGAACAATGTAATTCACTGGAGATAGAAATGGGCATGAATGGACTGTGAATGGATGGCAGGTTGATGGGAAAATAGTATCTGAAATTGGGCAAGGCCTGCTGGTGCTCGTGGGCCTGCTGGAGTCCGACACTGATGTAGACTCCGAGTTCATGTTTGTTTCCTATTCCGACCACTTTTTTCATGTGCACAGCGACTGCAATTGGGGCATGTTTTGTTATGCATATCTTGATGGTTTTCTATGGCAGACACTCTTCCTCGTAACAGACAGCAATATGCAACTGCTTTGTGGATAATTTTATTCTTGATGGCATCACAAAGTGTGAGTGCAATGAACTGAATTGCTTTCATGGGAAATTATCAGATGCCGCAAAATACTCAACATGCGAATCTTTCACAATGACAAAACTGGCAAGCCCTGGGATCAAAATGTAAGCCAGTGCTTCTATATGAATCTTTACTGTGAAATTATGGACATGCATGGAAGACATGCAGGCAGAGACTTGTCATGAATGACAGGCAACCTATTACTGTAGAATACTGCAACTACCTGTGAAATGCATGTTCAAATGTGAGGTCACCATGGTGTTTTTTGCACTCTCTAATATTATATGCAAGTATTTAAAGTGGATTCAGTCTGCAAAATTTGGCAGATGCCTGTGTTTGATACCCCGAGGTTAAGGGACTGAGCACTGCTTGTTGTTTGTCCTGCAGGTGATGCAAAAGAATTACGAAGTTCTCCTTGGTATTGCTTGTTCTCATTGATCTACCTATTCTTTCAACTTACATGATTTTTACTGGCAATTGCTTTCCACATTCTGACCATTGTTGAGGATTGAATAGTGTCCTGCCCTACTTGAAAGAGCACAACACAACCAAGGGTGTGTTACACCATGAATTTAGCCGTGATAACTTATTTGTGCTAATTCTGCACATAGTAAGACTTAATGGTATTCATTTTCATCTGAGGGGCTCTTTGAGATACATGAGTGTTTGGGTGCAGTCAGCCAGTTTACACTTTATGGAGTGCTGAAAGGCAATAAGCCAGACTTCCATGTAGCCATGCCCCCAGAGCTTGCCAAGCCATTCTATGAGTCCTTTCTAGAAAGAGTGCGTAAAACTTACAATCCAGATACTGTGAAAGGTAGCTCCATCATTTTGAACAACCTTTTTTAATTCTATGTTTCGCTTTAATCATCTTGTTTGCTATATTTTTTGTATACTCAGAGGCTTTTGATTACCTTCTGAAGGTGTTTTCATATATCTTACATAATTAAATCATTTGAAAAAACGAAGTCCTCATTGTGGATTGCAATCCTTGCAGATGGGGCTTTTGGGGCAATGATGCAGGTTTGTCTTGTGTGATCACCTCACTCAAGCTCTATCTACTTTGATTATATGATACAACTCTGTGGAATGACTGTGTATTGAGTTACCCTGAATTTTTTGGCAAAAGTTGCCTTCAAAGATGACTAAGTGGCTATGGTCACAACTTCTGTGTATCATGTACAAAATGAGCAGGGAGACTTTTTGACATTGAGTGAGCTGTTAATTTGCAGGTGCATCTAGTGAATGATGGGCCTGTCACTATGAACCTTGATTCTCGAAAGACCTCAAGTGTAGATTCTGACGAGACAGTTGGAACTCAGAAGATGTGAGTCTCAAGCCAGACATGGAATGTTCAATGATGTCCACACTGTTAAAAACTGCTAGACATGAAAATGTCTGGCCGTTAGCAACATGTGTTTGAAGGATACCTACACAGTTTGTCAGTTAGCACTGGGAGCTCATCTATTTTCATCAAAAAAATTGATTCTTGTCTAGGCTGGTGTTTAGACGATATGTTGGCGATCATTCTTTTGGACTGGGCATCCATTTTCATATATTGTCATGTGAATAGACATCATGTTCTGTGCACTGCCATCTAATTAGTGTTCAGCTAAATCACACAACAGATTTGTACATGGGAGAAGATCAAGATCTCAATCCCTTAAAGCTTATGTGGGTTACATTAGATGGCTGCCTTTTGCATTTGTTGCATTAACAAAGTTTGGCATGGCTGCATGGAACAGAAAGGGAAACAGTAGGAGTCCTCCCCAGGAGATGTCACTTTTAAAAGGACCACAAGGGAAGTTGGTTATGACAATTCAGAGCAGTAGTTATACGTCCTCGACTGTGAGGGTAAAGTGTATTGGGCAGTCGAAATTTACCTCTATGATTCTTCCAAGAAGTGCATCCCATTCCATACATATAGCATTGAGGTCTTAGTGAGGCTGGCTTTGGAAAG
The DNA here is from genome assembly GCA_964035585.1 of Polytrichum formosum. Classification (NCBI taxonomy): domain Eukaryota; kingdom Viridiplantae; phylum Streptophyta; class Polytrichopsida; order Polytrichales; family Polytrichaceae; genus Polytrichum; species Polytrichum formosum. The sequence goes on along the minus strand of OZ037935.1, from coordinate 14,491,879 downwards.
GTGATACAACATTCAAATGATAAGGAGAAAATGCTAACACCTTTTGTATATCGCAATTTTGATTTGTAACAAGTTGATGTACCTGCAACCTTGCACCATTTCTTTCAAATGGTTTCTAGTGACAGGCAAGTCTCAGAAATAGAATATTGTGAAACCCATTTAAGAGATTCAATCAACACTGTACATAATCAGATGTGAGGAAAATAAGTCGACCACTCTTAGAACAGTCTGTGAACGACTGTCTAACTGTACAATGCAAGGAATCCTTGTCAGTCAGACTCTCCCTTTGCATCATAAACCAACTCATCTTTGGGTGTAGTTCAATTTGATGTATTCAAAGAACTTCTAGACATCCACAGGCTAATCCTAGTTGCAACCACCACAATAAAGCCAGTTCTTTACATTCGAAGAGTTGATGTTCTCTGGAGATCTCAAGAAAACAAAGTGCAAACCAAGGCAAATGATTTCAGTTGGTTATCAAGTGTTCACAATCAAAGAATCAACCTAGTTCAAGCAAAAGAGAAATGTTACTTAGCTTTTTGTTGTACATGCACAATATATTGTGCAATACGATGAGGAGGATTTGGTAGCTTGTGATGAAACCACAAGCAGTGCTACCAGAAGAAGATAATTGAGAACTAACCCCCACCCAAACAAGGAGCTTTTGAAAGGACTACACTAAATATTGCATTTAGTATCACTTACTATTTGAAATTATGCAATGCTATATCTATTTACTGTATATCTCATGCTTTGCCAACAAAGCTTTATTTGGTTCAAAATTACATCAATAGTTAAAAAGATATAGCATTGTGTAGCTCCAAATAGTAAGTGATACTAAATATCATATTTAGTGTAGTTATCAAATTCCCAACCCCCAACACTCTTTCAACATGTTTGTTTAAGCTTCAATGCAAGAAAAAGAAAGGAAAAGGAATGTCAGAGTCTTTTACCATGACATGCGATGTCCGTTCACCACCATCTTTTCATGTCTACGTGAGCATGAGAGTGGGGGTAGCTAAGTGCCTATTTTTCATATGTGGACTGTGTGGTTAGTATTCGGGCTATGTGTTCTATGTTAGTTTTGGGTTCTAGTGTTAGTAATTATTAGAAAAGGAATGAAGTCAATTTTATTTCATAAGTAGAAATATTTTCTTATATTTTATTCATTTTTTTTTTCTTTGTACTAAACTTACACTCTACCCATCTTCCTTAGTCAGTGGATAATAGCTAGTTTTTTTTTCAATGTATTTCATTTGTGAATGATCTTAAATAAGTAAAGACAACTAATTTAAAAAACTTGCCACAACTTGCTCCTAAGTCCAATTCTCACGTGTCTTATAATTGTCGATAGATTTGAAAGTCTTCTTTTCAGAAAAAATTGGGGCTTTATAAATCTAGAAGTTTTTCTAGAAGTTGTGAGTGTTCCCGGAAGACAAGTTTTGTTTTAGTATAGTCAACTATGTAGCTTCATCACAGCTTGCTACAACCTTCATATTCTATAGATTTTATATTTCTAGGTAGATATTAAAGTTTTCTTTCTAGTCTAGTAAATCTTATCTCATATTTTAATTGCAAGGTAATACAAATATAATGAATTTAAGTTTATATGAATGCAAAAATAAGAATATTAAGTATGAAAGGATATTCTCATATGAAGATATCAATGTTGAAAAAAATGCTTGGCAATAATTTTATTAATGAGCATATGTTAATTAGAAAAATAGTGGTTTAAAGTAAAGATCATTGTTGTTATTTTGTGATGTCGATTAGAGTGAAGGTGGTGTCCTCGTTATTGGATGCTTACTCAAATGTGGGGTTGTCCTTAACGAGTAGAGTCATTCGCTCATTGGTGGATGAAGATACTTGAGTAGCCGGGTCGTTGACGTATTTCAAATAGAGTTTTGTCCAAATATGCAGACGGCTTATTCATTACCGTGGTATTGACCTTCTTTTCCAATCTTTCCTTTCAAGAATCCATCTTTTTTTCCCTTCTATCTTATCCTCTGGTACCTTAAACTCCGCCTTTCAAGTTGTAAACGTCGTACTGAAAGTGGATGTAGCAGCTGTGGATGAAGGGCTGGAAATATTCATGTACTCTAAAGTGTTGCCAAGTGCTTTGTAAATGTCCTCAATTTCGAGCTTATCAAGGATCTTCTTGGACGGCTTCATGCTCCCTTCAGTGCTCATAGGATGAGCATTAAAGTCCACAAAACTTTGTTCACATGCTACACTATTTTTGTACAAATATTTATTATATACTATTGTATTCGAGGACACAAAAAGAACTTTCTCGATGTAGACAATTTTTTCGTACTTCTTAACTCCAACGAAATGAAGTGTTTTAAGATAGGGTTTGGATACAAGTCTAATGAAGGCTTTGAAGAACTTGTCTTGAGTGTCTCTATGGGAGATTTAAGAAACCGTTAGAGTGAGAGCGAAATCCATCTCTTTAGGTGGAGTCAATTGATTCTTTTGTCATAGACACTAATAAATTACTCCAAATGATGTCTTCATAGTTTGAAGCTTCTCTGTATATTGTGCAAAATCAACTGCATGATGGAAATGAGCGAAGCTTGCTATTTATGCATGAAAGCAAATCAAATGTTTCCGTGGGCATTATTATAAAACAACTATCTCCAACCTACAACTACTCCAGTTGTCCAATTCGGAGCACTTTCCAGCCATTTCTTGAAAAATGCCTATTTTAGGCGCCTTGGGGGCACAAAGCGCATAAATTAAGCTAATATATTTAATTTATGCCAACGCCTAATTTTATGAGGCATGATATTGCCTCAACTGTTGCATGCCTTGCTCATCGTTGTCTGCATGGCCCAACTATTGGTTGCTTTTTGCAAATGAAAGAATCTCCTATGGTGGTTTTGTAGGGTCAACTACCTTCCTTTCCTTTTGGAAAAGGGAACATGGTATCAAGCATGAGAATTGTTGTGGCCAAGTTGTACATAAGGGTTACCATGCCAATATTGATCGCTCATCTAGGAGCATAAGGGTTATAAGAACTCGTCACAATGTTTTAGTTGTGGAGGTGCAAAATCACCCATAATTCCAAGAGAGTATGCTGACCCTGGTTGTTGGCGTGGATGAGGGGGGCTAACTCAACCCATTTGCTAATCGGTTATGTCTGAAACCAACTTGAGGAGGTTGATGACTTGCCGCTTCAATAGATCATTGTCTACTCTCCTCTCGATGATTATGTAGTTTGGAGCTAACTCTTCTAGGGGAGACAAGGTCTAACCATGGACTAAAAAAATGTGAAATGTTGTGCATGTTTACTAGACTACATGTAAAATGCATGGTATCAATAATCAACATCAGTAATGGTTTCAAAGAATTTACTCATGGGCCTTGATTTTGTAACATCAATCAATTGCACTGTTTTTAGTATTTAGTGTCACATACACTATTTGCGAAGGGCCTAAACTAGATGCCTAGAGGTCTCAAAGTGTCATGCCCACTATTTGCCGATATGATTCCATTTGTCAACAAAAGTAACTTCTTTAAGTGAAAAAAATATCTTTATTATGACATTTAGAGTAGGACACTGGGATATGTTAGATGATAGTCTTGCATTTTAGCATGCAAGGGGAAGATATTTTTGAGCGTACTAATGGAAAGTGTCATGTCTTTACATTTTAGTATGCAAGAGGAAGATATTCTTCAACATACTAATGGCAACTGTCATTCGTGTACATCTTAGTCAACTTGCTGACCGTTGTGTGACATAGACATGCACCTCATACACTAGTGAACGTACCCATGCCAAGATATTGGTAAGCGCACTTGAACACCAAGTGTCATGAGTTGATACTTATGGTGAAGTTGTTAATCATCAACATAACCTAGCAAACGCTTCAAAATAGGGTAAGTGACACTATCACGCATGTGACACTAAATATCATAAATGGTGTGTTGATACTCGGTGGGTATCACAAGGTGGGAGAGAGAGTCTTTGTGTATTTGAGTTATTATTTGGTCAATACCATTCTAAACCATATTCATACCGAGATAATGTTACCTAGGTATGAAGTTTTTGGTATGGTACATAAATCCGAATGATATCGAAAACAAACATACCTTCAAAAGCACATACCCTAGTGGTATCAAAAGAATGTGGACTCTTGATTATAGATACCCAAATAATAATTTAATAATTTAAAAATTACCTAAAAAATTAGGTAGACACTAATGTCAACCTTTTCTTTCATAGGAACCAACAAAAACATTGCATGAATCTAAGTTCAATATGTCCAAAATTCATGTATAAATCTAATTTTACCTAATACTATGTTGTTGTTATCTAACATAGCAACTCATGGTTTGAAGGTGCATCAATGTGGATGTCATTCAATGTTGTTGGAGTTGTTGGTTATACGTCGCCTCCAGATATTAGGACACAAATTATTGGTACGAATTTGACAGTTGATGTCAACGAGTCATTGGGTTGTTGATGGATTCCGTTGCTAGTAGATGGCACCTTCATCTAGACCGGTTCCAACCACACTCTAGTTTTAAGGTGTGCCGAATGATGGGCTGCAAGTTCCATCATGATACACACGAGAGTCAATCGTTGCGTTCTCATAGACACACCAAGGGCCGGTTTAGACTACAATGAAGAAGTGCATTGGTTGGTCAAGAATTTCAGCTCAAGACAAGGTTATTTGAGACAACGGTTGGTATGGTGGAGAAGACGGGAAAATCATTTAGAAAAATGTCTTCAGTTGGAGTTCTCCGAAGGCCGAGTCTCTTATCTGAAGGTTTGAGGTTGTCCAAGAAACTTGACCTTTGGAGAACTTCCCTAGCAAAGAGCTGTTAGCAACCATGTCATTTTGTCATCCTGTCAGCCATAAACCTACACCTTTAAGCGTCGTAACCCAGGTGCAAGTCCATGGCTAACATGTGATTGTAATAACTCCTTCAATCCTTGGGATAGCCTCTCAACATTCCATAATCCAAACATAACATGTAAAATCTTTATTTCCTTAGCACAAGGCATGAGCATTTAGAAACACTCATTAATGCCATCACCCTAAACCAACACAGTAAATCACTGAATTTCCTTAAGCCTCATTCCAATGATTTTGTCGCGAGCCCAGCAACACAATGGTTTGCACTAGGCCTCCACCCCACACTACTCCAATTCTAACACCTACTACCCATCCCAGGTGCCCAGCCTCACCCTAATGCCTCAAAATCCCAGCCCAAGTCCTGATCCGTCTCTGTCTCTGTTAATTCCAGGTGTATGCTGCCGCAGCCACCCGTCACTACCCGTCAGCAGAGGGCCTTCCCAGCCTTCCAAGCCTCCTCCCCGTCTAACCATCTTTCTAGTTGCCTGATCCCAAATATGCACCCCAGGGCGCCGCTCCTGAATGGCATTTTGATCTTTCCCAAATTGAATCCAACTCTGATTTTCTGAGCCAGAATCCGCATTCCAGGTTGCTACTCCTGAATCGCATTCAGATTTTTCTCTAACCTGAATCAAAATCTGGCTTTCTCTAAACTGAATCAAACTCCTAGCTCTCTCTACTGAATCAAACTCCTAGCTTTTTGAGCCCGAATCTGCATTCCAGGTCGCCGCTCCTGAATCACATTCGGATTTTTCTCTAACCTGAATCAAAATCTGGCTTTCTCTAAATTGAATCAAACTCCTAGCTTTCTCTAATTGAATCCAAATGTTTTTTGAGCCCACACTGCAATCCCGGTCGCTGCTCCTGAGAGCCAGAGTCCGGGCCTTCCCCGCAGCCCACACGAATTCGCTTGGTTGGGTTCCCTGATCCCCAAAATCCCGGGGTCCAACCCTCCGAGGAGGCTGTCCCCCCCTTAAAACCAACTCCCACAGGTCCTAAAACAAACATAATTTTTAACCAAACCCACACTCCTTACTAAATCAACAAGGCAAAACAAAATTCAAACCAACCATCAACTAATCAATCTAACTGGGCCTTCAAGCCTAAATTCCAACGCTACCTCCACTCAAGTATTCAATCTTAAGCCTAGATTAAAACACTAAAGGTTCACTCTTTTTATAATTTCGAGTAATTGAAGAAATGTCAAAGTCACGTTTTAATGAACTTTTGAGGTAAAAACCACATGTGGGCACCTTATTGGGCTCACACATCCATGCTTGAAGTTCTCCACCAGAGAAGTCTTGGGCGTAGTGTAAACCTTGGCCGGTGAAGAACCAATTTTGTTGCCAATCATATTGCTCCATTCCTCTAAACTTCTTGACAAGTGCATTTCTTCACTGTAGTCTAAACCGACCCAAAAAAAATCTCCGAGGAGATCTTTGGACATAATTGGTCAAGATCCTAGCATTTCCAAGTCCAACCAGTTACATGTTGTGAACTTTTGGTTTTTCTTTAATGATTAGAGATATATTCCATAGATCCCTAAAAATGATCAGTAAATTTCCGGAAGTCTTGAACTTCAATCGGTTCATCTGTAACTAGTGGTCAATTCTCCCCATTTATTGACTAAAAACACAGTGGCAAACCTCACCATATGGAGAACTAACACTAGCTCAGTCTTCCTTGAGACTTAGTTCCATGGGTTGATCTTATTTGAGTAATTAAGTGATAGCAAGAACCTAACTACAATTTTCATAAAGATCTACAAATGTGGTCTACTATGTTGAGCTAGATAAATATTTTGCTATGTCTTTTATTTGAATGAACAATTCTTGAAACGCGAAGTGTATAATAATGTTCCACAGACACTAGAAAATTTAAGAAAACCATACCAATACTATAGATTACCAAAGGCTAGAGCTAATATGAAGATATCACTAACTACATGCGATTATTGAGGAGTGTCATATATGTACTTCACAAAAATTCTGGCACCACTCTTATTGAGTATGTTCACAGATTGAACAAAATTGTAGGTCCTTTAGACAACACATGCATTTTTGGGTGATGGAGGTTGTTTAACAAGATTTGATTAACATGTGTTATGCTTATGAGGATTGAAAAATACTTTATAGCAAACAACAACTTACAACCAATGACAAAGGTCAAGCTTTTAAGAAGAAACCTTTCAATATTTATTGGTTAAACGGTTGAAAAACTTCGAGTGTCAAACACCATAAGAAATTGAGTTGATTATGCAACACTCCACAAACATGTTTTTTTGGTGGTTCAAGACATGATACAAAATATAGCTCGTCAAATCTTTAACAAAATGAAATGTAAAGTTGCCATTAAAAACAAATTGCGATGGTTGATAAACAAAGATCAAGTGTTACCTTCAAAGGATATGCTTTTGCATGATTTATCAAGTTTTTAAATCAAGGATGTTCTTCAATCAATTGCTCGGTACGTGGATAAAATTTTAAAGACTCAATGGGCTAACATTTCAATTAATCATATTTCAAAATTTGGTAATTTGATACCCCAACAACTTCATGCTTTTTATGAGGCTTCTCAACAAAGATGCTTCTCAACCTTCACCAAAGGTAAACAATTGAGTGTGGCAAGAATATGGAATGTTAACAAAATTGGGAGGTTTGAAAATTAAAAAAACTATTTGGTAGTTTTGTAAAGCTTGGAAGTTTTCATGAAGATTTTGTACCTATAGAAGGTGATGTGTTTTTCTGTCCTTGATAACAAGAGTTGGTGGCAAAAATGACAATCCTTGGACATCTGACAATTATGAAGAATTTTTGAAGAATATTGCTAAGTGGACTGTCAAAAATATATGATTGAATGTTATCATTCTATTGCCTACAAATTTATCTGCACAAGAAATAGTTTTGAAACTTCAATTATCTTGTGAACATAGTAGAAGACATGTCAACATTGGGAAATACATTTTCTCAAGGCACATCTCAACATCCAAGGAGTTTTGAACATTTCGTGAAGACTTCCATTTTCTTTCAAGCGTATAGTGACATTGTGTTTATATTCTCTCACCCAAGCACAAAATCTATAATAGATAAGTTTTCTCATCCAGATGATAGTAAGGGCACTTGAGAGACATCAATCGATTATTATTTCTTTAATTCAAAATTATATGCCTAATGATTGGTCATTGCCCATAGTTGGAGCAACTTTGCACGTATCTAATATATTAATGACAATGCCTATGAGAATACCTAAAATATATGTCATAGTTTCGTTAATTGAACAACTTACATAGTTAGCATCTCGAATAGTTTCACTACTTCAATAATAATTGTATTTAAACTAATGAAGGTTTTTCTCATACAGGTTAATTTATTATTATTTCAAATTCTAATATATTTCATAATGAATTTAAAAATACATGTTTAGTTATGTGGGACATACACTAGTCTCACAGTTGTATTATTATTGGTCTCAATGACCATGTTCAACTACCTACCTCTAGGGGTCTACGAAGATAGTGATGACTCCGATGTTGTCACCAACGTGACTTATGGAGTTGCTACATCTTCCAGTGGGTCCCATTATGTACATGATATTGAAATAGGTTATAAAGTCAAACAATAATGTGAAGACCCACCACGCCTACGAATGTCATATGCTATTTTACCTAGACTCCGAAGGCACTTGGTAATCATAAGACAATTGCTTTAGCATCCCAACCATAACATGGACGTTCTCACCAACCACTCTCAACTCACTACAACACAAATCTCCGTGACACCCGTAAGAAACGTTCTAACTACCCCAAAGTAAAAAACACATGATAAGTACATAAAACAATAGAGCTTTCCAACACCCATGTGCATACAATTGAATGCAACCCTAACAAAGATATATACTTAGAGCATCACCACCCATGAATGAAGCTGAACTGCAAAAGTTTAAACACAAAACAGAGATTCATCCAGGTTTAGTTTGGGTAGGAGGCATATGCCCCACCCACAAACTTGCTTTTGAGTCCGACTTCAACAAGCACCCTCAAATAATCTGGCTTAAAAGAACAACTTGCTTCACAAATGATCTGCAATGCTAGTGAGATGGGATTAGATTATAAATGGGATTTCATCAGTTGGCCGCTGCTCCCTATTTCATGGATTATTACTAGGAACAACCACAACTGCAACAACTGTTCATGGGAGCATCATACCTGGGGGCCTATTCTAATTGTGGCCACATGGAATTGTGCCAAGTGCTTTATCATGGGCGCCATCTGGACCCTCCCCTGCCCTCGCATCGACGGATGGGGATCCTACAACGGAGTTGGGAACTATATTTTGGGCCCGATGATTGTTTATAAACCTAGCCCTCCACATAACATTGGGGTTAGTTGTTGTTGTTGTTGTTGCGGATGTTGGATTATTACTAGGAAGTAAGTCTTGGGGGAGTATAATACTCTTGTCTTATTCTCGATTCATTGGAGTTCAGGTCAGCTTGGTGCACTGAAAACTTCTCCGTTTTGCAGGACAATCACTGCATTGAGGCTGCCCTCGGTGTTCAGTTCATCCAATTTTCAGATGGGTGGGGCAATTCCAAACTAAACTAAACTACTCTACATCCGTTTTGCAGTTCAATCCACTACTGGTGGCAATGCTCTTATGCAAACGCCCACAATCCAGCTATGTAGGTCCTTCGCTAAGATATTCAACTCCACTTGATCCATGCTCTTCAAACTCCTCATATATAGCTCATATATAGGCTCACATGGCTATGGAATCAACACAATCACAACCCACTCCCCATCAAATGGACATGTTGACCCACCAATCCAAACCTTCAAAATTAAAATTTGTTGGCTATCCAACACCACTATTTTATTGTTGTGGGGTTGGGTGAAGATCAAAGAACAAATACCATAAAGACACATGTTTAAGAGATTGGACTATGCCTTCAACTTTTATTAAATATTCCACACTCAATAGTGAACACAATTGGGAAGGCATATGTAGTCCGTTAAGAAATCAACAAACATGCATTTCTGATAACCATAAATAATCAAGGTTGGTCCAATTTTCAATCCAACTTTGCTAATGTGTCATTGTAAACTTGCTAATCCAACACAACTCATGTTGTGTAATTCCAATTGGTAGAAATCGGTGAACAAGAAAACCAAACAACTAGTCGCGTAAATGTCTCTGCCCCATCATCCATAACTACCACAAGATTAAGACAATGTTATTGTTCAGCTTATGTGATGGTATTATGGAACATAATATGGAATTTTGAATGCAAAATAAATTGGTTTGTGGTCGGTCTAATATGCCTTGACAACTCCAAATGTGATCAACATGAGAACCATAAAATTGTTGTGATTTATGTAAATTGAAAAATTCATTGAATAACGGTGCATAAAGCTATGGAGTCCATTTGATTGTGTTGAGTTTGGTTGAAGCATGTCAATGTTGAAGGTAGCAATATTGGAGGTTTGTAGACAACAATGACGTGAATATCTTGTATTTCCATTGAATGTTGCAGCAATATATTCAACTCCCAAAGTGGTCATTGTTTCATGTGATGTCAATGTTGTATAATGATCATATACAATCATTGTACCATTTCTTCCCTAAACACTTATCCTTGAATAATTTGTTGAATCAATGAAAGATAAAATATGTGATGTTTGTGGATTGAAATGTGTTTTTATTAAGACATAGTTTATGAGATGATGCACAATGACACCCCTTATAGAAATCATGCAAGTTTCATTTATATAATCATTTCAAATTTGCATGTCTTATACCTGCCATAATTTTTTCATATGAAGTCTTCTACACTTTTAATATTTGTCTTGTACAAATATCATACATCTAGATGATGAAGGACCAAATCCATGAGACACCATTGCGTAGTCTCTCCCCTCAAGGGCAGAACCAACAAATTGCATAACACCCACAAACCTTATTGGCAATCGATTGGGAAGTGGATTCTATGTAATAAGCTTTGACACCAAAAGTAAGAGATATGCAATTAACTAGAATGATAAATGGACTTTAGTGAAAATGATTTGAGGCCATTATGAACGTGCGAAAAAACGTCGTTGCTTAGGAAGTTGTGAGCTCGGGGAGATCACTCCATTGTAGAGTTGAACACCACGTGCGAACAAAGTTTGCTACCCCTATATTACATGTCATAAATAATTTTAAATTTTACGATATTTTTTCTACATATACACAACCATTGATGGTATCTTTTGTATATTTTTTGAAATTTTTAGTCATATTCATTAATTGTAGCAATTTTTTTAGTTCAATTCTGCGTCATTCTAGTTAGAAACGGTATGTTTTATTAAAAAAACAAATCATCAAATTTAGTCACCATTTTTTACTATGTAACATGTACCATTTATATCTACTCATGAAAAAAAATTGATAAAATTGTGACCCATTTTGGTGATGATTTTTACATTTTTTACATTTTTTACATCTAAAATGATCGCACGTGGTTGTTCAACTCTACAATGGAGTGATCTCCCCGAGGTTGTGAGTGGGTGTCTTGATTCATCGAAATGGAAAAAATGCTAGTTTAATATATTTTGGATAATGATGTTTTTATTGATGTGAGATGAGTATATGAGCTGACCTACTCAAAGAGTTTGACATTGGATAAGGATCGACATAACATTGTCAAGCTTCATGTTCCTTCACCCTTTCTAAATAAAAGAGATGCCATGTTTCATGGGGACTTACCCACAACACTAATTAAACTTAGAGTCAAACCACCTATTGCCAATCAAGACCCAATTGAGAATCTATAGGGTGCCATAATTTTGATAAAGTTGTAATTGTTTTCAGTAATTTCTTTTTGTGGGTGGTTAAACTAAGGTTCCACATTTAACAGTTTCTAAGGGTTAGTTTCCATGTTGGCCGGCCGCTCACTAGATTCTAGTGGACATGTAGATGCCACCAAGTGAAATCTTCATTTCCACTAGAATTTGGTGGGTGAAGCAACCTACAAAAAAACTAACCCTAAGTCTCCAACTTCAATTATGATATCACTAGGGAATTGATTGTGCCATGACACTTGTCCATGATTTGTAGTGTTAAAGTGAGGAGGAATTTGTCTCCAAATGAGTGGTTATGGCATACTCTAGACATTGGTATGTGTTCATGCCAACTTTTGGCTTCAAAAATTCACAGTAGTTTTTATCTAAGGACTCTAAAATTATTTTTAGTCTTCCTAATTTCTATCTTCCTACACGGGAAAAATTTGCACCGCCTTATACTTCTCCAGATTTGATGCAAATTCTCTTAAGTAACCGGTTATGAGCGCCTCTACTCTAGGTAGTCATTTCTTTAAAATCACAAAGTGTTTATTCATGGGCCTTGGCCGTATTATTCTACGACCTAGGGTGAGGGAGCTGGAGACTTAGCAATACTATGAATAAGACTTGGGTTCAAGTTTATATTGTGAGCATGTAAGCATATTAAAATGAACCCTTGCGTGTGTTAAACAACACATTGTACAACCTATCTAATACACTATTTCTATGGCTGGGGTTAGACATTGAGCTAGGCCCCCACAAACATTAGAGTCGGATGTCTAGCCCTGACCTAATTCTATGAGCCTCGCCAAGTCTTAAATACATATTTTTATATTTAAGGGTGTGCGATTGAGATATGTATATTGTCTCATAAGGAGAACATAGAATACACTCTAAACTCAATAGTATCACACCTATGATAACCAGAGTGCAGGTGATGTTACGGAATTCTGTAGTGTTAATATGGATGTGTGATAATAGAGAAGTAGTGTAGCTTGTGACATTATGGATTAACACGAAGTGCAACTTTGTAATGTTGAAATTGACGCTCACAATTCGCCAAAATAGGTGCTTAAAGGTTTGAAACTCAAGATGCACATGCGTCACTAATGAGAAGCAATCAACAACACTTCGATTACAATAAGCGTGGATGAAATCTAGGATGTACAAAAGATTTGTCTTGTTTGCGACAAATGATACTAATTGGTGCGGATCACCTGATGATGTACCTATATTGATCCTCTTGAATGAGATAAGAATGCAAGATGGAGAGTGCCGTGGGAACGCAATCAAAACATCTTGCCACACTCCTTGCCACAGGGAGCAATTTGTGAGAAATTTGAAGGAGCAAGTTTAGATCACTCTGGATAACGACAATGATGATTCTCTCTTCATGAACATACACTAAACCCTAAAACTTGCCAAACACAGCTGCCACATCTAACTCTCACCTCACAAATATCATCGCTAGAATATCACAAAAATATAAGTCATTTGCCACAATGGACGTTATGCAAAATATGGATTTCAAGTTCTTCCATGAGGATTCTACACCCAAGTAATATGTATTCAATGAGTAACTTTAAAATATTGTTGGCGTCATAATCCAAACTTGCCCGAAAACCCTCAAAACAGGAAAATGGTGTGCAACCCCCAAACGTGCAAGAGGTTTGTGTAGAGCTTGAATTCACAGTTTTGCAAATTGCCAGCTTCTCACTCCCAATGAAGCATCCAAAGTCATTTTTGACACAACTAGTTTAGAATGGAAGCAATGTAGTTCAATACACATTTTTGTGCTTGCTGAGTTCCAAATCGGGCCTGTTAGATGCTTATGGGTTAAGTGTGTTTAGTGACTTGTTAATATGTTGCACCATTTCTCCCCACTGTGTGTAACTTACTCATGACTATTATTTCAAACTAGAGAGGTCCTTTTTCCACATGTGACATGCATGCATGCCTAATATAAGGCTTTGAGGATCATTTGGGGGTAGGAGCTTGTCTTTAAGCTTAATGGTGCCCCTTCATTTATGATGGATGAGTTCACCAAGCCTAAGGTAGAAATACCATAACCCGTTAAAATAAGGTGATTCGCATTGAAGATCTGGTCTGACAATCATGAGATAATTTTCCAAGATAGACAAGAAGGATTCATGAAGAATGCAAGTTGTTTCGTGTTTTTTTTGCCTTGTACAAAAAGTTCCACAATTTTTCAAAGTGGAAAGTTTGTCCAACCTACTTCCGGTTCACTAGGTTCTCCGCATTTCGATACAGAACATCACCTAAACCCGTTAATCATGAGTACGTTAGATCTTGCCTCCCATTGGCTACACTGCATTGAAGTTGCCGCCGAGCCATGCTCCATTTAAGACATGGCACTTTACCATTATGAGGCGGTCTAGTGCACTGCTAGTGGATGGTTAACGGGTTATGGTATTTCTACCTTATATGAAGCTCGAACCATCATAGGAGAGAGAGAAATTATTACATACGAGCATACTATATCTCTCATCCATCCAACATAAAAACTTGACTGCTTATAAATTTGTGGCTGATTCATTTTAAATGACTTAAACTATACTACTTTGGAGTTTTTAATGCTACTTCGGATGCCAAATCAACGTAAAATAGTAAACTATGGGCTGCATGCTATTTCAAGGATATTATGTTGGATGAATGAGAGGTACGCTCTTATGCGACCATTTTTCTCTCCGCCATCAAAGGATAACATAGATTGAACTTTTTGTAGGCTTACCACCCTAAGTCCATGGTCGTACCATAGACTTTACATTGTTTATTGAAGCCTTTGTACCACACATTGACTGTCCTAGTTGGCACCTGAGGTGTCCCAGATAGGTGGCTCCTTGTACACGTGGCAAGCTGTGTGGTGTCCAGGTGTCATTATCCAGAATTGGACTGGTCCAATATTATTCTCCTTGATGGAATGGACGAATGGATTGTAGTAGTAGCTTCCGTCTAACCAGAAGGTTTCGAAGCAAGTGAAGGTAAGTCTCAGAAAGGTTTGTCCCGATCCTTTTGGCACACAAACAAAAACAAGGCAACATACTATAAACATCAGTGTTTTGGTTCGCTTACAGACGTTCCCTTACAATAAAGTTATCCTTAAAATCTCAGCCTTGGGAGACCTGACTTTAGACCTGTACCTTGAGTTTAGGTGGATCAACGTAAACTTAAGGAGCTTGCTTGCCTCATTTTGCCGGAGCTTTAATTAGCCCGGTGCAGCTTGCCAGCGCGGCTGCCTGGCAGAGTCGGCAACTTGCCAACACAGTTGCCTGCCTACATTTGGCTCAGAAGGGGGTTGGGTGCCTCTAGAAACAAAGGAGTTAGGATCAAAAGCTCCCGAGGGTCCCAACTCAAGGTTCCCAAAGATTGACCATGTCATTATTTTTAGTCTACTGACACAAGAAAACAAACCCTGTAAATATAGAATAGATCTCTCAACTCGGGACTGCAGCTTGTCTTTCACCCGGGATCTTGAGACTTTAAGGATAACTTTAATGAGTATGTGTTTTTACCAAGGTTCAGCGTAAGGATAAGGTAGGAGCACCTTAAACCATGACACCCCCCAAAATTGACATTCTCAAAATCTTGCATAATAAGGGCCGCTTCACACTAAGGTAGAAATACCATAAACCGTGAACTACTTTTTACTTGTGCAGTAGACTCCCGTCAGAATTGTGAAGTGCCATTTTTGAAACCAATAATTGCGAGGTCGGCAACCTGATATGCGTGTACAGTCAGTTTAGCCAAATTTAGTCATGTTTGACTACCATCAATCACAGTTTAATGTACTCATGAGTTAACCAGTTTAGGTGATGTTATGTGTGGAAATGAGCATTACCGTGTTCGGTTGAAGGAGAATCTAATGAATGAGTAGGGGGTTTGACAAACTTTCCACTTTGAAAAATTGTAGATTTTTTTTTACGAGGAATAAAAATATGAAACAACTTGCATTCTTGATGAATCCTTCTCTTCTATCTTGGAAAATTATCTCATGATTTTAAGACCATATCTTCAATGCGAATCACCTTATTTTCATGGTTTATGGTATCTCTACCTTATGGCCGTCCAAGTCGAGAGGCCGTGGGATTGAATGGCCAAACTTTGTTGAGAGTCCAAAGAAATGGGTTGAAAATTGCCAATAAAATATAGGAATTGGAGCCTTCGGCGGGGCATAGTGTGAAGCCTCCAAAGGCCAAGTCCAAAGTCCAAACCCATACCATTTGTCCAGAGCATCCCACTTTATTCCTTGTCCAAAACAACCCCTCCAATCCAACAACCAAGACCTTGTAAGTTTTTGATTTTTTTTGTGAAAAAAATTGACGGCCTCTCGACCATAGTTTGGGTTTCCATTCCTGTCCGACCCAAACTTCCTTTGAGAGTCCATCGCCTTGGTCAAAAAGTACTGCCATGCAGGCATTTTGGAGAGCAACGGCCTTTGGACTTTGGCCTCTAGTGTGAAGGGTCGAGAGGCCGAATTCTTGGTTTCTTGCAATCTAATTGGTGGAAATCGATAGCCTCTCAACCTTCGACCAGTCATCCGGGGTTTCAGATTACATATGGAGCAACGAAGAAATATTATTTTTGGCATGGGTTGAAAAGAGATGTGAAGTACAACATGTGTTTGGGTGCCATCACAATTTTTACTTCAAAAATTTGTGTTTATTTCAATATTGGGAGAAAAAGCCAAAAAAAAACTTCTAGTACACTTGGTCCCTTTTTTCCTACCTGGGAATATTTATAAGTTGGTTCATATGGCTGTGACATGTATGCCAAATACTTCAACTTCTGAGTTTAAGGTGCTCCTACCTTTTAGTACCTTCCTTTCGGAAAGTGGTTCTTGATTTTCCTCACAAAGTCCATGGCATGGGACCAATCCGCTTCCCAATGAGTTTAGATACAAAGCAATTACATGCAACTCAAACAATTGGTCAGTCATCTCATACTCTTGTAGAGAGAGACCAAGAGGCTTGTGGGTCTAAAGTATACGACCTGTTTCCGATAATGTTAAGCATTTTAGCATATATCTGATTGAGCAACGGTGTGGGGATAATTTTCTCTTGTTGGGTACTAGATATATTGGAAGATTTCCGGTATTTTTTTTTACTAATTTTTCATCAAGTTTGGAATCAGTTCAAAAATCTCCCTGGACGCTGTCCTGCTGCGTCCATGCAGCCCAATCCTGACCCCCAGCTTGGCGCGGTGGTGCAGGAGTGAGTGCATGAGAATTACGCACGAAGGCTCCTTCGAAGGCTATCCAATGGCTCAGTTGCTGGCTCCTCCCCCGACTTGCTCCCTGCGACTCGCTCACGCCCTGTGCCAGTGATCGGGGAGATTTTTGGGCATAATCGGTTGAGATCCTACTGTTTGCAAGTCCAACCGGTTACATGTTGACATTCTTCGGGTTTTCTATATTAAATTGGGGTATATTCTATAGATTCCTCTAAAATGATCGGTAATTTTCCTGCAGTCTTGAACTTCAACCGGTTATTTCTCAAACTCAACCAGTTCATCTGTCACTAACTGCCGGTTCTCCCCGATCATAGCCCTGCGCTCATAATTCTCGTGATCGTGTCGGGGAGGCATCATCCATGCTGCAGCGCGATTGTGAGGGTTGAGTGCAATGGAACACGGGTTGCACAAATGTAACATTGTGGCTTGGGGAGACAACATTGTAGACTGTACAGGTGTGCCAAATTGGTGGAAGGGGTGGTTGAAGAGGAAGTAGCCCTGCGGAGGTGGAGTGTCAGGTGCATGCTGGTCAAGGCTAAAGAAGGAGAAATCTTGGCCACACGACATTGGTATGTTGGGTTCAACCTATTGGCCACCAACTTGTTGCACATGATGTGCCATTTCCATCGCCAAGAATTTTGGTTGTTGTCGTCCATGTAGAGGCTGCCTCCCCATAGATCCCATGCGCAAAGCCCGCTCTTGCAGAAGCAACAATGCTCACCTGGCCTTCAAGCGTGCGGTTTCCACATATATAGAGCCATGGAGGCCTTCCCCCACATGGGAAAGTGGGGTGGTTTCCTTGGTGAAAAGGGGGGTTGCGAGACTGAAGTTCTCACCCATGCGGGGAAGTGCAAAAATGGGGAATTTTAGGAAATTTCCATATGATCAAAGAGGGAAAGTGGTGGGAATTCTCCATATGGGAGTAATTGTGGGACAAAGTTGGATTTTCGGGATTTTTTGGATGATTTCCATCCGCTATGCCAAAGATGATGTGGAGCAAATTTTCATCCTTCAGAAGTATATGGTTTTCATCTTTCAGAAGCATATTATTTTCATCCAAAGAGTACATGACAATGTGCACCACTTTTCATCTTTGTGAGGATGTATAATTTTGACTACGATCTTCATTCAAAAAATCAGAGGAGGATGTGTGACAACATTTCGTCATTAAGAATTATTAGTTTTTGTATTTCAAATTATACACACACACACACACACACACAAGATTGGGTTGCATAGTATTCGCCTTTGATAGTTCTCATAGGCTTTGACAATTGAAGAAACCAATCTATCTGTATTTCAATACATCTACAATGCCGAATTAACAACATGCTAGTCAACTGAATTTTGCTCTATACATCAAGCAATAACTTTGACAATGAGAAGGCTCTAATCAACGTGGATGATTGTCAGGAGCACGAACTGCGTGTTGGACTGTGCAGACTTGTCGTCGAGACGTGTCCTGGGCGTTTTCGAAACTTTTTTTCTTAATTTATGCGCATTGCTCTAATTTTTTTTGCATCTATTTATAGAATACCTAATTTAATGAGGCATGGGAAATATACAAAAGCATGAAACGTCCTTATTCAAGCGCTATATTCACTGTCCAAAATCTATGATTCTAACACTCTTCAATGTACTACATTTAATTTAATTTATGTATTGATGACCAACTACACCGTTTATGGTATTTAGTGTCACTTACTATTCGGAGTTACACATTGCTATAACATTTATTTTTTATGTAATTTTCTACCAAGTAAAGATGTTATTGTTATATAGTGTCCAAACAACCAATTTGACCTTTTTTTGGTAGAAAATGAGATCCATAGTAAAAAGTTATAGCACAATGGAACTCTAAATAGTATGTGACAATAAATATCATAAGTGGTGTACCGGTGGGTACTATTCTACAATGAATAGTACACATGCTTATGATATTCAAAATGTGAGTAGCATAATGCACAAGGGAGTTTCGGTTCCATAAAGCACTAGTACGCAACTTAGTACAATGTTTGTGGTATTTAGTGTCACATACACTATTTGCGAAGGGCCTAAACTAGATGCCTAGAGGTCTCAAAGTGTCATGCCTACTAATTGTCAACATAAGTAACTTCTTTGAGTGAAAAAATATCTACATTCTGACATTTAGAGTAGCACACTAGGATATGTTAGATAATAGTCTTGCGTTTCAGTATACAAGGGGAATATATTTTTGAGCGTACTAATGGCAAGTGCCATGTGTTTACATTCTAGTATGCAAGAGGAAGATCTTCTTGAGCATACTAATGGCCAGTGTCATTCATGTACACTTTAAGCTACTTGTAGACCATTGTGTGACATAGGCATGCACCTTATAACACTATTGAACATGCTCATGCCAAGATATTAGGAAGCGCACTTGAACGCCAAGTGTCATGAGGTGACAATTATGGTTGGCGAGTGGCCTACATGGAAACTCACCCTTAGTGCTCAGAGTGTGCATGTGTAGGTTAAGTTAGCCACAACAAGTTCGTCTGTGCAGGTGAAAGTGCACACACAGCATAGCGAGACAGGTATATGGTATCCTAGCCTATGACCGAGAGCTACACATTGGTGAATTTTCACAATGACCTCTTCTATGGTAATGAACGATTTAAAATTTTCATGCAAGGTAAAATGAAATATTTGTCTATTTCAAATTTTGGAAATTTTTAAAATTAATTTTGAATTAGATATGATTTTTTAAAGATGTTCCCTAGGGTATCTTATGATAGACCTAAAGAAGTTTGACGTCAATGCTAATACAACCTATGAGCATTCTATAATTATCCACAAGCAAGTAAGAGGTTGTAAGAAATCCAACATTACTAAGCCCAATATTGAGTTTGACCTTACTATGTCAAGAGACATCCTAAACGAACAACTAATCTCATCCAACACGTTGTGGCAAGGTCTCATGTGCCTTGAACCGAGACCTATGGGCCTCAATGACCACCTTCCTCTCTCCCCCTCCTTCTCCTTCTCCTTCTTCCTCTTCCTTCCCTCCTTCCCCCTCTTCCTCCTCCTTCCTCCTTATTTAACCTAAGACCGTCACCTATCCGTGGCCACATGTCATCCACCTAGGGAACATTATTTCTAATTTGTTCCCTAGAGCTCGGTTTAAGGTCACATATCGGTAATAGGCTAGGATACCATAACTCCTAAGCTTATTGTTAAAGAGATGAGAATAGGTTGGTTCTAAGTGGAATCAGAGGTTCGAAATACAAGTTCTTCAAGTGAAGTTTACTTCTTTGGATGTGCCCTTATATACATTTCCAAGTCGGCCCTTAGTAGGGACACGTGTCTAATCCAACCTATAGTAGACTAGCTTACTCACTTGAGATAAGTTCATTATCTCGGAATATGCTCTTAATAGAAGATACCATGGACCTTAATGTGGTGGTTATCCTTTACTTTATACCGGCGACTACGGTTAAGTCTAACCCATGTGACTAGTATAAATGCCGGTGAAGCCTAACCGGATTTAGCTAGATTCCCACATGGGTCTCATTAATACTTAACGAGCCGGTGAGGTTGACTAATGGGTTGTTTAACCTCCATAACACTTATGTACATATCGAATGTACTTGAGATTCCAGCCTAATGGCCCATTCTCACCTGGCTTTACGGAAAACCGTGTTCTTAACCTAAAATTTGGTGGCAGACCGGAACCAGCCTCGTTCATGCTGAGTGCAGGCCCGGTTGAGATATCTCCCGACACCTAGAAATTCGGGCATATTAACACAGCCATTTTCCTTCACTTGGCCGTCGTTTTAACCTTATCGATGATGCCACCTGTGCATGTCTCAGCTTACTGATTCGCCCACCTTCTTACATAGTTGAGCTCTATCTACACACCAAGGCCTCAACTGTCGATACCTCACTCAGCACACACACGGAGGAGCCTCACCAGGATAATCACAGGCAATAGCATTCACCCTTCCTTCTCCTCTCGTTTGCACACACACCTGCATGATGCCATACTGCCAACGAACATCCGCAAGGTATCTTGCCCCTCCTCAGAATAATGCGACAATTCCTAGGCAAGTCTGGCTTTTATTTCCTCTCTTTTTCCCAAATCCAATATCACGCCCTGTCATCTTGCCCGACTAATAAAAGCTTCAGACACCAGCACATGCATGTCCTTGAACCAGCATCTATATCGAACAATGCGTAATCCATTGTTGCAGTTTTAAAATTTTCTCTCTGCCATATTTCGAAAGCAACAACAGCAGTGTCTGTGAGCAATTGCAACAGGTGAATGCCATTTCCATACTGTGTTTAATCCCTTTCAGAATCCCAACCAAATGCAGCCCAGCTACTAAAATCGAGCAGCCCCGAAGTTATTTCAAAATTCACCTCACTGCTGAATTGAATTGAATTGTCTGCAATTTCAGGTTGCACGGAGTCTAACCTCAGTGCAACAAATCTCTCTCTGCCGCTTATAACCATGTCTCACCTCCAACACATGCATTGCTGGGAATTCTCAATTTCAATTTTCCCATGTTTATTCAGTTGTTGCCAATTACCTCCAGTACTTGCATTCAACTTGCAACCATCATTTCGGGTACAAGGAGAAAAAATTGTAGGTTTTCAATGCCAACTGTAAGCTAAACCAGGGGCCTACCATCCAACTACAAATCATGATAAACTGGCCATACATATTCATTGCACATAAATTTAAGTTCATTTCGTGACCTTTGCTCTGTGTTGATGCTTCACCATCCACAGTCTCCCTAATCACATACCTAATATTCACATACTCTCACTCATCTTGGTTGCATTACCTAACGGCGAATTCTCTGCCACCTACTGTATTTGCATTTCTCAATATTGTTTCATGTACATCTTAAACTTTAAAACTTAAAAGTGTAAAAATTCATGTGATCTATTTGCGTCTGTTTGCAGTAATGGCTGGCTTGGAGGATCCTAGCAACTTCGTATCATTTGTGTTGGCAATGCTTATCATTCTCGTCAACGTCCAAGAATCTGTCTTATAATCCTTGCAGTTTATCACAGGGGCGCCTTCATTGATGGAGGTGCCTATACTGGATGATGATGGTGGTGGTTGCCATGTGGCTCAATTAAATCATGTTGCGGTTGCGGCCTTGCACTATTTTAGAGTATGCAACAACACTATTTTCAACAACAACCATGTACTTGGATATTGGGTGAAGCCACGTTCCATGACTTGGTTCTTACGGTTCGTCGTGGAGGAGTATGATGATGATGATAGGTGATCATCGCTCTTCCGAATGACCAAAGACTTTGTGCTTCGACTCTCAGACCTGTTGCGTTCCCACCTCCAATACAATAACAGATCTTGAGCATGATAGGGCCAACAGGCTCAAATTCACGTCGGATTGCCTGACATTGGGCGCTCTCCGCCCGCCTGGCGTGTGAGCCTCCCCGGATGGCCAATCGCAGGGGGCCACATGGGGCTCCGCCAGGCGGATGGCGGGGCGGACCGGCGCCATGTGCGTTGGCCTATGAATTTCCACCTTACTTCTTAAGGGATCCTGGCTATCCCTTGGTACCATAGCTTATGATTCAAAATTGACCTCAAAACCCTACTATCCTAGAGACTCTATATAATCAGAAATTGCATAGGGATAGGGGAGTTGTCGAAATGCCTTTGGCATTCTAGAAAAAAATTGGCGAGAATTCTTGGGAAAAACCGAACTAAATGTTATGTACTTGCCTGATGTTATAATGGCTTGTACAATTTTGCACCATGTCCTTTGAAAACAAATGAACGAGGACCTTGAGGCAATGATAGTCTTGTTTGATGATAAGGGTATAGAAGATGATGGTGACACAGATTCGGAGGTTGAAGTTTATGATGCTCCCGAAAACCATCTTCCTCAAATGCTAAATCGGAATCACAGGGAGCCCCTCCAACCCTCGCTTGCCAACTACCTAGGGTTCCACTAAGTGATTAGAATGTAGATCTAGTGTTTTGGATTTTTTGTTCATGGTTTGAGTTTGATTTTAAGATTTTAAGTTTATGGTTTAAAGTTATTTGAATTTAGATTTTTTATTTGGCAATTTTGGAGTTGATTTAAGTGCATGAAATTTGAGAAATGAAATTCAAGTTTGATATTTACGATTGGAATTCATAAGTTTAGATGTTGTACTTTGTGAATTTGTAGATGACACTAAAGGGTAAGATTTCATTCTTTATGTGTGTACAGAATTATTGATAATTTTGGTGTGATACAAGGGGCCTCATTCCATACCTTATGAGTTATCCACTTAGCAACCATCATTCAATTCTTTAGAATGCCAGTTGAAATTCTATGTTATGATGTGAGGAGGATGGATTTGAAGCCAGCGGCCAAACCAATCGTGTATGCGAACATAAATCTCTTTTGAAAATGCCCAAGGAAGTTTCTCTGCAACATGCTCAAAAGATGTCAATAACCAATGGTCCTCAAAATTGATCCCCATCATAGCATGGTAGTCTGCCACCCTGCCATAGTCCGGTACGAGAAGGTGTCATTTCCCCGTACAAGCCATCCCGTCACTCATGTGGAAAGAAAACCCCACATTCGTCACCTTCTCAAATATGTGTGTCCATTTCGTGACCAACAAGTCCATGAGCTCTTGCAAGAATTTGTCTCTTTTGGCATCCACCAAAGCAAGCATTTCTTGCAATGTCTTGTTCAGACCTCGGTTCCTCCAATGCTAATCAAAAGGCTTCCTTGCAAAGATGACGGGGAGGAACACTTATCACAACTACAACTAAGCGAACCAACATGAACATAATGTTGACTAAATTGAATAGCAAGGGGGTAAACAAAGCATGACAAATAAGAAGATATTATTTTAAGATAAATTTCAAATGGCAAAGCCTTTGTAAAGAGCATAAATGAGGTTAGGCATGGTGTAGCATCAAACATCGAAATGTGTACATATTGATATTACAAAGTGTAGGCTGTGATGAAGTGTAGTGGGCCATTCTCATAAGAACCAAACACTCTACATATTGCAAGGCATTTCACATTCGGCCATCATGACGGGTAAAATTTCAGGACTGAGACCCATGTGTAGTGAAAGTCAGTGATCACATGTAGTCACTTTGGAACTCAACTATCCGAATTGGGGAATCTTCGGTCCGAGATGATCCTAAACTACCGGATGATAGTGGAGAGATACCCAAACCGAACAGAGTGGTTGACGGTTCGATTCCCGGCCATGAAATTGCCTCTCTACTTGACGGAAAACTAGCCAGGTGATGAAGTGCCTCTTGTGTTCCCAAAGAAATAATAGTAGTAATAGTAGTAGCAGTAGTATATAATAATAATAATAATTGGGGAATATTCACATGTATGCCCAAGCCCCTCATTTTCAAATAAAAATTTGAACAGAAAGTTAAGGGCCAATAATTGTGTGACTTTGGTATCTATTCACAAACAACCCATTAAAGATTTAGAAAAAACTCAAAATGCCCAAAAATGAGATCAAAACACTTATGACACATCTACACCAAATCGCCATTAAATACCTCACATACCTAGTACTAAACAAAAGGAAGCTAGACAACAAACAACCCCCCGTAGACCCCCCCCCCTTAGATGTTAGGTGCCGCGCTTTTCTTGAGAACTACAGGAGCCCACCTTCCGAGAGAAAGGAAGTACCCTTACAGTGACGCTTGGTAACACATGAACACGGTATAGAGGAACGGGCTCCCATTCACGTCGGCGTATAAACCAAACCCCGACATTACTATTATTTGTTTTATTTATTTATGACTTTGGTATAAGACACGCCGCCCTCCGACAGAAACCTCACATTAGCCCATAAAGCCTATGAAATGAGCCATAGCTAGACGAACAGGTGAGAATATTACGGTTTGTTGTTTCGGCATCTCAGATGCTTGATATTCAGATTTCATTTACTTGCCTGACATATCAACCACCTTTTTGAAGACAACCTCAGATTTTGACAAGGGCCCGGGCCTCACATACTTGGCCCAAGCAAAAAGTGGCAGTGAGTCAGGAAATTGGAATGTAGCATTGCCACTTCACTTTGAGGACACAGATTTGAGAGGTACGGTGTCCCACTAACTACTAGACTGCTATACATGTCAGGTGTCTGATAATCCAATGTGATTGAGTAGTTTGAATAATGTGTTTCAACATTCTTGAAACATGAACATATGTTTCAAGACAGCCTCAAATTATACCAAGGGCCGGTTTACACCATGGACCATGAAGTCGGACCATGGAAGATGGTCTTTTTCCATGGTCCAACTTCCATGGTCTGATTTTTTTTTAAATCAATTTACAAACCCTTTGGGCCCTTCACTAGGTGTAAACCGAATGTGGATCAAGAGAAATGATGACCATGCACCAAAAAATGAATGTGCAGGTTTTTTTTAACATATGCCCACAAAGTTCAGTTTTGAAGAAAAATAAAAAGGAAAAAAAGAAGAAGAAAAAGTTTGACCATTCTAATCTTCTCTTCCCCAAAAAAGTCTCATTGAAAATTTATTATAACAACATTTTTCTGCCATGGGCCCCTGCCTTTTTCTACCAGAGCACCTCTTTTGCCTCTCCCACCACAAAACCCGTTGAACCATATCAGTGGATAATGTAGACCTTTGAATAGATCTTTTGGGGACCTTGAACTCCATGGTCACTTTGACATGTTTTCCTTGGTGTAAACCGAAGTGGTCCCAGGACGAGCTCAACAACCAATCACAAATTTTACAGGGCCTTGGGACGACTTTATGGTCCATGGGTGTAAACAGCCCCTAAGACCCTGATGGAGATATGGCAAAAGTAAAGAAGTGGCAGAAACTTAAGGACTCAGAAAGCAACATTGCGGTTTCAGTTGAGGTGGACAGGAGGAAGTTTGGACCAAATGTGGTCTCTCTCTAATGAGCAAAGCACTGTCATACCCAGACAGACGATTGATCTGGTAGGGGAGGAAGAAACCAAGGCAGGCAGAGAAGAAAAAAAGGTGTGATTTCTGATGTGCTAATGCTGGAGCAGATTGAACCTGGGAAGACACAGGAGGTCACTCAATTTCGGACAGCTAAATTTCGGAGTGTAGCAGGGCTAAACTCTACCTTGCTGGCCGGTAGGATCAGTGAACGGGGAGTTTATGGGTTGACTCGGATTTTTACCCCTCTTTCCACATGTCATTCGGTGGTTGTCTATGCTCATTCGGTTGATGCCTAAGCTTAGTAATTCAATTCGGTGAAAAACTTAACATTTTGTTTGGTTTCCCGGTCATTTTCCCTAAGTTTCTATAAGCAATCGGTTACAAAATCGACAAATAAAATAAGAACTCGGTTCACATACTAAATTTAAGGCAATTTGCACACTAATTCAACTTTGATTACTACATATGATAAAAGATCATTTCAAATCATATTTCGAAAGAAATCAAAAGTATTCAAATATGAAAACATGAAACACCCTCAATAGTACATGAAAACAACAACCAAAAACATCAAATAGGCACTCAACAATATGAAATCAGCACCCTTGAACATCAAATAAACACTGCAAAACATTAAAATAACACTTAACAAAGGGATGAGGATGATAGCTTTGGTGCAGTCCTGCCGTGGCACCTCGTATGTAAACCCTAAACGACATAAAGAAGCAGATGGAGGATTCAAGATAAGGTGTGGGAGAACCGGTTATAACCGGAGATACCCTCGGGCGACCCAGCTAAGAACCGGTGGGAGATGGTGTGGGGCAGCTAATATCCGCCCGCTCTTGAATGGGAACGGATGAAAAACCGTCATCAACTTTATAGAACCGGTTGATTTCCTATACACTTAATTTTTCCTTCGGTTATACGACCTAAAATACTGAAATTAAACCGGTAATTTATCAATTGCACTCAGCTGATTTTACATTAAACTTCGGATCTCCCCGTTCACTGGTGTGAGCCCAATATGGTGACCACATGCGTTTTTAATCGCCAAAGTTCATTAAACCCTGCACTTTGACATTTCCCCAATTACTCAAAATATAAAAAGAGTGAAGCTTTTACGTTTAGATTAAAATTGGATTTGAATGCTTGAGGGATTAGTTGGGGTTGTTAGTTAATGGTTAAGTTAGGATTTTTAGTTAGCCGGGTTAGAATGTACATGGTGATTTGGGATGATTATGGTTTTTGACCAATTTAATTGTTCGTTTTAGGATGGGTGTGGGTCCGTTTTAGGGGGTTCCGGCTTTCTAGTGAGGATTGGGTCTCGGATTTCTCGGATCCAGGGATTGAACCCTGGAGGGCCACGACAGGGGACTGTCTCTCACGGAAGAAGGGAAGGAGGGGCAGGAGGGCGGCGGCAGAGGCTCACGCGGGAGCAAGCTCGTAGGCATTCTGGTTGAGAGGAAAGCACTGAAAACAACCCACTTGAAGATTCAGGAGCAGGAACATTGCCCAAAATGCTCCCAACTCAGCTTGAAGCCGGATGAGCACTTGGCCTTGATCGACACAGCAAGGAAAACTGTGACCTCACTTACCTTCACCTGCTGTTTTCATCACTTCAGTAGGAATGTGGTCTCTGAAGGTAACTCTGCTGTGGGCGAGATCGAGAGCCTGATAATCTAGAAGTCAATGCTGCTGGGTGAGAAGCAGTCTGCTAGATGCAAAGAGGAAGGTGTGATTGGTCTCTCCGAACACCGAGATGCGGCTGTCTTCGAGTGACGAGGTAGACAGAGCTCCAGATGCTAGCCACTTGGCAGCCCTTACAGGTGGCTGGACTTGCCTCTCACGGATGCATGCTACCAGCGGGATGAGAAGCGAGACTGCTAAGCAACATGAAACCAGGGGTAACCAAGGTGGAATAGGTGGCGGCAGCTGGGAGCTGCTACAGTTGTCTAAGTGTTAGCTAAGTAGCTAGGGAAGTAAGAGAGGAATCAATCAGTAAAAGGGTAGATTAGGTGCTTGTCGACATTGTATTGGAAAACTAGTGTTTGTGAACACTGGGATGTTTTAATAAATGACGGTGTTATGTACACCCCTGCCACTTTTGCTTGACTTGCATGTGCTCGCCTGGGACAACTAGTGAGTTAGGAACTGTGTCAAGGAATTCCCTCACCTGGACTAGAACGCACTCAAGGGTGAGGGGGAGTCTTGCTCACAACTGGGTAGGATCACTTGTGGAGACTCCACCAAATGACTAGCTACTGCCCGGATTTTCCATTTCCTTCTCCAAAGTCTCCTGTCACATTTTCAGTGCACTCATGTTGTCGCTTCAGGCCCAGCAAAAACTCCTGTTCAGGGACCTTCATGCGACACTGTCTTCCGTGTGCAGGCAGCAATTTCACTCCCAATTCCTTGGCCTCAGAGGCTATTGGGTTCACAAGAAAGTCAATTCCGTGTTCAGAGTGAGGGACACGTTGGATTTAAGGGCCGCTTCACACACGAGCCAAGAGCCGTGACCATGAAATTGTGAGAGCCCAAAAGAAAGTGTCCAAAGGCCGTCCCAACACACCTCCAAAATCACGTAGTGTGGTCACGGACCCTCAAGTGTAGTGTGGAGTCATATGTGACCGGGCCCTCAACCAAATGCTATTTCACTAAATTTCTATTCATGCAGGTCCTCACACATGATAAAATAGAATAAATCAACGGTTGTGAGCGTTCGGAGTGCCATGGTCTACTGGTTTTGTGTTAGGCCTACCTCCAAGAAGTGGTTTTTGAAAATAGTCCAAGTGACCATGAAACATGATCCATTCGATGCCATGAAGGAATCTATGTAGACTTTACACCCATCTTGCATTCGTATACTCCGTTGGCCCCCTCAAGTGTGGTGTGAAGCGAACTTGGACCGGCTCCGCCTTTTCCACCAATGAGAGTGCTTGAAGTGCAATGGTCACGGGCTCTCAGTCTCGTGTGTGAAGTGGCCCTGAGTTCTCCGAAGCCACATGAACATGTTAGTTGGCCACTAATATTGGGGACCAGTGAACGGGGAGATCCGAAGTTTAATGTAAAATCAGCTGAGTGCAATTGATAAATTACCGGATTAATTTCAGTATTTTAGGCTGTATAACCGAAGGAAAAATTAAGTGTATAGGAAATCAACCGGTTCTATAAAGTTGATGACGGTTTTTCATCCGTTCCCATCCGTTCCCATTCAAGAGTGGGC
Organism: Polytrichum formosum; assembly: GCA_964035585.1. Lineage (NCBI taxonomy): Eukaryota > Viridiplantae > Streptophyta > Polytrichopsida > Polytrichales > Polytrichaceae > Polytrichum > Polytrichum formosum. Next base: position 14,462,814 of record OZ037935.1, on the reverse strand, counting down.
GGATATTAGCTGCCCCGCACCATCTCCCACCGGTTCTTAGCTGGGTCGCCCGAGGGTATCTCCGGTTATAACCGGTTCTCCCACACCTTACCTTGAATCCTCCATCTGCTTCTTTATGTTGTTTAGGGTTTACATACGAGGTGCCACGGCGGGACTGCACCAAAGCTATCATCCTCATCCCTTTGTTAAGTGTTATTTTAATGTTTTACAGTGTTTATTTGATGTTGAAGGGTGTTGATTTCATATTGTTGAGTGCCTATTTGATGTTTTTGGTTGTTGTTTTCATGTATTATTGAGGGTGTTTCATATTTTCATACTTAAATACTTTTGATTTCTTTCGAAATATGATTTGAAATGATCTTTTATCATACGTAGTAATCAAAGTTGAATTAGTGTGCAAATTGCCTTAAATTTAGTATGTGAACCGAGTTCTTGTTTTATTTGTCAATTTTGTAACCGATTGCTTATAGAAACTTAGGGAAAATGACCGGGAAACCAAAAAAATGTTAAGTTTTCCACCGAATTGAGTTACTAAGCTTAGGCATCAACCGAATGAACATAGACAACCACCGAATGACATGTGGAAAGAGGGATAAAAATCGGAGTCAACCCATAAACTCCCCGTTCACTGTTGGGGACTGTTGTTTAAAAAAATGTAAATCCTGGCTCATGGCCAAGGGTAGCTAAAACCCCAACAAGCCAATCACCGAGCTGCAATCCTTCGCTAATTCGCCACCTAATACCGTTGCGCATATGTAGGTAGTTAACGGCCACTAAAACCAGGGTACTGAAAGTCCCCACCGAGGATGGCCACGTAGGTCCAGGGCAAGAAACCAACGCATGTGTGAATGCCAGGTAAGTAGGTGCAGGAATTACACTAACACCGCAAAAATAGAGTCAGATGAGAAGGGCCCTTAAGTTAATCACAGACAAACAGATAAAGTCCACATTCGGGGAGACTCATGCCCCAATCACACCGAACTTTTCGTGCGGTTCCAGCCGTGAAATTGCTAGGGATTATGTTCAAAAATAGATGTTGGTCCACCACTTTTCACACTATTACAGCCGGAGATGCCGACAGATGGTGCCAGTAGTGGTTGGTGTGATCAGCCCCTCAAGGACGTTGTGCATTGACAGACACCACATCCAGAACTTTACAAAACCTCGCTAAATCTTGTATTTTCTGCATATGGTATTTTATGTCACTGTGGTAGCTTTTCCAAGACACTTGTTATGAATAAGTTTACAAATTTTGTCATCCCAACTTACTTTTAGTTCATCCACGTTTGGTATATTTTGTAGTGAAATATTGTCATGGATGATTGAAATTTGGATGAACAATCACTTAACAAGTGACAATAATTGCAACTTTGTAAATCTATAATGCCCGATTTTTCTTACAAGGAATGACAAATAATGTTAGGTTTACATTTAGGGTTGGTGGCACTACACGGGGCAGTTTACGATTAGTATTGAGCAAGACAAATAGAATTGGTGACCCCAAATACAATATTTAGTGTAGTTACCTCTTTGGGCCCAAAAGATAACATTGATTATCCAAGTAGTGTGTGTGGTACTTATTCCCAAAACACACGCTTTTTAGTGAGGGATGAACTTTTTGCCAAGTCTCAAAACTAACGAGAGTTGAAGTTTTTACTAAGTGATAAAACAATTTATTCACAAAAGTGAATAGTCCTAGAATAACTAGTGTTGGTATTTTTAGTGAAAAGTGTTGCTATGAGTAGTTTTTCAATGAATAGTGTCGGGATGAACAATGCTTCCTATATTTTTTAGTGACACTAATTTCATAACATGAAGAAATTTAGTATCACCTTCCCTAATTTCCCAAACTCACTATTAGCCCTCCCTCACTAATTGGGATAATTAATGTACTAAGAAGAACCCTGGTGGACATGGAGATTCTCTTCTAACTTACTCATGTAATTTGAAGCCTCTTCAAAGAGGTGGTTAAATATTACATTGTACTCATAAAAGGAGGCTTGTGCAAATCGAAAGATTGAGGAGAGACTCTACAACTTTAAGCACACTGGAATCTAGTTTGGAAGACACAAGTGTAGATAACATTACTTAGTTGTAGGCCAGCACACCATTGGGGATTAGGCATTATGTCCCTTTTATTATGGGCTTCCCTATTTTTTTAAATTGCACTTATCTTGAGTATTGTTCACCATCTGACAAGTCAATTGACAAAACATGATTGTTAATATTACTAGCAAATCTCCCAAGGTCGTTTCCGATTGTTGCCTACCATCTACTAGGTGCAACTACCATAGATATAATCTAATTCAAGCAAGGCCTGAGAACATGTTGGCCAAGTAGGATCATGTTGGCTGACAATATATAAACCTGCCAAGTCATCTTCCCCTCCCCCTTTTAAAATGGGTGTCAAGGGTGTCTACTGGGTGCAACTACCATAAATATAATTTAATTCGAGCGGGGCCCGGGAACTTGTTGGCCAAGTAGGATCATGTTGGTTGACAATATGTAGATTTGCCAAGTCATCTTCCCCTCCTCTTTTTAAAATGGGTGCCAAGGGAGTAGGCATATTGATGTTATGTACCTCTCATCCATCCAACATAAAAACTTGACCCCTATAAATTTGTGACCGACTCATCTTAGAGGACCTAGATTAGTTAGATTAGTTAGATTAGTTTCGGGTCTTTCAAGTTAATTGTGGTATCAAATCGACTATAATTAGTAATAATTGGGTTGCATATATTTCAGGGTTTTCATGTTGGATGAATGAGCAGCACCCTTGTATGTGATAATTTCCTCTCTCCTGGAAGCGTAATTTATATATTTAGGTGTATGTACACAATTTATGATATACAATGTTATATAGTAACATTTCCTTGAATGTTTTCTTGAGCACTTTCATGGGAGAGAAGTTGTGAGGCACCATCAAAGTACATATTTGCGTCTGTCAACCATAAACCCCCACCTTTTGCGTCTGTGTCCAGGTGGAGGTCCATAGCTAACATGTCCTTGCTGACTCTTTGACCTAATAGGCCTCTTGCTTGCATCAGAATGAAATCAAATGGTTAACACACTCTTTTTATTTTGAACTCCACAGGGCATTAGCATTAAAAAATACTTATGCACCCATGTTGAATATCACACCACACCCACACCAATGTGCTAGTTCTCTTCTAATCTAATATGTAATCCATGGGCCATCCTGCTAACTAATCCAATTCTTAGCTCTCTACGTACCTCCTCTCACATTAGAGGTTTTTTGAGATCCACTTAGCACTACTATTCATGAATGCTCCTTACCCCTTGCACATTTTGGAGGGCCCCTGGCCCCCACAGTTAATTATGTTACCAACTCCCTGGGTCTTAGGCCAGCAGCTAAACTCTGAAATCCTCGGCCCCAACCAGCAGCTAAACTCTGAAATTCTTGGCAGTCAGCCAACAGCTAAATCTGAAATCCTCGGCAATCTGCCAACAGCTAAACTCTGAAATCCTCGGCCTTCCGGCCAGCGGCATAAGCCCTGCATTCCCTGAATCTTCGGCGAATGCCCTTGAATCTTTGGCGAATGCCCTTGGCCTCAGCCAGCAGCTAACTCTGAAATCCTCGGCAGTCTGCCAACAGCTAAACTCTGAAATCCTCGGCCTTCAGGCCAGCGGCATAAGCCCTGCATTCCATGAATCTTCAGCGAATGCCCTTGAATCTTCAGCGAATGCCCTTGAATCTTCGGCGAATGCCCTTGGCCTCAACCAGCAGCTAAACTCTGAAATCCTCGGCCTTCCGTCCAAGGCTAAGGCCTTCGACCACAGCACGAACCCCCCCTCTCGAACAGCTCTCGCTTTCCTCTTCTCCTCTCTTACTTCCGAACCAGGGGACCTCTTGCTTGCCAGATCCGATGATCCAGCAACCCCATTCGGGGTTTTACACCCTCACCCCCTTTCATGAACACCCTCACAACCCAACACGAACACCCACACATCTTTAAAAGACCAGCAACCTAGGCTTAATTGGCCGATAATCAGGGCCAAGCCATTTAAGCTTAAGCATCCCTAACCCACAACCAACTAATTACTTGTTTTTTATTTTCTTTTTATAACACACAATCAACTCCTTAAATTTTAACTAACTCACATCATGTTAAACCCTCATGCTCTCTAAATTCTCATTAACCTAAATAAAAATGCAATTCCTTGTGCTCGAGTCCTTTTAAGGTAACTCGAAATGTGGGCCCGTGGTTGGGCTCACAGCGTCCTACAATGTGTCAGAATCATCAAAATGTCTTCTGAAAAATGAGCAGGTATAGATAGTTAATAATAAACATTTTGTATCCTCGAGTTTTTGAATAAGCTATGAATATGAGAATTATTTATGTTTTATTTTTATTTTTGTCATTGGTATCACTACATTAAACATATCATAGGAGAAGTGGGCTTGTTGGAAAAATTAACCCTTTGAGACCCATTTGTCTTAGGTGACAAATGAGCCAGTTTTTCTACAAATTGAAACCGAGTAAGTTGCTACCTAGTATGGTACCCTAAATAATCCTATTAGTGTGGGTGGAAAATTTGCATGGGACACACTAATTTTCTAGTTAAGGTAGAATTAATGTGGGCCCAAGATCCCAGGTCTTCCCTTAAGTCTTCTTGAAGAAAAGAAAGAAAGAATACAATGAATATTAGTTATAGGACAAAAGTAAAGTAAAATAAAATAATCATCCACATACATTTCCTAGAAAAGAAATCAATGTGACCCATGCTAATTTTCTATTAAAAATTTAGCATGGTTTGAATTTGTTGTGACCCACCTTCGTTCTCATTATGAAAATTAATGTGGGCTCTAGAAAATTATTGTGGCCCATGGTAATAGGACTATTTATTGCAGCTTCCAATATGATTCAAAATTCCCACCTCAAGTCCAAAATTGATTAGAGCTTTGGGGCTTGATCTACCTGAATGGCCCCAATGACAGTTTTTTTTTGGGGGGGGGCACAAATTGAAAAATCAATTGCAAGAAAGGAACCAAAATACAATCACCTCGGGAGAACCAACACAAATTGAGGGGAAATCAAGAAATAATATCCATCTGGGGCCTAACCTTCCACGTGACCATCAAGTTGCTCCGGGTCACAATAAGGCCTTTGACCGCCTAAGTCGAATCGAATTCCTTAAGAACATCCTAGTAGGCCACGTACAGGGCCTTTTCCAAATCTGAGAGTCTGTTTCCACTTGATCCTACCATAATCCTGCAGGGCGTCCCAAATGGCTTGACTTGTTTTCTCAATGGCCATTGCAGATCGTTAAAAACCATATCATTCCGTTGGCACTAGATAATCTACAGAAAACCGCTTCTCAAGAAGAATCAGATGCGACTGAACCGTTTAAGTGTCTTTGCACAAAGGTTGATCAAAGAGGCATTGCATCATAGAAAACGATTACTACAGACCAAGATTCCCTCTGTTGGCAAAGAATTGCCAAATGATGTTGGCAGCATACTGCCACCCTTGTTGAGCGAGTGGACAGTTGAAGAATCTATTTCCACCGATTCTACTGATTGTGGGCCGCAATGAGGGCAACTTTTGTCAATCTCCGCCGAGATTTTTCCGCGCCACTCGTTAATTGCCACAACCTTGTGGATGACCGCCCAAAGAAAGGCAACCTCTTTTTGTGCCTCAACTTTATGCCAAATGATATTGCACTTAGGGGAGGTGGAGGGGGGAATTTCATTCTGTCACTTATGCGGAATCAGCTTCTTAAGGGCCACTTGCTTAGTGATCAAATTTCCTCCCCTCTTTGGCCGAATAAGCAAAAAAAAGGTAACCTCTGGCCACCACCATTGAGCAGGGTCAAAGAAAAATTGATTCAGTTTCCCAAAGAACAAATTGAATTGGGTTTTATTGCTTCCTCTTGTAAGGCTATCCACCCTAACCCACACCATCCATCCCGAGAAGGCCATTGGTGGTGTCACATTCTCAATGTTTGGTTTTACCTCAGTAAGGGTGAAATATAGCAAACCCACGGTAGATTTTGGGAAAGTACTCATGAACTCAACGCTAAACTGAACAGGACCAGGACTAAATTCCTTGAGGCAACCAACGCAAACCATCCATTTTGGCAATGCATCCTATGTGCTCCTATAAAAGCCAACCCATTCATGTGAAGCGAGTTGGGCACTTTGTTGGTTGAGAATCCTATCTTGGAAAGGTCCGTAGAATTCAATTAGTTTAAACCAGAAGTCATGATAAATCTCTTCAAGAGAGAGCTTAACTTTGGCAATCTCCTAGTTTAGGTAGTCATATCTCCTGGGGTCCCAAATATCCCTGAGGTACCTTAATCCTTTCATGTACAAGGTACAAACCCTATTCATGGTAATGTAAAAGTAAAAACCTTGGTATTCTGTCCTCCACCAAAGATTGAGTTGCAAAATATCCTCTGCAATTGAAGGAGAAAAATACGCAACCTTGCTTGCCATCACCTTCCATGATTGAGTAATGTGGTGCCACACTTTGGATCCACCTTTGGTAGAGAAGTTTGGATCCCATCCCTGAGTTGGGCCGAGGTTGGCGGTGCATCGCCCGAGGTGGGTTTGCGGCGTCGATGGAGGAATAGTACACCAGATCCCATCAGAACTTTGAAGTAAAGCGCTAGATAAATAGAAATTCCGGACCTCTTGCAAGGCTGGCGTGAATAAAGTGTTTGTTCGTAATGTTAATGACTAGTGTCCACCGGATAAAGGGCCATTGGGACAATACTACTCTCCTCTGCCGAGAATAGACACTTTAGTGACCAATAACCAGTAAAAGTAACCGTAAGCTGATGGTTAGGATTGTTGTTGTTGTTTAAGTATCAGTTCGTCCCCTAATTCATGTATTACTATCTTTGGGATATATTTATTTTAAGTTTGCTTAGTTTTATTGTGTTGGTATTGATTGGTTGTTTTCTATTCGTCTTTTAGTCGTTAAGCGCCACTCCAAATTTGAAGTCACCTTGGTTGTCTGGACTCAAGTCGAGGCAAAGAAGGTATTGCAGAGGAGGGCACTGCGTCAGGCGGGAAACGCTGCCTCCGGCTTTGGGTAGTGGATGGATACCAGATTCTTGTAGTGACAATGCCCTACGCTTGTTGGTTCTTGTGGCGGGCAGATTAAGGTAGAAATACCATAAAGCGTTAACCACCCAATAGCGGTGCACTAAACCGCCTCATAATGGAAAGTGCCATGTCTTAAATGGCGCGGCAACTTCAATGCAGTGTAGCCAATGGGAGGCAAGATCTAACGTACTCATGATTAACGGGTTTAGGTGATAATCTGTATCGGAATGCGGAGAGCCTAGTGAACGGGAAGTGGATTGGACAAACTTTCCACTTTGAAAAATTGTGGAACTTTTTGTACAAGGCAGAAAAATACGAAACAACTTGCATTCTTCATGAATCCTTCTCGTCTATCTTGGAAAATTATCTCATGATTGTCAGACCAGATCTTCAATGCGAATCGCCTTATTTTAACGGTTTATGGTATTTCTACCTTAGTTTGAGGACTTCAAGTGACGTCTTCATTTTCGATTTGGGGTTGCGTGTTGAAGGGTTGTTTTGAGAGAGGTATATTTTGAAGGGCCAAATCGTGTTTGAAGGGCATTGAAGACTTCAATCTTGAACACTGCTCCTGACGAGCGTTGGAACACAGTCTCCATCCCTTTGACCTATCTTGTTGGTGGATGTCTCATGTTGCCTTCCGGAGGAGGATCGGTGGAAGGTGCCTATCCCTCTGTTCATGGAGTGGACACGCATGTCGGGATTCTTCGATGAGAAGAGCATGGAATTCCAGGAGCAGATTTTGGAGAGATCTGGATCAGGAGAGAGGACTTAGGGCCACTTCACACACGAGCAAAGAGCCGTGACCATGAAATTGTGAGAGCCCAAAAGAAAGTGTCCAACGGCCGTCCCAGACACATGGTTAGGGTTAGAGTGGCCTCCTACCTAGTATGTTGCTAAACGTCATGCGTCATTATTGTCTAGTTTCTCATTAGAGAACTCTTTATATTTTGGTGTTAATGAAATTATTAGTTTTCAAAAAGTTAGTAGGGAATTTAGATAAGATGAGAGTTGCTAACTTGGGTAGGCAACACCATAGATCTTTGGACTCTTATTTCAAGGGTTCTTGAGAATATTTGTATATGTTTGGAGTTATAAGTTATTATTTCATACCATCTAGTATATTGCTTAAACTCATTGTATATATATTTCTAAGCTCATATTACTTATGTTTTCGTATTCCCTCTATAATACGACAACTTTACGCCATTTGTCATATTAATGAGAAGACGACATCTCGATAATACGACTTTTTGTGTGTTTCCCAAACATGTCATACTAAAGAGGGAGAACAATACTCAACACACAACTTTGGTGGAACCTACAAATTCAAGGGATTGAATATGAGTTTTCCAGGAACGGAGCAACACAACTTGATACAGTGGACCCATGAGCATCCGGGACCTTTGGAATCTTGAGAAAAAACAACCCTTAGTGGTTGATGTCATTGCTCATGAATTCAAACTTGACCAAAGCGAAGAACGAGCTATTGAGACCATTGTTAGTGCTTTGCCTGACCAATGGACGAGACTCCTCTAGCAAAATTTGTTATATGCACCCATTGGTCAATGGGTTGGGTGCTTTGAAGTTGAGGACCCTAATGCCCATATGGTAACCATTTTCCAAATTAGTCGGTTATTTTGCCAAGTATTTGGTGAATGCCCATGGGCTCCTTTTCCTTTGGCAACACTCAAATGCTTTCAAGTCCTAGTTAGCACACGGCCAGTGGACATGGGTGCACTCATGGATTTTGACGTCATCATCAAAGCACGGTGGTTTAGGTTGGTTATAATATGCGCCATCACTAGAGGGAAGCACAAAACCTAGTATAAACAAGTACATTGGGGAAGTGACACATTTAGTATGGATCCTTCACAACTTCATTGGAAATCAACAAAGATTTTCTTTGCTATACATGTACCATTGGGAGGAACTTGCTCCAAGCACAAAACCCCCCAACACGGTCAATTATTATCAATGGCACGGGTTCATCCCACCAAGGCTTAAGTTGAAATGGTGCAATATGTGGGACAATAAATGTTGTAGGAGGAAGGAGCATTCATTTGGTCAATTTGGCACCGGGTCGTCGCAGTTAATTCATGGAGAGCCATAATCATCTCAAATATTGATGATAAATGCCTCGTGTATCAAGCAGATATCCCCAAAGCCTTCGCCCATAGATTTTGGGATTGTAGGATTGCTCACAAAGCATGGGATTTCTCCACAAGGATTATCAATACTTGTGGAAAATCAAGACCAAAATGACCATGGAAACCACTCGATTGGCACACATGGGATTTTCAATGTTAAGAAATTTCCCTCAGCATTAAGCAAAGTCTTGAGAATTTGGCTCTTGCTATGGGGTATCACTCTTTGGACCATCTGGGTGGAGATAAATGACTGCACCTTCAACAATAGTAGATGGGAAGAAAAAGGAATGCAACAAAGCATTTAACAAAATATTCTTGAATATGGCAGAATTGACTGCGATATTGCTCGCAAGGACACAAAGAAGGCTAACCATATGAGACAATTCCCGATCCTATGCAACATCGAGAATTATGTGTTGGATGGGATGTGCCCACAATATGCACATTTTATCACTTTACTATTTGATGACGAAATTGAAGACCAAAAACCACACACAAAGAAGGCATCAAAGCGCCCCTTCATATAGCTCCACACTACCCCATTTTGTCTGATAAGTGTGGGTTACCATTTGGAGTTACGCATTGCTATAACATTCTACTAAGAGCATGATTTTCTACCCAAATAACATAAGTAATTAGTATGTACAACAAAGAGTATGACATAATTTAGTTAGTAAAAACCAATAATGTTGGTAAAAAGTTATAGCAACATGTAACTCCGAATGGTAACTCACACTAATTAGACAAAATGTGTACCTCTAGAGCCCACCAACCGGAAGGTAGGCACTACCGTCCTACCCCTTTAATATGACACATTTGGGAAACGAGAAAATTGTTGTATTATCGAGGTGTCACATATTCAATAATATGACAAATTGGACCTTTTTGTCATAATAACGAGGTGCTTCATGAAAATGCACATTACATATTTTGCCACACATATAAAATAAATATTCTTTCAAATGTCTTTGCAAATATGCAGAATTCTCTTATGAAATCTATGTGGACTTGAAGAAGGAATCCATAGTCTGATGATGTTGGCACTTCAAATTAGCAACAAATATCTTATTGAGCTTCTCCGATATGGCATGCAACTTCATTACATATGTAGGAGTAAACTCTAATGGGTTGTCCATCAAAATTGTTGAGCACGATGTTGAGCATTTGTTAGTTTCACAATAAGTAGAGGTCTCTCATCAACATCTAAAGAGTCCAAGGGCTTTGCATTAAGCTCAAAACTAGGTGGCTTTGTTCTCTATCCCAACACCATATCAACCAACTCTCACATGCAATATTTAGTTGCAATAATGTCTTCACCTTCCATTATCATATAATTTTCAAATGGCATTTCAACTTGTCCAAGCTGCAGCTTTGACATGAGGAGTGCCAGATCTTCATGACTCCTTAGTCAGTCATGATTTTTCTCATTGATCCTCGTTAACAAAGTTTGCACTCCAATCATGTGACAAAATTCATGATTTCCTCCAACATTATTGGAGAATACGAGGATCCATAATTGCCCAAATGTTATAGAGAATTGCTTGTTTAACATTGGGCACAACCTTTTTCAAATCATGTTGCTAATTTGAATCAAACCGTGGTAAAACCCACTCGACCAACTTGGACTTGTATTGCAATTTGGAAGCAACAATTATACCTTGGTCAAGTGATTGCACCATACTTGTGCAATTAGGAGGCAAAAATACAATCGAAAACAAAATTTGTACCTTGGATTAGGGTTTAGGTGAGAAACTATCACAAAAGAGACAAAAGCTAATGAGTCTATTGATTAGGTTTTGAGATAGAGAACCTAGTTCCCTTAATTCCCATGTATTAACATCATTCTACATTGCCCACATTTAATATGTAAAAATTATCTAAATGTAATATTAATTATGTACTTAAACATGTATGGGACCCACAATGTATGCATTTATTACCTCTATAATATGACATTTTGGAGGTCCATAAATATCATATTAACAATGTCACACTCATATTATAGAGGTAGATTTTAACTAGAAAGTTTGGTTTACAAATTTGTGTCATTGTATTGACGTTGTTGTCATATTAAAGAGTTAGGACTGAACATCCTATCATTCATGATGGTAAACTTTATTCCTTGCAAGTTCATTACTTGCCATGCATAGGTGGCACATCGTGTGAATTGACAACTTTAGGAACCCATTTGCTTCATTGTCCTATTAGAGCAACAACTTTCATGGGCATGTGCAAAGTGTGAATGCAGAAGTAATCAAATTGAAGGCACCCTGAGAAGCACTACATACTTGTGACACCACCCAGCCAACCCACTTCTATAAGGGCCGCTTCACACTATGGCTGTCCAAGTCGAGAGGCCGTGGGATTGAGTGGCCAAACTTTGTTGAGAGTCCAAAGAAATGGGCTGAAAATAGCCAATAAAATATAGTAAGTGGAGCCTTCGGCCGGGCATAGTGTGAGCCTCCAAAGGCCAAGCCCAAAGTCCAAACCTTTGGCCATGAACTCCCACGGCCTCTCGACTTGGACGGCCATAGTGTGAAGCCTCCAAAGGCCAAGCCCAAAGGCCAAGCCCAGAGTCCAAACCCAAAGGAGCATTCCACTTTATTCCTTGCTCAAAATAACCCCTCCAATCTAACCGCTAAGATCTTGTCAATGATTGATTTTTTAATGAAAAGAAACCAACGGCCTCCCGACCATAGTTTGGGTTTCTATTCCCGTCCGACCCAAACTTCCTTCAAGAGTCCGTCGCCTTCTTCAAAAAGCAATCATTTAAAATTGCGACGGCCTTTGGACTTTGGCCTCAGTGTGAAGGGTCGAGAGGCCAAACTCTTGGTTTCTTGTGATTTGATTGGTGGAAATTGACGGCCTCTCGACCTTCGGCCATAGTGTGAAGCGCCCCTAATACCGTAGTGCCTTTACCTCGCCCCGGGCTAGATCACATCTTCATTCGGCTGGGCCCCGCCCCTCCCATGCCTCCTTCACTGCCCAGTCTTGCTACCCGCACCTGCGCGGGAACTCTTCCTCGTTGGGAACCAATGTGATATACCCTAAACTCCGTAATATCAACCTCCATAATGTCACTCACTCTCTAATATCCCAAAACCGTAGGGAATGGATGTGCGTAGTTCAAACCTCACTCCTTAGCGTCACCTTTCTCTCCCTTATATCACGAATTTTGTCATTAATGCAAACCATCAAAGCAGTCAACCCACACCCTTGCATTGCGCCATGTGGCAATATGTGGAGTGTCACCTTCTTATTCTTATTCTTCTTGTTCTTCTTATGCCACTTGTTGAATGTCGGTGCATGCATCTGCCACATCGCCTTGGAAGGCGAAGTGGAGTGGACCACACCACACCATTTAATATGTTGCACGTTGTGTTATTCCATAGTGTCACGTTCTACACTAATTCACTAGTATCACGCATCCATGTTAACACTACAGAACTCCGTAATATCCCGTGCACTTTGGTTGCCACAAGTGTGATGCTACGGAGTTTAGAGTGTAATACCCAGTCAAAATTACAAACATTCAAGTTGACATCACTTTCATTATTCCCAAGTTAATTGATGGAGTTCCTTCACATGCCAAAGGAGCTTAATGGCTTAAGTGACCGGGTATTGTCACATTGGTTCCCAACGAGGAAGAGTTCCCACGCAGGTGCGAGCAGGAAGATCGGGCAATAAAGGAGGCTTGGGAGGGGCGGGGCCCAACAAAATGAAGATGTGATATAGCCCGGGGCCTTTATCACTTCAGCACTAATTAAAACCCAAATATTTGGAAGTTTTATTTCAAAATATCACAAATTGATATGGAAAAAAACAACATTTCCTTACAATCCGGGGTTGCCAAATCTAAAATAGAAAATTATAGTTAGTATTCTTCTATATAGAGCCAAATTGGGCAAAGGTATTACAATAAAGGGTTGGTTCACGCGGGTCCCAAGCCCTAAGTCCCAAGTCACTTGAGTTCAATATGTGCAATCTCAACCGTTGAGAGCATGGAAGTTGGGACTTAACACTTCACATGGGATCCTAGGTCTCAAGCCCCAAGTATGACATGGATGATTACATGGCAACACTTTTTGGAGTTGAGGCTTGGGACTTGTGTTGAGAATTGGGTCAAGCAAAAAGCTATACCCAATTCTCAGGGGCTATTTACATCATGGACCATGAAGTTGTCCTATGTCATATGGCCTTTTTTCCATGGTTACACTTCCATAGTCGAATTTATTTTAAAAAATGCATGTTTTAAATTCTTTGGGCTCCTCACCACGTGTAAACCAAGCGTGGACCAAGAGGAATGACAATGCACCAAAAAGTGGATGTGTTGATTTTTTATTGTACACCCAAAAATAGTAGTTTTGGGATTTTTTCCATGTTTTATCTTCTCCCCATCTTCTTCCCTTCTTTCCTCTAAACTAAAATATCGTTTGGAAAAAACCAAAAAAAAAAACGGCCTTTCTCTATCATGGTCCCCATGACTTTTGTAGCAAGAGAGCCTCTTTTGCCTCTGTCACCGCAAAACCCGTTAGACCATGAAAGTGGATAATGTAGGCATGACAATAGACCTTTTGGGTACCTCAAGCTCCACTATCACTCTTACTTTTTTTTTCCTTGATGTAAACCGAAGTTGACCTCGGACGAATTCAACAACCAATCACATATTTTAGAAGTGCAAGGGAGAACTTCATAGTCCATGATGTAAACAACCCCTCGACACAAGTCCTACAAATGTTTGTTGCATAGATTAATCAAGATCCAACTTTAATGATAGGTAACCATATTTTAATGGTTTCTTGAGGCTCCAAAATTGGGACTTGGCCTTCATGTTGGGACTTGCTCACATGAGCGGGACTTGGGAATTGGGATCCCATGTGAACCGGCCCCCTTAGTATATGGCCCACCATGTGTAGTGACAATTCACCCATATCTTATAGTCACATATGAACTCGGGGAGATCACTCCATTGTAGAGTTGAACAACCACGTGCGATCATTTTAGATGTAAAAAATGTAAAAAATGTAAAAAGCATCACCAAAATGGGTCACAATTTTATCAATTTTTTTTCATGAATAGATATAAATGGTACATGTTACATAGTAAAAAATGGTGACTAAATTTGATGATTTGTTTTTTTAATAAAACATACCGTTTCTAACTAGAATGACGCATAATTGAACTAAAAAAATTGCTACAATTAATGAAGATGACTCAAAATTTCAAAAAAATATACAAAAGATACCATCAATGGTTGTGTATATGTAGAAAAAATATCACAAAATTTAAAATTATTTATGTCATGTAATATAGGGGTAGCAAACTTTGTTCGCACGTGGTGTTCAACTTGACAATGGAGTGATCTCCCCGAGCATATGAACTAAGTTAAGGGGACCCGATATGGCTTTATTGTATGTGATTGAATCCACCACTATACTTAATCCCTAAAGGATGAGGGGATATACATATGAATCATTGTATTCAGAAATCGAAGACTTTTTCATGATTTTGAGACTGTTTTAGGATGTGGTTTTCAAATTAAGAACAAGAAAAACAAAAAATATATATTCAATGTGACTTAATAAGCAATTTGCATGGGCAACACTAACCAACTTGGAAAATATACATGTCATCACAATAAGAAATTGAACTAGATTTTAAACCATTTGCATTTATTTTGAGACTTTCTAAAGTCTCTGATTAACAAATATAGTGATACTATCAACGATGTGTTATAAATTTGGCTTGGTAACCTAATTTGGAGCCAACATACCAAAGGCAGTTGTTACGTTTATTTCAAACTACATTTATACGGTAAGCATCAAGGCAATTGTGACCTATTATTAAAAAAACCCAATTTAGAAGCATTTTCTTCTAAAACATGATAACAAATCTATATATTGTCAGAATTGATTGGAATGTGTTTTGATTGATTAAAGCCATGGGTTTTATCATATGGTGAAGAACGACAAATACTATCAAGTCAATAACCTTATTATTGTGCTCTTGTAGTGCATTTCGTAATAAAGAGAAATATTTTATGTTTGAGCACTTCAAAATCCACAAAGAAACGTTGATACTAAGTTCTTACAAACCAATTGTTAAAGATAGTATGGAGCTTGAATAGCTACACGTGGGAAGAAACTCATATTAGAAGGGAAAAAACACATGCAACCACACTTTGGGTTGATTGTTTTTTTAAAGTGGTAACAAGGTAGAGTTGATTGTTGGTTATAAAAATGTTTGATATGGGGAGGCCCATAGAACTCATTGATGTGTTTAATATTTTTATTTTAATGAACTCGTTGTTGTTTAGGTAGGTTTGTTTGTTTGTTTGTTATGCTAGATATTATGGTGTGGATGTGGATAAGTGTTGCTTCATAATGGTAGAATGTTCCATTTGCACACCACCAATCTTATCTATTGCGGTCATATAAACAATATCAACAAATGCTTCCACGATATATATGAACATGACAACATGACAACATGACAACACTCTCGATCCATTTGTCAACACAAATGACACTTTTTAAGTTCCCAATGCAAATGGGTAATTTTCATGTAATCCATAAAAACCTAAGAATGCCACTCCTTTACTGAATCTTGGTAGATAGAAAGAGGCTTTCTATCTAAAGATAGGCAACAATGACATGTTGAGTAATGAGAACTTGTGACTGCACTATGCTTGGCAGTTAAGAACTTTGATTGTCAACATTTTGTTCTTGAATTTCAATAGAATAGAAAGAGAACATCCTAACACATGCTTAAGAATGTTACATCTTGAGTTAACAACTTTGACACGTTGACGGGTATGTATCAAGAACAATATAGAGCATGCCCCCAAAAGAGGAAGTAGCCCTCAAGAAAAAAAGGCTTTTCATTCACGCTTGCTAATGCATAAATCTATCTATCTATCTATCTATCTATAAAGAATAATCCAATCACTACTACACTAAATATTGTATTTTGTGACAATTAATCAATGTTGTATCTACTTATTGTATATCTCATTTTTTGCCAACAACGATCAAAGTAGTTGTTTGAACATTATGGAATATTGACATATTTACTTAATAAGAATTTACATTAATGTTGAAAAGATATAGCATTGTGTAACTCCAAATAGGAAGTGACACTAAATACACTATTTAGTGTAGCATACGAGTCCTACCAATCGTCCCACGTCAATGAAAGGACAATGCAAATCACCCACTATGTTAGATTTGCATATTTTCCAGTTACATAGGACAAAGTTTCTAGTGATGTAGGTCAATTGCCTAGGACTCACATGCTTGTACTAAACAATAAACACTCATCACTTACATTTTGAGATGAATGTGGATTTCGATGAATTTATGACATAACAAGCACTATCCATTTGGTGCATCCACATGTCACACTTCAAGGCCGCACGAAACCTAAAACCCGAAACACTTTGCCATAGTTGCAGGGGATTTGTAACCAAACAAACCAATAAAATCTTTTGCCTTAAGTTTTTCCATTGTGGGTATTGGGAAGCATTTCTTCAATATTAAGTCAACTAGTGTGATGTTGCATATTCATTTCTACCTAGTTTTGATTTTGGATGATTTCTACTAATGACGGTTACATGCTATCGATTACTATTAATGGCTACTAGTTACGAAATGTAATGTCTACTCCATGCACATGCTGAAGTAGCTTCACATCTAACGCCATTGTCTTTTAGGGTGTGGCCAAGGATGTTTTACGAACAAACACTCTATTCACTCCGGCCTTCTTCAGAGACCGGAGTTCTTCTTCTTCTACTAGTGACTGGTGCCCATGACTACCACTTTTTAGAATCTCTTAATGGTTGAGAAACAAGTGGTAGTCGCACTTCGTTTCACACAATGTCATAAAAATTAAAGCGTGACCATGGGTGAGCATGCTAGAAAATGAATGAGAAAGCGACATGGAAGTGATATGGAATTCTAAATGTTAGGAATTGGATAACCTGTGGTGGTCACCAGGACTTTCGGCAAGAAATCCAAACATGTTATCTCAACAATAAAAAAGTGATAATGTCAAGGAAAAATAAGTAGTTTTAAGCAAATCATAACTAGTCGTATCTATTTTATTTTAAAAAAGTTCTTTGTTAACAAACTTTCCATTTTGAAAAACTTTTATTTATTTTCATTTTCATGAAATACACCACATTCCAATCTAAATTCGGCTCCATAGTATGTCCCGTGACCAAGGCTCTCAAAAAGTGACGTGGATCTCTACGGGCCATGGTTTTCGGACTGCTAACCATGACCACAAATGACCGTAACCCAATTTTCCTCATGACCCTTGGTCACGTGTGTAAAACAACAAGCCCTCGGTATGTAGAGCGTGATGAAAAAGTGGTGGTTTGTTTGGATCGAACAACTGTGCAACCAACACTCTTCAAGGAGGCGTTTCACGAATTTCGATGAGAAATCAAATTTATTAAGGTAGAAATACCATAAACCGTGAAAATAAGGTGATTCGCATTGAAGATATGGTCTTACAATCATGAGATAATTTTCCAAGATAGAAGAGAAGGATTCATGAAGAATGCAAGTTGTTTCATATTTTTATTCCTTGTAAAAAAAATTCTATAATTTTTCAAAGTGGAAAGTTTGTCAAACCCCTTACTCGTTCACTAGATTCTCCTTAAACCGAACACGGTAATGCTCATTTCCACACAGAACATCACCTAAACCGGTTAACTCATGAGTACATTAAACTATGATTGATGGTAGTCAAACACGATTGAATTTGGCTAAACTGATTGTACACGCATTTCAAGCTGCCAGCCTCGCATTATCGGTTTCAAAAATGGCACTCCACTATTCTGATGGAAGTCTACTGCACGGGTAGAGGGTAGTTCACCAGTTTAGGTATTTCTACCTTCGAGAGAGAAGAAAAAAAACATGATGGGTGTTCGGGGTGGAGCCGTACGGTGACCATGGCGGCAATAACATAAAATAGAAGCTTCCGTGGGGATCGATGGATTTGGTGGTGGGGGCCAACCGGGAGATGGAAATAAACATAGAGGAAGGTAGGAAGGAAGTAACCACCAAGGAAGAGGGGGGGGGGAACTAGAGCCACAACATGGGCCCTTTCCACATAAGTTAGCTTTCCTTCCTTTTTTGGGTCAAAGGCCAGTTTGGCAGCATTTTGAGCACCTAGTGTGGATGGCTGCCACCTGTCCATGTGCAAAGCCAAAAAAAAACCCCTAAAAAACAAAAGCTGGCCGTACGAAAATTCTCAGTAACAATTGCTTCTTTTTCCCTCTGATGTCACAAAAGACGGTCCTTGAGGTAACAATGGTGTTTTTTCTTCCTGTGACGTCACGAAAGATGGTCCCAGGTGTAAATTTGTTTTTGGATAAAGGCAACCCCACAAGAATGTCAACAAATGTGCAGTCCAACGGAGGACTTTTCATTAGACCTATCTTAGAACGGAAGCGTTTAGGGTTTACACGAGTAGGGTCGAAGACCAAAAGAAACTCTGGAATCGAAGCAATCTTGTTGGTTGAGAGCAAAGTTTTTGACCCAAGGAGAGCCTCCGAGTCTAAAGTACGAGGAAAGCTCAAAATAAATACTGAAAACAATCTAAATCATTCATTACAAATTTGTTGCGTCTGTAATTTTATTTGACTGAATTTACATAGTTTTATCCACCATCCACTCCAATCTACCCTCCTCCACTTACACAGGAGGCGCTTGACCACCTGGCTAGTTTTTCCCGTCACGTACAGTGACGATTTCACGGGCGGGAATCGAACCGCCAACCACTCTATTTAGTCTTGGTGCCTCTCCACTATCATCTGGTAGTTTCGGATCATCTTGGACCCAAAACCATGGAATTATCATCGCGTGCAAATGTAGTATCCCACCCATCTAACATAAAAGCTCGACCCTCCTATAGGTTTGTGGCCGGTTCATTTCAAATGACTCAGACTAGTATAATTCAGGGTCTTTGAATACGATTCCGATGTCGAATCAACCAAATATTATACATACCATCCATGTTGCATTCTATTTTATGGTTTTTAAGAAATATAGAAATGTCGGCTGAATGAGAATTCCCTCTCTCAACCAATTTACTCCTCACCTCTGGTAATATTTCAAAAATTTACTGACATCTTCTATCATCCATGTACAAATCCACAAATGGCTCC
Source organism: Polytrichum formosum (assembly GCA_964035585.1). NCBI lineage: Eukaryota > Viridiplantae > Streptophyta > Polytrichopsida > Polytrichales > Polytrichaceae > Polytrichum > Polytrichum formosum. The sequence continues at coordinate 14,443,415 of OZ037935.1, read as the reverse complement.
CACCTTTCTAACACAATGTCAACCCATTAACCTAGTACGTTCACAACATTATTCAGATTCATAACAGTGTTACGTGGGACTGACAATATTCCATGGAATATTCCCCTATATTTCCCACATTCAAACTGAATGTTATGTTAAGTAATTTAAAAAAATTACATCATCACCCACCGACACACACACATGCTGGGGCGAAACAACCTGTACACTGGTTCCTTGAAAGCAAGGGTTTAGGCATCCAACAAGGAACAAGTGTATGGGTTGGTTCGCCCAAATCCACACACACAAATACACCCACAATTCAAAAAACTACTACCACCACCACAATAATGAGAATTTCTTCGTGTGCAGAATTCCTCCCGTCAGAACAAAAAGTGTGCTCACCACAGATCAGTGTCCGGTTACATGGTGACATCTTTCGATTTTTCTTTATTAAATAAAAGGAATCTTCTGCAAAATCCTCTCAATCGGTCGGTCGGTAGTTTCCATGAAGTCTTGAATTTGAACTACACCAAAATATGATATATCGAATGTCACTTACTATTTGGATTTACACCGTGCAATATCTCTTTATTATTGGTGTAAATTTTGTCCAAGTAAAGTTGTTAATGTTCTATAATGTTCAAACTACCAATTTCACATTTGTTGGTAATACATGAGATATACAATAAATAGATATGGCATTGCAATAAGTCCAAATAGTAAGTGACACTATATTGATATCATATTTAGTGTAGTTATTTCACAAATCTAGTTGGTTCATATCTAACTACACTAAATTCTATAATTAGCGTGGGTTACCATTAAGAGTTACGTGTTGCTATAGTTTTTTTTACCGATATTATCGTTTTTCACCAACTAAGTTACATCATATTCTTCGGTGCACATACTAACTACCTATGTTGTTTGGGTTAAAAATGATACTCTCAGTAAAATGTAACAAATGAATTCATTCGGTGGAAAGTGGGGAAGAAATTGTGGTGAAAAAGTGTTGTGGTGGAGTTAAGGGCCGCTTCACACTATGGCTGAAGGTCAAGAGGCCGTCGATTTCCACCAATCGGATTGCAAGAAACCAAGAATTTGGCCTCTCGACCCTTCACACTAGAGGCCAAAGTCCAAAGGCCGTCGCTCTCCAAAATGCCTACATGGCAATACTTTTTGACCAAGGCGACGGACTCTCAAAGGAAGTTTGGGTCGGACAGGAATGGAAACCCAAACTATGGTTGAGAGGCTGTTGATTTTTTTTCGTTAAAAAAAAGAAAATTGACAAGATATTGGCCATTAGATTAAAGTTATCCTTAAAATCTCAGCCTTGGGAGACCTGATTTTAGACTTGTACCTTGAGTTTAGGTGGATTAACGTAAACTTAAGGAACTTGCCTGCCCCATTTTCCCGGAGCTTTAATTAGCCCGGTGTAGCCTGCCAGCGCGACTGCCTGGCAGAGTCGGCAGCCTGCCTACATTTGGCTCAGAAGGGGGTAGGGTGATTCTAGAAACAAAGGAGTCAGGATCAAAAGCTCCCGAGGGTCCCAACTCAAGGTTCCCAAAGATTGACCATGTCATTATTTTTAGTCTACTGACACAAGAAAACAAACCCTGTAAATATAGAATAGATCTCTCAACTCGGGACTGCAGCCTGACTTTTACCCGGCATCCTGAGACTTTAAGGATAACTTTATTGGAGGGGTTGTTTTTGGCAGGGAATAAAGTGGGGTGCTCCTTCTTCCTTTGGACTTTGGGCTTGGCCTTTGGAGGCTTCACACTATGCCCGGCCAAAGGCTCCAATTCTAATATTTCATTGGCTATTTTCAGCCCATTTCTTTGAACTCTCAACAAAGTTTGGCCATTCAATCCCATGGCCTCTCGACTTGAACGGCCATAGTGCGAAGCGGCCTTAGTTACGACATTTGCGGCCAAAATGCCATATTAATTACTAAGAATACGACACTTCTTGGCGCGTCCAAACGTGTTCTAATTATAAAGAGGGCGAACAAATATAAAAGCTGTAATAGAATTGACTGCGTTAAGAAGTTCAGCTTGGGGTGATGTTTGTGGGGCCCAGCTGGGATAGGCGGGTAGGTGGCCCAGGGCCACGTGGCAGCGGGCAGCGGGCAGGGAGAAGAATCGTGCGGCGTGGCTCCTCCACATGTGCTTTTGTTGTTACTTACATACAGCCTTTACTTGCAGGTGGGTAGCAACTTCAAGTATGTTTTAAAAGTTGGCAGCTGCTTCTGCTTCCACTTCCACTTCGGAACTTCATTTCCATCATTCACTGCTCCACTTCTGCTCCTTACTTATAGAATCCCTGGGGCTTTGTGGCTGTACGCCACATTTTGATCTTCAGTCACACCCTTACCATTTGGGTTTTAGTTTTGATTAGATTGGTGCCTATGTGCATGTATATATGATGACCTAGGCCTCTGAGTGTGCCATTCTCACCACCACCATCACTGTCAGAATTTGGGATCAGCTCCCTTTTGGATTAGTTAGAGATTTCAAGGTTGGGGGTTTGGATGCGGTGGACGGAGAGGGAGAGGGAGAGAGATGAATGAGGTGTGGAGCCGGCGAAGAAGCTTTTCTTCTTCTCCGTCTAACCCACCAACATCATCATCAACTTATTAGCCTGCCACATTTTTTTGTAAGCAAGCTTCAATCTGCTCTTTTCTCTCGGTTGCATCTTTCTCTCCTCATTATTTTTTTTCCTTTCCTTTTTGGGTTTTTGTTTTTCTCTTCTTTCCCTTTCCTTTTAGGCGTTTCTGTCTTCTGTTGTGGTAGTTCTGGGTTGGGTGGGCAGAGATGGATGGCTAACTTATGTGATCCGAAGGTTGGTAGATGGCAACAGATGGCGAAGAAAGATGACATAGATTCCTGAATTGAGTTTGGTTGTGAGATCTGCTTTGTACTTCTTTGCGGTCTCCACATCATGTACTCTCCGCAATGGCGGTACAGTGACAGGGTTTGCTAGCCTCAATGTTCGTTCGTTTGCTCATGTGTTTATTTGTTTTGCTTATTTTGTTTTGTTTGGTTTGGCTTCAAGTACACCGTAGGAAGTTTGTTTTATTCGGGGCTATGTTCCCTTCCTAGGAGTGCACATGCTATTTGATGGGAGAGAAAATAATCTTTGTGGTGACAGAGGTTCTCGAGATCGTTGACGACAGATTCGGTGGATGATTCTTGTGGCAGTAGTTGCATGGTGGTTCATTCGAGGAGCAGCAGCACCACCAGAGGAGCATCAACAGGTCGCTAGAAGCGCTGTTTTTTGTTTGGGGGGGGAAGAGAGTAGTTCCATTTGGTTGTGGTTTTTGATTGAGGCATGGCGAAGGGAGGGCAAGGAAGGGCGATGGAGCAATCCCCCATAGGTGGGGAAAGGGAAAGTATGGAGGCGGAGCGTGTTTCTGTGCAGATTCATCCTCGAAGACGCCTACCAGATTTCCTGCAGTCTGTGAATTTGAAGTATGTGAAGCTTGGGTACCATTACCTCATCACACATCTGTTGACACTTCTCTTCATCCCTTTGTTACTCGGCATTCTTCTTGAGGCAGGGAGGATGGGGACAGACGATTTATGGCAGCTATGGGACAATCTGCAGTTCAATCTTGTGAGTGTGATCATATGTTCGGCGCTTTTGGTGTTCGGAGGGACAGTTTACTTCATGTCACGACCTCGGCCTATCTTTTTGGTGGATTTCTCATGTTACCTTCCGGAGGATCGGTTGAAGGTGCCTATCCCTCTGTTCATGGAGAGGACACGCATGTCTGGATTCTTCGATGAGAAGAGCATGGATTTCCAGGAGAAGATTTTGGAGAGATCTGGATTGGGAGAGAGGACTTATCTTCCCCCAGCTATGCACGAGATTCCACCTTGCCCTAACATGAGGTTAGCCAGAGAGGAAGCTGAAGCAGTCATGTTCGGATGCCTGGATGAGCTTTTTGAGAAGACGAAGGTTAAGCCTAAAGATGTGGGAGTTCTTGTGGTGAATTGCTCACTTTTCAATCCTACCCCTTCACTTTCGGCTATGATTGTGAATAAGTACCACATGCGTGGTAATCTCCGGACATACAACCTGGGGGGGATGGGGTGTAGTGCTGGTGTGATATCCATCGACCTTGCCAAGGATATGTTGCAAGTTCACGGTGGGACATATGCTATTGTGGTTAGCACTGAGAATATCACACAGAACTGGTACTTTGGTAACAGGAGATCCATGCTTATCCCGAATTGTCTGTTTCGTGTTGGTGGAGCTGCCATTCTTCTGTCGAATCAAGGGAAGGATAGACGGAGGTCCAAGTACATACTTAACCATGTGGTGAGAACACATAAAGGTGCAGACAACAAGTGTTACCAGTGTGTGTACCAGGAGGAAGATGAGCAAGGTAAAATGGGAGTTTTCCTCAGCAAAGATCTCATGGCCATTGCTGGAGACACTTTGAAGACGAACATCACGACATTAGGTCCACTTGTACTCCCTCTCTCGGAGCAGCTGTTGTTCTTCGCCATCCTTGTTGCAAGAAAAGTTTTTAACATGAAGGTGAAGCCTTACATTCCAGATTTCAAGCTGGCTTTTGATCATTTTTGCATACATGCCGGTGGCCGTGCTGTGATTGATGAGCTTGAGAAAAATCTCCAGTTAACCACAGAGCATTGTGAGCCATCCCGAATGACTCTCCACAGATTTGGCAACACTTCCTCATCATCCATTTGGTATGAGTTGGCATACACCGAAGCTAAAGGACGTATGAGGAAAGGAAACAGGGTTTGGCAGATTGCTTTTGGCAGTGGGTTTAAGTGCAACAGTGCTGTTTGGCAAGCTTTGCGTAACATTAAACCTTCACAGCAATCACCCTGGGCACATTGTATTGATGAGTACCCAGTGCATCTGGAAGAAATCCAGAAATTCACTTGATGAATTGAAACGAAGATGAAGAAGAATGTTGTGCAGGTAACCGGTAAATCATTCTTCTGACTTGCCCTATGCATCCTTCCTTCCTTCCTTCCTATCTTCCTTTGCTTCCTTTTCTTAGAAATTGCTCTTACAACCCGTGCCAAATTGCTGGAGGGAATTTGTACAAGTCATGGGTGAATTCCTCGACAGAAGGCCACCCGCCTGAAGATGGTTCGTGATGGAACCTTCCTCGGCAACAACTGCAGAAAATTTGATCTGCCATAGCCATAGCCATAGCCAGCCAGCCCTGCCTTTCTTTGCCCCCTTTGCTGGAATACTCCATGCACATTTGCCTTCTGCTACTTCATTAATCGTTTGTAAGAATGATGATGGCTAGCCAGGCTCCCTCATTGAGAGCCGCATGAATTGAAGATGCAATGGCCTCTGTATTGTATCCTGTATCTGATGAGAAACAAATAATACGGTGATTTATATTGTAATGATGCATGGGCTGTAATATTGCAGCAAAAAGTTGCTTCCCTGTCAATCTAATCTGACATGGTATGGTAGTCCAGTCTGCCATGTCCAAATTTGTGAGATGCATTTCTATTTTCTCTGGAGTGAGTTTCCTTCTCCTTCAGCTGGTTTTCCTTCTTTCTTGGGGTTATGCATGTCAATGGTGTTTGGGAGAGAGTGTGTGACTATGGTTGTGACAGTGCAACTTTGGCCCCTTGGGTCAGAGTCCGGGGAGATTTTTGGGCATAATCGGTCAAGATCCTAGTGTTTGCAAGTCCAACCTTTTACATGCTGTGATCTTTGGGGTTTTCTTTATTATTTGAGGTAAATTCTATAGATTCCTCTGAAGTGATAACTACACTAAATATGATATTTAGTGTCACCAACACTAAATGTTACCCAATATTATTTGTCATTCCTTGAAAATTATTTGGGGGATTACAGATTCACAGTGTTGCAATTACTGTCAAGTGATTTTTCATTCAAATTTCAATCATGCATGACTGTATTTCATTACAAGTTGCTGAACAAGAGAAGGTAGGGTTTGGCCAATGGATAAACTCATCCATCATCCATGACAGTATTTGCTCACTTATTCGTAAGAAGTGTCATCCGAATAGTTACCATGGTGACACTAAATATCATATCTAGTGTAGTTTTCTTGGGAGTCTTGAACTTTAATTGGTTATTTCTCGAAACTCAACTGGTTCATCTGTAACTAGTGGTTGGTTCTCCTTGTTCAATGCCTTGAGTGGTACACTAAACATCTGGTCTAGTGTGCATTAAAATTGGTGTGCCATGTTTATTGGAGTGGTGTTCTTGGCTGGCTATGTAATACCAAGTGTTGTGTGGGACCCCGTTTAGTTACCACCGAGTGATTGGTAAGACAGTTCAACAATACAGTGTGGACCACATTAACTCAAATATTTAGTGTAGACAATTGGGATTTCCTTACTCGTTAGGATGTCTGTATTATTACAGGGTTGTATTGTCTGCTTGCTGCCATCCATGATGAAGTCCGCTTGCATTTGGACACAATGCTGAGTGCATAATTCCTTACCCTGTGCCAAGTTCCTGTTGAATCTGCTGCTACAGGAGTTGAGGTGTGCAGGAATTGAGGTATGTTGAATAATAAAGGTGTACACAATGAAGTTTACTGACTCTCATGGGCAACTGGTTACATGTTGATTTTTTTGATTTTCCTGAATTAATTCAAGGTAAATTCTTTAGGTCCCTCTAAAATGACTCGTGATTTTTCTGAAGTCTTGAACTTTGAACCAGTCATTTCTCAAACTCCACCGGCCCATCTGCAACTACACTGTTTTCTAATTAGTGTGGGTTACCATTTGGAGTTATGCATTGCTATAACATTTTACTGAGTATCATTTTTTACCCAAATAACATAAGTAATTAGTATGCACACTGAAGAATATAATATGACTTAGTTCGTAGAAAAGGATATTGTCAGCAAAAAGTTATAACAACATGAATGGTAACCCACACTTTATACTGAACGGTGTAGTGGTGGGATTACCCTGTTCGTAGCTCATGGGTGTTTTTTTTTTGTGAACTTTTATTAACTCTACAGGGAATTTCAGATTCTGACCCTACATGACAATTCATTCAATAGCAGCTCTTTTCGTTTAGTCTATTCTCTCATTTCCTAACCTGCACTAACTCTGGCTTCTCATGTGTTTCATTATATAGTGTGCTACTTGCAACTATTCAGAAACTAATGCAGGTTCTGTCCACCCTTTTTGAATTATCTTATGTATCTGTAAAATAATAGAATCTTCAAGGCAATGGGTGTTGGCAGTTGGAGGCAGACTCACTGTCGGTGTAGACAGTTTCTGGTATTTATTTCTAAAGATAGGGTAGATGGATCTTAAATGGTTACTTTTTCGCTTAGCCTACTTCTGTCATATGAAACAAGTGATTGAGTACAAGATGGTTAGCAAGTCCATATGGCAGCTGTATCCACTTTCCTCATAATTTGGGGCTCATACAAATAATTTGGATAACCAATAAGTCATGCGTTATCCAAGTGAAGATTCTCGTGCTCATTAAAGGGTCATATAATACACCCCTTAAGTATGTCGACTATTGGGTCTAGAATGGTTATCATATCATATTTTGAACATGCAGTCGAATCCCCCCAAAAGACATCTATTTTTATTTTTGAATTCGTTCTGGGAGCCACACCAAACCGTCACATATGAGTAAAAAATAATACAGAAAAGTAACCTAATAAGGGTTGTCTACCTTAATATGAGAAAAAGGGGGCCCTATAACTTAGTAACGCACATGCAGTGCAGCCAGAGTTGATGTGCATATGAATGTAGTGACTCATCGCAGTGAGCCAAGATTAGCTCTCCAAAATACTGAATGGGTATTTATGTCCATAAGTTAGCTGTTATTGGTTCGATTATCATGGCCTGACATTGTCTCTTTAATTACACGCTGACGACAAGCCCCCAAACTAGGGAGCAGGTCATGCTTGCTTAGAAAGATTCTGGGCTTTGACAGTGCCCATGTGACACCTGACTGCTGTCAATTACCCTTCAATAAAAACTGCAACACAGCGGAGTAAGTTGTCCACAGTTTAGATGGCTGCTTAAACTTTTGCATAGTTCGCTCTTACGTTAGAGTTATTCTTGGAGTCTCAAAATCTCATGTTTTGGTAGGGAGCTTCACCCCTCCCTTTTGATATTTCATGATGATTGAGAATGTGTTCAAGTGTTGTCGGAGACCCTGATTTTGGTGAAATGCAGGGGAAGTGTTTGACTTTGGCCAAATATGGTTGTATAAACATGATTTTCATGGCAAACTTTTGAAGACACCTAAAATGGTGCCCTCAAAAGTTTGACATGGAGTGTAGTTTAGGTGTCTTCGAAGTTCGAAAGTTTGCCATGAAATTCATTCACATTTAAACAAAACATTTCTTTGACAAGGTCCAACACAAAAGGTCAATTTATTTGTGGGTTTCATTTGTCATTCATGTAGAGCAATCTATGTATTGTGGTCAGTTGCAAGACCTGGCTAATTTTTGGTCGGCGGTTGCTGTTATCTGGCAGACTGCAATGACACATAACTTTTACACCAGTTGTCAATCTAGTCAATTTTTTTTTTCACCTCCATTAACCATGTTCTCATGCCACCACTAATAACATAAGCAACATGGATGTACTTGAAGCTTTCAAGCCGTGGTGGGAGTAAAAAGCAAGCCAAATTGATGCTGGCAGTTAAAAAGTGGATGTTGGGGTTGGAATCACAATCAAGAATGGACGATCCTTACAAACTGACTGACACCAAAGTGAGCCTAGCTACTATGTACGGGACTGGGTTATCCTCATTTTCTGTAGGACCCTCGAGTTCAAACTTCAACGTCCACTTTTTAACTGCTTTTAACACTTTCAAGTTGCTGCTCGCAATCAAGATATGTCCATATATACCAGCCATGCATACTATAGGAATATTTTGTAGGGTATCAACCAATGATCGGGGAGATCCGGCATCTAGTTGTAAATTAGCCGAGTGAAATTGCAAAATTACCGAATTTTTTTGGGAGATTTCGGCCGTATAACCGAGTTAAATATGACGAGTATAGGAAATCAACCGACCAATATGAGATAATGTAGGAAATTTAACCCCTCAGGCTCAGAAAATGGCGGAAATGAGTTGGGTCTCCCGAGGGTATAGGCGGATATTGGCTGGTCTCCCGAGGGTATGGGCGGATATTGAATGAGGGAGGTTCTCAGCTGTGTAGGTCATAGGGTCTCTTTGAAATGGCTCTCTGTTTCTGTCTAGGTTTCGAGCCTTTCGACGCTCAGTTGCTCTTCGTTGCCCGCCGTTTCTCTCTCCAGCTTCTCTTCTCAACTCTCAACTATTCTCTCCCTTTCTCTTAGGCAAGTAGCTGAAGGGACTAGGGATAGGGTGGAAATGTTACTAGGGTAATACTAGAATCATGACTCATAAGGTCAAAAACTATGGAGGCTAATTTATGGTTGGTTCCGTTGTCACTAGGCCGATTAGGGTTTTGAGGCTCTAAGAAACCATGGACCCTCTCTCACAAGTATAAGAAGAGTTTGAGCCCCTTGGGCAAAGTACCTCACTCCTCCATTAGGGTTTTTTTCTCTACCCCATTCTTGCTCTAAGTTTCCGATTCTGCTCTTGTATTTTCAATTGGTGTTTTCAAGATCTATATTTGGCTTCAAGCTTAGTGGGTGGCTTCTGATCTTGCACCACTTGTCAATCTCGTTCAAGGGTACATTGAATTAAGTGCTAAAATGATGGTTTTTTTTTCTTCTTATTTTCTTTTGGTTTTGCAATTGTGGGTAACAATAGTTATGGTAATTGTGGCCATGTCTTGACAATAGATTAATTGTCGGTTGAGTGATGATGTTCGCGGATGCATGGAGGTTCGAGGAACATTTATGCTGGATTTTCATGTTGGTGGGTTGATTGTAAATTGTGGATGCTTATGGTGGTTTGGGGGATCAAATTTTGGTGTCGGTTGTGAGTGATTCAAGGCCCGTTGGGTTGGAAGCAAAAATTTGGAAGCTATTCTAGAATTGCTTCGGAGGGGCTAGATGAGAACTTTGATAATATCATTGAAGAGGCAATTCCTTTGTGGGAAAATGGAACTAAGTACTGGTTCCTATACGCCAACCCTTCACATTATATGTCTTCTGCAAGTGACGTTTTTTGTTCAATAACTTCAGTTATGTTCCCAATTCTAAGGATGTCGATTAGTTTCAAGGTTGCATGTATTGCTGTACTAACCAACCTCTAAAAAAAATGCACCCTCTTTGGATCCATACATTTTTCAAAGGCTATATTCTTGGCCCCAAGATGGTGGGGGCTTGGCAAGGTTCAACTTCTTCCAGGGATACTTGGGATTTCTTTCAACACAAATTCACTCCCTTAAAAGCATAACACCAATTTTATTTTATAATTTTTAAAAAAAATCCGACTTACTATACTTAACTCCGGAAATATACCGAAGTAAAATTTAGAAACTAGGAAAATTGCCGAATGGTAAAGGTAAATCTCGGAATTGAACCGAGAAAAAAAATTGGCTTTCGGTAGCTTCCGAGTGAAAAGAAAAAAATCCGAACTGTTTTATAAAAGTTAGGAAATGTACCGATTTTTGTATAGAACTCCCCGGACTGTGGTATCAACTATGCATCCATGCAACCTGGATATTTGCATCATTTGCGTCTTGAAATAGACGTCCAGTCATGCTTGTGTTCCTATCTTTACTAATTCTTGGATCTACCATAGTTTTCTTGTTGGGGGCTAAATGTAACTTTGAGATAGGTTGTCATGAGATTGTGCAGTTTTAGGGCCACTTCACACATGAGCCAAGAGCTGTGACCTTGTAATGGTGAGGACCCTTGACTCTCATCCAAAGGCCGTACCAAGGGTGTTGGGAAAGCCGTTTTATGTAGTCACGGGCCCTCAAGCATAGTGTGAAGTGAGAATGGACCATGTAGCGGGACCATTGCATATTTTGTTGGTGGAAAAGAGGGGAGGATTTGGTTTAATATAATATGTCTCAAACTCTATCAATTTAAGAGAATTACTTGGTGGTCTTGGAATCTGATTTGGAATCTGTCCTGCAATCTAAAATTTGTCATGCTAGAAAAGATATTTAAAAAGTCATGGTCTCCCGGAATTTGTGTCAGGCCCACCTCATGGAGGTGGGCCTAACGAAAATTCCAGGAGACCATGAAACCTTATCCATAGTCCGCCATGAAAGACTCCATGAAGACTTTTCATCCATGAAGTCTTCTTTGGGCCTTTAGGCCTTCACCTTCGTGTGTGAAGTGAACTTAGACGGTTTTCGTCCTTTCGACCACTGAGAGCTCTTAGATTGCAATGGTCACGGGCCTTCAGTCTTGTGTGTGAAGTGGCCTTAGGGCGAGTTTCCATATAGGCCACTTGCCCACTAGATTCTAGATAATAGTAGGTTGGAGGTGTTCGCATGTAGATAAGCACAGATGCCAACCAACCACTTGTTGGTGGCCTACTAGGAGGCCATGGATAGGGTCATTAGACTTCCATGCGCCCACTAAAGCATTTTCAAACCTAAAAGTGCCGGTCACTGAAGGATTGAAGACCGGTTTCAAGAGGAGAGGGTTTAGCATGGAAGAGGAGGTTAGTAGGTGGGCCCGGATTTGAGAACATGAGAGTAGCTACACAAAATATGTCATTTAGTGTCATATGGAATTTAATGTCATTGTGCCCCTCTCACATATTGCAGTGCTCACTGGAATCACCATAACTCTCCTCCACAAGTTACTCAAACCAGGCCAATTGATTGACCACTCTGGAGTGGTACCTGCAAACTCTCAAGCTTCAAATAAAGACTTAACTATCCGGATGACACATCTTATGAATAAGTTTACAAATATTGTCATGGACGATGGATGAGTTCATCCATTGGTTAAAACCCTACCTTCTCTTGTCAACAACTTGTGATGAAATATTGTCACGGATGATTGAAATTTGGATAAAAAAACACTTGGTAAATGACAATAATTGGAACATTATAATCCCCAAGATTTTTACAAAGAATGAAAAATAATGTTGGGTTAACATTTAGTGTTGGTGACACTAAGCCGCGGTTTACAATTAGTATTGAGCAAGACAATTAAAATTGGTGATGCTAAATATTATATTTAGTGTAGTTGGCACATATGAAACGTAGTCCACCATATTCCATCTACGTTTGGGTGGGTTTGTCCTTATTCCCACTAGAATATGGTGGGCGAGTGGCCTACATGGAAATTCACCCTTAAACAAACACTTATCTCTTTGCACCCACTTCTCGTAGGATATGATGCACGCAATCAATTGCGATTAGCAAATCCAAATCATGCATGTAGACTTTCCTCATGATCTTCGGAGCTCATGTGTGTATTATGATATACTTGGATTAAAAGAATTAATGTTTGATTATGCAAGAAAGAACATCTAACCATACTTTGTTGTACTTAGCATGTGAGTAGATGGCGTTGAAGTCAGACAATCCAAGAAAGAATGGTGCACAAAGGCTAGACAACCCATGAATGAATCGTGCATGGGAGTTAGACTTCTCCCGATCGAAGATCTTTGCGTTAGAGTTAAACAACTCCAACTGGGAGTTAGACAACTCCCTTTGGAATATCTTTGTGTTGGAGTTAGACAATTCCAACGGAATTAGACAACTCCCAGCAGATGGATGTTATTCATTAGAGCTAGACAACTCTCAATGAATAAATGAATCTAGTTGGAATTAGATAATTCCAACTAGAAGAACGGATGGATGAACCAAGTTGGAATTTGACAATTGCAACTAGAAGAATGGATGAATGAATCAATTGAAATTGGATAGTTCCAACCAGAAGAATGGATGATTGGATCAAGTTGGAATTAGATAATTCCAACTAGAAGAATAGATGAATGCATCAAGTTGGAATTAGACGATTCCAACTAGAGGATTGTGATGGAGCCCATAGATAAGAAAGGATCATACGGTGAAATGATCTATGTGTGTAGATAAGGAAACTTCAATCTATATTTAGTAATACTTGAGACTTCTAAAAGTGTCTCTTAGATACTATGGATAAAGGTAGATAAGACTAGGAGTGCCTTGGGTATAAGAGAGAGCTCGAGGGAGGAGAGAGAATTATCTTATTGGTTCTCTCCTATGGTCGGGTGGTTCAAGCTCATAGCAATCAAAATAGTATGTTTAAGTTTGTAGCACTTTTGTAATGTACAAAATTTGAAAGTTCCCAATACTAGTATCTCATGTGCATTCATGGTTGTATTTATTCTTGTGTAAAAAGAACATGAAAAATGTATTAATTATTGTCAAAGTGCAGATGATTTGAGTTATTAAATGATCATCTAGGTCTCCCCTAGTTATGTTGACTATTGCATCTAAAACGGTTAACGAATTTTGAACATGTAGTCCGATTTCTTTTCAACACATGTCTTTTAGTGTCCAATCTTAGATTCACACTAAATCATACATCACTTAATATAAGATTGTAGGCTTACATACCTAGTTTTCTTTGGTAAGTATCAACAATGAGAACAAAAGTGGAAATTATGGCACAAAGTAATCAACTAAACTGATTCACTCAATTCCTCATCCTTTGTCACACTTTACTCAAGATGAATCGTTGCCTCCATTTGAGTGGATACTACACTGATGTATGCTATTAGGTTGCCCAACGTCCGTTGCTCATTTATCAATATTCCATATTATTTTGAGTAAAATTTTAACACCTAATTAAAAAAAGCTTTGTTGTGGTTGCTAAATGGATAAATGAAGAAAGTTTTAAGTTTTTGTAATATGAATTTGATCCAAAAGGTAATTTGTATGGGTACAAAAGACAACCTATTCGCAAAGACAATCTAATTGCATATACTAGTGTAACAACGAGTCTTTAAGATTATTCTAAGGGAAGGTGCACTGTTGTGAAGGTTGTATTTAATTATTTTATCAAATAACTTTAACATTGTTTGTTATTCGGGTTACAAAGGAGTTATAGATTTGATTACGATCATTTAGTAATAAAAATTAGTATAGATAAATGAAGACTAAAATAATGGAAGTTAGTGAGTTATTAATTGATTATTTAGGGATACTAAATTCAATTCAATTTCTAATTATTAAAATACTAAGTTAATCGGATAAGGACATGAGTTAGCTTGGGCAATAATGACTTAAGAATATCATTTTAAGATCCCAAAGCCATATTCAAAATGATCCGAGGTGGAGATATCTAAGATGGTTAGATGAAGTAGGTGGCAAGTTGACTTAGATAAGTATGGATGAATTTTTTTCTTAATTTAGTAGAAATTCCTTCGACAATAGAAAATTTCTACTAACAAGTTGACACTCCAAAATCAATGGATGGATGAATATTAATTAGATAAAAATATGCAGAAACTAAATCAAAAGGAAAATATCCTAGACAAATTGACAGTGATAGCTCTCCACCACTCAACCGGAATATTGACGATGCGAAAGTTAAAGAAATGACTTATTTCCACCCCTTGAAGTAAATATTTGAAAATGAGATTCAACATCTTATCGTTCATATCTTGTTTTTCGACTTCAACCTTCGGATGGATCGGATTTCCGAAGGCTAATTCCTTCATCTTTTTCCTCCTCCAACCTTCACCTTCTCTCATCTTAGCGAAAAACATAATGATTGGTTTTCTATAGTAGAGTATGGTACTATAGAGGGGCAGGACTATCTAAGATATAGTTAATGTAAGGCACTTGAATGATAATTTATTATTCTAGGAAATAATGATATAATCTCTCCTTTATAAACTTATTTTTCTGTGTTCATTCTTTCTCTTGAATTTAGTTTAATTTGTAACTTGTATTTTTGAGTTGTTAGAAGGTAATTAACTTCTAGAATATATTTGAGTCCTAGATGATCTTTAGTTGGTAGGAGAGTTATAAAAAATCTTAGACTAGTAGTGAGTAGTTTGAAGCCTCTGATCTGTAAAATATAAGTGACTTCAAAGGCTCACCACGGGTTGCCATAATGCTCATTTTTTTTACAAATTTTACATGTATAGATAGGTTGTTTAGTCCTTTATCCAATGAAATAAGTCTTATAGCAATCTAAATATTTAAAAAAAATTATGGATGTTTTCGTGATATAATTTAAAAACATCAATATATATATATATATAAAATTAAAATGGATCTTAGACCACATTGAATTATATTTTAGTGATCAAAATATGTATTAAAGAGTCAAAGTTATTTATTTTACGGCAATTAAGCGTGAATTGTGATTTGACATTAATGACTATGGTCAATTGTTCTGTGATTGTCTTGAGAATTTTTATAACATCTTCTTGAAGATCCATATTGGCTTAAATGATATTTTTTTCTTGTTTGACCATCTTACTAATAATAGGATGTTGAAAGTATATGCAAGGGGTGGCCATAAATATAATGATGTGATTTGATGGTAAACTTGGGTACCTACTTGGTTATAAAAGATATCTTTAGGTATGAGATTTTTCCATGTTTGAGGCACATATTTTGTGAGGATGAATGTAATGACTGGGACAATCGTACAATTATACATTTGTTCATTTTCTTTGTCTATTGTTTGTACACATTATGTCATTATTTTAACATCAGTAAAGGTAATTAGATTCGAGTTCAATTGCTTTCGCATGATGTGGTACTTATTTAAATCCTTCGATGAAGTAGTAGCGGATGGTATTATTTGATATGTGGCCTTCTACGAACCGTCTAATCGCCGTTTTAAAATCTACGGATATAAAAGAAAATGTCCTCTGTTTGGCCATGGCGCATACCAATAAATACTAATAATACAAGTTGTTGACCGTTTTCGTGCCTGAATTGGCAAAGAAAAACTGTTTATAATGTAGGCCAATCAGCAAAGGTGTTGGGTATATGTGAGCGATATCACTTATATTCTGGGCCTTCTTATGTGGTGGAGAATCATACTAAACGATATGTATAGTCGGAGATGATATTGGTGACCAATGTCTCGTTATACCGCTTGATGTGGTTCGAAGGATTTTGATGGAAGAAGCCCGAAAATTTGGGAAGGTGAGCTGACATTGTACGAGGTGCCAAATTAGGTGGGATAACTATTGACAACCCTCGAGATGCCATCATCATATCTATTTGGGTTGTCACGTGTCAGAAACTTGTGGGTGAAGTGGATGATAAAATATTGAAATTTGGTTCCATTTGTCTTGTTATTTTAATTATTATTTAACTTCTAGAGGTCCTAGTTGGAGAATGGCTTGGCAAACAATTTAATATAATGGATCGGAATTGATCATTTAAAAATCATGAGTTTTTTACCTGGTCTTTCTCTACTTGTATTGGTGATGATATGAATGATTAATACCCTATATAATTTGTGAAGTACAAGAACTAGCATTTTCAAGGGCTAAGAGACACTTAGCTTGTGAATAATCACCTTTACAACCATTTGCAATTTCCCATCATTTGGAAAGAAATCCTTCTACCTACATGCATTTCAGAAGGTTTTAATTTTATGAACAAAAAATGCCTCCACCCTTACCTAGATGTGATGCACGGCCCCAAGAATGGAACCACTTCAAAACCCCGTACCGGTCACTGAAGTAGCGGAATCATCCAACCATCTTCGTTAATTCATAAGTGATTAGTAGCAGACAAATGATTACAATTAATTTTTGTTTATAATTTAATTAATTGCACATGGGCGGACCACAAAATACGTGATAAACGAGATTTAGGGCACCTTGTATTTTCGACTCGTTGTTTTTCAAACTGCTGGGTGTTGGGGCATCATTGCAACACTACTAAGGACCAACAACAAGAACAATCTTGCTGGTCATTAATCCAACCTCATTGTTACAAAATGATTCTAAAATTATGACAAAGAAATTACCACATACACACAAAGGATTCCAATAGAAATTGTAGGATTTGGAGATCCCCTTAGGTGTTCAATTAGAATTTTTGGACTCGATTGAACTACAATAGAAGGTAGACTGGATTAAGGGTGTACCTTTAGGCAGTGAGCAAAGCCGCGCTCCTTCCTACGGCATCCACTTAAATTTAAAATTTAAAATTTGAAACTCACCTTATTTGGAGGTCAACTTCATTAGCTCCAAGTTCCAACTCCAAGCTCTTAGCTCCAACCTTCAAGTTTATGCAAACAATTCAAAATAACCACAAAATTAAAAGCACCTGCTCCCGGCGGACGCACAAAAAATGTGGTGACAATTGCTACTCCACTTGAAGTAACAACCCATAAGATTGGCCGGATGGGTGGACTACTCTAGTGCCTCCAACATGTAGACCACATGTCATGACTTGATCATTATAGAGGGCCAAGTTTCCCTTGCATTTTCTATTAACAGAGGTATGTGGCCCTATTGTGGGTGCTAAATTGAACTCCACAAACAATTTGGACCGTTGGATCCAACTAGAAAATGTCTCCTCCAAAAATCGGCAGTTGGTGCTTGCAAATCATGAAGATTGTCATTTCAAGTCATAAGAGAAGTTTAGGTGCAAAAGTTGCAAGAGGACATAAAGATTCTCTTCCTCTTCAAGTGATCATATAGGCCACTCATGTTAATAATCAAACTTAGGATGTTTAATATAATTTGACCACATAGTCCAATGATCAATCCCATTGTAAGACGTCTCTATTAAAATTTAGTGTATGTTTTCATAGCCACAATCATTGCCATAAACCTCTTAATTACATGTTTCCAATCAAAAAGAGTGAGCACATGTAGATTTTCCACATTTGATATTAATATTGGACTATCCCCAACTAACTATAAGAAATTGCTTTATTGAGTGTAGCAAGAATTATTACTCCATGAACGGAAATGATGAGAAATGGATTATTGCATGTAATGACTTGCACAAACCATGAAGGGCATGCAACAATTGCCACATGCAAAGAAAATTGAAAAATTCAACAATGTGGCTCAAAGATAGATTATGAATCATTCATGGGTGATTTGTTGATGTTGAAGTTAAAAATGAAAGGCTTATCTTTCACATATATAAAGAAAAAATTAGTCTACGAGAGTTATTGGATGAATTGTTAATTCATGCATGAGGAACTTGCACAAAAGTTGGAGGTAACATAAAGGGTTTGTAGTTTTCACGGTAAAGAAACTTCACTTTACGAGGGTAATTTCACTTTGTAATTTCATGCACGAGAAACTTTCACAAAAATTGGAGGTAACATAAAAATTATTTTGTCACATACTATTTTATTTTATTGTATTAGTTTATTATTTTATTATATTAAATTTTTTTATGCTATGAGGGTTATAAATTGCAAAGTCATGCATGAGTAACTTAGTACTCAAAAGTTGGACATAAGATAAAGGGTATGGTTTGACATAGAAAGAAAGTTTAATGTATGAGGGTTTTGGGATAGATTGTATATTCAAACATGAGTAACTTCCATGAATAATTAAAGTAACATAACCATTTATCCTATGGACGTTATGGGATCAATGGTAAATTCATTCATGAGTAACTTACACAAAAGTTGGAGTTAATAAAAGAGCGTTTTTGTCACACATGAATAAAATTTACCCTATGAGGGTTATAAAATCAATTGTAAATTAACACATGTGTGACTTACACAAAAGTTAGAGGTTACAACTTACATACGAGGTTGTCTTTTGACATGAGAGGAAATTTCACTTTGTGAGGGTTATTGGATAAACTTATTACTCACACGTGAATAGCCTATGGATAATTCCACAAAAGTTAAAGGCAACATAAAGAGGCTTTTGTCATATACAAGGTAACTTAAGTGACATAATAAATGAAAAATAGGTGTATAACTTTTCCCTTGGAAATAAAGAAACTAAAAAAGTTCTTTGAAAGCCTATGAATTGGTTACTAAATTAAAAGGCCACTAAAATCCAAAATAAGACATTCTTTAGGGGTTGGAATGGGTTGAACAATCACTAGAGTCCAAAATTTGGTGTTGAAAAGAAGCTTAAATCAATGCATTTGTTATATCAATGGGTTGCGTTGATTTAAGTGGCTGAGAGGTTCATTGCCGTTGATAAACCCCCCTCTCTTCCTAATAGTGTAATATTCAACCTGAATTCACTTTGCCATGCATCATTCAAGAATAACCATGTAACATGTTTGAAGATAATTTTGGACATATTTAAACGAGTTATGTGGGATGAAATTTTTGTGTCCACCGATTTCTGACATAGAGGGGAGGTCTATCTATGTCTATGAGCATACAATGTGAGAACTAAGTTTTGAGTAGGGTTATTTGAGCAAATTACTTGAGTTTGTTGGGTCAGGGAACCACTACAAAGTGAACTCTCTGCTTTGATTTTGAGTTCCTTGGTACCTAGACTGCTAGAGTTGTTGGAGATGGTGAGTAGGGTGAGAAGAGAGGAGAAAGTGTTGGGCATAGGAAGACGCCATGGCTAGAAAGCTCGTAGTGGAGGCTTCAATTTTGTCTTGAAGCATGTACAACACTAACATACTTGGCGTTGGTGATGTGTTTCTCTATGGATTTGAAAAAAAATTGAAAATTTATGAGGGGGTGTGCTATATTACTAGAATGTCCAAATAAAAAATAAATCTAGCATGACTCATCCAACATTTTGAAGTAACACTACAATAAGAGCCCAATCATGTATGGCTTGCCATTGCACTCAAGGCCTACTAGTGCTCACATTAAGATTATTTTTAATTCTCCTTTGAAAATGGCTTTCAAATGTGGTATCAGGTAACAAGTTTGAAAGCCATTTCCAAAAGAATTTACTACAAGCATATAACTCTTGGGCAATTATCATGAGTCACTAAAAACTTGTCTTGTATCCTTGGAAAATTTGTAAATCTACTATAGTGGTAGATTTTCAAATTTTCCCAATGATGCAAGACAATTGCTTAGGATTTTGTGAAGGGTTCATTTAAGTCTTTGATATATTAACTTCTTCATTGTGGTAATTGTGAGTTAGAAGGTAAATGATTATCATCTATAAAATTGAATTCCACCCTCCTCGTTGTCATTTATATTTTTATTATTGAAATTGTACGTGTATTGCTTGATTTTACCAAAAAAACTTGTATATAGGGGGGTTTTAGAGTATGTTGCGAATGCATGTGGTTCTTAGTTTTTAAGCAAAGGTGCACCCCGGGAGTGAAGCACAAAGACTTTGAGCTAAGTGCAAAGAAGATAGAAGATTCAACCATCTAGTGACGAAGTTGGTGGAATTACATACTAATGCCAAGAAAAATGTTGACCTAATCACATATAACAGAGAAGAAACAACCATCTGGCAACAAAGAGGGTGGAATTCATATTGGTGCCAAGAAAATATTGACCTAATCACGAAAAGCATAGAAGAAACAAGATTTAGCCATCCGACAATGGAAATTGGAGTGAAGCCACTAAGCGCAAAATACTTCAAAGAGAAGTGAGCAATTACATGTTGAATGCACTGATGCAATGGCTATAGAGCTCCAAGGGCTTTCATGTTGGCTAGAGAAATTGGTAGGTAGAATGATCGCGTTTGGTGTGGACGCAATGATCTTGAATGCGTGTTGCAATGATCCTGAATGCAACCCTAATGAGAGCTCTCCAACGCCTCAATACTCCAATGTATCTACCTCTCTTCTCCACAATGAGTGAAGTACACCCATTCGAAATCTTCTTGTACACCATAAATCTATCCACAAGACTGTTTCAATAACTACAATTATGTTGTGGTCCTCATAGACTGTGTGTGATGATCACTGTCAAGAACAAGCATCCCTCTTTAGAGGAGGCACTTGATGACATGGCATATGACATCATGGACATCACATCCATGGGATGATCATGTTCATGTCCATGTTAAATATGTTCCATGTTGTGATGTCCCGATCACACATGTGTGCTGCATGGAACATGGCAACCTAGGTCACTATAATGGGGGCCAAGGGACGGGAACAATTGTTCTCAAATGCAACAACTCGCTCTATGTACATGGTGTCATATCCGCAGATGGATTACCCCTGAGGAACATGCTAGCGGTGACTGGTTTACCCTGCTTCTTTTACAAACCTTGGTTTATATAATATGAGGGCATTCAAAACACCTTCCGATGCGGCTTGTTTGTTCTTACACTGAAGCATAAGGTAGAAGCACCCACTCCTGACATTTGGGAGGGGAGGGGGGCGGTCGTAGGGCCGCTTCACACTATGGCTGTCCAAGTCGAGAGGCCATGGGATTGAATGGCCAAACTTTGCTGAGAGTCCAAAAAAATGGGCTGAAAATAGCCAATAAAGTATAGGAATTGGAGCCTTCGGCCGGGCATAGTGTGAAGCCTCCATAGGCCAAGCCTAGAGTCCAAACCTTTGGCCATGAACTCCCACGGCCTCTCGACTTGGACGGACATAGTGTGAAACCTCCAAAAGCCAAGCCCAAAGTCCAAACCCAAAGGAGCATCCCACTTTATTCCTTGCCCAAAACAACCCCTCCAATCTAACAACCTAGATCTTGTCAATGATTATTTTTTTTTTGAAAAATAACCAACGGACTCTCGACCATAGTATGGGTTTCCATTCCCATCCAATCCAAACTTCCTTCTAGAGTCCATCGCCTTCGTCAAAAAGTAAACATTTTAAATTGCAACAACCTTTGGGCTTTGGCCTTAGTGTGAAGGGTCGAGAGGCCCAATTCTTGGTTTATTGCAACCTGATTGGTGGAAATCGACGGCCTCTCGACCTTCAGCCATAGTGAAGCGGCCCTTAAAGTGAGTAGCTGCTCTGGCTTGGGTGACAACCACCATGGCAACTTATACCCTGCACAAATTAATGGTAATATGTAGAATGCTCTAGAATTAGTATTAAAACGATTTATAGAAATAATGACACCGAAATCAAAGAAATAGACTTAGCCTAGAGTAGTGAAACAAAGAGCTACAAAGGGAGGCATTCTGTTTTTGTAAAAATGGGATATCATCTTGTTTTCAATCACTTTGGTGGTTGTCATGAAGCCTTGGCAATAAACACATTCTTCAGATTGTGCTGGAAGTATAATAAATTGAAATGCAACTCTGCTTGTGAAGTGGCTCAGATTGCTACAGATTGTGCAATATATTTTGAACCTACAGAAACATTTTCCAGGTGACCTTTGGTTTAGTACATCCATCCCTTTTGGTTTGATAAACGCAAAGGGCTGGTTAGCTCTTTGCTGCTCCATTGGAAGATGCTTGTGGCAGAGCCGTGCACTTTTGTAGCTCCAATGCCACCTTCACATGTGATGCAACATTGCACACTATGAGGAAGCAATCTCAGCTGGACATGGCTATGAACTACACTGATATGTGCAATTAGGTTGCCTTCACGAATAGGTTGTCTCTTTACTCATGAAAATTACCTTGGGGCAAAACCATATTACAAAATCTTATAACTTTGTTTTTTTATCCATATGGAAACCACAATAAGATTACAAATATTGTATTTTTTTACTGTGGTAATAAATACTCAAAATAGTGTGGAATGTCAAAATATTAACACGGGGCAACCTAATTGCACATATCGGAGGTAATATATGCGAAGAGCCTTGTCTCATGCTATGATACTCATTTTAACCTATCGAGCCGCATCAGTGGTGAAGTAGGTATTGGGTGCGTACAACAGTCTATGTCAAGGCAATATGTGTCCATAAATGAACGTAGTGGTAAGGCAATGGCAGGGAAATCCATTACGGGTGATAATGTGCCTTCTTGTATCAAATCAGGAATAGACATGTCAGAAAATTGGCTTAGTCTGACCATGACAAGAGGGTTGGCTATGCTGTAGTGGCACGGTAATTCGTGGCTTCTTGACCTCAGTAGAACTGACATCCTCAACTGCGAATGGTAAGACATTGGACAAGCCAGAGAGATCATACAAACAAGGATACATGAATCTTTACTTCAGTTCATTGAGGATGATATCCATATACATGATAGCTACACTAAACATCTGATTTAGTGTGGCATTAAAACTTGTGTGTCATGTTAAATACAGTGATCTTCAAGTTTTGTCATGTATCAACAAGTGTCATATGAGACCCTCGTAGTTGCCACTGAGTGATTGCAAGGCAATTAATGTGGGTTGATTATGAATAGTGCGGGCCAAACTAAATCAGATGTTTAGCATATAAGGTAGAAATGCCATAAACCATTAACCACCCAATAGCGGTGCACTAGACCGCCTCATAATGGTGAGTGCCATGTCTTAAATGGCGCGGCAACTTCAATGCAGTGTAGCCAATGGGAGGCAAGATCTAACGTACTCATGATTAACGGGTTTAGGTGATGTTCTGTATCGAAATGCGGAGAGCCTAGTGAACGGGAAGTGGGTTGGACAAACTTTCCACTTTGAAAAATTGTGGAACTTTTTGTACAAGGCAGAAAAATACGAAACAACTTGCATTCTTCATGAATCCTTCTTGTCTATCTTGGAAAATTATCTCATGATTGTCAGACCAGATCTTCAATGCGAATATTTTAACGGTTTATGGTATTTCTACCTTAGATTTGCACATGTTTACAGACAGAAAGATTGGGACATAGAGTACTAACCTTGATGTAAGCAGGGTGTGTTCCAATGGCTGCCATAACCTGCAGACATGAAGAATTGATGCACAAATAACGTGTTACACTCCAGCAAACTGAATCAAATCTCGGAAGACGAAGTTTGGAATGAGAATGCAGAATCACCTTTGTGAAATCCATTGGAGATATTAAAGTCAACAACTAATAGTTTATTCGAAATGCATGCCCACAGGTGTTGGATTCTCACTGTTTCAAATCGCTCCCCACGCACACTCAGCCGCACGATTTGCATCCCCTTCCTCACCATCACACCTTGGTAGTCTTCTTCCGAACCATAGACAATGGCGCTCGTAGCAATGAGCTCATCGCCCGCATCCACCAACCCTGACTTGTACGCATTCCCGTCCTTAATCACTTCACCCACAATTATTTTGCCAACCTTATCTTCTTCAAATGCAATCCCTGCACTTGAGAAAAAGTGTAATTTCTCGATGAGACATCCTGAATTGGAATCCCTGGATACATAGGGTTTCATCAAACATAACATGACATGAAATGGTAACAAATAGGGTTGTATGATGACAAATAGGTTGTAAGTGTGCACTTACCCAGAGGTTTTGTGAGCTCCACTTTAATTCGGCTACAACCAGGAGGGACATCATTGCTGCCATTATCACTTGCGCTGGATGATGAGTTTCGCTCAGAATTGAAGAAAGCTTTTAATTTGTGGGATTGGGGTGGTAAGCCCCACATTCCGTGGCCTCCTCCTAGATTTCTCTCCACACCTGGCACTTATTCACTCCCAGGCTTCAATGTGAGCGGTGCATCAACTACTCTCATCTCCATTATTGGCCACTTAAGATTAGAAAGGTGTGCCAAGCATTGATGCATCCGACCTCATAATTAGTTCGCTTTGGTACCCTGAAGAAATTTGCTTCATTAGGACTAGTACCCCTTTTCCATGCCAAAAAGATTTCACAAATGGAAAAAAGAAAAAAGAAAAAAAGAAAGAAAAAAGAACAAGGGATCCCCATCAAGACAAGAGAAGTGAAGTGTTAACCAGCCACATGAGTCAGTTGCAAATTGTGATGATTGCACAACTTATGCAAAGGGAAAGTCCTCTTGAAGAAGGTTTCTGTCTTATACGTATGCACACAACCACTTCCAATTCTCAAGCAAGTCGCAATGCCTACCCTACTTGGTGGACACCTTGCATTTCTCAAAACATCTAAGTGTCGCTGTGGCTAACCTACTTGGGAGTCATTTCCCGAGTCATTTCCTTAAGTCGTTACGGGCAACTATCACATGTCGATTCAAGTTCACCTGCAAGTAGCGCTTCCTCCGCATGGTTCACGTGTTAAACGAACCAAAAACTAATAGGAGATTGTTTTCTTCTCCACTTCCATTGCCCCATTCAAAAAACTCCCATCTCACATTGAGCGCACTGGAGTGCAACTTCACAGGTGCCACATCCGCAAATTTCTATTGTGAACACTCAACTCCTCACTTACGATTATCCTGTCCCAATTGATTTCAGATTAGGAAGGATTTTCGAAACCACTGAGAGAATGCATCCACTACAAAAGCACCCAGACACGCAATTCCAATCACGCTTGGTCAGCTCAACTGCCCTCTAATCTGGTCCACAACTCACATGAGCGCCAACCCATCCCTACCCATTTTCAAATTCCTCAATTCTACCCACATAGCGAAAAATACTAGAGAGCCAATCGAATTCAAAGGGAAGGCACTACCGCAGGGGACTCGAAATTGAGATGGAAGAGCTCATGAATTCCGTACCAGAACGGAGGCGGAAGTGCACCAGCTGCGTAGTGTGAGGGTGCAGCAGCTGCGAGTGGCGGACGAAGGGCACCGGAAGGGGTGTCGCCATCGCCGCGGGAGGGGCGGGCCTGGTACGAGGTGTGGGTGGCCAGCTAGAGCGCCATAGCTGCAGGTGGCGCTGCAATGGATTGCGAAAAGCAAGCGAGAGGAGAAAGAGACACACCAAAAAGCACTGGGTAGAGTTAGTTGTGCACCACCAGTTGCCTCTCCCCCTTCTTTCATGGTGGGCCTTGCAATTGTGTGTGTGAACGTTTTTTAGCCCACACCAATTGGGGTATTTAGTGCGGGCCAAACTACACTAAATATGATATTTAGCGTCACCAATTCTAATTGTCTTGCTCAATATTAATTGTAAATTGCGGTATGCTGTCACCAACACTCTATGTTAACCCAACATTATTTGTCATTCCTTGTAAATTTCTGGGGGGATTCTAGATTTACAGTGTTGCAATAACTGTCACTTACCAAGTGATTTTTCATCCAAATTTCAATCATCCATGACAATATTTCATCACAAGTCGCTGACAAGAGAAGGTAGGGTTTTGTAGACTGTAGTCATTTAACTCACAATTTTATTTTTTATTATTATTCATGGGGGTTTTTTTAGGGGGGGGGATGCAACTCAAATCAAAGATAAATTATAAAATATGAGTTGGACACCTTATTTGACGTCATACCTAAAAGTTTAAATGATTTGGAAACACACATAAATTAGGGTATTTAGTGTGGGACATGCTAATTCTTCCACATGATTAATTTGTACTGCTTAACCCCAAGTTGCAGGCATTGTGTGTGTGTGTGTTCAAAGTTTTAAATCCACATTAATTGGGGTATTTAGTGTGGGCCACAACAATACAGCCACACAAACCGTTTTGTAGTCACTTAACCCATAGATACATGGGGATGTAGCTCAAATCAAAGATGTAAAAATTAATATAAGTTGGAGACCTTGTTTTGGAGTTTGCATGAAAGAGAAGTTCTAAGGGGTGAAGTTTAGACCACATCTATGCGGTTGGAATGAAGATGTTTGTGGTCGATGAGAAATAGTGATAATTGGAGTGGCCTCTTCAATTGTCACCAAGTGATTGCAAGACAATTATTGTGGATCAATGTTGAATAGTGTGGACCACCCTAAGGCTTGGGGAGGTCACCCTGTGAAAAGTAGGAAACCACGTGAGTTAAACTATAGGGTTCATTTTATTCATTGGAGGAAAAATTTATATAAGATTTGGATCTACCATAGCCTTCAATTAATGCTTAAAACATAATTATATGTAAAATAGGGTATTGGAAAAACCCTAATTTTTTTTTCCAGTAGTAGATATAAATTAGTATGAATAAAATCATGGGAGAATTTTTTTAATATTAGGATGAGTATAATCCCTAGTCCTTCTAGTAGACATATGAAAAATAATACATTTCCAGTACAATATAGTGATGAAATCATCACTGAAAGCATATCACCGGTGCAGGAGGGAATTTTTTGCCCGTGGGCTGGAAGTATTGGTTCATTTTCAAATCGGTTTAGTGTTTCGGTTTCGAGCCTAGGAGTGGTGGTGCCACTTGCTCCCATTTTCCACTTTCTCGCTATGCAAGTTTTGAACACTGACCATAGTTGTTATGCATTTTGAGGCACTAGTTTTTTGTTTTGCTATGGTTTTATTTTTATTTTTTTGTGATTTGAATGGTTACTCAATTACTATGCTCGTTTGTTTTATGTTGCTTTCTAATTTGGTTCAACTATGCTCATGTACATTGCATATGTCCACGCCAAACACTTGCCCTAAAACCTTTAATGTCCATCTGAGCAAATGCCTAAGTTTTATAAGTACTATAGCGTGCCAAGAATTAGGCTACATTTGGACTTAGAATTACCTATAGGGTGCTGGAAATTAAGATCAAGTAGTTTTTTTTTCTACTAAAAGGGTCTCTTAAAATCATAATTACTAGGTAAATAGCCCCCAAACACATACCCGGTTAACGCACGTGGTTACAAAATATAAGGGGAAGTGACCTCCCTGAGCCCTAAGGGCACTATGGCCAGGGCCTTGACCATGAACTTGTGAAGGTCCTTGAAACTCATTTTAAGGCCACACCATGAAAAATTCAACTTGAATTTTGTGTGGACACAAGCCTTCAAGTGTATTGTAAAGGCATAATACATAGTTGGGGCTCTCAACCAAATGCTCCTTCATTACCATCCTATTCATGTGGCCGCTTCAAACAAAAAGTTATAATTTATCAATTCGTGTGAGATTTTGAGGTTCGCGATAGCTATATATGAGGAACCTATAACATAGAGTCCTACATGGCATGCAATGGAAAATGTTTCATGCTTTACCATATGTTGCATCAAGGCCACCTTAAAGAAATGGGTTTTAACACAATTGGGAAAATCTATTTATCCAGTTTACAAAGCAACAAATATGCGCTTTCAATAATCATAACTAAATCAAGGGAGGTTTGATTTTCAATCCGGTTTTTGCATATGTTTCATCGTAGATTTGCTAATGCAACACGAGTTTTGATATGTAAATATAACGGTTTAAGTTGGAGAACACGAAAAAAGGAACCAAATAACACTAACATACCTTGAACCTAGATGCTTACTGTATCTTCCATTTAGCTTGAAGGGCCATTTTGAGCATTTACTTAAAATTGTGCATTAATCTTTAGATTTAATTGTAAGAAGTTGCTACTGCTAGAATACAATGAATGGTAGCCCACCTAACAAAAAGATGATTCATAAGCAACCAAGTTTGTCTTTAAGGCGATTGATTGATAACCTTGCCAAATGGGGGGGACCAATGTCCCAGCCAACCAGTCCCCCCGGTTCGGAGCCCCCCAGAGTAGGCTGTGGCTAGCCAAGGAGCTAGGGACAAAGCCCCGTAGGTGCTCCGATTGGCTGGCTGCAAGGCACCCCCTTGTAGCTAGCCAACCAAAGCACCTGTCTGCTGACTCCAGTCGAACAGGTCGGGCAAGTATTGGATTGGCAGGTACATGAAAGGCAAGTGAATTTGAATGTGAGAGTTATTTTTTATATCAAATTTTTGCAAGCGGATAGGCAACCAACTCCCAGCCACAGCCCCATCCAGGCCTTGGCTAGAGCAGTGGCTGGTGCCCTGCCACACCGAGCCGGCCGTGCCTGATGCCTCCTTGGCCGGGGCCACTGGCTAGCTGGCCCAGCCAGCCTCGGTGTGGCAGGGCTATGAGGGATGCAAACCACATTCAACAACTCAAACATGGAATGTATTTTTGACCTCATTAGAAACCAACTTTGACTGACTGCCAGGTGTTGTGGAAGTTTACCTACTATGTGTTAATTAATCTTCCTCTGCCATTGCTGCATGATTATCAATCCGATTATAAGTTAGTTCACTTCTTTGCTACAACAATCCAGTTCTTGTAAGCGAAGATCCAATAAGCCAGTTCTTTGCTATTAGAATGTGAGTTACAAGGACTATAAGTCTTCCTCAGAAACCTACTCCACAACGAATCGCTTCAGAGGATGAAGGAAAACCTCTAAGAGGCTTGGCACTTCCGAACAAGCAACAGCTAACACGAATAAGAAACGAAAGAGCACCGAACTGGAGATTGCCAGAGAAGGGAAGTAAACTGTGCACCATAGACACTGTTAGAAGATAGATTTGAAAAATTGGCCAAAGAAGGAATTAGTACCCTTGTGTTGCTACAGCCGAGTGGGCTGAGGAGAACCACTGAGTCGTTGTGCCCATTCTGCCAGGAACGCTTAATCCAAGTCCGTGCGCAAGTCAACATAATCTGCCACTCAGCATCTTTGGTTTCTAATAAGCCGATTTCAGGAACGCTATTTGCACTGGTGATACGAAATATTAAGACCTGCAGCTAGGATTGATCCAAGGACAATGCGCAGAATGTGACATATATTCCACAAAAGATTATGGTCTAGGGTGTACGAGGAGAATTCGCACCATCAACTCAATAGACACAGGATGTCGTTGAAATATGAACACGTCAATGCAAGTTGCAGTAAACAGCTAAACATCACTCTCGAGACACTGCAGCGATGCAACAGAGGCTGATTACAAGGCGTTCAAGCACTGGGTGCCAAAATGCGGTTCTGAATATTATGCACAAAGATTTTAATGCAATTACTACATGTCTGCATAGGCAGATGAAGTCGAATCCGCTCTGCCTTGAACAAACCCGCAGACATTGTTAGAACTACGACGCATCACTGTTGTTCCTTCTCTACGCAAAGAAAATAATGTCGCCTGAAAATTTCTTCTGTGTTTTGGCAGGAGCGGCAGCACAAATACACCCGGTCTGCTCCAAGCCATACCGCATATTCGATTTCTTAGGAAATCCACCGCGGGCCGCATTCACCATCTTGATCGCAACTGGAATTCGCAAGCAAGTGGACACTATGTTTCCGTATTGCAGCTGTCCTTCACCGTTTCTGTGCTCTCAATCGCCTACAATGTCCTATACGTGTACGTTATCACATCACCGCTGCCGCCCTGCTCTTCCTCCTTTTTCCGCCTCTACTTTACCAGCTATGCCAATTCTTCAAGCTACACCTAATTGAATTGGCTAGGACTTGCGGTGAGTACGTACTACCGTCATTTAATTTAAAATCACTGTCCTTCTTCACGTATTGCTTTAGAGATAATGGAGTTACATAAGATTCACGCACAAGATTGTTTGACCACCCCAATCCTTCTCATTAGACAGATTATTCCATTGAAGCCATGGAACCACTGATGAAGCTCGAGTCTGTTGAATATGCTGCGGAGAAGTATGTACTGTTGGAAGATAAGATCTTCATCATGTACTTGGCGCTTTCTAGTGTGTATGCCGCAGCTCCCTTGAACGAAAAAGCGCGGTGAGTGCGTGTGTATTACAAATTAGAAGGATAGAGGTGCCGCAGATGGATACGGACCACCTCAACAAGAACCAGTCCTGTAATCAAGAAGCAAGTTCGTCTATCCTCGAACAGCCATAGCAAGAAATGCTTTATTCTCAGATTCCCGTGGAAGGAAGTTGCTAATTTCGATGCAACTCGTTTTCAACTTTTCAAGCAGAACAATCGATCCCGTGAAGGCTACTTGATGGACGGACAATAATCTAGGCCAATAACTGGAGACACGTGTATTGATGCACATTTTGCAAGATCCTTTCACAATAAACAAAGTTGTTCTAACAATAATCTTTAACGATATTCATGAATGTAAGTAATTACATTCAATGGTGAGTAATTACCAGTGCTTTGGTAGCTCAGTGCCACTGATGGTGCTGTGCGAGTGGAATACAGAGCACATATTATTGCATTTGCTGAGATGTTGCAATTGTATATATCCTCCCACATGCGGACTCTAAGAAAGAACGAGTACCATGTAGGATCTGATCGACAATGGCAACGTTTGAATTTGAAGCATAGTGAAGGAATATCAATACCTTCCGAAAGGAAGCCAATAAGTGGACGTATTCGATGAAATCATTCAAACCACACACGACAGAGGAATTAAATCGATAGATTCCATCAAGGATAAACAAGAAGAACCTACGTGTGTGAATACCATGCCGAAGCAATTTATGTGTCTACTAAGCAAATCCGTTTCTTATTAAATACGATCACATTACTGTTGAGAAATCTTGGACGTCACGACACTGACATTTCAATTCAAGAAGTCATACAAATATTATCAGAAGAGTTTTGCTGCAAACCTGCACTTCTGCTTCATAACCGAAATCATCATAACTACTATGCCAAACACAAACTACGAGTGCAATGCAGCACTAAAATAGGTATTCTCATGCCACCAATCAAATCTTAGTTCATGTCATCTGTGAGTAAGTAACAAGAAAGAAGCATTGACACGTGCCATCGACATGATTTGTGTAACGAAAGTCTCTTTACAGATGTGTTTTGAAAATCTAACATGATTTTACCAGCGTGATTTACAGCAGTGGTAAACTCGCGATGAAATCTACAAAATTCGTGCCAAGTAATTAGTGCACAACTCCGCAGTATCTACAGGAATTAGTAAACTGTATTGTATACAAAAATTGTGACAGTCGAATGTAGATGACTTGTACTAAGCATTCGTGCCTACCAAGGGATTAGACCTCCTAGTTGCATGACTGACATGACAGCGTTTCCATGGATCGGTCTTCCGGCCTTCTTGCGAACATCAACTTTGAGCCAGTTCTCATTGCAAATCATTGCTACGCCACTTGCATTACCTTAAAATCTAATTCTAGTTCATGAGGACCCGCCCGCTGCTGGTGCTGGAGCCTGGCCGCTTTTTTCGTCCCCTCCAATATCAATTCTGCGGGGCTTCCAGTTTGGGCACTATGACCGTCAGAACTCCATCCTCCACCTTCGCTGTCACGTGATCCAGGTCCGCATTCTCTGGCAACTTGAACTTGCGCATGAACTGACCGCTGCTACGTTCCGCCAGGTGCCAGGTATCCGTCTTCTGCACTTCCTCCTTGATGCGCTGACCGCTGATACTGAGCGTCCTCCCCTCAACATTCACACGAATCTCCCCCTTCTTCAACCCCGGCGTGTCGGCCTTGAAGACGTGCTCCTTCATGGTTTCCTTCCAGTCCACGCTGATGCTCGGCATAGCGTGCACGTCTCGAGAAAACGAATTTGCAGGGCTGGAGTTGTCAAAAAAGATCCACATGGTCTGGAAGGGGACAGGAAAGTCGTACAAGCTGCCCTGGCTATCGACGTACGGTGATATAAGCGCCATTGCCTGTAGAGCAATTGATCAAAATACAAGAGAGAGAGAGAGAGAGAGAGAGAGAGAGAGAGAGAGAGAGAGAGAGAGAGAGAGAGAGATTCCCGGACTCAATTGGAGCGCAATCAAATCGAGAGGCAGAGTTTGACTGTGCTGAGCAGATAGAACGCACTATCTCCTGAAGTGTACGCTTCGAAGTTGCTTGTGATCGTAGTAGGGATGCGAAGATGCCGTGAAATTGAATTTTCTAGTCCGCACTCCGGAGACGATGAATGAGTCATATAGGGATGTTTGAAGAGGAAGAGAGGAGTGTAGGAATTATGTGGCGAGTTCCAGAAGAATGTAGGGTGTGAAGTGAGCTGCTGAGTTTACGAACCACGCAACCATGAGTTATGGAGAGGAGGCTTGAGAGAGCAAACAACATGAGGAATGATGAATAAATGCATGCTCTCCTCCTCTACGCTTCTATGGATCTCCCGTGCCCCAAAGAATTAGAGTTCTCTATGTCTTAGTTTTGTTTACACATCAGGTCGCACATCACATGCTCATGATCTTAAGATTAAAGAACTACACCAATTATCCCAATGAGTGCATGATATTGTTCGGAGTTACACAATCTCATAACGTCTTACTTAGGAGTTCAATTTTTACTAACGAAAGTTCATTAGGTTTTTTGGACGTTTTAGAACATATATGACTTTGCTTGGTAAAATATTACATTCTCATTGAATAGTTGTAGCATTGCGTAACTCCGAAAGTAACACGCATTTATTGGGATAAGTAATGTAGAGTTCTAAGCATAGTCCCTTTTACACAGTCCTTACATGGTACAATCGGAGGGATGAAAGAGCCTAGAAACTTCTAGACGTTCATGTAATTTATAATATCCTCTAATGATTGTCATTTAGGTCAAATCCCAACATAGTTTATGGATACTCTTCATTTGGACATTCCAATGTCGCCTCTCTATGCCTGAGCATCCATGTAGTCGGTCTGTCACGGTATGCAGTGTCGGCGACCACACGGCATCCGGGGGGATTTTATCCATTTAGATTTGGATGAATGAAACCCTCGGAGTTGGGGAGATGCTCCTAAGCGAGGAGCCTCTTCCTTGGCTTGGCATTCTTGCCAAGTCAAGCCTTATGAGTGAGTGTGTGGAGAGAGCTTGTGTGAGGTGAAAATTATATGTTTTTGTAATAAAATCTTGAGTTCTTCTCCCCTTACTTACACTCTTGGATTCTCCTATAGTAGAGTGAGAGATAACTTGACTTGTTATATACATTTGAAGAGAGAACTAGAACTCTTACTGGTGTTTCACTCTTTTCCTTCTCACTTGGCAAGAATGCTTTATTTTTCCTCTTTTCTTCTTTATTCTTAAGGTATAAAACGCAAAGGAGCGTGTGAGGGCAAGAAGCAACGAAGTTCCAGAGTGTTGGAGCGAAGAACGCCGCAGATTGTCGAAGCAACAAGAAAAAGAACACTTGCTTGTGAATGATATATTAAGGTGAATTGTGGTTAGGATTCATTGAAATTTCCATGAAATTTCCAGTCATTTGTTCGCATTCAAGCTTGAATTCACGTCATTAAGCTATGGAAGAGCACTATTGATTTTAATTCAAATACAAATTCATTCAAAAAAAATTAAAAATAAATAAAGGAAGAGAGGCGGAGGAGCCGAAGCCCTTAGCCAACTCTGGCCGCTGCTCCTGGCTTCGGCAGTAGCTCGGTGGCGGTCAACGGCAAGCCGGCTGCCCAGGGCCGGGCCAGGCCTCCCCCTTGCCTCTTTCCTTCCTCCCTTCTCCTCCCCCCTTCCTCATTCCTTCCCCCTCCCCTCCCCCTAATTAGGCCTTAACCCCCCGACTAAGCTAGCCTAGGTCCTAACTCCCAGCCCCTAGTCTAGGCTATCTCTTCCCTTTAACCTGCCTACTTCCCCCCCGGATCTTCCCTGGGCCCCCCTGCGGAAGAAGATCCAGTGTTGCAATTGCATTGTTTTTCGTATTTCGTTAAGGTATCTTTTCTCGTAGCGGCTTGTGTTGCTGGAAATTGCTAGTATTGTCTCATTTTGTGTTGTGTTAGTTTGTGATAGGGTATCATTGGGGTAAGGTCGAAGTGATGACTGACGAGACCCTTGTATGTGCACCAAGTGAGCGGTGTTTGTATTCCCTAATGGTGAGGTTGAATTGATGATCAAGAGATCATAAGGTTGGTGATGATTGCAGGTGCATGTTGTTTTTAACATTGTTCCATTTTACCTTGACATCAGAATAGTGCAAGTTATTGGCTCTAGTGACCGGATTTATTGTGGATTTATGATTACGACTCGGAACAAACATTATCGTTCTCCATCTCTATGAACATTAAAAGATCGATCCTCTGACCTCTCAGATGTTGAACCAGTGGTAGCATCCGATGAGGTTTTTCAACCTACTTAGGTGTGGAGGACTGCCACTCAGTCTCACGTTCTTTGAGTGACATTCTTTGACGGATATGGTAGTGAAGACGCAATGGCGAATACGAGGCCGATTTTTCGGTTGACCAGTGACCATTTTTCTGCAAGATTGGAAAATCCGGTTCAGGACATGGATGAGGGAGAATCGTTAATGCAATACCAGTTTTAATGACTGATATGCGTTCGAGCTTTTGTCCCACATTTAGAGCACGAAGTGCTCCAGACTTATAAGTAATAAAATGATGCTTATTAAATGGAGCTGCGCCAAGTGAAGTAATACTATAAAACTCAAGAGGAGTTGGTTTTCACTTTGAAGAAATATGCGATATCGAGTCCATTGGCTGCTCCTATGGTTAAGACGGAGCAAGCGGAGGGCGTTGTTGTAATGGATGTGAAAAATACTTTCTTTGGTGAATTTAAAGAGAAGGTTTATACTTCCGCATCTGCGAGTATATCGAGCCTGGTCTTTTCACTCTCCCGTTATGCCCAAGCTATCCAAGCGGCATTAGCCTCTTTAAGGGCTCCGCCGGATTTTGATCATCTGCGAAAATTCCATCTTCATTTAGAGGACGAATGCGGAGGTTTTTGTTGGGATCAAATACAACGGATCCAAGACTTCAAGTAGAAGAAGGACGATACACCTCAGGGTGGAATCATCCTTGGATGGTACCACTAGGAACCACCCAAGAAAATGTCTAGGAAATGGAAGATGAAAATCCATTTAATTTTTTTCAAAATTGGAATTTATATTTTTTCAGCTCAAATTTGATCTAGTGACTCAGAGAAAAATTAAATTCAATCCAACAGTCTAAAGGCCAAAAAATGATAAGTTTGAGTTATCATTAAGGAAGTAAGAACGTTTGGCATGATGGTTTCCTATGCCGTTCCTATAATTCCTGATTGTATGACAAGAAAGGCACTTTGCAGCCTCACCTTGTTTTTTTCTTGCAAATGACCACTTGTACATTAGAAGATGCCCATAAGTACTTTTGGGATTAGAATAAATACAAAAAAAAGTCAATGTAGGTGTCCTTAACGGTGTTGCCCCCGGAAAGCTTCGTTCCTGGAGGTCCAATAAGCCTACCTACTACTTTGGTAATTATTTTTGGTTAATAATGAATAGGTGGCACAGAAAAACTCAGAGGCTACCATGCAAAAATGATCCCAAAGAGATTTGATATTATTTTGCATTCCTACTAGGTTCCTGAATTTCAAAGTATTCAAAGTTCATTCCTGAAATTCTTCGCTAACAACCCTTTTAAGGTGCTAAACATGTGGTGATTTGTTAGTTTGTTATATTAATGATTAAACCCTAAATCCAATTGCACCAAAAATGTGTTCATATAGAAAAAAACAATCACTTAAGATAGAAAACAAGTTTCCTAAATTTTACCTTGTCAAGTGAAATTTGAATGTGACGTTCCTAGTGGTACCACCCAGGGATGCTTCCACCCTTCAAATTATATGTTGAATTATCAATGCAATTTTATTTTTTACTTTGTTGCTTAACAATATATTGAACTTATATTGGTTGTATTTCTGTTATCTAGATTTGTACAAATAATATATTTTACTTTCATAATGTTTAGAAAGCAACACCAACAATTGATTTGATTATTGTAGATATTCTGGAAAGGCTTTATGTGCCTAAAATTTCAATACATCCTTCTTCAATATCTTCTTGGAATGCAAAGTCTGCTAAATTTCTTTTTTTTATTTTCATTTTGCATGGAATATCTTCATGACAATGTTGCTTTGTTGATATTTCATCTTGAAGATCCAAGGTGGACAAAAAAATTGTCTTCTTATTTTTTTTAATTACAATTCAAGGTTGCTCATGAACCTTGGACTTGTGTAAACCCACTTCGTCTAGCCAATCCACGCATTCAAAACAATATTGTTAGTATTACAATTTCGTTTGATCACATTTTTTCTCAGTTTCATGAATCATGTTGTTTGTGTACATTTTACTTTGATTGGTTTGTTGTTTTATTTATTTCACATTTGTTTTGCAGATTGTCAAGTTCACAACACTTTTACTTGTTTGCTCTTTTAGTAAAACTTATGGATTGAAACGCATGGCTTTGCTTTTTCAAATGAATATCGATAGATATCTTTCAGATAATTATATGGATTTAAATGATGATATTTTATACAACTTTATGGATGCTACTTTTCAATTGATAAGAGATGATGGTATCACACCTTAGAGAGGCCCACGAAAAAAACATTCATTATTCTTCCAAGTTTTGATTGATGCTTTGTCAAAACATGAGGGCATTGTTGCAGACCTCACTGTTGCCACATGTATAAATCAATCTGTTTTTGCTTTAGAATTTATTTTGAATATAAATTTTATGTGAACTAACATGCTCTAATTGATAGTTTTCTTGATAATTATGTATTATCTCTTTAATAGGACCCTCCATATATGTTTGCCGCACTGTGAAGGGTCACCTCTTGGCATTGGAAGGTGATAAAGATGTTTTTGATTCCATTTTAAAGCCTTTGATTATACAATCTCCTTTACCTAGAGGCAAAGACACCAATTTTGAAAACTTGAATGATTCTCTAATTGTTAATCATGAGTAATTTTTGTTTGTTTATCTTGTTTGAAAGCTTCATATGGTTGATTTTATAATTTTTACTTAAACTATATTGTATATATATATTTTTGGATTATTATGAAGACATCAATAATTACTAAGACATCTGTGTTATCATATGCATACAATGTGATACCACAATGGCACCGAAGTTGGCACTTTTTTTTTGAAGATCCAAGATTTTTAGCAAGTCCATCACCCCCGTGAAGCCTCCCTATCTATGTTGAGACCATGGCTTTCGTTCTTGTTGCCCAACTTTCCCTTCTTCAACCGATGGAAAAGCTAGACATTATGATTGGCAAGTTTTGAATTTCATAGATTTTGAGGCCGAATCATGTTTAAAATCCATCACTATAAGTTATAGTGATGGTTAGTATTTTGTTAGCACGTGTTCAATTGCCATAATGGAAGGTTTCATTATTGGTATCGTATCTTTAATATAAATTACTTGTGCTATACCTTGAAGAACTTACACATGTTTTGTGTCCAACTCTATCTTCTTTGCATTCTCTATATTTGTATTGTATAATAGACCTATTACAAAATTGAGTATCATTTGCAACATGTTTTGTTTCATTTTTTAATGTGCTAATATTATGAATGTCAATGATAATCATTATCATGAGCATCATTCACTTCAACTTCATCCATTCCACTATCATACGGCATGCAATACAACTATGAAATTTGTACATGATAAATACATATACGCCCATAGTCGTGTACATAATGTTTTTTTCTCGTTGCTCACTACTCACAATCTAACATTCATGTTGTTTGTCCTCCCCAATCTTCTTATTACTAAACCCTAAAATTGTATTTCTTCATGCCACGGTTATAGGATACTAGTGGTCCTATTACCAAATATTTTGTCTTCTTCACTGCTCACAAGTAACCGCTCCTCGCTCACAAGATAGCACTCCCTCATTGAAGATTGAGCAGTCACATGCACTACAAGAAATCGTGTTCAAATGAACTCTACAAGGTAGCTGAAATTGCAGTGGAAATGGTCACCAATAGCCAATTTGTGCAATATCGGGTGTAGTCCTGATGGCCAAGTCAAAAGGTTGGTGTTATGGTGGTGTTCAATGTTTTAGTGACATAGAGTGATGTGAGGGTGAGTGTCTTCATGTTTGGTGATGCATATCAAATGCCAAATACACCGATGAAGGGTGGATGTATTGAGTCTAGAATGCACCTCTCCACCCCATCATGGACAGTGAATCAAATTTACAGAGCTCATGTATAGGTGTTGCTTGGTGAATGTTGGGTAGATCGTGGGTGCTACCGGGTTGTTGTTGGGTGAACCTTGGGTGTTGTTTGGTGGGTGTCGTATGGATCGTAGGTGCTACTGAATGGGTGTTGTGTAGTTGTTGGATGCTATTTGATGAATATCAAGTGGTTCATGGGTGCTACCCGGTTGGTATTGGGTGGCTCTTGGGTGTTGTTCGATGGATGTTAGATAGATTGTAGGTGTTGCCATGTTGGTGTTGGGTTGTTGTTGGGTTGGGTATAGGTGGGAGTCATGGTGTAGGGTGTTGTTGGTGATTGGGTGGCCAATTTGGTATTTTTGGTTATTGTTGGGTAACACATGATAATTGGTAATTATTTTATACATAGATTGTGAAATACAAAAGAAACATGATTTTAAATAGACCATTTTCATGTGACAACCTTCAACGTGCAACATTGGGTTTGTGTTGCCTCATTTGCATTAATGCCCTTGAAATTATCTACCTATGTTAGCCTTCAAAAATCCTACAAAAAAATAACACTTATGCTTCAAAATATGTATCAAACATTCAACTTTAGCACACATGTAATCTCATGCATCTTCAAAATACCAAAATCATTTTTTTAAACGTGGCATTTGTACTTCAAAATATGCATCAAACATTTAACATTAGCACACATTTGACCTCTTGCACCTTCAAAAAAAAAACCACAAAAATAAAGTTCTTGTGGATCAACAACTGAACATCACCATACATTTTACTTTTTACACCTTTGAAAGGTCAAAACTCGCAAAAACAAAGCTCTTGGGCTTCAAAATATGCCTCAAGCATTCAAAATCAACACACATTTAATCCCCTACATCTTTAAAAGACCTAAACCCACAAAACTAAAGCTTTTGGGCTTCAAAATATGTATCATCAATTGACCATCAACACACATTTGACCTTTTACACGTGCAGAAAACCAAAACTGTTAAAGATCACCCTCTTTACTTTCTACCGGTACTACCCTACCTCCGGTAGTACCTTACCGGTACGCGAGGAGGCTTAGTCCAGTATTCCTTACCGGCATCCTAAGGTCTCGCCTACTACCGTTTTATGTGGGAAGTCTCATTCCAAACATCCTTCCTACCTCTCTGAGGGTGTGCCACTCTTACCCTGCCCTTACTGGTGGGACTTCCCATATGCCAGTCGAGTCAACCAATACCCCTACCGGGTTCTCTACCGGGTTTCCTGGGGATCTACCGGGTTCTCTACCGGGTTCTTTACCGGGTTTCTTGGGGATCTACCGGGTTCTCTACCGGGTTGTTTACCGGGGTTTCTACCGGGTTCCCTGGGGATCTACCGGGTCTGACCGTACTACCTTAATAATGTGGTTAACACGAGTTCTAACTTCTTGCCATGAGGTTTCCCCTACCCTTTACCTACCCCTTAACCGGTTTTATACCCGTACTACTATTAAAGTATTACTTGACTTATTATTGGGGTGGATTATAACACCATACCGAACTCTTCATTGGTACTCCTAAACTATTGCTCTCTTATACTACCACTCTCAGAGTCAGTGCACAATCTATGCTTTCTACCAGTACTCAACTCCCTTAGTAGCAGGACTCGACTAAGATAATACCATTCATCTCATACCGTTTATACGTTCTGGTACTACCGCCTTCTAAGGACTCCTCTGAGATGGATTCCCCAACCATTCCTTAATCACTTTGTAAACAACCCTTTTGTCAACACAAGTAGTCCAACTACCAACTTCCATTCTCATACAACCAACATTTACAAGAGGTAAGGCCACTACCAATATAAGATAACCCACAAGTTCCTTACATCCGATTCAACCAGTATCTTATTCAAGAACAACTCAACACTCTATTGATATAAATCCTAATACACATTTCTAAGAAATGAGAGAGAGAGAGAGACGACTCTCTTCCTTAAGTACCTTCTCCTCATCTCTTCCTATCAATACTAACCACTCACTGGAATTACCTTATCCACTACTATCCATTCCTTATCTGCAACTACGGCTCACTCTTATCCCTAATTGCTACTTCTGATACTACTACAAAAGTAACTTGAAAATCTCTTTAACCTGATATTGCTAAAAGTTACTGTCTATTAAACCCCTTTAACAAAACCCACAAAACTAAAGCACTTGAGCTTCAAAATATGCCTCAAACATTCAAAATCATCAAGTACTAGACCTCCTACAGCTTCCAAAGACCAAAATCCACAAAAATAAAGCTCACGGGCTTCAAAATATACATCAACAATTGAAGATCATCACACATTTGATGTCTTACACCTTCAAAAAGCAAAACCCACGAAGATAAAGCTCTTGGGCTTCAAAACATGCATGAACAATTGAACATTAGCACACATTTGGCCTCCCAAATCAAATCTAAAGAACCAAACAATTAAAAATGAAAAAAATAGAAAAGTTACATTGAAGATGGTCACTACGATCCAAAGCACCAACAATATGTGTATCAAGGGAAAGAGGGGAGGGAAGGAGAATAACAAACATAGAGGGGAGGGAGATAGATCATGGCAATGACATTTAAGCTTTGAGGTTCAAGGTTTAGGTGTTGAAGTGGCATAGAACACAATTTTCAAAATTTTGAGAGTTTTCCAGTGAATTGAGAGTACATAAAACAAACTATTAATCCAAGAATGAAGTGAAAACCAGTGGAGAGTTGTAGAGTTCAAGAAAAAAAATAACATTTGATTTCCCGCCGTAAATTGCGGAGTGATGTGCTGCCTAAAATTGACCATTTAGGTCGACTCAACCTAAATTGATTAACATATTGTCCTCATTTAGGTCGACTCAACCTAAATTGACTAACATATTGTCCTCATTTAGGTCGACTCAACCTAAATTGACTAACATATTGTCCTCATTTAGGTCGGCTCAACCTAAATTGACAAACATATTGTCCTCATTCAGGTCGACTCAACCTAAATTGACAAACATATTGTCCTCATTCAGGTCGACTCAACCTAAATTGACAAACATATTGTCCTCATTCAGGTCGACTCAACCTAAATTGACAAACATATTGTCCTCATTCAGGTCGACTCAACCTAAATTGACAAACATATTGTCCTCATT
This sequence comes from Polytrichum formosum, assembly GCA_964035585.1. Lineage (NCBI taxonomy): Eukaryota > Viridiplantae > Streptophyta > Polytrichopsida > Polytrichales > Polytrichaceae > Polytrichum > Polytrichum formosum. The sequence goes on along the minus strand of OZ037935.1, from coordinate 14,401,953 downwards.
CAGGTCGACTCAACCTAAATTGACAAACATATTGTCCTCATTCAGGTCGACTCAACCTAAATTGACTAACATATTGTCCTCATTCAGGTCGACTCAACCTAAATTGACTAACATATTGTCCTCATTCAGGTCGACTCAACCTAAATTGACAAACATATTGTCCTCATTTAGGTCAACTCAACCTAAATTGACTAACATAATGTCCTCATTCAGGTCGACTCAATCTAAATTGACTAACATATTGTCCTCATTTAGGTCGACTCAACCTAAATTGACTAACATATTGTCCTCATTTAGGTCGGCTCAACCTAAATTGACAAACATATTGTCCTCATTCAGGTCGACTCAACCTAAATTGACAAACATATTGTCCTCATTCAGATCGACTCAACCTAAATTGACAAACATATTGTCCTCATTCAGGTCGACTCAACCTAAATTGACAAACATATTGTCCTCATTCAGGTCGACTCAACCTAAATTGACAAACATATTGTCCTCATTCAGGTCGACTCAACCTAAATTGACAAACATATTGTCCTCATTCAGGTCGACTCAACCTAAATTGACTAACATATTGTCCTCATTCAGGTCGACTCAACCTAAATTGACTAACATATTGTCCTCATTCAGGTCGACTCAACCTAAATTGACAAACATATTGTCCTCATTTAGGTCGACTCAACCTAAATTGACAAACATATTTCCTCATTTAGGTCGATTCAACCTAAATTGACAAACATACTATCCTCATTTAGGTCGACTCAACCTAAATTGACTAACATATTGTTCTCATTTAGGTTGACTCAACCTAAATGAGTCGATTCCCCAACTCAACATACTCTCATTTTAATGGAAACTACACATCTGAAATATAATCTAATATTTATCAACCTAACATGACTTTTAGGTTGACAAATGGACAATATTATTTTGAGAGGATCCCACTCTCTCAAAATTTTGAATATTATGTTTAGGATGCCACCCAAGGAGAGACGGTGTCCACTGAAGAAAAGGTTAGCAAAATCGTGAAAAATAGACGTGCAAGGGGTGACAACCACACCTAGAAATAATGGACGGCAATCCACACATGGCAACCACCAAGACCAATACAAATTGCAACCAGGAAACGACAACCCACATGTCACCCTCCATTGATAAGTGTACCCAACCCACAAAAATGGCTACTGAAGTGCTACCGAAGTGCTACCAAAATGGTGGTGTGTAGTTTAGATTTGGTTACAAACAAACCCAAGGAAACACTTAGGGAAGACTTAAAAAGTGACTTGTATATCATCTAGTAGGTGTCTCAGATAAGTTTTATTAAAGGAAACACAGGGTTATTTCACTTATTTTGGATTAGGACTGACAATTGGATTATGGGTAAGGGATAAAAACTTTAAAAATCTCTCCATGTCAATACATGCAATTGTGATAGTCACTCACCTCACTCTAATTTCCCATGCAATAGTCTGGCAGTGAATTCATTTTAATTGGACCAAGTGCGGTGCACAAGCATAGGCACAACCATAGTCAATTGCCTTGCATAAAGTATCCCATTTTTGTCTCTTTACCGAAGCCAAGGGCACTTCGGCGTAGTCAATAATCTTGTATCAATTAATCATTTGTAGTGTAACTTGAAAATACTGTGTCGTCATCCTTTTAGGTCTCTCTAATTTCTTTGATAAACTACAATTTGAATTGTATAGTCTGACAATGATCTTTTTACTTGATCTTGGCAAAACAATTCATTGCATCCATAAATCACGACAATAGGCCAACCCACAATCAAATTAATTGAACATGACTGAATTCTTTAATGTACTTTAGAAGATTTAGGATTCAATTTATAGGACCATCGACTTGGTCACTACCCATTTAAATATTTCTTCCATTTATTAGGCTATCGGGTCAATGGTCTAGTACATTGAGATATCATGTATTCACGTCATCAATCTGGCATGCCTTCTTGGAAATCTCCCTAGCCTTAACTGGGAATTAAATACTTACCATTGGCAAGTCAATAAGTCGTTTGGTCTCCCCAGCCTTTGCTCCTTCCGACTTTGCTTGAACAGTTCGCGACCAAAGGCCACGACAATTGTCCTTTCATCACCTATATCACTATATTCGTTAATATGGGATTTTTTTAGCATTTTGAGATAGTGACAAATATAAGAACATGGATAAAATCACACAAATATTGGAGAATGTTGTAAGATGCAAATACTTTGAAGTGGGTGTTCATATTAAGAACCCAATTAAGAACTCATATCAAGATGGTTTAGGTAGGACGACCCAAACATTAGACCATGTTGTTGTGGTCCATATGTTAATTTGAGACAAGAGAAAGTCTCAAATTAACGAATATAGTGATCTATCATAGGTTAGAAAAATTGCCTAGGCACGCTTTGAACAATAGAGACTATAGCCTTGTCAATTTTCTGAAATTTTCACCAGCTCTCTTAAGTGAAGGCTAATCCATTGAACATTCAAACCACTAAGATAATGCAAAAAAGCGTTTATGGCTTGCTCTAAATTGCATTCATGCATGTTAGGGGGACAGATGGTAAAAATTCCTCTTGACACATATTGATTGAAAATTCCAGTTCATTTCCCTCTCATCCTTTATAGCAAAGTTCATGACCTTATACTAATTCGATCGTACTATCATGACATCAGAAGAGACTACCTTCATGGTTAAAGCCTAAGTACTTTCATAAATCCATATTCAACCCTCCACCGATCAGATCACTTAACCGATGTGAAACAAAAACTTCACATTTCCATCTGCAATTACAAGAAAAAAGATCCCATTTCGTGGACAAACAAACAATCTAGTATGGACACTTGGATCACCGCTAAGGAAGAACCGGCGGTTAGTTACGGATGAACCAGTTGAGTTTAAGAAATAATATGTTGAAATTTGCGGCTTCGGGAGAATTACTGATCGTCTTAGAGGAGTCTATGGAAGATATCTCAAATAAATAAAGGAAATCCAGCAGATGTCAACATGTAAACTAGCTAAATTTAGAATCACTAAGATCTTGACTGACTATGCCGAAAAACTATCCGGGCACTGCTCTGGATGTCCCTCGACTATTTGAAACTCAGATTGTTATCTTTTCACTAAAGAAATCTCTCTCTTCCTGTTATCACCACTTGGAAATTCAACCCATTTAAGTTAATTTCTCCTTCTCTCATAAAGTAATGGGTAATGAAATTATATGCCTCTCAATTCCCAATCACAACACATTGAATTGTAAACCCATTTTAAATTCAACCAGACCATAGTTTGATTCACATAGGCTACCTTGAAATCATGCACTCCCAGACGATAGTCCAACTCCAAGAATCAATCCTCGACAGATTAAACAATTAAGATGCTAGTCCCAATGACCCTGGACTTACTCTCATAATAAGAAATCACTCAAAATTCCCTTAACAAACTATAGAGGAACCATATCAACTATAATTGCTCGAGTCTTGCACGCACAGCCTATAGCCTCAGGCTAAAATTTCATAAATTAATTTGGGAAATCAAGGAATCCCTCCTTGCTTACTTGAAATTTTGAGTCAGATTTCAATTATAATGTGATCCTGCATTCCAACAACAATCAAAACAGTCAAGTTCATTCACCCTAGATTAGTATCGATCACTTGGCTCCACAGACAACAGACTAGCAAATATTCCGCGCACATAAATGCTACAATACACAATAGATCTTGGTATTTAATTCACTTTAAAAATTTACATAATCCGGTAGAGTCTTGGTATCTTAAAAACTAAAATCTGGGGCCCCTCAACTAAAAATTGCCCTGCTTATATACCTTCGCAACACCCCTGTAGATATGAAGATTCATGCCCATCTCCATCAGACTATGGCCCTTGCAATCCCTAGTTTATGATATCTCGGGACCTTAGTCTCTTTGCACGTGCTAAATTAGGAAAATCCAATTCATATGAAGTCCTATTCACATTAGAATCCTATTTGCATTAAGAGAAGGCCAAAAATCAATATCACATGGTGCCTAAACATAGCTAGAAAGGTTGACATTGCAAAATAATCAACCAAAAACCAAGTCGACCCGAAATGGGTTTGTCATCACCTACATTCCAATGGAGATGGTGCTCAAATGACAATTCTAGTCAAAATGGAAGTGGACATGGCCGCTACTAGCACTATGGCACATGGTAGATTTGGACACAATTTCCTGTAGTGATGTAACATCATGAAGGGGAAATAATATGAATTCTTGCTTCTCAATTTTATCTAAGCTTATTCATTGATATCCGTGTGGCAATTGACCTAGAAATATAACGTGTTGTTCAATAACACATTTATATAAGAATTGGATATTAAAATGCAAAAGCTTTCCACAATGAGCTATAGTGAGTGCCAGATATATATTATTTCTTTATATTTAGGTCTCAAATTTATTGTCTGTAGCTTGGCCTCATGCCTTATTTTAAGAGTGGGAGTTACCTGCAGATCTAGATAACTTTATCTAGTTTCTTAAATGAATCTCTAGTTATCTATTGTTAACTTAGTTTCAGCCACATTAGTTTTACTTCACATGTTTTCCATTTTGACTTTCAAATGATATAAACACTAAAATAACGTCACTACACCGTATATGATATTCCATGTCACATGCGTAATAGTGTCACTTTCCCTATTATGAGAAACATGCTAAGTTGCATTGAAGATCAATGACTTCAATAGTGTCACCCCATGACACTTGGCATTCAAGTGCCTTACTAATGTCACGACATGCGTATGTTCAACAAGGTTATGAGGTGCATGCATGTGTTACACCGTGGTCTACAAGTTGGCTAAAGTGCACACGAATGACACTTGGCATTAATATACCCAAGAACATCTTCCTCTTGCATACCAAATCGTAAACACATGATGGCTCTTGCCGTTAAATTGGGGTTCAGGTATATTTGGATTTATGCACGAATTTAGGACAATTCCAACCGCCGATATGATGTACACTAGATCGCACAATTACACAAATACGATGGCTAACAATCATGGAATACAAACATTTGAAATTATGGTTGTTGTGTTGTTGCTTTTGATGTTGTCGTTTGATAACACTATATTCGTTAAATGGAGACTTTGGGAAGTCTCAAAATAAATGTGGCCCATAGTTTAGGATGCCAATACCATGAATGTTGGGAACATTGGGAACATTGGGAAGAATTATGGAGTCCAAAAACAACCATTGGATTTATTATTATGGACTATTGGATGCGCATCCATAACATAGGGGTTGTGTTGAATAGGATGGTACATTCCAAAGCATGCACAACATTCCCAAATGTAACATTTGGAGTAGTATATTATTTTGGCAAATGCACAATGTATTATGTAGCTACTCAACATTTACAAGACATTTGATAGCACAATGTGGGAAAGTTTGTTTCAATACAATGTGTAGACAATTGCAAATTTCATGCAAAACATAGCTTGTCTAGTTAGATTTCTTAAAATTTTGAACCTACAATCAAATGAGCCCAATCCAAGCAATTTTGGCCCCAATGGTGCCATATAATTCCTATAATAAAGCTCTTTACATACTATTTAACACAATCATGAACCTAGTTTGCTCTTGTGTTCTTATTCACAATCTTCATCTTCAACCTCGTTTCCATTCTCAATGTCATTTTCTGCGGCAGCAATACGAGCCAAGTTGTCTTTGGCAAAATCAATATGCTTTTGGGGGATGGTCATTGTCTCTGATTTGGACCCTTTTCGTGGCTTCCAAGCACAAAGTATAGTATCTGTGTTTATCCATACTGGTTCAAACGCCGAATCCATTGTCCACTTAAAACCTTTTTTTGTATCCCAACCTAAATAGGTCCGCAACACATTTGGGTCACTCGTGCTTGGGCGGCAGTACTCCACCTCAATTTGACGGAAATTGGGGCTAGTTGGAACAAAATTAGGCGACGACAATGCTTTTACCAACCATATGGGCTTGGGGTGTTCCTCGTCTCCGGCACGTACGAGGACCATATAGCCTTCGTGGCAATCAACACCAACGCGAAATGACGGAGCCGGGCGATTGCGAGCAGGGCCTACGTAATGCTCGTCTGCAGCGAATTCCTCACGGACATCCCCATTGCTGAAGAACATGGCGTCAGACTCCAACATAGTCACTCAACTTTGTGGCCAAAACCCTTGTGTCAAAATTGACCGGGTATCAATATCCATCGTTTGCAAAGCGGACCGAATGCGATCCCAATACTCGATGAGTGGTTCATGTGTATCCCGAACAACCCTTGTGATGTCTTCCTCACACAACTCTTTCCAGTATTCGATGAATCCCGATAGGCCCTTAATGATTTCCGGCCCATTCCTCATGGGGTCGGGTTTGCAAGGCTTTGGCTCCCCATCCGGTAACATACATTTCCCATCCTCGTCTCGGCGCCAAACAAGGATTCCTTCATCTGGGCCCCAATTTGGTGACGTGCATAAAACTTTGAATTGCATTGCCGGCATAACATCATCACGCATGTAGAAGCGGAATTGTTGAGCTTTGGTATGGCCAACTAAGCGGTCGCCTCCTTTGAGAATGAATGGTTTGATGAATGCCTTGAAATCAGGTACCTCTTCAATCAAATGCGGAATGACCGGTACATTATCTAAATCCATGTACGATTTCATGAGAAGTGGAATTGTTGGAAAATCTTCTTCATGCAACTTCATACTCCAACGTCCAAATGAAGCATCAATGTCATCATGTGTATGACCAACCATAAAAAAAAAACAAAGACCTCCTTGAAAATTCCTTTGGCTACGAGCAATGACCAAAAGCAAAAAACGTATCGACATTTGTTGTCCTTTGCACAATTATCAAGTTGCACATGCAGAGTCGGCGGTAGTTGTTTTCCAGGAACGTGTTGTTGAGGGGGTTCCGCCAATGAATTCAAACACACCTCCTTCCCATCAAATACGGCCTCATAAAGAGGTGTTGTTCCGGCACCCTCAAACAGAGCACGGGACGAAGATGTCGGTGGTTTTTCAAGATCTCGTAGAAGTTTGGCAAAAGATCCCACGGTATGGTTAGCATCTCCAGGCTAACACTATTGGAAATGGGCTGCTTGCCCCCAACTCAGATGTATATAGGGCCATCCACCGGCTCGCGGCTTTCAATAATTTAATTTGAGATTATCTACACTTTGTGGTCGTGTGCCAATATGTTCCTTGACATTGTTGTAGTACCTAATGCTTGCTATTTTCCATGGGTATGTGTTCTCATAGTTGCACCCCCAAAGTGTGTTCCCTGTCACCAACGGCCCCTATGTGTCCCCGTCTTCTCCCGGCTCCCTGTCTTGTGGTGTGAGCGAATTCCAATTGCCCTCACTCTACCAGTTCTCGGCGGTGGACGCAGCCTCCGCTGTTGATTATTCCAAGGACGCCGAGGGCAACAATGGCGTCGTGGACAGCCCGCTCGCACGAGTCGTCAACCTCACATATGCTCCTTCGCCCTCTCCTCTTTGCAAAGAGAAACGGGCACTCGAACGCCGTCGAGGGACCTCGCCGTCCGGGTTTGACGACGATGTACGTCAAGGTCCCAATAGACGTCTATGCTTGGAGGCTCCCCTTCCATGCGGTGACCCCGACGATTCCGTTCCTTGTGCAACAAACCTGCTCCCTGTCGATGTGCCTCCGTGTGTCGATGCCCCCCCGCTACGTATCGTCGGAACCGAACCCAAATCAACTCCTTCAACCGTGTGCCGTTCTGAGTCCAACCGTTGTCTCACACTTCGACGGAGTGGGAGACATTCCTCATCAATGTATGAGTTGGCAAATGGCAGTGTTGGCCCGTTCACAACTATGACCCCTGTCTCAGAACCCGCAACAAAGGTACGCTATCACTTGCTCATATTCCGTTTTCTAAGCATTCTTATAGTAGTTTATTTGGTATTGTGTATGAAACTTTTATTGGATCCTAAATTTTTTGGCGTTGACCCAAGTTTACGGACTCGCATCCTAAACGTCTTGTTGTGGTATGTTCCTTTGAACCTCATATTAGGTCTCTTCTCCAATGATAGTTGGGCCATCAAAATCTGAGCATTCCCTTGGGCTTCGCCGGAGTGTTAGGCAATCATCAACATACGATACACCAAGCTCCATCTCCTCCCATAGTGCGGTATCCCAACGGAATTATTTGAATGCGCTTGGATCAATGGGCCATGTCCGGAACAAAAGTTACAGCCGCAAAGATGAGATTTTTAGGGGCATCGAGGCACGGAAAGCAAAAGAGAAGGAGGCGGCCGCAAAGGCTATCGCATATAATCAACACTAAATTATTTTTAATATTCCTAGTACCTAGACATTTGATGGTTTGAATTTTTAATTAGTATTATTTCTTGAATACTACTCCTTGTGTTCAATATTCAATATATATAATATATTTATTTTCCATCTTGGTTTGCATTGTATACGTTTGGGTGCATCAATATTGTCTTTATTGTTGGAGATTTTGTTCGTGCTTCTAATGCTCTACGACTCATGTAATTAATGTTTGTTTTATGGTTGTAATTCATCTATTTCCATGTAATTTGTTTGTGGTTTGGGTACTTTGTATCATTTGTTTATGACTTTACATACTTCAATAGTCTCAGAATCATGAAAAAGTCTCCATTTAACGAATATAGTGTTCTGATGTTTCGATCCCCACAAGTGCACATCTCTTATTATTTTTGAACAAATGATCACTCCAAGTAGACTTAAATGTTAGTTATTAATATTGCTCAATAATATCTTCCCTTTGCATAACACAAAACTATCATCTCAAGTATCCCGATGTGCTACACAAAATGTCATGATAATATAAATAAAATTTCACTTTTAAAAAGTTACAAATAACATCATATTGGCAATTAGCAAACATGACACTTTGAGACCTCTAGGCATCCAGTTTCAGTCCTTCGCAAATAGTACGTGACACTAAATACCATATACAGTGTAATGTGAATGATATTTACTATGACTTACCGCATGAAGCAGCATTAGTATTTATTAACATGACCTTGATCAATGCATAGATTAACTTGCTCTAGTGTTAGCAATATATTATAAAAAGGTTCTAAATTATATGTAGCATTCTCACAATTTTATACCTGCATCCACCGAACATGTTGAGATTCACTTATATATTCCGACACTTCAATATTTAAGGCCATTTGACACCTAAATTAGTTTTAAGGACCTCAAATATACACTTGAGTGGTATCCACTTGAGGTGAGTTCACCACAAACTTATAAGGGACAAATTTTGGTTGAGATAAATCAAACACAAAACTACTACTACTTATTATACCGTGAAACTTTCAAATAAATTAATAATAATATTGTGAAAATTTTGATGCCATTTAGTAATAATAGTTTGATAATAAATAACTGAAAATAATAAATAAATCGCCACATTAATCAAGTACACATGTATTCACAATTACAAAGGCCAAGCCACATGGGAAGTCACAGTATAGATAACTCGTGCTAATGACATTGTTAGGAATGCATTTTTTGGGATTTCTTTTTGTTACACATATTCCCTGTCAATAAATATTGTCCAAATGGAAGTGAAACTTTATTTGACACAGTGTACCAGACTAGCTTTTTGCATACAGTTGTAAGAAAGCCCTTCTGCATATCAATGTCGGATTGGAATTGTATTTTAAAATACCATTTGGGTGCTTATAATAAAGATTTCGCATGTTTTAATTCTACGAGAGTATGATTTTTTAAGAATATATTATGTGATACCATTTGGATCTATATACGGTATACCATGCAATTACCTTCATACCTAGGTAAAATCGCTCTAGTTTCAATATGCTTTGAATTGGTATTAACCCAAATATTACCTCAAATACACAAAGATTTTCTCAGCTTGAGATATTCACCAAATGTCATATGTTTGATTGGTATAGAGTGTTGATACCCACCAGTAGGTTATTTAATACCATTATTGATGTTGATTATTGATACCATGCATTCACATGTATATCAAAGTTTTGTGGTGGGTGACTCGAATTTACACCAATAAATGTGAAATTCTCCACTGAAAACAATCCAAAATTCCCTTTACCAAATGAAGGCTCTCAATATCGTATATGAGCGTACCTCTCATTCATCCAACATAAACTTGACCCCTATAGGTTTGTTACTGATTCATCTTAAATGACTTCGAGTAAACTACTTCGGGGTCTTTAGAACTAACTTTGGTATCAAATCAACTAAGCAATATAATCTCCGGATTGCATACTATTTCAAGCCTTTTATGTTGGATGAATGAGGTACGCTCGTATACAATAATTCCTTCTGTCCCTCATTCCATCATAGTACAGATTTAAAAAAAAAACCCTAAATCCTAGATTATCGGGAGAACGGAAAGCATGCAAGTTGCCAGGCAGAACGAGGTGCTGGCCAGGAAGCTTCGAGGTCCTTCCTCGCATTCTCGCGAGTATTTCCACAAGACAAAAATATTCGCCGCAACGAAGCTTATTCTCGAACTCACCACACAGTTCTAGACTCCTCTCGTCCTCTCCAACAATCCGTATATAACTCATGCATCGCCACCGAGTTTGTCACTCGAAAATTCAGTTTTAGATTCTTCTCGCATTCCTACAACGATTGCCTGCATAGCGAAAGGATAGTTAGTTGAGTTCTATCTGCTCAATACAATCAAGCTCTTAATCTCTGGTTCTTTAGATATAGTTGCGCTCCAATCGAGTCCGACAGCTATCATTCTTGTTAGGTTGCGGTCTATTTGTCTTCGAGACCATGGCACTTACACCCTTCTTCGGTGGTCGTGGTAGCTTTTACGACTTTCCTGACCCCTTCCAGACCATATCGATCTTCTTTGACGACTCCAGCCCTGCCAATTCGTTTGCTCGAGACGCGCGTGCCGTGGCGAGCACCAGCGTGGACTGGAAGGAGACCGAGAAGGAGCACGTTTTCAAGGCCGACCTGCCGGGTTTGAAGAAGGAGGAGATTCGTGTACAGGTCGAGGATGGGAGGATGCTCAGTATTACCGGTCAGCGCAGCAAGGAGGAAGTGCAGAAGACGGATACCTGGCACCGCGTGGAACGCAGTAGCGGTCAGTTCCTGCGTAAGTTCAAGCTGCCTGAGAATGCAAACCTGGATGCCGTGAAAGCGAAGGTGGAGGATGGAGTTCTGACGGTCATAGTGCCGAAAGTGGAAACTAAAGACTCCCAGCCCCGCAGCATTGAGATAGGCACCTCTGGATCAGGGGACCAGAGTGGCCAGGCTCCAGCAGTAGCGCCGAAAGAGTCCTCTTGAATTTTGGATACGCACCCTACAGAATAACATCGTTTGATGACCTCCATTCTGCAGAACCTCGTGAATTTTCATACTACGTGCTTCGAGCTACTGCGGTCTTCGAGATACCGTTTTTTATGTTTTTATGCGACAGTTGTATAAGTTGAATCGTCATTGATCACTCAACCATGAATCCGAATGGCTAACAAGCGACGGTCTACGTCCCTCGCCTGGGCATGGAGCACAGCGATGCATTCAACTCATGGTGAATACTGGGTTAATATCAGCGAAGTGCAGACAAACGTAGAATCCAGAGGGAGTGGAATTTTTGTGGATATGAAAAACTAATCTTGTATATGTAATTCCAATACAGCAATAAATCTTTGTGAAAGAGTTTTGAGTATATGTGTTCTCCCTGCTTCTAATACAGCTGATGTGACGATTGCTATGGAATGCTATGTATGTCTTCACTAACATACAGCCATGTATCGTACTGGTCGACCTTCATGTGTAACTAAATTGTAGCGCTTCTACTCTATCTACCACCATCGAATCTCTCCCGATTCATGAAGATGAGATTGACTTGCAACCAAAACCTGTATTGAAGCCGATGCAAGTAAAATTCTAATTCTAAATGCTATGGATAGAATTCAAAAGGTTGTATGCAGTGATATGACATTTGAGAATGCTGCTTATGGTATATACTGTTTCGGTGCTCTGTGAATCCTTGTTTCTGTTATTAAGCAGACTGGGTTGCAGTGACCGCAATGCCCCTGCAAATGTCACTCACGTTTAATCAACTTCAGTTTCATAAATAAGTTGGATTATGACAGGGCATTTTTCCTGGGCAATGAATGGAGAATTATGCCCCATTTAATTTGGGCAATTAAAATTTAAGCAAAATCAAAATCGTGTTCTCCATAGGTACGGACTCTGGGAAGGTTGGCTATGGACTAGATAACCATCTAGAGAGTGGATGACAAAACAACTTTCACGGTTCATCATCCACTTCCATGGGTTGATTATGGGTCATAATTGGTTTTCTCATGGATGTAAACCAAATGTCATGGATGAGTGACCGGTTATGGAAAATCATCACAATCGTATAGCCAATGTAGAACGTAATAACCATCAAGTTAACACTATTTTTTTTGTGATTAAGGGTAGCTCCAACCATTCCATGCAAACTTTATAAAGGTAAAATACATGTGACCTATTATGTCTCTCTTTATTTCATAGGGTCTCACTTGGCCCACAAGTTTGTTTAATAGGGTAATTTGGCAACAAATATGCGCAGTGTTTCGGTTTCATAGGTAAGTAGATGTGAACTGCCCATGTCACCGATTGTTTAAAAGGGTCCTAAAAGGGTGACATGGCAACAAACATGCAAATTGTTTGGGTTTGGTAGATCTATAAATAAAAATGTGATATGCCCATGTCACCCTTTCATTGCATAGGTTGACCTGGCCAATGAGTGGAATGGAAAGGTAATGTTTTTCTCTACTTTGTACATTTAGAAAAAGACTATTAATTTTTTTTTAGTAAGGTAGATATACAAAAGGGGGCCCTAAGTTTTAGAGTAAAAATTGACAATCAATGTGCTATAGTTTCATTACCTTTGCTTTAGTGACATGTGTTTTTGGGCCAAATTATTATGAGTTGAATAATAGGGATACCAAAATGTTCAACGACTTTTTCATTGAAAAGTGAAAGAGGATTGCATATGTAATACAAGCATATTTATTTCATGATTTGAATTCTATATATGTAATGCAAGCATTTATCACATTAAATCATAAGCAACACCAATAATTGATTTCGTTATTGCAGATATTCCAGAAGGGCTTCCTATACCTAGAATTTCAATACTTCCTTCTTCAATACCTTCTTGGAATGCACAGTCTGATAAATTTTTTTGCATGCAATATCTTTATGATGATGGTGATTTTTTTTTTCATCTTGAAGATCCAAGAGGATGAAAAAATTGTCTTCTTATTACGATTCAATTATAATTCAATTACAATTCAAGATTGGTCATGAACCTTAGACTTGTGTAAACCCACTTCGTCTAGCCAATCCTCGCACTCCAAATAAAATTGTTAGTCTCACAATTTTTTTTTATCACATTTTTTCTCAATTTCATAAATTATGTTGTTTGTGTGCATTTTAATTTGATTGGTTTGTTGTTTTGTTTATTTTACTTTGTTTTGCAAACCGTCAAGTTCACAACGTTCTTACTTGTTCGCTCTTTTAGTAATACTTCTCGATTGAAACGCATGCTTTTGCCTTTTTAAATGAATATCGATATAATTTTTTCGGATAATGGTATGGATTTGGATGATGATGTTTTATACAACTTTACGGATGCTACTTTTCAACTGATGAGAGATGATAATGTCACACCTCGGAAAGGCCCACGAGAAAAACATCCAGTATTTTTCCAAATTTTGATTGATGTTTTGTCAAAACATAAAGACATTGTTGCAAACCTCACTACTGCTATAGGTATGAATCAAGTTTTTTTTAGAATTTATTTTAAATATAACTTATATATGAACGAACATGCTCTAATTGATTAATCTCTCGATAATTGTGTATTATCTCTTTGATAGGACCCTCCATATATACTTACCACAATGTGAAGCATCACATCTTTGCATGGGAAGTTGATAAAGATATTTTTGATTCTATCTTGAAGCCTTTTATAATACAATCTCCTTTACCTATTGGCAAAGACACCAATTTTGAAGACTCCAATGATTCTCCAATTGTTAATTGCGAGGCCATCAATCTATTTGTAAGTAATTTTTGTTTGTTTATCTTGTTTGAAAGCTTCATATGGTTGATTTTGTAAGTTTTACTTGAACTATATTGTATATGTAATTTTTAGGATTATTATAAAGACATCAGTAATTATTAAGACATCTATATTGTCATGTGCCAACAATGTGATACCACAATGGCATCGACGTTGATACCTCTTTTTTGAAGACCCAATATTTTTAGCAAGTCCATGACCCCCGTGAAGCGTCCCTATCTATGTTAAGACCATGGCTTTCGTTCTTGCTGCTCAACTTTCCCTTCTTCAACCCATAGAAAAACTAGACATTGTGATTGGCAAGTTTTGAATTTCATAGATTTTGAGGCCGAATTATGTTCAACATCCATCACTACAAGTTATAGTGATGTTTAGTGTTTTATTAGTACGTGTTCAACTTCTAAAACGGAAGGTTTCATTATTGGTATCATTTTTTTAATATAAATTACTTGTGCGATAACTTGAAGAACTTACACATATTTTGTGTCCAACTCTATCGTCTTTGCATTCTCTATATTTGTGTTGTATAATAGACCTATTACAAAATTGAGTATCATTTGCAACATGTTTTGTTTTATTTTGTAATGTGTTAATATTATGAATGTTAATGGTAATCATTATTATGAGCATCATTCACTTCAACTTTATCCATTCCACTATCATACGGCATGCAATACAACTATAAAATTTGTACATGATAAATATATACATATATCCCTATAGTCGTGTACATAATGTTTTTCCTCGTTGCTCACTACTCACAATCTAGCATTCATGTTGTTTGTTCTCCCCAATCTTCTTATTACTGAACTCTAAACTTGTATTTATCCAGGCCACGGTTATAGGATACTAGTGGTCCTATTACCAAATACCCTTGCTAGCTCCCCTTAACTTATCTTAACCGTTTCTTAACTCTAGCAGGTGTCATGAGCACTAACCCTGTGCATCCCACACACGCACATGGTTAGCTTCCCATACCTTGGGCCTCCAAGCTCCTAGCTTGGTGACCAACCCTCCTACACATGCATTCAGGACTCTCCCCTTGGTAGATAGCCAATGGTTAGATGTGGAGTTCCACTCATAGGAGTCCAATCTTGAGTTGATCATCGCGTTGCCGGAGCAACACTACAACAACCCGAAGCATATTTGGCAACTATGCCCCTACGTTGGGCCGACGCTTGTGGAGGCAGTGTTGTTTTGCCTCGGGTGGGGTCAGTCGGAAACACTGTCTCACCCATATAAGCCTCTAGGACTTTGGGCAGGGGCCCTATCCCACCGTCAAGTAACATTTTGTCTCTCTCCAAGAGTTGGGGCCAAGTAGACACTTTCCCTTGGTTGCTGGGGCTAGAACCCCCCAATAGCTTCAAACCTCCATAACTCCCGCTCACAAGATAGCACTCCCCCATTGAAGATTGAGCAACTATATGCACTACAAGAATTTGTATCCAAATGAACTCTACAGGGTAGCTGAAATTGCAGTGGAAATGGTTACTGGTAGCCAGTTTGTGCAATATCGGGTGTAGTCTTGATGGCCAAGTCGAAAGGTTGGTGTTATGGTAGTGGTCAATGTTTTAGTGACATAGAGTGATGTGAGGGTGAGTGTCTTCGTGTTTGGTGATGCATATCAAATGCCAAATACACCAATGAAGGGTGGATGTATTGAGTCTGGAATGCACCTCTCCACCCCATCATGGACAGTGAATCAAATTTACAGAGCTCATGTATAGGTGTTGCTTGGTGAATGTTGGGTAGATCGTGGGTGCTACCGGGTTGTTGTTGGGTGAACCTTGGGTGTTGTTTGGTGGGTGTCGTATGGATCGTAGGTGCTACTGAATGGGTGTTGTGTAGTTGTTGGATGCTACTTGATGAATATTAAGTGGATCATGGATGCTACCCGGTTGGTATTGGGTGGGTCTTGGGTGTTGTTCGATGGATGTTGGGTAGATTGTAGGTGTTGCCATGTTGGCGTTGGGTGGTTGTTGGGTTGCGTATAGGTGGGAGTCATGGTGTAGGGTGTTGTTGGTGATTGAGTGGCTAATTTGGTATTTTTGGTTATTGTTGGGTAACACATGATAATTGGTAATTATTTTATACATAGATTGTGAAATACAAAAGAAACGTGATTGTAAATAGACCATTTTCATGTGACAACCTTCAACGTGCAACATTGGGTTTGTGTTGCCTCATGTGCATTAATGCCCTTGAAATTATCTACCTATGCTAGCCTTCAAAAATCCTACAAAAAAATAACACTTGTGCTTCAAAATATGTATCAAACATTCAACTTTAGCACACATGTAATCTCATGCGTGGCATTTGTACTTCAAAATATGCATCAAAAATTCGACATTAGCACACATTTGACCTCCTGCACCTTCAAAAAAACCACAAAAATAAAGTTTTTGTGAATCAACAATTGAACATCACCATACATTTTACTTTCTACACCTTTGAAAGGCCAAAATTCGCAAAAACAAAGCTCTTGGGCTTCAAAATATGCCTCAAGCATTCAAAATCAACACACATTTAATCCCCTACATCTTTAAAAGACCTAAACCCACAAACTAAAGCTTTTGGGCTTCAAAATATGTATCATCAATTGACCATCAACACATATTTGACCTTCTACATGTGTAGAAAACCAAAACCCACAAAACTAAAGCACTTGAGTTTCAAAATATGCCTCAAACATTCAAAATCATCAACTATTGGACCTCCTACAGCTTCCAAAGACCATTATCCACAAGAATAAATCTCACGGGCTTCAAAATATACATCAACAATTGAAGACCATCGCATATTTGACGTCTTACACCTTCAAAAAACAAAACCCATAAAAGATAAAGCTCTTGGGCTTCAAAACATGCATGAACAATTGAACATTAGCACACTTTTGGCCTCCCAAATCAAATCTAAAGAACCAAACAATTAAAAATGAAAAAAGTAGAGAAGTTACCTTGAAGATGGTCACTACGATCCAAAGCACCAACAATATGTGTATCAAGGGAAAGAGGGGAGGGAAGAAGAATAACAAACATAGAGGGGAGGGAGATAGATCATGGTAATGACGTTTAAGTTTTAAGGTTTAAGGTTTAAGGTTTAGGTGTTGAAGTTATTCTTAATAGGCCATGGCATAGGATGCCACCCATTGCCACCCAAGGAGAGACGGTGTCCACTGAAGAAAAGGTTAACAAAATCGTGAAAAATAGACATACAAGGGGCAACAACCACACCTAGAAATGATGGACGGCAACCCACACATGGCAACCACCAAGACCAATACAAATTGCAACCAGGAAATGACAACCCACATGTCACCCTCCATTGATAAGTGTACCCAACCCACAAAAATGGCTACTGAAGTGCTACTGAAGTGCTACCAAAATGGTGATGCCTATCTAGAAAGGTTGACATTGCAAAATAATCAACCAAAAACCAAGTCAACCCAAAATGGGTTGTCATCACCTACATTCCAATGGAGATGGCACTCAAATGATAGTTCTAGTCAAAATGGAAGTGGACATGGCCGCTACTAGCACTATGGCACATGGTTGATTTGGACACAATTTCCTCTAGTGATGTAACATTATGAAGGGGAACTAATATGAAAACTTATCTTTTCAATTTTGTCTAAGCTTATGCATTGGTATCCATGTGGCGATTGACATAGAAATATAACGTGTTGTTCAATAACTCAAATATATAAGAATTGGATTTTAAAAAGAAAAAGCTTTCCACAATGAGCCCCAGTGGGTGCTAGATATAAGTTATTTATTTATATTTAGGTCTCAAATTTATTGTCTATAGCTCCTTGCCTATAGCTCAGGCCCCATGCCTTATTTTAAGAGTGGGAGTTACCTTTAGATCTAGATAATTTTATCTAGTTTCTTAAATGAATCTCTATTTATTTATTTATTTATTGTTAACTTAGTTTCAGCCACATTAGTTTCACTTCACATGTTTTTTTGTTTTGACTTTCAAATGAAATAAACACTAAAATAACGTCACTACACCGTATATGATATTCCATGTCACATGCGTAATAGTGTCACTTTCCCTCTTCTGAGACACATACTAGGTTGCACTAAAGGTCAATGACTTCAATAGTGTCACCCCATGACACTTGGCATTCAAGTGCCTTATTAATGTCATGACATGCATATGTTCAAGAATGTTACAAGGTGCATGCATGTGTTACACCACGGTCCACAAGTTGGTTAAAGTGCACACAAATGACACTTGGCATTAATATACCCAAGAACATCTTCCTCTTGCATACCAAAATGTAAACACATGATGACACTTGCCATTAAACTGGGGTTTAAGTATATTTGGACTTATGCATGAATTTTGGACAATTCCAACCGCTAATATGATGTATACTAGATCGCAAAATTACACAAATATGATGGTTGGCAATCATGGAATATAAACATTTGAAGTTGAGGTTGTTGTGTTGTGTTGTTGTTTTTTATGTTGTCGTTTGATGTTTTGATCCCCACAAGTGCACATCTCTTATTATTTTTGAACAAATGATCACTCCAAGTAGACTTAAATGTTAGTCATTAGTATTTCTTAGTAATATCTTCCCCTTGCATAACACAAAACTTTCATCTCAAGTATCCCGATGTGCTACACAAAATGTCATGATAATTTAAATAAAATTTCACTTTTAAAAAGTTACAAATAATATCATATTGGCAATTAGCAGACATGACACTTTGAGACCTCTAGGCATCTAGTTTGAGCCCTTCGCAAATAGTACGTGACACTAAATACCATATACAGTGTAATGTAAATGATATTTTCTACGACTTACCGCATGAAGCAGCATTAGTATTTATTAACATGACCTTGATCAATGCATAGATTAACTTGCTCTATTGTTAGCAATATATTATAAAAAGGTTCTAAATTACATGTAGCATTCTCACAATTTTATACCTGCATCCGCCAAGCATGTTGAGATTCACTTATATAATGTGAAACTTCATTATTTAAGACCATTTGACACCAAAATTAGTTTTAAGGACCTCAAACCATCTCAGTGGTATCCACTTTTTCACTTTTTTTTATTCTTCTAGGGTATGAATTTTTAAGAATATATTTTGTGATACCATTTGGATTTTTATACCATGCAATTACCTTCATACCTAGGTAAAATCGTTCTAGTTTCAATATGCTTTGAATTGGTATTAACCCAAATATTACCTCAAATACACAAAGGTTTTCTTAGCTTGAGATACCCACCAAATGTCACATATGTGATTGGTACATAATGTTGATACCCACCAGTAGGTCATTTAATACCATTATTTATGTTGATTATTGATACCATGCATTCACATGTACATCAATCCAACATTGTTATACACTTATTTGAAGAAAAAAAGGCATCCAAAAGTTCTAAAGAGCTCACAAGCCGCTGACATGGATTTGATTTTGATTCAAAGTTTTGGGACGGGTGACTCGAATGTACGCTAGTAAATGAGGAATTTTCCACCCAAAACAATCCAAAAATTCCCCTTACCAAATTGAAGGCTCTCGATATCATACACAAGCGTACCTCTCCATCTCACATAAACTTGATCCCCTACACATTTGTTGTCGATTCATCTTAAATGACTTTGAGTAGACTACTTCAGAGTCTTTAGAACTAATTTTGGCATCAAATGAACTAAGCAATGTAATCTCCGGATTGCATACTATTTCAAGCCTTTTATGTTGGATGAATGAGGTACGCTCGTATACAATAATTCCTTCTGTCCCTCATTCCATGATAGTACAGATTTTGAAAAAAAAACCCTAAATCCTAGATTATCGGGAGAACGGAAAGCATGCAAGTTGCCAGGCAGAACGAGGAGGTGGATGAAATCTACGGCCGGGAAGCTTCGAGGTCCTTCCTCGCATTCTCGCGAGTATTTCCAGAAGACAAAAATATTCGCCGCAACGAAGCTTATTCTCGAACTCACCACACAGTTCTAGACTCCTCTCTTCCTCTCCAACGATCCGTATATAACTCACCCATCGCCACCGAGTTTGTCACTCGAAAATTCAGTTTTAGATTCTTCTTGCATTCCTACATTCTCGATTTCTTGCATAGCTGAAGGATAGTTGGTTGAGTTCTTTCTGCTCAATACAATCAAGCTCTTGTCTCTGGTTCTTTAGATATAGTTGCGCTCCAATCGAGTCCGATAGCTATCTTTCTTGTTAGGTTGCGATCTATTTGTCTTCGAGACCATGGCACTTACACCCTTCTTCGGTGGTCGTGGTAGCTTTTACGACTTTCCTGACCCCTTCCAGACCATATCGATCTTCTTTGACGACTCCAGCCCTGCCAATTCGTTTGCTCGAGACGCGCGTGCCGTGGCGAGCACCAGCGTGGACTGGAAGGAGACCGAGAAGGAGCACGTTTTCAAGGCCGACCTGCCGGGTTTGAAGAAGGAGGAGATTCGTGTACAGGTCGAGGATGGGAGGATGCTCAGTATTACCGGTCAGCGCAGCAAGGAGGAAGTGCAGAAGACGGATACCTGGCACCGCGTGGAACGCAGTAGCGGTCAGTTCCTGCGTAAGTTCAAGCTGCCTGAGAATGCAAACCTGGATGCCGTGAAAGCGAAGGTGGAGGATGGAGTTCTGACGGTCATAGTGCCGAAAGTGGAAACTAAAGGCTCCCAGCCCCGCAGCATTGAGATAGGCACCTCTGGATCAGGGGACCAGAGTGGCCAGGCTCCAGCAGTAGATCCGAAAGAGTCCTCTTGAATTTTGGATACGCACCCTACAGAATAACATCGTTTGATGACCTCCATTCTGCAGAACCTCGTGAATTTTCATACTACGTGCTTCGAGCTACTGCGGTCTTCGAGATACCGTTTTTTATGTTTTTATGCGGCAGTTGTATAAGTTGAATCGTCATTGATCACTCAACCATGAATCCGAATGGCTAACAAGCGACGGTCTACGTCCCTCGCCTGGGCATGGAGCACAGCGATGCATTCAACTCATGGTGAATACTGGGTTAATATCAGCGAAGTGCAGACAAACGTAGAATCCAGAGGGAGTGGAATTTTTGTAGATATGAAAAACTAATCTTGTATATGTAATTCCAATACAGCAATAAATCTTTGTGAAAGAGTTTTGAGTATATATGTTCTCCCTGCTTCTAATACAGCTGATGTGACGATTGCTATGGAACGCTATATATGTCTTCACTAACATACAGCCATGTATCGTACTGGTCGACCTTCATGTGTAACTAAATTGCAGCGCTTCTGCTCTATCTACCACCATCGAATCTCTCCCGATTCATGAAGGTGAGATTGACTTGCAACCAAAACCTGTATTGAAGCCGATGCAAGTAAAATTCTAATTCTAAATGCTATGGATAGAATTCAAAAGGTTGTATGCAGTGATATGACATTTGAGAATGCTACTTATGATATATACTGTTTCGGTGCTCTGTGAATCCTTGTTTCTGTTATCAAGCAGACTGGGTTGGAGTGACCGCAATGCCCCTGCAAATGTCACTCACGTTTAATCAACTTCAGTTTCATAAATAAGTTGGATCATGACAGGGCATTTTTCCTAGGCATTAAACAATGAATGGAGTACACCCTAAACTCCATAATATCAACCTCCATAATGTCACTCACTCTGTAATATCCCGAAACCCTAGGGAACGGATGTGTGTAGTTCAAATCTCACTCCTTATTGTCACCTTTCTCTCCCTTATATCACAAATTTTGTCATTAATGCAAACCACCAAAGAAGTCAACCCACACCCTTGCATTGCGCCATGTGTCAATATGTGGAGTGTCTTCTTCTTCTTCTTCTTCTTCGTCTGCCACTTGTTGAATGTTGGTGCATGCATCTGCCACATCACACCACACCACACCATTTACTTTGTATTATTCCATAGTGTCACATGCTACATTAATTCACTAGTATCACGCATCCATGTTAACACTATAGAACTCCGTAATATCACGTGCACTTTGGTTGCCACACGTGTGATACTACAAAGTTTAGAGTGTATTATGCACCATTTAATATGGGTAATTAACATTTAAGCAAAATCAAAATCGTGTTCTCTATAGCTACAGACTCTAGCAAGGTTGGCTATGGACTAGATAACCATCTAGAGGAGAGTGAATGATGAATGGCTTTTGTGGTTCATCATCCACTTCCTTGAGTTGGTTATGGGTCATAATCGGTTTTCTCATGGATGTAAACCACATGTTATGGATGAAATGTTGTTTGCATGGATAGTAAACACAAGAGTTGTTGGAGGTGTCTTCCACATGGATGAGCGACCGGTTATGGAAAATCAACATAAATGTATAGCTAATGTAGAACGCAATAATCATAAGTTAACACTAATTTTTGTGATTAAGCGCAACTCCAACTATTCCATGCAAACTTTAGAAAGGTAAAATACATGTGACCCACCATGTTCCCCTTTGTTTCATAGGGTCTCCCTTGGCCCACAAGTTTGTTTAATAGGGTGATTTGGCAATAAACATGCGCAATGTTTGGGTTTAATAGGTGAGTAGATGTGAACCGCCCATGTCACCGTTTGTTGCCCATGTCATATTTAAAAGGGTCCCAAATGGGTGACATGGCAACAAACATGTGCAATGTTTGGGTTTGGTAGATCTAAAATTAAAAATGTGATCCGCTGATGTCACCCTTTCATTGTGCAGGTTGACCTAGCAAACAAGTGGAATGGAGAGGTAATGTTCTTCTCTACTTTATACATTTAGGAAAAGGCTATTAACTTTTTTGAGTAATGGTAGACGTACAAAAGGGAGCCATAAGTTTTAGAGGAAAAATTGACAATAGATCTATGTGCTAGTTTCATTACCTTTGCTTCAGTAACATGTGTTTTTGGACCAAATTATTATGAGTTGAAAACTAGGGATCGAAAAATGTTCAACGACTTTTTCATCGAAAAGTGAAAGAGGATTGCATATGTAATATAAGCATATTTATTTCATGATTTGGATTTTATATATGTAGTGAAAACATTTATCGCATTAAATAAAAAATCTTAGTAAAATACACAAGTCCATTTCCTAAGCTACCATTAGTACGTATACATTTTACGTGTGTGGGTTTTGTTTCATAGCCACCCACACATGTCATTTAGGTTTTCAATGAAGAGTCCACCCCAAGGACAAAACACGTAATTAGTATGAGATGATTAGCAAATCCAAATAGAACCCATAACAACTTTCCTCATAATTTTTGGAGCTTATATGAACATCTTATTCATTATCAAAGTGAAGATTCTTGTACTCATGAAATGGTCACATATGTCCCCCCTCCCCAATTATGTTGATTATTGAACCTAGAATAGTTATCATATTATGAGCACATGGTCCATCCTCTTTATAACACATGTTTATTTTTAATGTTCGTTCTTAGAGCCAAACCTAACCACATAGCGCTCAAATATATGTGCCCGTTTAATATAAGTAACCGAATTGGGCACATCTACTGACCTAAATAAGAACAAACTCCCTCCTCTGTCCTCCAATTTTTGAGAGCCAAGTCTCCTCTCTCTCTCTCTCTCTCTATTCCGCTTCCCTGCACTAAGCGAGCACTCATCGGCAGCATCTCCTTCCTTCGCACTTCTCTCTCTCCGGCTTCGCAAAAGACCGAGCGAAACACCTCTCGTGGAAGCAAGCAAGCATGGGGCAGGACGTAGAGATGAAGTCGACGTCGGAGCCTCCCGCTCCTCCTTCGCCCCTCTCCCGTGAGCTCACTACCACTCCCGCCCGCCCCTCTTCTGCAAGTCACACACCATGCACCTCGCTATTTTTAGG
Source organism: Polytrichum formosum (assembly GCA_964035585.1). NCBI lineage: Eukaryota > Viridiplantae > Streptophyta > Polytrichopsida > Polytrichales > Polytrichaceae > Polytrichum > Polytrichum formosum. The sequence goes on along the minus strand of OZ037935.1, from coordinate 14,378,008 downwards.
TTTCCTACACACCGTCAAAAGGCTCGTCAAAAGCTCCCACTCCGAATTGCACATGCTCGGGGCACTGCTTATGTAGCTGCTGCCGTTTCGTTAGGGTTGATCGGACATGGCCTGCGATGGTGTCGTTGGGATTGGTGAATTGCGTTGTGTGAGGTGATCACGTGTCGATCAGGGTTTCGAGTGTGGGAGTGGTCGAC